>JAVRXN010000003.1:22305093-23505093 GCA_033556935.1 Timema podura | reverse complement strand
TTGAACCTACTGATTATATCAGCACACGAGAGCGAAAGGGCCCACCAATTTTGCCGTAAATATATCTTCCCATACATTCCAGGGTTCTTTTACATGTCACAATTGAAATGGGACCGACGGATTTACTCCCCCTCCAAAGGAAGTTGTGCTACGGATTTTTATAGTTCAGTAAAAATCCGTCAACCCTAGCTGGGTTTGAGCCCACGAACATCGGGTCCTGAGGAATGAAGTGTTGATAACGTTCACTGAGATGAGACAAGCTACGTATGAGACGTCTCGTCTCATTACGGTAGCACATTTTGAAAATCAAACTTTAGAACAACTTTAACAAAATAACAATCTACATTTCGTGAACAGCTTTTTAAAAATATATGAGTAACTTTGCAATTTATAAGATAATTATTTTTAAAAAAATCATTGGTTGTAAAATAAATGTATGAAATTGGAACCCATTATTTTATAACTTAGTATTTAGAAAAGTTTGTAAGCTACATTTTGTTATTAAAATATTTCTGGTTTAAGAGCCTCCTCCACGATAAATATTCTGAGTGATCCTCACCCCCTAAGATAAGTAAGTTCTTATGTCTACCAAATCTAGAGTAAATCAGGATAGAGTGAGTGACTCTTATAATTAATTTTAAAATCTTATGACAAAAAAAGAATCTCACCCAAGTCAGAATGCTCACCAAGGTTCAGAGATCTGATCCACTAGAAGCCGACTTGATCATTGGAAAATAGAGTATATATATATATATATATATATACACATGACTCCACATGATCCCATGATCCTTTTAACTCAAAGCAGAGGAGGGGTAGAGGCTCATATTCCACTTAGATTGCTTCAACTGCTTTGTAAAACCATCGTCGTTTGTATTCATTTGAGCCTTAAGGCCAAAACACTAGGATGTTGAGGCTCCTGCAAGCCGGGAAAGAGATTACTCCCACAGATGAGGGAGAGAGTAGCATCCTATTGGTGCGGGGAAAGAAAGTTGGCTTCCGTAGGTCAGGGAGAGAGTTGTCCCCAAAGGTTGGAAAGAGAGTGTCTTCCATAAGTGGGGGAGGAGTTGCTCCCACAGGTTGGGGAGAGAGTTGTCTCCCATAGGAGATGGAAAAGAGCTCCAATAGATGAGGGAGAGAGTAGCTCCCATAGGTTGAGGATAGAGTAGCTCCAATATGTGGGGGAGAAAGTTAGTCTCATAGATATGGGAGAGAGAGTTGGCTCCTATGGGTGGAAAAGAAAGATGTTTCAATAGGTTGTGGAGAGAGATCGCTCCCACAAGTGGGTAAGAGAGTTCCCTGACAGGTGGAAGATAAATTTGACAAGTTTTACTGGGAGATGGAACAGTTGTTAAGGTGTGCGACATAATAGAACTCGAACCAAGTTAAGGGAATTTTGCTAGCTGCTGGGAAAAATTTGTTTACGTATAAAATATTTTATCTATTCTATTGAATTAAGATAAATACTTAGATCCATTTCTTATAGAAAGATATTTGTAAAAATATGAAAAGAACAATACTTTGTATTCAGGGACTATTATATTTGTCTGTGGACATCTTGTAATGGCGGTCAACAGCAGGTGCCCTAGTTCCCTAGGGGTTGGTCAATATAGTTGAAGATGTGGGCACAAAGAAATCGTAAGCATAGATTTCTATTTTCACACGGACTTAGAACATGTGACTCGTTGGTTTGGACTGTTTATTACTGGAGATCTCTATTGTTACACTACTTAGAACAGGTTACTCGTTGGTTTGAACTGTTTATTACTGGAGATTTCTATTGTTACACTACTTAGAACAGGATACTCGTTGGTTTGAACTGTTTATTACTGGAGATTTCTATTGTTACACTAATTAGAACAGGTTACTCGTTGGTTTGAACTGTTTATTACTGGAGATTTCTATTGTTACACTAATTAGAACAGGTTACTCGTTGGTTTGAACTGTTTATTACTGGAGATTTCTATTGTTACACTACTTAGAACAGGTTACTCGTTGGTTTGAACTGTTTATTACTGGAGATCTCTATTGTTACACTACTTAGAACAGGTTACTCGTTGGTTTGAACTGTTTATTACTGGAGATTTCTATTGTTACACTAATTAGAACAGGTTACTCGTTGGTTTGAACTGTTTATTACTGGAGATCTCTATTCTTACACTAATTAGAACAGGTTACTCGTTGGTTTGCATTGTTTGTTACTGGAGATCTCTATTGTTACACTACTTAGAACAGGTTACTCGTTGGTTTGGACTGTTTATTACTGGAGATTTCTATTGTTACACTACTTAGAACAGGTTATTCGTTCGTTTGCATTGTTTGATACTGTAGATCTCTATTGTTACACTACTTAGAACATGTTACTCGTTGGTTTGCATTGTTTGTTACTGGAGATCTCTATTGTTACACTACTTAGAACAGGTTACTCGTTGGTTTGGACTGTTTATTACTGGAGATTTCTATTGTTACACTACTTAGAACAGGTTACTCGTTCGTTTGCATTGTTTGTTACTGGAGATTTCTATTGTTACACTAATTAGAACAGGTTACTCGTTGGTTTGGATTGTTTGTTACTGGAGATTTCTATTGTTACACTACTTAGAACAGGTTACTCGTTGGTTTGGATTGTTTGTTACTGTATATCTCTATTGTTACACTACTTAGAACAGGTTACTCGTTGGTTTGCATTGTTTATTACTGTAGATTTCTATTGCTACACTACTTAGAACAGGTTACTCGTTGGTTTGAACTGTTGGTTACTGGAGATATCTATTGTTACACTACTTAGAACAGGTTACTCCTTGGTTTGGATTGTTTATTACTGTAGATTTCTATTGTTACACTACTTAGAACAGGTTACTCCTTGGTTTGGATTGTTTATTACTGTAGATTTCTATTGTTACACTACTTAGAACAGGTTACTCGTTGGTTTGGATTGTTTATTACTGGAGATTTCTATTGTTACACTACTTAGAACAGGTTACTCGTGGGTTTGGACTGTTTATTACTGGAGATTTCTATTGTTACACTACTTAGAACAGGTGCAAAACGGAACAGTGAATAGCAGTGGTGCGTAGTTAACGTTACATTGTAGCTTCCACCTATTTTTTGTAAAGTGAATATGAGATCATTTCTTTCAAATTCAACCTCCAAAAATGTAATTCAAGTTGCTTATTACTGTGCTTGACGGTACATTTACTATAACTACTTAAAGCACAGGCTACCCTGCCACCAACATCTCCTCCAAGGTTTGTGCACGTAGATGTTACAGTCACTCACATATGAACACATTCACTTACACATGAACATGCGCACACTTACACGCATGCGCGCGGGTGCGGGCGCAAAGAAATAGGGTAAAGAAGTGGCGGTCAAAACTCTCATAAACATTTCTCTTCTTCTTAAAGAACACATAAAAAGTGGCCGTTACTTTTTAAAGGGCAAATAGGCGAAGAACAAAACAAGTAAAAGAGTCTTCTCTGTGTCGCAGTGAATACTTGTGTCGATAAAAACAGACCTGCTCTGTTTTTAACAAAACAGGTCTGATCCAGCTGCTCGCAAGGTGGTTTGTCAACTGGGGAGATTGTCCAGTGGTCTGGCTGTTCACAAGGAGGGTTTGTCAACTAGGGAGATTGTTCAGTGGTCTGGCTGCTCACTTGGCTAATAGGGTTTGTCAACTAGAGAGATTGTTCAGTGGTCTGGCTGTTCTCTAGGAGGTTTGTCAACTGGCTGCTCGCTTGGCAAGGAGGGTTTGTCAACTAGGAAGATTGTTCAACAATCTGGCTGCTCGCTTGACTAGAAGGGTTTGTCATCTAACGAGATTGTTCAACATTCTGGCTGCTCACTTGGCTAATAGGGTTTGTCAACTGGGGAGATTGCTCAATGGTCTGGCTGCATGCTTGGCTAAAAGGTTTTGTCATCTAACGAGATTGTTCAACATTTTAGCTGTTCGCTTGGCTAGAAGGGTTTGTCATCTAACGAGATTGTTCAACATTCTGGCTGCTTGCTTGGATAGTAGGGTCTGTCAATTGGTGAGATTGCTCAATGGTCTGGCTGCTTGCTCGGCTAAAAGGATTTGCTATCTGGAGAGATTGTTCAATGGTCTGGCTACTCACTTAGCTAGAAGGATTTGTCAACCAACGTGATTGTTCAACATTCTGGCTGCTCACTTCACTAGAAGGGTTTGTTAACTAGGGATATTGTTCAACATTCTGTCTGCTCACTTGGCTAGGAGGGTTTATTAACTGGAGTGTTTGCACAACCATTTAGCTGCTCACTTGGCTAGAAGGATTTGTTAAATTGGGAGGTTCTTCAATGGTCTGGCTGCTCACTTGATTAAAAGTTTTTATCAACTTGGGAGCTTAATAAATAGTTTGGCTGTTCGCTTGATTAAAAGGGTTTATCAACTTGGGAGCTTGTTATATGGTTTGGCTGCTATATCGACTAGGAGACTGTCAGATTGGGAGTTTGGAGAATGTTCTGGCTGCTTGCTTGGTTATGGAGATTTGTCACTTAGCCCTGAATCCATTGAGGTATCCTTAGTCAAATTGAAAGGCTACTATTATTATTTGTGAAAGTAAAAAATAATGTGACAATTTTTCCTTCGATGTTTGTGATAACTAAGACATTTAAATTAAATTCAAATATTAAAAATATTTTTAATTTTGTATGAGCTTTGTGTCTTTTATTTACATTTCATAAAATTTCAAAAAAATCATAATTAAAAATGGCTTGGACATAAATTAAATGAGATTTTATTTTCTAACGTAAACATTGTTTGTTGTTTTTATTTGACAAAGGTTCACGAACATCAGTCCACAACCTCTCCCACGTTAAGTGACTGCTAAACTTCAAGTAAAAAAATTTGAGGTGAGTGATTACAGACCCTTCCCTGCGTTATCTGATGGAAAGAAACAAGGACATCAAGGTGCACTTAGCACCACTTCGTAGGGCATTGGCATTGACTACAATCCAAGCTAGCACTGCCTGCTACACTTCTCTCTACTACACAGGCATGTTATTGTCCCTACCATATCCTTAGCTCCTGCTATATAACATAACATTGACTACAATCCAAGCTAGCACTATCTGCTACACTTCTCTCTACTACACAGGCATGTTATTGTCCCTACCATATCTCTAGCTCCTGCTATATAACATAACATTGACTACAATCCAAGCTAGCACTGTCTGCTACACTTCTCTCTACTACACAGGCATGTTATTGTCCCTATCATATCCTTAGCTCCTGCTATATAACATAACATTGACTACAATCCAAGCTAGCACTGTCTGCTACACTTCTCTCTACTACACAGGCATGTTATTGTCCCTATCATATCCTTAGCTCCTGCTATATAACATAACATTGACTACAATCCAAGCTATATCTGCTACACTTCTCTCTACCACACAGGCATGTTATTGTCCCTACTATATCCTTAGCTCCTGCTATATAACATAACATTGACTACAATCCAAGCTAGCACTGTCTGCTACACTTCTCTCTACTACACAGGCATGTTATTGTCCCTACCATATCTCTAGCTCCTGCTATATAACATAACATTGACTACAATCCAAGCTAGCACTATCTGCTACACTTCTCTCTACTACACAGGCATACTATTGTCCCTATTATATCTCTAGCTCCTGCTATATAACATAACATTGACTACAATCCAAGCTAGCACTGTCTGCTACACTTCTCTTTACTCCACAGGCATGTTATTGTCCCTACCATATCTCTAGCTCCTGCTATATAACATAACATTGACTACAATCCAAGCTAGCACTGTCTGCTACACTTCTCTTTACTCCACAGGAATGTTATTGTCCCTACCATATCCTTAGCTCCTGCTATATAACATAACATTGACTACAATCCAAGCTAGCACTGTCTGCTACACTTCTCTCTACCACACAGGCATGTTATTGTCCCTACCATATCCTTAGCTCCTGCTATATAACATAACATTGACTACAATCCAAGCTAGCACTGTCTGCTACACTTCTCTTTACTCCACAGGCATACTATATGTCTCTAGCTCCTGGTATATAGCCAGGGCCCCTAGCTCAAAGAATACAGCTATGCTTCCTAGCTCAAAGGATATAACTAGATTTACTAGCTCCTGGGGCACAGACAAGGTATACACCAGACCCACAGCCTCCAGGTTAAAATGGCTGCAATCCATGGGAAAGCTTGGGTCTTTCAACATGGGTACCGCTTCAAGGGGCCTTTTAACAAAGCTCATTTTAAACATGGTTTAGCTAGAGACTGTCAATGGACCCAATGGATGGACTGTAAATCAGTTGGCTTACACAAAGCTATGTTCAGGTAGCGACCCAACCCCGTATTCACACAATCCTACCTTACAAAGATCTTACGCAGACTGCCCACTACGACTAGAATGGTCCCTTTATGACGAACATGTTAAAAGTGAGTTGTTTAACAGCTGCATATTTGGAAGTGCTTTTATCACCGAGCATTGACACTAGCGGACACCAGTGTTGATGGACTCAACCTACCTCAAGGGGCGCAGCGGAACTTCCGTAAGGCTGAGGATCTGGTATATGTTTGTCTGTGCTCTGGGGTAGTACCATTGTCCCTGGGTCCTGGGATATTATAACCAGTATTGTTAATTCCTGGAATAAAACCAGGTTCCAAGGAACTCGAGATAAGTGTTCCTAGCATCTAGGGGAAAAACCAAGGTTCTTAATTAATATAATCAAGATTACTAGTTCATAAGATTTAACCTGAATGCTTATCTACTGGGATATTCGGGGATTAGATTCCCAAGAACCTGAGATAGAGCCATGGGAACTTGGTTGGTCTCCTAGCTCACTGAGCTATGAGGGCAGAGAAATAATAAAAATATAAAAAGAGTAGATTATAGGTCTCTCTTCGAAACAAAAAGTAAATAATAATTTTTTTTAAAACCATTTTGTGAGTTCTTTGTTGTTGTTTTTTTGTTGGCCTGTCTCCAAGTGGACCCCCTCTCACACCTCACTTTTACCTGCGCTCGCTCTGAGTTCTTTTGTTTTACCCTGAAGGCAGGAGGACTAGTATATTAGTATCTCTAGGCTTAAGGTAAGGAGTTAGGGGGATGATTACTAAATATAATAAGGGTTTTTGCACAAAAAAAAGTATCATTATAACATGATGATCAGCCTCACCTCCATTTTACCGGTGCGGTTAGGTGAGTGGTCAGCAAACATGACTCCGGCGGTTTCCGCAGATGTCTTTAAGACTGTAATCCCATTACCCTAAGTTATTATTATTATTATTAGCACCGCGTCTTACTACCCGTTCGGGTTATACACACTTACGCTAATGTGTGATGATAGGGTGATTGTGAGATGAAATGGAGGACCTACAGTTTAACGTGGAATCCGAACCACGGTGGAGGCCTGGCATTCCTCACATTCACAAGTTGTGATTAATACACGTCTTGTCAGAGGTGAAGGAAGGGTTTGGCAATCAGATAAATCTGTGCCGGGACCGAGGATTGAACCCCGGACCCTCAGCACAGAAGTCTGACACCTTACCCCTAGACCACCAGGTCACCATTACCCTAAGTTGAAACGTTTGAGACATTTAGAGACAGTTCTGGCACAACACCATTCGAATTAAAGAACATTAACTGTAATTATATATTTTTCATAATATTATGTTGCTTATGTACACTAGTTTATGTATAGCTTTTAATACTAATTGTTTTAGTTCAGTAATTTCCACATTTATTAGTAGCCCAAGTACGATTCTAGTGATGGAGGGTTTAAGGATGGAAGACACAGTTCTAGTGATGGAGGGTTGAGGGATGAAAGATACAGTTCTAGTGATGGAGGGTTGAGGGATGGAAGATACAGTTCTAGTGATGGAGAGTTGAGAGATGTAAGATACATTTCTAGTGATGGAGGGTTGAATGATGTAAGATACAGTTCTAGTGATGGAGGGTTGAGGGTTGAGGGATGGAAGATACAGTTCTAGTGATGGAGGGTTGAGGGATGGAAGATACAGTTCTAGTGATGGAGGGTTGAGGGATGGAAGATACAGTTCTAGTGATGGGGGGTTGAGGGATGGAAGATACAGTTCTAGTGATGGAGGTTTGAGAGATGTAAGATACAGTTCTAGTGATGGAGGGTTGAGAGATGTAAGATACAGTTCTAGTGATGGAGGGTTGAGAGATGTAAGATACAGTTCTAGTGATGGAGGGTTGAGGGATGGATGATAAAGTTATAGTGATGAAGAAGAGAGAGATAGAAGAACCTCCTAATTTCCTTATTAGATCCCAAAATGAGGTCAACAAACACTTCAAAGGACGACAACGAAATCTAAGACTATAAAACTATTATTATTATTATTATTATTATTATTAGTAGTAGTAGTAGTAGTAGTAGTAGTAGTAGTAGTAGTAGTAGTAGTAGTAGTAGTAGTAGTAGTAGTAGTAGTAGTAGTAGTATAGTAGTAGTCTGTGAGCTCGTGTGGGTCGAACGTGTCTGCTCAACACCGCGCGGTCTGTGTATTGTGAGTAGCTTATACAATCGAAAGCGTCAAGTGGTAAAATTGTTAAAACTAAGTTTACTTATTTGCCTAATAAATTATTCATAATGTCAAAATGTGGTAGATGTGATGAAAATCTACCTTCAGACGGGGATTGTGTAAAGTGTCACATTTGTGAAAACTATTATCATTACGAGTGCTCCAGGCTATCTGAATCGACATACCGAGGAATGACACTAATAAGACAAAAGTCGTGGAAGTGCTCATCGTGTAGATCTAGATCATCCCTTACATATATTAAAATGGATGAAGATCTCAAGACATCAATCCAATTGATGAGAGAAGAATAATAGAAGTATTACGAAAAACTAGAAAATAACATGTCCAAACTATCTGATTTCTATGATATATGGGAAAGGAAATGAAAGAACTGTTAGACAATAATAGGGACTTAACAAAAAAACTTATTATACGAGGAAGACAAGCAAAAAACAAGAAAATTCAAGATATTGAAAAACGACTTAATCAAATTGAGCAATACGGAAGAAATGTTAACTTAGAAATTCATGGATTAGAAACGCGCACACCTGAAGATTTGTGTACAGTCATGGAAAACTTTTCTAAATGTTTATAACTGCCATATGAAAAAACATTATATTGAGTTATTACATCGTTTACTCATAAGAGCCAAAATATACCACCACAGTGATTATACAATTTTCATCTAAAACTGTAAGAAACACATGGCTAGAAAAAAAAAGGCGTCAAATAATTACCAATAAATGGTAATTGAAAAAGGGACAGAGAGGTGTATCTACATCAACGAGAACCTGACCCCGTTTAACAAAAATCTACTGTGGCAAGTTAAAAACAAATGCAGGGAAAATGATTATAAATATTTATGGATAAACAAATGGTAAAATTTACGTGCGCAAGAGTGATGGTGAAATCAGCTTTAAGATAGAGGCAGAAGCTGATCTAATTAAAATTAATAACAAAATAAAGTGTGTCCCTTAGTTAAAATTAGCATGTTCTTTGTTTGGTTTTTTGTTTTGTGATATATTATAAATATGATCAAGCAAATTAAAAGTGACGATAGTGTTGTCAACAAAAACAGAATACGACTATATAAACAAACAACCAACGCAGAAAAAATGAGGAAAATGAAGATATAACAACTATTGAAGACGATATTAGGATTATACAGTGTCAAGAATATGACGATCCCAATGAATGGTCGAACTATTAGCACGCAAGGTACAGAATAAGAATAACCTTTATATCATTCACCTTAATATAAGATCTATAAACAAACATTTTTATGAACTTATTACTTTACTGGGAAATGTTATTGGTAAAATAGGCATTATAGTGCTTATCGAAATAAAATCAGATGATATGCAAGTTGTTCAATATAATATGGATGGTTATAATAAATGCTGGAACAATAGGCCCATAGCTATGAGGGAGGTGTAGTTATGTACTATAGAAACAGCCTTGAGACAACCATATTATAAAATAAAAAATACTATGAGAATATAAATTAATTAAAATTAAGTTAAGTGATAGCTCCAAAATTAATATACCCGGTATTTATAGATCACCAAAGATGGATAAGAACACTTTTATTCGGAATATTAGTGATATAATTAAATTAGATCCATTAAATGAACAAACAGTTTTGGTAGGTGATATAAATATAAACATATTGGATGCAAATGACATCACAATATAAAATTATAACAATATTCTTGCTTCACGTGGCTTAGAATGTACTATTAATAAAGTTACAAGGGAAGAAATATTGAAATTAGGGTGGTTAAATCGTGCCTGGATCACATATTAATGTTCAACAACCAGACAAATAACAAACAGTATAATAAAGACTAAAATTACTGATCATTATAATAGTAGCATTAGAAATTGAATCCAACCAAAATGATGATTTTTATAGTAAAACTAATAAGAGCTCTATTTTATTGGATAAACTTGACGAGAATTTAGTTAATTAAACTCGAAAACGTTAATTTGGATGAGTTGCAAAATAAAAAAATGTTGAATCATTATATGCAAACATTGCTGAGATATTTAATGGCATTTATGATAGCTCAAAATATAAATATAATCCTGTTGGAAACCGCATACAAAATAAATGGATAACACCAGATTTGGTCGGAGAAATGCGCCACAGAGATAAATTATTTAGGAAGTGGAAAAGTTGCTCATCTGCTAAAACCTATAAAATAGAGTAGCTACTAAAGAAAAATAAACTTTGTAAATAAATTAATTTTTAGGAAAAAACAGTTATATTATCAAACTGAACTTAAACAAAGTGAGTAGTAATATTAAGAAAAGATGGTATAAAATAAATGAAATTCTGGGTAGAAAAAAGTAAAATGACAATTAATGAAGTAATAAATACCATTTAGGCAAAATTGAGAAAATTGAAAATATTGCAAATAATATTTGTGAAATATTAAAAAACCAAGTCACACAACTACAACATACTTGCAACATGCAACTAGACAAAACGAATAATCGAAACGATTACCAAATTCAAAGTATGTTTATACCTAGGGCTACATATTCCAAAATAAATTAAATTATTGTTAATTAGATATAAATAAAAGCCAGGGAATAGATAAAATCAGAATTAAAGACTTGAAACTATCAACAGACAAATTACCCTGTTGATAACAAGACTAATTAATTTAAGTATACAACCGGTGTAAATCTCGCAAAAACTTAAAATCTCAATTATTAGACCAATTTATAAAAAAGTAAAGCACTTAGATTATGTAAATTACAGACCTATAGCAATTCGTCCAGTTTTATACAAAATAATGGAAAGATACGTTTGCCAACTACTTGATAAATTATTTAGATAAATATAAAGTAAATGACCAAAAACAATACGGATTCCAAAAAAAAACAAAGGTACGGAAATACTTCTACACACTTTTACTAATGAAATGCTAGAGAAATTAAACGAAAACAAATACATAGATAAAGCATTTATGGACATGTCGAAAGCGTTCGATACGTTGGATAAAGATATTTTACTAGAATCACTTTATAAAAATGGTATCAGAGGTAATATGTATGGATGGTTTAAAGATTACTTAACAAATAGGAAAATAATAGTTAAAATAAATAATATAGAAAGTGAAGAATTGGGTATAAATATTGGAGTATCACAAGGCTCTATTCTTGGGCCAATACTATACTTAATCTATACAAGAACAATGTCAAACTGTATACAGAACTGTGGTATATTTATGTATGCTGACGACACAATTCAGTATGTGTTGCACAAAAATGTAGATACAGCTAAACAAATGTTGCAGGAAGACTTTAATAGGATATAAAACTGGACTCACGATAATGAATTAATAATTGATATTATAAAACCGTAAACAATGCGTATTAGACTACCACATGTTATAAAGTATACATTATATATAAAAGGTAATTGCTTAGATTGTTTACATAATATAAAACCGTGTAATTGTTTAACGTTCACGCAAGTTGAGACATAGAACTATCTTGGGCTAGTGATTGATTCTCATATGAAATGTAATACTCACATAGACATAATGAGTAGGAAGCTAAAAGTGGGAATGGTTAATATATGTATATTAAAACCATATGTTACATTTGATATTCTAAAAATAGTGTATCCTGCGTTAATCGAATCACATCTAGGCTATGGTATTACTTCCTGGGGAAAGACAAGTAATCTATATTTAAATCAATTAAGAAATATTCAAATTAAATTTCTTAAAATAATGAGTGAAAACAACAATAATACCAAAGTCATGAATAAGGAGGGGAAACTATTGACAGTAAAAAAAACATGTATAACTATAAAATAATAATTCAGTATTACTATTCAGAAACATATAAAGTAAGACAGGCTCATAATCACAACACAAGAAAACGACAATATAAAATAACTTTATACATAAATAAATAAAGAAAGAAAACATATGAAAATAATAATACCAACACTTTTTAACATGATACCGGATACCCTTTTGGGAATAGATAAAATAACAAATGTTAAAAGAGAAATTTAAAAAAATTCTGGTTGGCTCACAGACTTAATGAAATAATAATACTAGATTGACTAATATGACAAATAAGTTATTAAATGGAATCGAGACTGGTTTTCGAATATTAGATAAAATATGAAATGTAATAGATTTAAGGAAATAAATTATGTGTTAGAATTATGTTAGTTGTAAGAATAGATTTAGAGGAATGAAATGTACATATTTACACTATTACTATTACTATTTATGGTGAGGCACCAGCTGACAAGCACATTGTGCTTAGCTGGACCATGTTTAATAATTAAAAATATGTACTCCAGAAACAATCAAAAAAATTATCATCATCCCATCTGCCCTAAAATTGACTGGCAGTAGTCATGTACAAAATAGTATTAATTCCTACGCAAAATTAAAATCTACTTAACTTCTCGAGTCTATTAATATAATAGGTTTAGAATAATTCCATAAAACTTATTTAAATAACATTAAGGTGGGGATGTATTGGATGCTATAAAAGATAAGTGTTTTTGCAGTTTTTATAACAAAACCTAGTTTTGGCCAAAATAAATAAAATCCGTTTATTTAGCACCGCGTCTTACTATACGTTCGGGTTATACGCCTATGTCCTATTTTCACTGATGGGTTAGGAATTGGGAAGGTTGAAAATAAATGAAGTGAACCCGAATTTACGTGGAGGGAGGGTGTAAAACCATTTAGGAAAACCACCCCAGTTCACCCGACTGAGATTCGAACCTCGATCTTCCCATCCTCGGCAGTCCAGCCCAACATGATACCAGCGCGTTAGTCAACTACGCTACTGAAGCGGGTATAGATGAAATACTTCTCCATTATAAATATATAGTTTAAATTTCTTCACATGGTGATATAAACAGGTTGTTGAGTATCTGTCATGGGCATACTAGCATGTATTGACAAATTTTTTAATGAAGAGAAAAAGCTGTCATTAAATTTTAGTACACCCCTAAAAGATATTCCAGGGCGGGTGATATCACCATATGAAGAAAATGAAACTCTATGTTTTTACTGGAGAAATATTTTATTTAGTTTCGGTGGCGGCTCGTAGCTAAAATAAGTAGGGATGCTGCTCCAGAAATGCTTGGCCTTTGTTTTAAAATTGTGTAAAAGGGAAAAAAAATGTATAAAAAGAAAATGTATTCAGGAACTTGATAAAATACTAACAAAAAAACATTATTTTTTTCTTACTTTAACTTAAATTGTTACAGTTCAAGCTTGATCTATTCATTTAAAAATGAAATCCATTCTTCTTGTTTTAATTTGCGCAAAAAGTTCAATAATTTTCTCCTTGATCTCTGGATGACAATTGAGGAATTTTTTCTCCATTGAAAGTATTGCAAGCGCATTTAGTCTTTCCGAATTCATAGTGCTTCTTAAAAAAGTTTTTATTCTTTTCAATTTTGAAAAGCAGCGCTCTGCCTCTGATGTAGTCATGGGAATTGTCAAGAGGATTTTTATCAGTTTCGTAATTTCACTAAAAACATCATCTAGATTATTTTCAAAGATAAATTTCAGCAGCTCAATTAATTTGCATTATTCATGAATATCATTCCTACAATAGAATACTTTTAGTTTAGTTTCAAGCTTTTCTTTGTCAATCATGGGATAAGCTTCAGTGGTCAGTACTATCTCTTTTGTGGGATGTTCATTCTTAAATCTAGTGAAGCAATTCTTGTTGAACAATTTAGCAGCTACTAAGTGTTTAGTGGAAGAATATCTGTCCATTATATCAACACATATATAGTCACACACTTTCTTAGCTTCTGCCATGAATGTCTTTGAAAGATTCTCACAGTACTTTGAGTTTCTCAATTTTAAATAGCAGTTTTGAAATTTCTTATATATTCATTAACTTTAAACACACTAATTTCTCGAGATTGCATTTGGTTGTAAATTATTTCAACATGAGGCATAATCTGATGAAAGAGCTCTAACCAAAACTTGAAATTATCATCATTCAGGTATTTTAAAATTCCTGTTGCTTTTGCAATAGTTTGATCTGCATTTGATGTTGACTGAATTTCAGTAAGGCAGTTTTTTTAAAGGTTGCAAATTTTCATGAACTCTGTTTATGGTCCGTATGTTGAAATTCCACCTTGTAGAGGATGGACGTGGAATGCTGACGTCCATATGTTTCTTAAGAATGGACACACGTTGTGGTGATCTTGAGAAGAATATTGGAATAGCCAGAATATTAGAGAAAAAAATTCTTGCGTTTCGTGTAATACTTGCTGCATTTCTCATTATTAAATTAAGTTGATGTGCATAACAGTGAATGAAATGTGCATTACTATAAACTGCTTTTATTTTTGCTTGAGCTCCTGCTTTTTTGCCTTTCATCACATTTGCACCATCAAATGTCTGAGCTATCAGTTTTTGTCCATTTCCTTGAAGGACTATGTCCATTTGTTCTAAAATACGTTTTTATATGCCATCTGCAGTTTGATTTTCTGAAATAAATAATCCCCAAAAACGCTCAAATATTTCTCTATTCAATACGTACCGTAGAACAAGGACCATTTGACTGTGTTCCGAAACATCTGTTGGGTCATCAGCCATGACAGCTACAAAGGAAGCTTTTCTAATTTCCGTCCTTATCTCCTCATGGTATATTTGTAGCAGGCAGTCAAGTATCTCAGTCTGAATGGTCTTAGAAACACCTTTGAAGACTGCACTGGTTTCTAAGTGATTCTTCAAATCTGAATCTAATTTAGATGCAAAATTTACTAATCCTCTAAATACCCCTGGATTTACTGAGTCGTCTTTTTCATCATGTCCAAGTAAGGGAGTTTCAAAGTTTCCACTAAAGTAAATGCAGTCTATTATTTTGAACCAAATTTCATGGTTCTTTTTAACTTTTATATTATGCTCATTGATTGAAAGTCTGTATGCCTCCCTAAGTTTCTCCTTAATACTTACGGTTCCTAAAAGTGACAGTGAAACAACATTATCAACGTGCTTCTTTGACTTCTCATGCTTTTCAGTTTTTTCTTTAATTTTGTTTATATTTCTAAAACCAACTTTTGTTCACGGTACATCACCTCCAAACACCAAACACGGGAAGCAAAACAGTGCATTTTTTTACTTCACAGCCGCAAAGCCAACTTTTCCGTTGGTACCATTCAGAATTAAAGCTACGAATATATTTCTTGTTGTTGCTTTTGCCAGGCTGAGATATTAGAATATCAGGTGTTGAACGACCTCTTTTCTTAACTGTAACTTTATCATGGAGAGATAGCTGTGAAAACTTAAGCTGTTGAAGTTCACTTACAGTCACAGAACTTATTTCTTGGGGATGCAAGGCCATGATTAAAGTTTTCTGTTAAATAAAAGAACCGAAAAAAATGAATCAAATAGAATAGCTGGAAGCAGAATAATAATCTAATTCTACACTCTTCTACACTTTATCACATTCAAGAATATGGTACACGGTTTTTAAGCACAACACACGCTGAGTGAAAATACTTTCTTCCATCATCACTGCGAGAGCAACCTACCTGGCAGTCCCGCCTTCCTCCCCACCCCCCGACTATGTGCGCATGCGCATAACAGTCAAACACCACGTCACTGACACTGTGAAGCGCACAGTTCCATACAAAGATTTTTTTATATTTTTCATAAACTCGTGGATGGCTACTGAAGTACTGACATTAAGCTTAAGGAATATATATTGTACTACAAAAATAAAGAAAGAATTAAAGAAAAAAGGACTCATATTAAAGGTTATCGATGATATCAAGTGGAAATAGGGGATGCTGCAGTTCCGCAGTGCCTATACACGAGCCGCCACTGTTTAGTTTATTAAAAAACATTTTTTGAAGAAAAACTGCAAAATCACTGGCTTTTTCTCGCTTCCCCTTACCTTAATCTACTAGAGCTGGTTTTGGTTAGTTCCTACCAATCCACCCGTCTCGGTGGCGTAGTTGGCTAACGCGCTAGTCGTGTTGAGCTCGACCGCCGAGGACGGGGAGATCGAGGTTCGAATCTCGGTCGGGTGAACTGGGGGTGGTTTTTCCTAAATGGTTTTCCACTCTGGCTCCGCGCAAATGCGGGCTCACTTCCTCTAAATTCAACCCTCCCAATTCCTAATCCATTAGCGTAATTAGTACTCAAGCGTATAACCCGGACGGGTAGTAAGACGCGGTGCTAAATATTATTATTATTATTATTATTATTATTATTATTATCCTACCAATCCCATGTATCACACAGCTCTCAATCGCTGGTAAATATGTCTATCCCCCCACTCTTACTTGTTGGAATAAATATTGCTAATAGTGTAAATAACTACCTAAACTATACCAATTATACTTGTTTTTTCTTCTTATTATTTTAAAATATCTTCTGAATATAGTTATTAAAATAATCTTTAAGAAATCAAAATTCACGTCTCGCAAATTACTATTCAACATTTCTCCTCTTTCCTTATCTAGCTTTCTTCAACTCTAAGAAACCCTACTAGCTTACTCCACGGCATCAGGAGCTCAGAAGTTAATTGCCTATCTTGAGCTAGCTCTACCCAGTCCACCTCATTACACCCTATCCCTATCTTGACCTAGCTCTACCCAGTCCACCTCATTATATCCTATATCTTTCATGTACATTCTAATGTTATCCTCCCATCTGCGCGTAGGTCTTCCCCGTGGTCTCCCTCACACCCATGGAAAACAACCGGTAAAACGATTGTCTTGTAAATTCTTAATTTTAGTTTCCTTGACTGTAGACGAGATGCCAACAACTTAATGACTGAGTATAAATAACATGTATTTCCCGATAAAACTATATAAAAACAAAAATTAAATTTTAATAAGTTAAATATATATATATATATATATATATATATATTGTATTCTACACTTTTGCACTTTTACAAATTAGTTTAAACAATCCCAAGCATTTTTGGGGAATTACTAAAAACAGTCGTGTGAGCAGTCTCTCCCCATCCAGCCCTCAAATTAATGACATAAATAACACTGACAATTTTTTGATAGCTAATAAATTTGTACATTTCTTTCTTTCAGTGTCAAATTCCGTATTAAAAGTCATCTCTTGCCCTGATATTGAGACTTGTGTATCCTTATTGCATTTCTGGATGCCATTTAAAGGCTGAGTTCATCTTATTTACTGGGACTGACCCCCTCAAACCCTTGTTGACCTATATTTTTTACCTTAGCCTGTCAAAGAAAACGCTCCCCAAAGTATGGTAAAGACTTGTTGCCACTCCAATATAAAAAGGTGTAATATCTCGTGTTTGTAATAATAGGACCATTTCTCTATTAAATACCTTATCTAAAATATTTGAGAGAATAAAACATGGGCATATCTTTTACCATACAAAAAATAAACTTTCTGAGAACTATACGGTTCTTTGAGCAATAAATCACTAACTTTGTAAAATTCCTGGGACGTTTTGCCCCTAAAGTTTCATCTAAAGGTGAGATTCATGCACTCTTTAGTCAACATAGTATTACTAGCTCAATACACAACCATTTTGGAATATCTACTAGTATTTTCTACGTTAATTTATTTAGAAGCGCCCGCTTCGGTGGCCGCAAGGTCTAACGCGCTACCCTCACAGTAGAATAGACTTCCGATGACGGGGAGGTTGAAGTTCGGATCTCGGCCGGGTATTCTGAGGGTGGTTTTTCCAAAATAGTCTTCCACCCTCCCTTCACGTAAATGTGGGTATACTTCCTATAAATATAAACTTCCTAATCCCTAAAACCATGAGCGTAATTAGCACATAAGGGGTCGTCCATAAACCACGTAACGCTTTTTTCCCCTCTCCCCATATAACACCATGTATACCTTTAACCTACCTCCACCCCCCACCCATGTTACGTAACTTTTCTCACCAAGAATTAATGTCATTATTTCATAGGGAAGTTTTGTGATACTAAAGGAGGGATTCAGAATTAATACTTCTTAAAATCCATTTTAAATCCTGAACATAAATGATTTCAGAGAGAATTATTAGTTATGAGGGTGACCTGGGGGTTTAGGGGTAAGGTGTCAGACTTCTGTGCTGGGGGTCTGGGGTTCCATCCTTGATCCCGGCACAGATTTATCTGATTACCAAATCCTTCCTTCACCTCTGACAGGACGTGTATTAATCACAACTTGTGAGAGTGTGGAATGCCAGGCCTCCACCGTGGTTCGGATTTCACATTAAACTTATATGCAAGCAATGAACAAGTCTCCTCTTTTTGAAGAAATTATTTTTGTTTTCGTACAAACACAAGTGATTATTCGCAGCCTATGTAAAAGAATGTGCAGTAGGCATTTAAATTATAATCAAACTCAACTATACTTATAAATTAAGGCCGCTTCGACTGACAGCTGTTACCCAACTAAAAGCACGTGAGGGGGTCAGTAGGGAAAAATCTAAACAAATGCCGTGAGTATAAACATGTTACTGTCATGCGCATGAAAATATGTTTTCGACTGTGCTTGGCGTTCATAGTCTCGGGCAGACAATGACACCTAAGCACATTTATGCTATTTTTTAATAATCTTGTAACTTCCAAGGATCAATATTAAATAGTTGAAAGCCAATTCATATATTCATACATTCTCTGAACCACTCGCTGCTGGCAAGATCACTGAGTGGTGTCACTCACCCCCTTGCTTTGTAGGCCCCGATTCCGACCTGGTAGATGAGGCGCTACAACATTGTCAACTAATCTGCACCATCTCCGTATTGATATATTATTCGCCATTTGAAACAATCCGTAACAGTTTTAATAACGTCCTCACGGCATGTGCCGGAAATGAGAGAGTCATAATAAACTAGAGGTCCGGGAAAACGTCGTACACTCTGTCATTAGAGGAGTGACACAATCGCACACACACACACACACACACACACACATTCTGATGGCACGATAGCACAAACACGATCTAGCAAGAGTTTAATAATAGCTCTCAGCTTGGACTCAGACACCAGTGTAGAAGCCCTTACAAAGTTTTTAGTACTCAGAAACCGACTTAAAGACCTAAGACACACCGGAGCCAGTCCAGGTCTCGCTGTCACTTTCGGCTGAAATCCAACTTCCGTTAAAAAGTAATAAAAATGAAGTCACAAACAAAGCGGCGAGTTATCTTTGATACTGATCTAAATGATGACGTCATGGTGTTTGTATTCACATACAATTAATAAACGAACTTTACGACCAGAAACTTCCAATAAAAGTAGATGTCTTCCTCTTACATGATCTTATATTTCGTTGTGAGTGTTGCCGCGGGGCTGCCTTCAAATGGCCCGTCAAAGTTTCACAGTAACAGTAGAGTCTAACAAACATTTTGCTGTTGCAGTGCAGTCTTAAAAAGAGTTCACTCTAATAGTACAATCAACTATATATATATAATTATTATAGCAGTGAAGTCTTTCAAACGTTTCATTGTAACGGTGCTGTATAAGAGATATTTCATTGTAAAAGTGCAGTCTTATATACATTTAATTGTAACAGTGAAGTATAACAGACACTTTTTTGTAACAGTGGAGGCTAAATATATTTAATTTTAACTCTGCAGTCTTACATTATTATTATTATTATTATTATTATTATTATTATTATTATTATTATTATTATTATTATTATTATTATTATTATTATTATTATTATTATTATTATTATTATTATTATTTAGCACCGCGTCTTACTACCCGTTCGGGTTATACGCTTAAGTACTAATTACTCTAATGGATTAGGAATTGGGAAGGTTGAATAGAGGAATTGAACCCGCATTTGCGTGGAGGGAAAGTGGAAAACCATTTAGGAAACCCCCCCCCAGTTCACCCGACCGAGATTCGAACCTCGATCTCCCCGTCCTCGGCAGTCGGGCTCAACACGTGCAGTCTTACAAACATTTGAATTTTATAGCAGAGATTTTAAACATTTAAATGTGATATCAAAGTGTTAAAAAACACATTCACAAGGCTATGTTTTCAGGGATTGTCATTTTAAGGTCATATGTTAGTAATCATCTCATTTGATTGAAAGGATTAAAAATGGCGGTGTGTCATCTTTTAATAATTATCAAGAGTAAAGTTGTATGAATTGTGAAAGGGTGTTAAATTTCGATCTGACACCATATGTTTGCTATTTTCAGTTCACCATAATTATAGTACAAAGAGTAATTTAGGGATCGCAGGGGAATTAAGTTGTATCGAGATTATTAGAGAAGTCTCCGAGCCCTTGAGATCAGAGAAGGACGTGTTGGCTAACAAGGTCTCCCTGGGTCCTATCATAAAACACGTTTAGGGGAGCTAATTAGAGAATATCGAGTACTGCTGACTGGCACTTTACATCCAGGGGCTTATAGCACTTTACAGCCAAGACAATGCTGGTGGTTTACAGCCAAGGGATTACTGGACCTTTATGGCTAGGGGACTACTGGAACTTTAAAGCTAGGGACTACTGGAATGTTATGGTTAGGGGACTACTGGAACTTTATAGCTAGGGGACTACTGGAACTTTATGGTTAGGGACTACTGGAACTTTATAGCTAGAGGAATACTGGAACTTTATAGCTAGGGGACTATTGGTACCTTACAGAAAAGAGACTACTTGTGGTTTCCAGCCTGGAAACTACTGGCACTTTCAAGACGGGGGAATACTTGCACTTTCTATCTAAATGACTGATAGTATCTTCAGGCTTGTGTAATAGACATGAAATGATGCTAGTTCCACAATTTATATCATAGCCAAGAGAAAGAAGCTGTTGGCAGTCCCCAATCTTGCAAACTAGCCAAACAGCATGTACTACTACTACTACTACTACTGACAGTTCTTCATTTTCCAGCCTAGATATATATATATATATATATATATACACATCTGGCATTTGCCAGACTTCAAGAATAACTATTAAACTTGGATTGCTGGAAGAACCCAACCTTCAAGTTTAGCTAAAATTCATGGACAGCTTGAAGTTCCAAAATATCACCTAATAGACAGTAACTTCTGACCTATCTTCTCTCTCAAACCTAGTTAAGAGATAAATACTGGGGGCATTTCCAGACCTTCCAGCATAGCTAATAGACATATACTGCTGTAATTTCTCAATCTGGAAACCTAGCTAATAGACAGCTACTTCTGGCAGTCCTCGACCATTAAGCCTAGCTAGTAGAGAACTTCAGGCAGTTACAAATCATTCAGCCAGGGACCTATGTCAGTTCTTAACCTTCCTAAGCCTTTCAAATAGACATGTATGACTGGCAGTTACAAGCCTCCAAGCCTACTTAACACGTAGGCCTATGTATATACTCTCTACGTTTCCCGAACTTCGAACCTAGCTTATAGACAGCTACTGTTGTCAGCTCTAAACCTTAAGATGGGGTGCTAGTGAGCGTGAGTTTAGGGCAGTATTTTAGAAGTTTTTATAGCATAAACATTTATTTGGCCAAAATAAATCAAATATTTCTTCTATAGAAACATAGAGTTTAGTTTTCCGCACATGCTAATCTCAACAGTTCTTTAATATCTGTCAAGGGTGTCCTGGAATTTAGTGACAACTTTTTCTCTGCATTTAAAAAGTTTGTCACCAAATGCCGCTACGCTCATGAGAGATATTCAAGAACTCTTGAGATTAGCATGTGCATAAAACTAAACTCTATATTTCTATAGAAGAAATATTTTATCTATTTTTGCCAAAAAATGTTTATGCTATAAAAACTGCAAAATTAATGCACTAAACTGGCGCTCACTAGCACCCCACTTTAATGCCTATATTATAATAAACAAAGGCTGCATGTTAGTTCCCAACCCTCAAATATAGTGAATACATAGAAACTACTGACAGTTCCCAAATCTCCACCCTAGCTAATAGAAATATACTCTCGGCAACTCCTACAAACATATTGGAATTATATAATACATAAAATCAATTACAATAATTATTTACTGTGGTTTTTTTCTAAGACTTCAATAAACTATTAATGTATCTCAATTGAGGGAAATAGTATTTGTCTCTAAGCTCACCAGAGCTCGTGATGGTTATAAGTTGACTTGGAGGTTCAAGAAACAGTTTTATTTAAATGGGTCACTGTTTGTGTCTCATGCCCTGCGTATTTCTTCACCCTGAAATGGGACGTGGGCCTTACTGGCAAGGTTATCATGCTAGCAAGGTTAGCCTAGATGGAAAACTACAAGCACTCTTGTCTGATGTTGGCAGGCCTGTGAGCAATAATTCAACACCTACTAAACTCCAAAATGTGCTACTTCAACTTACTCGGGAAAAGAGGTGAGGGGGGGGGGGTATTGTTTCTTAGAAGAGCTAGTTTTATTTGAGACGCTATACTTTAGAAAGTCCATTTTCATTAGATGAGAAACTTTAAGAAAACACAAACTTTTTTTGTGGTCAATATTGATAACTTTTTTCAATAATACTACTGCTATTTTATAGGTATTGATAATATGCTTAAATAGTGACAGCTGCAGATCACATGACTTTGTCTATGAACTCGTGAGAGTAGATCTAGTAACTTTTCTATATTTCAGATAAGGTTCCTACTATGCCAACTTGACATCTTTTAGGCAGCTCTGAATGTTAATGTTATATTTACTTCGTAGCAAAGAGATGAAAAACGTACAATCCACACCTATCACCATCCAGAACACACAGCGACATCCTTTGCGCACATATAGAAACATCAATTACGCACAGCTAGCAACATCCAGTACAATCAGAAATATCCAATACACTAAGTTAGAAACATCCAGTAAACACAGTTAGTGACATTCAGTACGTACAGTACATATGAAACATCTATTACGAACAGCTAGAAACATCCAGTACAATCAGCTAGCGACATCCAGTGCGCACATATAGAAACATCCACTACGCACAACCATTAACCTCCACTACACACAGCTAGCAACATCCAGTACAATCAGAAACATTCAATACACTATGTTAGAAATATCCATGATACGCAGTTAGTGGCATCCAGTACTCACACATAAAAACATCCAGTACACACATCTATCAACATCTAGTACACACATCTAGTAACATCTTACAAACACATCTATCAACATCTTGTACACACCTCTAGCAACATCTAGTACACACATCTACCAACATCTAGTACACACATCTAGTAACATCTTGTACACACCTCTAGCAACATCTAGTACACACATCTATCAACATCTAGTACACACATCTAGTAACATCTTGCAAACACATCTATCAACATCTTGTACACACCTCTAGCAACATCTAGTACACACATCTATCAACATCTAGTACACACATCTAGTAACATCTTGCAAACACATCTACCAACATCTAGTACACACATCTAGTAACATCTTGTACACACCTCTAGCAACATCTAGTACACACATCTATCAACATCTAGTACACACATCTAGTAACATCTTGCAAACACATCTATCAACATCTTGTACACACCTCTAGCAACATCTAGTACACACATCTATCAACATCTAGTACACACATCTAGTAACATCTTGCAAACACATCTATCAACATCTTGTACACACCTCTAGCAACATCTAGTACACACATCTATCAACATCTAGTACACACATCTAGTAACATCTTGCAAACACATCTATCAACATCTTGTACACACCTCTAGCAACATCTAGTACACACATCTATCAACATCTAGTACACACATCTATCAACATCTTGTACACACCTCTAGCAACATCTAGTACACACATCTATCAACATCTAGTACACACATCTAGTAACATCTTGCAAACACATCTATCAACATCTTGTACACACATCTAGTAACATCTTACAAACACATCTATCAACATCCAGTACACACATCTATCAACATCTAGTACACACATCTAGTAACATCTTGCAAACACATCTATCAACATCTTGTACACACCTCTAGCAACATCTAGTACACACATCTATCAACATCTAGTACACACATCTGGTAACATCTTGCAAACACATCTATCAACATCTTGTACACACATCTATCAACATCTAGTACACACATCTATCAACATCTAGTACACACATCTAGTAACATCTTGCAAACACATCTATCAACATCTAGTACACACATCTAGTAACATCTTGCAAACACATCTATCAACATCTTGTACACACATCTATCAACATCTAGTACACACATCTATCAACATCCAGTACACACATCTATCAACATCTAGTACACACATCTAGTTACATCTTGCAAACACATCTATCAACATCTAGTACACACATCTATCAACATCTAGTACACACCTCTAGAAACATCTAGTACACACCTCTAGAAACATCTAGTACACACATCTATCAACATCCAGTACACACATATATCAACATCTAGTATACACATCTACCAACATCTTGTACACATATCTACCAACATCTTGTACACATATCTACCAACATCTTGTACACACATCTACCAACATCCAGTACTCACTTACAGCAATATCTTGTACTCAAAACAAGCTGCATTCTAAACACATAACGAACAATATATCCTTGTCCGGCTGAGAAAGTAGGGGAGATCCACACACCTGACTTATAATTAGTTCTGGGGATGGTTTATTTAGCGATAACATGAGGTTTTCAACCTCCTTCCAGGCGAACACCAGCTCAATTCCTTAACATTCAGCTCTTGTGGCGGATTTACATTTTTGCCGCCTTGGGGCTACAAACAGATCTTGCCACCCCCCCTCTATCCCCAACCCGGAGACCCCTTCATACACTTCCACCCTCAATCAACGCCCTGCCCCCCCAACACTCAGACCCTCGTCCTGTGTAAACTATAGACTAAACACCATATAGAAAAGTCGTATGTATGAATGATAATGATAACTAAAAAGGGACTTACGAAATAATTAAACCCTGCATGTAGCCTAACCATACCCTTGAGTTTGACTCTGATAGTAATGATCACCAAAAACACTCAAACCTAATTTTTCGCTGTTCAGCTACTCTTCAGCTGCTGGTTTTTATTTAAATATTTTTTATTTAATTTTCCACCCTTCTGAATTTGACAAATTTGGCCGCCCTGGGCTGGGCCCCCTCAGCCGTCACGTAAATCCGCCCCTGTTCAGCTCTAATCATCCCGTCTTCTCATATTTTTCGTGTACAGCGCCTTACCACCTATCTGGGACTGCACGTATTTTAATTAGCATAATGGGAAAGGATTAGGGAGGTATAATTTAGATAAAATACACCCGCATTTAAGAGAAGAAAGAGTGGTAACTCATCTTGGACAAAACACCTGGCTGGAGCTATGCCCCGCTTTTATCGCCACAGGCAAACCAGACCAAATGAACTTGACTTTTAACCCGCATGCCCACCAATGTTACAAAGTTATATATTGAGATTAAAGTAACAAATAACAGTTTATTATACTTGTAGTCGTTATTTCTTTCTGTCGCACATCCAAGTAGGTGGGGGGTGACAGCCCTCAAGCTCTGTTAGGCGGTAGAAAGGGGTAAGGGGGCATTTTTAAAGGGAAATGTTGACTTTAATACTTCATGTCTTCAGGTGAGATGTAATTTATTCTTGTTTCCCTCATAAGTTCCCAAGAGAGGTTTGTTTGTGTCCGTGACAAGATGCTCGAAGCTGTAGAACACGTGACCAAGATTGACAGTGCTCCCTTCTATTCCTTCAACAAGCGGCACTCTCCACTAGAACTACGTCTACCCAGAAAACGTGAGACTTGTAAGGGGATGTAAAACGTTATCCAATTTAGAGATTGTTAATATATTATTGGGGACATTACTCTACTGACTGTCTACTTGGTGACAGTGTTAATATATTATTGGGGACATTACTCTACTGACTGTCTACTTGGTGACAGTGTTAATATATTATTGGGGACATTACTCTACTGACTGTCTACTTGGTGACAGTGTTAATATATTATTGGGGACATTACTCTACTTACTGTCTACTTGGTGACAGTGTTAATATATTATTGGGGACATTACTTTATTTACTGTCTACTTGGTGACAGTGTTAATATATTATTGGGGACATTACTTTATTTACTGTCTACTTGGTGATAGTGTTAATATATTATTGGGGACATTACTTTATTTACTGTCTACTTGGTGACAGTGTTAATATATTATTGGGGACATTACTTTATTTACTGTCTACTTGGTGACAGTGTTAATATATTATTGGGGACATTACTTTATTTACTGTCTACTTGGTGACAGTGTTAATATATTATTGGGGACATTACTTTATTTACTGTCTACTTGGTGATAGTGTTAATGTATTATTGGGGAATTACTCTATTTACTGTCTACTTGGTGACAGTGATAATATATTATTGGGGACATTACTCTATTGACTGTCTACTTGGTGACAGTGTTAATATATTATTGGGGACATTACTTTATTTACTGTCTACTTGGTGATAGTGTTAATGTATTATTGGGGACATTACTCTATTGACTGTCTACTTGGTGACAGTGTTAATATATTATTGGGGACATTACTTTATTTACTGTCTACTTGGTGATAGTGTTAATGTATTATTGGGGAATTACTTTATTTACTGTCTACTTGGTGACAGTGTTAATATATTATTGGGGACATTACTTTATTTACTGTCTACTTGGTGATAGTGTTAATATATTATTGGGGACATTACTTTATTTACTGTCTACTTGGTGACAGTGTTAATATATTATTGGGGACATTACTTTATTTACTGTCTACTTGGTGACAGTGTTAATATATTATTGGGGACATTACTTTATTTACTGTCTACTTGGTGACAGTGTTAATGTATTATTGGGGAATTACTCTATTTACTGTCTACTTGGTGACAGTGATAATATATTATTGGGGACATTACTCTATTGACTGTCTACTTGGTGACAGTGTTAATATATTATTGGGGACATTACTTTATTTACTGTCTACTTGGTGATAGTGTTAATGTATTATTGGGGAATTACTCTATTTACTGTCTACTTGGTGATAGTGTTAATGTATTATTGGGGAATTACTCTATTTACTGTCTACTTGGTGACAGTGATAATATATTATTGGGGACATTACTCTATTGACTGTCTACTTGGTGACAGTGTTAATATATTATTGGGGACATTACTTTATTTACTGTCTACTTGGTGACAGTGTTAATATATTATTGGGGACATTACTTTATTTACTGTCTACTTGGTGACAGTGTTAATATATTATTGGGGACATTACTTTATTTACTGTCTACTTGGTGACAGTGTTAATATATTATTGGGGACATTACTTTATTTACTGTCTACTTGGTGACAGTGTTAATATATTATTGGGGACATTACTCTATTGACTGTCTACTTGGTGACAGTGTTAATATATTATTGGGGACATTACTTTATTTACTGTCTACTTGGTGATAGTGTTAATATATTATTGGGGACATTACTTTATTTACTGTCTACTTGGTGACAGTGATAATATATTATTGGGGACATTACTTTATTTACTGTCTACTTGGTGACAGTGTTAATATATTATTGGGGACATTACTCTATTGACTGTCTACTTGGTGACAGTGTTAATATATTATTGGGGACATTACTTTATTTACTGTCTACTTGGTGACAGTGTTAATATATTATTGGGGACATTACTTTATTTACTGTCTACTTGGTGACAGTGTTAATATATTATTGGGGACATTACTTTATTTACTGTCTACTTGGTGACAGTGTTAATATATTATTGGGGACATTACTTTATTTACTGTCTACTTGGTGATAGTGTTAATGTATTATTGGGGAATTACTCTATTTACTGTCTACTTGGTGACAGTGATAATATATTATTGGGGACATTACTCTATTGACTGTCTACTTGGTGACAGTGTTAATATATTATTGGGGACATTACTTTATTTACTGTCTACTTGGTGATAGTGTTAATGTATTATTGGGGAATTACTCTATTTACTGTCTACTTGGTGACAGTGATAATATATTATTGGGGACATTACTCTATTTACTGTCTACTTGGTGACAGTGATAATATATTATTGGGGACATTACTCTATTGACTGTCTACTTGGTGACAGTGTTAATATATTATTGGGGACATTACTCTACTGACTGTCTACTTGGGGATTCTGTTAATCCTATTGGTGACACTTGTTTATTGACCATCTACTTGGTGACAGTGATACGATTTTGGCTATTAGCGACATTAATCTATATAGGCTACTGTATTTTAGATGACAGTGAGATCATTATGGATACAGCGATATTACTCTGGAGTAAAGAGTAGAGCAAAATAATAAATAGACAGAGCCTCACGCTCTTTTCAACCAGCCAGCAAGTTGAGTTGTTGGATGTTGCAAGCTGTGTTTATCTGCGAGGTCAGGTGTATTTATTTACCCAGCCATCTGGCTAGACAGCGTGGTGCTCTCCTTGCAGCTCTCCTTCTGCAAGGAACATTTACCAGGGATGTCAGAGAACTGGCAACTGACCAAGCAAAGCCACTGTATGTACCTGTAGTTAGAGAGTCAACTTAACCTAATATAGCCACTGAGTATACCTGTAGTTAGAGATTCACCTTAACCTAACATAGCCACTGAGTATACCTGTGGTTAGAGAGTCAACTTAACTTAATATAGCCACTGAGTATACCTGTAGTTAGAGATTCACCTTAACCTAACATGGCCACTGAGTATACCTGTAGTTAGAGAGTCAACTTAACCTAATATAGCCACTAAGTATACCTGTAGTTAGAGATTCACCTTAACCTAACATGGCCACTGAGTATACCTGTAGTTAGAGAGTCAACTTAACCTAATATAGCCACTAAGTATCCCTGTGGTTAGAGAGTCAACTTAACTTAATATAGCCACTGAGTATACGTGTAGTTAGAGAGTCAACTTAACCTAATATAGCCACTAAGTATACCTGTAGTTAGAGATTCACCTTAACCTAACATGGCCACTGAGTATACCTGTAGTTAGAGAGTCAACTTAACCTAATATAGCCACTGAGTATACCTGAAGTTAGAGAGTCAACTTAACCTAACATAGCCACTGAGTATACTTGTAGTTAGAGATTCACCTTAACCTAACATGGCCACTGAGTATACCTGTGGTTAGAGAGTCAACTTAACTTAATATAGCCACTGAGTATACCTGTAGTTAGAGAGTCAACTTAAGCTAATATAGCCACTGAGTATACCTGAAGTTAGAGAGTCAACTTAACCTAATATAGTCATTGAGTATACCTGTAGTTAGAGTCAACTTAAGCTAATATAGCCACTGAGTATACCTGTAGTTAGAGAGTCAACTTAAGATGGGGTGGTAGTGAGCGTGAGTTTAGGGCAGTATTTTCGAAGTTTTGTATCATAAACATTTATTTGGCCAAAATAAATCAAATATTTCTTCTATAGAATCATAGAGTTTAGTTTTCCGCACATCCTGATCACAACAGCTCTTGAATATCATTCAAGGGTGTCCTGGAATTTAGGGACAACTTTTTCTCTTCATTTAAAAAGTTTGTCACCAAATGCCGCTATGCTCATGAGAGATATTCAAGAACTCTTGAGATTAGCATGTGCAGAAAGCTAAACTATATGTTTCTATAGAAGAAATATTTGATTTATTTTTGCCAAAAAATGTTTATGCTATAAAAACTGCAAAATTAATGCACTAAACTGGTGCTCACTACCACCCCACCTTAAGCTAATATAGCCACTGAGTATACGTGTAGTTGGAGAGTTAACTTAGCCTAATTATAGCCATTGAGTATACCTGTAGTTAGATAGTCAACTCTGACTAAACATGGTGGTTTTGTAATCATGTTTATTAAAAACGTGGTAGCATTCACTAGGGGCATGGAAACATTTTTTGTTCTTGGTGGTTTTATAAACAAATTAACTTGTGGCACCATCGGAAACGAATTAGATCCATGATAACTAAAAATATACTGGCTATACTGGTGTACTTAATACAGTCATGTGAAAGGTGATTTGATCGGAAACTGGCCTAATTTTAACTTAAGAATCATAGCCTATTCCCAAGTAGTCGCCCTCGGCTTTATAAGGGGTGAAGGATCATCCAATCTCCACCAATATTCTCCACGCCCACCCCTACTAACACCCTTATTTAATACATTTTTTATTTTATTTTTAGCAACGTGTTTTACTATGTTTATTACCTGCTCAGGTTATACGCAGAATTCATTTAAATAATTAAACTGTTATTAATGATTGTACTTGCATTAAACAAAATAATACTTATCAGAAAATGTAATAGTTAAAAAAATACTTTATTACCAATTAGTCCTGCAAAATATAGTTATCAATTTGACCTAAGTCTTGCAAAAAAGTATACCCTTAACACTATTTGCGTAAATATCACGTTCTATGAAGACAAGTCCATAAAATCTAATGTTCCAAGTTGTACAAAAATATTAATAGGAATTAATATACCACAACTTCATGCGAAAATTGAGAGGCGCATTTCAAGTCATTTACACACTACACTTCCTCCTGCTGGTAACGAATCAAAACAACGTCGGCCAATTTGTTAAACAGATTGGACACTCACTTCAAAAATAATATAGACCTCTTCCTACTGGATGCATAGGCCCTAATTCTCATGTATGCTCCCTTATAATAAAAAAAAATAGAGTTGGTAGAAAACGAAGATTATTTGGTAATAAAAAAAAGATCATTCATGTGTATATGTTTTGAAATAATTTTTTTCCTAAAAAACTTCTTCTTTGTCGATATGCCTTTGTAGTCAGTCGGTAGAAAACAAAGAATCATAAAGTTGAGAATTATAAATGTACTTGGGAACCCTTCCTAAATAATGTTATATTTACTTTTAAAAACAGCAATCCAACAATGACTATGTGAAAATACCGCTAAGAACTCAAGATAATAATAACAATACAATAATGCACAAGATACATATAGTCTCAATAAATGAGTTGTACTAGGGAATACTGAAATAAAGTATACACAGCCATTGAGATATACTGATTGTTATTAATGTGTTTCATTTTTCCATATAAAAACCCTATCTAAAGACGTCCGCGATAAATTTAAAACTAATATTACAATTAAAAATTGAATTAACTATTCATATCTCTTTAATAAGACAGGGATCCCATAAAATAGATTAAATTTTCCAATTTAAATAAAAATACTACATGTTCTAAAAACTATATTTTTAAGCTTGAATATTTAAAAAAATACATTTAAGTATTGTTGAGAACTACAATAAATGTGTTAATATTTAAAATTAGTATTCTGGAGGAAATAAACCATATCGCTTGGTCATTGTCCTTTCCTAAAATTTTAAATAGTTTGATGGATGGCTGTAACAGGTAAAAGAAAAAGTATGAAAAAATTTGGTTTGGCCTCACCAATAAATGACCATGAAGAAGATAGGAATATTTTTGATGATTTTGCTTTCCTCTTACAAATTAAAAATATTCCACATTTGTTTGATGGAAATATCCTCTAGTTCAGCACTATACTATTAGTTAACTGTGGATGATATAATAGTATGATAGTTTTTAAAATAAATTCTGCTGAGAAAATTACAGGTTTTTTCCTTTTATTTTTAGGAGCGTAACAAATCTTTTTTTTTTTTTAAGTTTCAAGTCTTTCTTCTAGAATTATTCAAAAGTGTTATTTTCTTACAATACAAAGAAAACAACAATGCACCATAACAATGATAAGTAAATGATATGGAACTCCGCATGGACTTTCTGACTCCATTGTTTAAAATTGGAAATATTTACTCAAAACTTGTAATATATGTGAAACGAAATAATATACACTAGCAAACTCGAGCACAAATTACACTATACTTACGTAAAACTTCTTTGACACTCGGTTTTAAATTTTATAATTATATTTTCAAAGAATTAAAGTCTTCATTTGTATATTTGGACTAATAAAAAATATCGATATTGGGTCTCCAAGGGTCATCACTTCGTATTAAAATTTAGATTTCCGGTTAAAATTTTCGACATTTTATTAGGGGTTGTACGCATGGTTTTACGTATTATTATCGCAGAGGTAGCCAAACAGTTGATCGCGAGCTACCAGTGGCTCGCGGTGGCATTTTCGGTATCTTGCACGAGAAATTAATTATTGTGCTCTTTCGGAAAGAACTTCTTGTTGAAGAGAGCTGCCCCAAGCTTAGACTAAATAAGGTATCGTGTCTCGAAAGAAAATTGTCCAATTCTGGATAGTGTGGCGATCCAAATGAAGGTGTTGTTGCTCTGCTCTTCCAGCTTGTGTGTCGCCATTTCCAACTGAGGGTGGTAAAAAAACAAATACTAAAGTAGTCTCACAGATGAATATCTAAACATCTCTATTTGAATGGTATTCAAAAATGACCAAAATAAAAAAGTATCTAAGAAAAGCCAATGCCATTCTTCTCAGTTAAGTTACAAACGGTTTTTAAGTATATATTTTACAATTGTTTTATTTAAAAAATAATAATTCACCTAGCACTAAATCTTTCATTTTATTTCAAAATATAGCCTATACAATTGTTTATATAATTTCCATTAAATTACCAATTTATGCCCCAAAGACAACCCTAAATTGAACAGGTCTGATGGTAAACCCTTTATACATGTTACAATAATAGCCAATAACTTATTAATAATCAATAAGGAAAATGTTTAATTTGGGTAGCTCGTGAAGAAATTTTACTTTTTTGAAAGTAACTTCCATACTCAATGAGTTTAGAGACCACTTGGTTATCGCATTGCTATTAAATTCCTCATTTATAAATTTAGACCAATAAATAAGGTAAATATTGACTATTGATTCTAAAATGATAGAGATTGATCATTTCTGAACAAACATTTCCCCTAGAGCCTAGTACGCACTAGTAAACAATTCCCCGGAAAAATTACTTGCAAACATGTTACCCTTGTTTTAGAAACAGTTGGCCAACTGTTTCTCAACTGTTGGACAATCGTTGACCAACTGTTCTCCCACTGTTTTCTAACTGTTGTCCAACAATTGGGCAACTTTTTTCATGTTGCCTTTGTGTTTCCCAGCGGGGAAAACATGTTTCCCGTGATCCATTTTAAATGGATTACAAGAAACTATGTTGGCCAACATTTCCGACAGCAAGCAACGTGGGCCAGTAGGTGAGATTACTGATCTAAATCGTGTGTCTTTTTCACTATCTTGGGACCAAACATTTGTAAAATAACTTCAAAATCTGTAGAAGACATGAAGTGAAGTTCCTAAAACCACTGCCGTCTTCGAGCTTCAGTTCTGTCAAAAGCTTATTTGCTTAGTAAGAACCATTTTGAAGCAATTTACAAACCCCTCACCGTTTTCTTCTTCTCTGTCTTCTTAAACAGCTCGTAGCTACCTACAAAGCACAAGCCATAGCAGCATCCTCCTCAACAGACATCTTTCACTCAACTGAACGGACGGGAAACAAATGTTTCATCATTGTAGTCTGGACGCGAAACAATGTTTCTTTAATGTTTGCCAACAATCTGTTTCCTATGTTGACTAGCAGTTGTGGAACAGTTGGGAAACAGTTGGGCAACAGTTGGGCAACAGTTGGGTAACAGTTGGCCAACAGTTGGCCAACAATGTTTCCAAGTGCGTACTAAGCTTAGGAGAATTAATAGCCAGAGCTATTATTTATGCTTATTAGTGGGGATTACTCCACCTAGATATCATATTCTGAAAATTGAAAAATGACACCTGGACACGGGAATCGAACCCGGGACCTCTGGCTTAGTACGCCAATGCTCTAACCACTGAGCTATCCAGGATTCGTCTCGTGCCCTGGGTCATTCTTCACTCATATTTTAAGGCAGAGTCTATGATGGACTTAGCAGAAATCGTCGATTCCCGTGTTCAGGTGTCATTTTTCAATTTTCAGAATATAAGCTTAGGAGGTTAAAGTAAAAAAAGAGCATCAACTTTTTGAGAGAACTACTTACTCCATGTCATTAGATAATTATTCCGTTAAAACTCAAGTAGTATCTCTTTACAACTACCGCTAACAAAGTTGTATTGATATATTTGCCAATAATCTCAGAAACTATTGGTTTTATAAAAATATATTTCGGATAAAAGTTTTTTTAAGGGTATTACAATTTTGCAACGATTAGTTATTTAGTATCTCAAATAGTTGTGGAATACGGAAATTTCCGCTTCTCTAAAGTACCCTAAAATAATTTTCATGGGAAAATGAAAATATCTATTTTATTTATAATCTTAATCAAGGCCTTGTTATAACTTTTAATCAAAATCGTTAGAGCCGATTTTGAGAAAATTGATTTTTTCTCTTTTCACCCTTCATTAAACTACTCTTAATTTTAAGGTTAAACAGATACACAGACGGCATTGCAAAAACCACTTTTTAGGATTCGGGGGGTCATGAAACGTCGATATTCATCAACATCTCGGGTCAGATTTTTTTACGGTCACAATACTTTATCTTTAGTGTTCGAAAAGTTAAAAAAATGTATATATTTGCGTATAGCTTGAAAAATATTGCTTTTATAAAAATATGTTTTAAATAAAAGATTTTTTATTATAAGTGGACCTACATATGTGCAGTGATAAGTAATTTTATATTTCAAATAGTTATGGATATACGATAAAAATTGAGAATTTACACATCAAACCGGAACCCTTAAAGTCATTTTGACGAAAAAATGAGAGTATTCATTTTGTTTGGAATATTTATCAATGCTTAGAAATGAAATTTAATCAAAATTGTTAGAGCCGATTTTGATGAAATCTATTTTTTCTCTTTTCACCCTTCAGTAAACTACACTTAATTTTATGGTTAGATATCCAATTCCAAAAAACCCTCGGGGCAACCCTATTAAAAACCCTGGATACCAAGTTTTAGCCCAATCGGTAAAATAGTTCAGGTTCTACTCCGAGGTACAGACAGACAGAATGTAATTCAAAAACAATTTTTTTCGAATTCAGGGGGTCATGAAACGTCAATATTCATCAAAAGCTCGAGCTCGATTTTTTTTTTTTTACGATCACAACACTTTCTCTACCTGTAAGGTAGCGAGAAAGTAAAAAGGTTTGCCATGAACTTTAGACAAGTATACCAGGAATTAAATGTAATAATAAAAGTGAAAAGATTGAATAATAAATATAAGAACTGTAATAAGGAATTAAAATATTTTTTATTCCAATTATGTCAAATTCGAAGTTCGCACTGGTATTTAAAAACTCTCTTTCGCATGAGACTCTTCCTGATTTGTCATTAATTGGATTCCATAATATTTTCTATCGTCTTCTATCAGCCGACTATTTGCAAACACGAACGCTCGAAGATGCAGTAGCGCTTAGTGGTATTTGTGATGTGATTTGTGATGTGGCTGAACCACCGATATAGATTGGACTGAACTGCGGTGTAAACAACATAAAAGTTCTGCTGCTGTTTGAGAAGATTACAACTACTTTAAAACAGGTAAGGGTTCAAAAACATTCGTAGTAACGTTCATTATTATTATATTCAAACAATGCTAGATATTCAGTCAGTATCGCCGTGAACGGAAATAAAACAAATAATAATTCACAAACTGAAGCGTGGGTTACACAACGAAGACCTTATTTAAAATAAAGTTATTAAACAACAAATTAACAATATTATTTATTTCTATCAATTATAAGACGGCGGGGGAGTGGCAAATGACACTGTGCCCGCTATGGGACTAGTCCAGATACAAGTAGCCTGACCAAGGGGTGTTTGTTCCAAACGTGAAACGGCTAGGAGGAAAGTATGAGTTGACTTTATAGTGCAGACTTCGGAAGGAACGTCCCCAGCACACAGAATATACCCAGGAACCGGAATTTCCTATTGATTGGAATGTCCCCTACACCCTAAATGCCCCCCCACCCAGAATACCCACAGCACCCAAAATGTCCCCAGCACCCTGAATGTCCCCAGCACTCAGAATGTCCCCAACACCCGGAATATCCCTAGCACCCGGAATGTTCACAGGACCCAGAATATACTCATCCACCAGAATGTCCCCAGCACCCTGAATGTCCCCAGCACTCAGAATGTCCCCAACACCTGGAATATCCCTAGCACCCGGAATGTCCACAGGACCCAGAATATCCTCATCCACCAGAATGTCCACAGCACCAGAATGTCCACAGCACCAGGAATGTCCACAGATCCCGGAATGTCCCCAGATCCCCGGAATGTCCCCAGCACCCAGAATGTCCCCAACACCCGGAATATCCCTAGCACCCGGAATATCACCATGACCCGGAATATCCCCAGCACCCGGAATGTCCCCAGGGCCTGGAATATCCCCAGCACCCTGAATGTCCCCAGCACTCTGAATGTCCCCAGCACTATGAATGTCCCCAACACCCAAAATGCCTCCCCACCCAGAATATCCACAGCACCCAAAATGTCCCCAGCACATTGAATTTTCCCAGAACCCGTAATGTCCCCAGTACCCGGAATATCCCAGCACCCAGAATGTCCCCAACACCCGGAATATCACCATGACCCGGAATACTCCCAGCACCCGGAATGTCCCCAGGGCCTGGAATATCCCCAGCACCCTGAATGTCCCCAGCACTATGAATGTCCCCAACACCCAAAATGCCTCCCCACCCAGAATATCCACAGCACCCAAAATGTCCCCAGCACATTGAATTTTCCAGAACCCGTAATGTCCCCAGTACCCGGAATATCCCAGCACCCAGAATGTCCCCAACACCCGGAATATCACCATGACCCGGAATACCCCCAGCACCCGTAATGTACCCAGCACCCGTAATGTCCCCAGCACCCTGAATGTCCCCAGCACCCCCTCCCTACACTCAGCCGGGGTAATAGAGCTACTCGGGGCCGGTAATTATTTTCCCGAGTGTACGTCCCCGCCAGAATCACGGATGTAACTCGGGATGTTCACACAAGTTGTAACGTGGTTCTTAGCACGTAGGCAGTTCCGAGGAACCGGAGTCTTGGGCTTTATTAGGATCCTCTCTATCGATCTCATTGGACCGAGTAAATAGTTTACATTGGCGGTTTACGTATAAACTGTGAAGTGGCCCACCTGGCTCAACATTTGTTATTGTTTCCTTAACTTTGTCAAGGTCGGACCATGGAACATTACTACGACATTCTCTAAGGAAGTCAACCAATAAGCTAGATCCTCACTCTCCCCAGTTTTATTAACTCTTTGCGTATAACCAGAACGGATAGTAAGACGCGGTGTTAATGATAATATTAACTCTTTATCCTATTTGTTCTTTTGTTGTCGTTTCTCTTTATAACCATTTCCTTATGGCCACATTATCTTTACATTTAGTATTTATAGCCTTTCTATATCTCGTCTTTCACTCCTAGCCCTGTCTCCTTAAAGAGTATTATTTTCCTTCTTTACGATTTCCCTTTCGGCTTCTCGCCTTGAAAATACTTTATGAATCTGCTCTTCTTTCCTGGGAGCTTCAGAATAAATAACCAGCTCTTTCTTCCTATTGTTCATTAATTGACAGAGTTCCCTAGTACCGTCACTGCTTGGTGACTTTTCACTATTTGGTGATGTTACATTGTTTGGTGATGTGACACCTCTTTGTGACGTTCCACTGTTTGGTGAAGTGCCCTGTAACCCTTTTCACTGTGTGGTGGCACAGCACTTTTTGGTGATGTTTCACTGTTTGTTAGCATGGCACTACTTATTGACATTTTACTGTTTGGGGACGGGACATCCTTTGGTGAAATATCACTGCTGTTAGCATGGTGCAGTTTGGTGATGTTTCACTGTTTGGTGATGTTTCACTGTTTGTTAGCATGGCACTACTTATTGACATTTTACTGTTTGGGGACGGGACATCCTTTGGTGAAATATCACTGCTGTTAGCATGGTGCAGTTTGGTGATGTTTCACTGTTTGTTAACATGGCACTACTTATTGACATTTTACTGTTTGGGGACGGGACATCCTTTGGTGAAATATCACTGCTGTTAGCATGGTGCAGTTTGGTGATGTTTCACTGTTTGTTAACATGGCACTACTTATTGACATTTTACTGTTTGGGGACGGGACATCCTTTGGTGAAATATCACTGCTGTTAGCATGGTGCAGTTTGGTGATGTTTCACTGTTTGTTAACATGGCACTACTTATTGACATTTTACTGTTCGGAGACGTGGCATCCTTTGGTGAAATATCACTGCTGTTAGCATGGTGCAGTTTGGTGATGTTTCACTGTTTGGTGATGTTTCAATGTTTGTTAACATGACACTACTTATTGACGTTTTACTGTTTGGGGACATGGCATCCTTTGGTGAAATATCACTGCTGTTAGCATGGTGCAGTTTGGTGATGTTTCACTGTTTGGTGATGTTTCAATGTTTGTTAACATGACACTACTTATTGACGTTTTACTGTTTGGGGACGTGGCATCCTTTGGTGAAATATCACTGCTGTTAGCATGGTGCAGTTTGGTGATGTTTCACTGTTTGGTGATGTTTCAATTTTTTGTAATGAGGCACTGTTTGATTATCTAGTACTTCTTGGTGACATATTTATCACCGCGTCTTGCTACCTGTTCAGGTTAAACGCATATAAGTTTGACTATTACTCTAATTGGATAGGAATGAGGAAGGAAGCATTTCATAGGTAATCTACCCGCAATCCGCATTTGCGTGGTAAGAGCGTGGGAAACCATTTAGGCAAAAACCACTCTCAATAGACCCAACCGGGATTCGAACCCCAATCTCCCCATCTTCAGCAGACAAGTCTAACACGATAGTGACGCCTTGGACCATTCGGCCACCGAAGCAGGTCTGGTGACACATTGTTTGATGATATGGCACAGCTTGATGACATCTTCCACAACGAAGCACTTTCTTTTTACTTTGTTTTCGAGAAATCTTTGAAAAGAAAATTGCCTTTATCTTAGTTTCCACCAAATTTATTTTAAACCCTTTCTATTTCGTGAACGAGAAGTAAAAGATTGTGTTTAATGTCTGAGGTCACATTTGTGTCATAAAAACACCATTTCTTGTGTGACGAGGAGAAGGCGATAAGAATGATCGGCTCCAATGTTCAAAGGGGAGGTGAGACATTATATATTATATATATATATAATATACTTCCAAGAGTAGCCTATGTCCCTTTTTTACCAGGCTTGAGAGAGGATAGCTATGTCTCCAATAGTCACCTATGTCCCTTTAAAAGGGTTGAGACAATATTACTATGTCTCATATACAGGGCCTGAGACAGGATAACTACGTCTCTAAGAGTAGTCTATGGCCCTTTAAATGGCTCTAAACAAGATACGTTAATTAGATCATAATTACAGGAACGTAGTTTAATATTCTATACATACATACATACATACATTTTTACTTCGTTTATTTCTATAAAAATTTAATTTTTGGCTTTCTCTATTGTCTAATAAAATTATTAAAAAAAGGCGAAAAAACCAAATTAATGTAGCAAAATAAAACTCTTTTAAAGTATGTAGCAAAGTAAGATGGCGATTAATGTGGACACTTTAAAACCAGCCTTCCCCATTTTTATTCAGTCGTTAAGATAATAAATGTCATTTTGAATCATTTCATCAACAAAAAATTTATTTCTATCCAAACAAAGACGAAGCCGACTGCAGATGTAAATGAATAATCCCATCTTGAGGACAGCTGTGAATATTTAGGGTTCCCCTCAAATAACGTTTACTTGTACCCTTTCCTTGTGTATACGTGGGGAAATAGGAAGTTTTAATAATAAATTTGGCTTATCTTCAAAAGTTTAATTGGTAGGATTAATAAGTTAGACTTTAGTGTTTTGTATTTTATTTCTCTCTTTGGTTGTGTTTTAAAGACTATCTTTGTTCTAAAGGTAAATAATAGTTCACTTGGATGTTATTTATTCATATTGGGTATTTAACATATTTTATGGACCAATTGACTATATAAACACACGACCTACAAGCTAAATTAATTATGAAGCATACAAAACACCAAGTTTCCCGACCATGAATTCACTACAAATAAAACTTTCTACTGAATGGGAGGCGTACGCTAGATCAGTAACGTCACCAAGTTAATTTATTTTAAACGAAGCAATATCTCCCTTCACGACGATGGCTGTAACACGAGTTGCAGAACTATCCTCTACAAGGCGAAGATAATTCCTGTCGACACTGGCACATGAACCCGTCTTGCGTGGGGTTTCGCGACCAACTTTTGACCTTAGATAAATGTTTGCGGCTGCTTCATAAATGACTGAAACCATCAGCTAAGTTTCCAACTTGCTTCACTGAGCAATAAAGTTTCCTGAAGGTGCTCTTTGTGAGCTAAACATTGAATGTTTGATGGAGCGTGAACTGTTCCAGGAGAGAGGGGACTACTTTGGTGAAATGTTCAAGGGTAGAGAGAGAAATTGGACTACTTTGGTGAAATGTTCCAGTAGAGAGAGAAAGAAGAAATACTTTGTTGAAATGTTCCAGGAGAAAGAGAGAGTAACTAATTTGTTGAACTGTTCCAAGAAATAGAGGGGACTATTTTGATGAAATTTTCAAGAGAGAGAGTGGACTATTTTGGTGAAATGTTCCAGGAGAAAGAGAGAGTAACTACCTTTATGAACTGTTCCAGGAAAGAGAGGGGACTACTTTGGTGGAATGTTCAAGGAGAGAGAGAGAAGAAATGCTTTGTTGAAATGTTCCAGGAGAAAGAAATAGTAACTACTTTCATGAACTGTTCTAGGATAAAGAGGGGAACTACCTTGTTGAAGTGTTCCATGAGAGAGGGGACTACTTTGGTGAATTCTTCCAGGAGAGTGTGGAGGAACTACCTTGGTGAACTGTTTTAAGAGAAAGAGGGAATATGTTGGTGACCAGTTCTAGGAGAGGGTGGACGAACTATCTTGCAGGAGAGTGAAAAGGGATTATCCTGGTGAACTGATCCAGGAGAGAGAAGCTTAAATCCCTTGTTGAACTGTTCCAGGTGAGATAGGGATATTATATTGGTGAACTGTCCCAGGAGAGGGTGGAGGAACTATCTTGGTGGACTGTTTCAAGATAAAGAGGGACTATTTTGGCAAACATTTCTAGGATAAAAAGGGAGACTATCTTGGTGAACTGTTCCAGGAGAAAGAAAGAGAGGAAGGAGAGAGAGAGAGAGAGAGTGAATGTTCCTAGTACAATATCAACACACTAGAGAGTCGGGAAACTTATTCTTGGACGGTAAACCGCCAATCTTGCTGGTTAGTAGCTGCAGCTCTATCAGTGACTTACTCAACCTAGATGAACAGGATGATGTGGCATATTTGAAACTACCTGTTTTAGCACTACGACATGAGAGAGGCTAAGAAAACCCCATCATGTCCAATGTGTATAGTCAGTATTTAAGATGGGTGTGTAGGGGACACGTGAAAAGGTCAGTGTTTGTGCAGTTATTATAGCAAAACCTTTTTGGCCAAAATAAATCAAATACTGCTTCAGTGCAAGCATAAAGTTTAATTTTCTTCACATGGTGATATCAACAGTCTTTGAATATCTGTAATTAGCATAATGTTATTAGATGACACACTTTTTTAATTAAGATAAAAAAAATAGTCATTGAATTCCAGGAAACCCTTGACAAATATTCAAGAATTGTTGAGGTCAACGTGAAAAGAAAATTAAACTTTATTTTTGTACTGAAAACATATTTAGTTTCTTTTGTCCAAAAAAAGTTTTGAAATAAAAACTGCAAAAACACTGATCTTTGCTTGCCTTTCCTTCATCCCCATCCTAATAGTTTCGTGTCCGGTTCTACTATCAATGCATCTTTCCCTGCCCTTGCTATTTTTAAGGAAAGAAGAGGTTGCTCTTAGGAACAGGAAGTCAATCTGTTGTATCGTGTGTGCTTGGAGTAGAACTAATGGTCCCTGGTTAGAGAATATGTTCCTCTTGGAACTTCTCTGTAGAAGGGGCGTAAAAGGAAGAGAAGAAGTTTTCTGGTCTGTCTGCCTGTCTTCTGTTCGCTCAGGCTTAGTGTCTCCACGAGATTCTCCCGCATCCTTGAGGTCACATCCAGCACACGTTTCCTTACACATGCTTGTTTCTTCAGTTCCAAAGTGAATGTTCTTGTATCAATAGCTATTAATCTCCTTGCTCCACCATCTTGGAGGGATGCTATATTCTTCAAGCTCCATTGAGAATGTCCCTGTGTCACTCGCTATTAATCTCCTTGCTCCCCCATCTTGGAGGGAGGCTATATTCTTACAACACCAAGGAGAATTTGTCTGTGTTACTCGCTATTAATCTCCTTGCTCCACCATCTTAGAGGGATGCTATATTCTTCAAGCTCCACTGAGAATGTCCCTGTGTCACTCGCTATTAATCTCCTTGCTCCACCATCTTGGAGGGAGGCTATATTCTTACAGCACCAAGGAGAATTTTCCTATGTCACTCGCTACTAATCTCCTTGCTCCACCATCTTGGAGGGAGGCTATATTCTTACAGTACCAAGGATAGTTTTCCTATGTCACTCGCTATTAATCTCCTTGTTCCACCATCTTGGAGGGAGGCTATATTCTTACAGTACCAAGGATAGTTTTCCTATGTCACTCGCTATTAATCTCCTTGTTCCACCATCTTGGAGGGAGGCTATATTCTTACAGTACCAAGGATAATTTTCCTATGTCACTCGCTACTAATCTCCTTGCTCCACCATCTTGGAGGGAGGCTATATTCTTACAGCACCAAGGAGAATGTCCCTGTGTCACTCGCTAATAATCTCCTTGTTCCACCATCTTGGCGGGAGGTTATATTCTTACACCACCAAGGAGAATTTGTCTGTGTTACTCGCTACTAATCTCCTTGTTCCACCATCTTGGAAGAAGGCTATATTCTTACAACACCAAGGAGAATTTCCCTGTGTCACTCACTAATAATCTCCTTGTTCCACCATCTTGGAGGGAGGCTATATTCTTACAGCACCAAGAAGAATTTTCCTATGTCACTCGCTACTAATCTCCTTGCTCCCCCATCTTGGAGGGAGGCTATATTCTTACAACACCAAGGAGAATTTGTCTGTGTTACTCGCTACTAATCTCCTTGCTCCACCATCTTGGAGGGAGGCTATATTCTTACAGCACCAAGAATAATTTTCCTATGTCACTCGCTACTAATCTCCTTGCTCCACCATCTTGGAGGGAGGCTATATTCTTACAGCACCAAGGAGAATCTTTCTGTGTTACTCGCTACTAATCTCCTTGTTTCACCATCTTGGAAGAAGGCTATATTCTTACAGCACCAAGGAGGATGTTCCTGTATCACTCGATATTAATCTCCTTGCTCTGCTATCTTGGAGGGAGGCTATATTCTTACAGCACCAAGGAGGATGTTCCTGTATCACTCGATATCAATCTCCTTGTTCCACCATCTATTAGGGGAAATATATTCTTCCAGCTCTAAGGAGAATGTTCATATATCCCCCTCAACCAATGTACTCGTACTTACTTCACCATATCAGAGAAAATTGAAAATACAGTTAAGAGAAAAAGACATATTGGTGGGAGTAAAGACAAGAGGAGAAAGGAAGCGAGGGTAAGATAAAGACAAGAGGTTACAGGGAGTAAGATTGAAATACAGGTAGAGGAGAAAGGTTCAGGGGTAGAGAGAGGTACATACAAGAGAGAGAGAGGTGTGAATACAGACAAGAGGATAAATGGAGGGAGGCAAAGACACAAACAAGAGGAGAAAGGGATCTAGGTGGGAATACAGATAATATGAAAAAGGGAGGAAAGTTGAAATACGGGAAAGAGGAGAAAGAAAGAGAGGTTGAGACACAGAAAAAAAATAGCGGTACTAAGATTGAAATACTTACAAGATAAGTTAGGGAGGGAGGTGAATATATAGACAAGAGGAGAAAGAAATAGAAATAGAGAAAAGAGGAGAAAGTTGAAAATAAAGATAAGAGAAAGAATGAAAGTGGTCCCCGGACAGCTTATTCTTGTTGGGCTTCTTCTGTCTTTAATTCCCTCTTACCCAACCCCCTCCCCTCCAGCCAAACCCAAAGGATAACCAATCAGACAGCCTCTTTCGAGTCAAGAGGATTTGCTTCCTTTCTGTCTCGTTTTGTTGCGGGAGTGTATGAGGATGGTGTCCCCTTTCCAAACCATTTACTCACCCTCATTCCACCCATAATCCTTTGCTGTTAAAAAGTCTTTGCCACATTTCGAGTACATTCCTAGGTCGAAGAAGCTGATAACGAATTCTAGAAATGCTGTAATAAAGACTAATATTCCACTATTAGTAAACTATGATTTAGTAGTATTCATGGTTACAGCCCAAGTAAAGACTTAAGTCTTAAACAAACTTAAATGCGAATTTTAGTCACTCCGGAGTGAAGGTGCATCTAAGTGTAGTGTAATGTACAACAGCTCCAGTGAAACAAGAAGGAAATGAACCTCGTATTCCCTAATTAGACACACTAACCAACATTTAACTTCAGGATGATATTTAACAGTGCCAGTGTAACTGACAAGAAATGAACCCTGTCCTCCCCAGTAAGATACACTAATATCTAAGTGTAGGATGATACTCAACAGTCCCAATGTAACAGACAGGAAACGAACCCTGTCCGACACACTAACCGGCATCTAAGTGTAGGATGATATTCAACAGTCTAGCTGTAACAGACAGGAAATGAACCCTGCCCTCCCTAGTCAGACACACTAACCAACATCTAAGTGTAGGATGATATTCAACAGTCTAGGTGTAACAGACAGGAAATGAACCCTGCCCTCCCTAGTCAGATACACTAACCAACATCTAAGTGTAGGATGATATTCAACAGTCTAGGTGTAACAGACAGGAAATGAACCCTGCCCTCCCTAGTCAGATACACTAACCAACATCTAAGTGTAGGATGATATTCAACAGTCTAGGTGTAACAGACAGGAAATGAACCCTGCCCTCCCTAGTCAGATACACTAACCAACATCTAAGTGTAGGATGATATTCAACAGTCTAGGTGTAACAGACAGGAAATGAACCCTGCCCACCCTAGTCAGATACACTAACCAACATCTAAGTGTAGGATGATATTCAACAGTCTAGGTGTAACAGACAGGAAATGAACCCTGCCCTCCCTAGTCAGATACACTAACCAACATCTAAGTGTAGGATGATATTCAACAGTCTAGGTGTAACAGACAGGAAAAGAACCCTGCCTTCCCTAGTCAGATACACTAACCAACATCTAAGTGTAGGATGATATTCAACAGTCTAGGTGTAACAGACAGGAAATGAACCCTGCCTTCCCTAGTCAGATACACTAACCAACATCTAAGTGTAGGATGATATTCAACAGTCTAGGTGTAACAGACAGAAAATGAACCCTGCCCTCCCTAGTCAGATACACTAACCAACATCTAAGTGTAGGATGATATTCAACAGTCTAGGTGTAACAGACAGGAAATGAACCCTGCCCTCCCTAGTCAGATACACTAACCAACATCTAAGTGTAGGATGATATTCAACAGTCCCGATGCAACAGACAGGAAATGAACTCTGTCCGACACACTAACCGGCATCTAGGCCTAAGTGTAGGGTGATATTCAACAGTCTAGGTGTAACAGACAGGAAATGAACCCTGTCCTCCTTAGTCAGACACACAAACCGACACCTAACTGGAATATGATATTTAACAGTTCCAGTGTAAAAGATAGGAAATGAACCAGTAAAAAAGAGTCAATTGCTGTCCATTTTTGTGAAAGTGACCCAAGAGGAACTTAAGACCAACAACGGGAAATGAAAGGAATAATATTCCTACTCTTGTACCTCGCCTCATCACGCGGGGGTTGTCCTGAGCTAATACCGCGTCAAGCCCGTCCTCTCTTGAATTCAGTAACTGTTCAGTGGCGCCATCTCTGGGCGGCTAGTGAGGAGTGGTATGGAGTGGTCCTCTCTAGTATTTGGGAGGCATTATGTTTCCTGACAGCAGCCGACAGGACCTCTAGGTCAAGCACAACTTAATCTGGGACAGCAGCCTCCCATGATTGAGGCTATCTTTATTGGGTGGATTGTTCCTAATCATTTGTTTTAAACACTCTCTGAACTACCCGTCATCTACCTAAAGCTGTGTTGCTGTCTTAGGCTAAGTTAGTTAATAAGTGTGTTGAAAGCTCTCAACGCTCAAAATTGATATTATATGTTCCAAACTTACACGTACTCCTTAAGAGTATAAGGATTCAAATTAATTAAGAGGAAACTAATGTCATGTTTTCCATTTTAAACTTTTACATTTAAAATACTTTTATTTAATTGAAACGAAAGACGATACTTTTGATCATTCGAGTTTATTTTTAGCGTCTTAAATTAATAGAGAAGCAATCTTAAATCTCCAACATTCATTTAAAAAATAGAAAGTAACTTGTATAATATAAAAAAAACCTTTGAAATTAAGTATATTGTCACAAAATGACGAGTTTCATAACTTCCCCACCCCCACTTTGAGGGCTTTCTAAATCCAACTCAATTAATTGCGAATCAGGTCACGCATTGTGTGCACGTGCAATTTTCCCCGGGAGGGTTTGGGGAGGAAGGGACAGGAGATGACTTCATTAATGGGGGACTCACTAAAACCGATAAAGACCGACAAATTGAATTAAAAGAAGAACTGGATAGGAGCAAATAAGTGAAAAAAACACCCCCTTCAGCTTCGGGCAAACGAGTTATTACTGCGAGTAAAGGAGTTGATTCTAAGAGAGAGTCAAATGATTGAGAGAAAGAAGTAAGATAAGCCGGTTGGGAGGGAATATAACAGGTTGGTTGATAAAGTAGGACAGGCTTGTTGAGAGAGTAGGACAATCTGGTTGATAGATAGGACTGCCTGGCTGAGTGAGTGGGATTAGCTGGTTAAGAGAGTACGACTAGCTGGTTGAGAGAGTACGAAAAGCTGGTCGAGAGAGTTGGACAAGCTAGTTGAGAGAGTCAGACAGGCTGGCTGAGAGAGTTGGACAAGCTAGTTGAGAGAGTCAGACAGGCTGGCTGAGAGAGTGGGACTAGCTAGTTAAGAGAGTACGACTAGCTGGTTGAGAGAGTACGAAAAGCTGGTCGAGAGAGTTGGACAAGCTGGTTGATAGATAGGACAGCCTGGCTGAGTGAGTGGGATTAGCTGGTTAAGAGAGTACGACTAGCTGGTTGAGAGAGTACGAAAAGCTGGTCGAGAGAATTGGACAAGCTGGTTGAGAGAGTCAGACAGGCTGGCTGAGAGAGTAAAAGTGGGCAGGTTGAGAAAGTAATACAACATGGGTGAGATAGTTGGACAGGCTGATCTAGAGAATGGGACAGGCTGGTCTAGATAGACTAGGACAGGCTTATTTAGATAAAGTAGGTAGGCTCGTTGATATATTGTTATTATTTTTACCATGTTTTGCTACTCGTCTGAGCTAATCATACTTAATTACACTAGTATACTTACATAGATTACTGTTTCCAGCCTATGCCCTGGGTCAGATCTTTATTCAAGTCATATATTTTTTCACTGTCGGCTTGCTAGGCCTGTTTTAGCTTCGTATACCTTACAATCTATCTTAAGACATTTTTTTATTTTACCAACCGGGATCCTAAAACTAGGATGAGCACAACATCCAGTCCCCGGCCGTCCATTTATCGATTTGAAAGGGTTAACCCATATTTCCATCAATGATCAATTTTTAAGCCATGCCAGAAATTGAACCCGGGACCCCTAGCTCAGTAGGCAGACACGCTACCAACTGAGCTAAGGTGTCGGACTTAATTACACTAATGAGGAATAGAAGTGAAAGTGAACTATCTCACATCTTGTCTTGACCCGCGCATTCCTGTCTGCACCTAGCTCGGACACCTTAGTACGCGTATTACTTCCTGCTCATTAGTTTCTAATGATTTGGGGTGTTGAGGGATCAGGATATTTTTCTAGAACGGTGCCTTGTGAAACCGTCTCAGACTCTGAATTACGTATAGCTTAGGTAATACGGCTCGCACATCAGTTCGAGGGCCTATGGGGTTGATTAGAATGCAATAGAACAAAAACCTGTAAAACCACTTTACCAAATTAAGAAAAAAAGCATGTACGAATTGAAAAATAATTATTTAAAATGAAGAAACTATTTAACTGATTTAAATTTTCATCTTGTAAAATGAAGAATGCAGAAAGCCGCACTTCAACACAATATCTGGTTAAAGAGTATTCTAGTAAATAAATGTATGGTTGTTTGGTCTTCTGATGGATTCTTAAATATAAGATTCAACTTTTAGTTTTGGTAAACTAAGGTTTCCATTCTAACATATTTCTTAGACCACAAATATTTGAATATAAACGGATGGAAAATAGAGACATAAGAAAAGTAACATTTTATAATGATTGGTCTCATTAGAAGGCGGTGATCACTACTAGTGACAGCACCACCTTCCTGAAATGTACCTGTACAGTTCTACTATTGGAGTGACAACGCCGAGGAGACTGATCTGTATCCACTTTGAATGGTCTTCATTCAGACTTTTCTCAAAGAAAAAACACAAATTAAAATTCTGATTTGTATCCACTAAAATTATCTGTATTACATCCACCAAATCCTGAATTGTATCCACTTTGAATGGTCTCGATTCAGGCAGTTTTCAAATAAATTGCTTTAAGAAAAATCCTGAATTGTATCCCCAAATGGCGGACCGTAGGTCATAAGTTTTAAACCATAATAAAGATTCACACGTTAAGAAAAATTTGTAATCGATGAAAGAAGAAATAATTCAAAAGAAGAGATGAATGATAAGCAATCAAATACCATAATCAACCTATCTTAGACAGGCCTAAAATTTATTAATAATAATTAACACAGTAATACATAATTATTGACATTAATCAGACTCCAAACGTTTTGTCATAGCGTGTATAAGCTTTATATTACTTAATAAGTTTAAAATATAAAAATTATCGATTTGTCTAAAGCGGATGTAATCTGGTAAATGCGTGCTCCATAAGACCTGCATTGCAATTTAAGAGTGGAACGGCATATAGTAATTTCTAAACACTAACCGTTGCAGTAACACGCTGGAACCATGAGAACAACGAGATTTCAAAGCCAGGGTTTGTCCCGTATGTCCCTAGAAGACGACCAGATTGAAGTCAATGAACTTCATGTTTAGGTCAATTGCAAACGATGGGTTCTTGTCCCGTCAGCAGTAGCATATAGAGCTCACTGTGCCTAGGACGTGAGCAAAGCAGTGCTGTCAACTCACATTACCAAAATCGCGCCAGAAGGATCTCCTTTTCCTCTAGATTGGATTAGATTAAAGCAAGTTTTTTAATGGTCTTCTTTAACATGGAGCTATAGATTTTGGGCAAAGTAAATAAAAGTTTTGCCTCTTTTAAATTATTGAATACGATCTATGCTGAAAATACATTGACCCGAAAAAACACCTGACACAAGATAAATATGGTTGAAAAATAGTGTTTTAGTAAATAATGCAATATTTAAGGAGAAAAAATACTTCTTCTTCTCAAAATAAGTTTTGAGCCAACTTGAAAAGAGAAGTAAAGCCATTAATGCCAAATTAAGTTTCAATTTACCAATAAATTAATTTGATTATCAATGGACTATTAAACTATTAAAGCATCTTCTAGAAAATACAAAAAGGTGAACATTGATAATACAACCCGCCTCGGTGGCGTAGTTGGATAACGCGCTAGTCGTGTTGAGCTCGACCACCGAGGACGGGGAGATCGAGGTTCGAATCTCGGTCGGGTGAACTGGGGGTGGTTTTTCCTAAATAGTTTTCCACTCTCCCTCCACGCAAATGCGGCTTCACTTCCTCTAAATTCACCCCTCCCAATTCCTAATCCATTAGCGTAATTAGTACTTAAAGCGGATAACCCGAACGGGTAGTAAGACGCGGTGCTAAATATTATTATTATTATTGATAATACAAATATAAAGTGATTGTTGATAAATATCTATAAAATAACACAAACAATTTTGACTACAAAACATTTTTTTAAAGGTGACCCAAATGTTCATTCGTTTAACTGTTGTTGCACTATGGTACTTATATTATTTTGTTAAATTACATAAAAACAAATTACATTTTAAATAGTTTGATGGAATTAAATAACACACGTAGGGAGTTGAGAATATTCTATACTGCTGCACTCTACCGGAAGTGTGGTGAAACTTCTATACTACGTCCGTTTAAAGTTTCTTCAATAAAACTTAAGACTTGAAATCCGCCATTTGTGGTTACAATTAAGAATTTTTATTGAGGTTGTTTATTTGAGAAATATGAAGACCATTCTAATGCAAGTGCATAAAATTCAGGATTTTTACTAAAGCTATTTATTTGAAAATTGTCTGAATGAAGACCATTCAGAGTGGATACAAATCAGGATTTAGTGGATATAATGCAGATAATTCTGGTGGATAGAATACAGCTCCCCCACAACACCAGCTGCCTAAACTGTACCGGTAGAGTCCTACTAACGGTGTGTAGTGACAACACCTGCCTGTATTGTACTGGTACAGTCCTACTAGCGATGTGTAGTGACAACACCTGCCTGTATTATACTGGTACAGTCCTACTAGCAGTGTGTAGTGACAACACCTGCCTGAACTGAACTGGCACAGTCCTACTAGTGGACTGGAGTGACAACACCTGCCTATATTGTACTGGTACAGTCCTAATAGTGATGTGTAGTGACAACACCACCTGCCTGTATTGTACTGGTACAGTCCTAATAGTGATGTGTAGTGACAACACCTGCCTTATTGTACTGGTACAGTCCTACTAGTGGTATGTGGTGACAACACCTGCCTGTATTGTACTGGTACAGTCCTACTAGTGGTATGTGGTGACAACACCACCAACCTGAACTGTATTAGTACAATCCTAATAGTGATGTGTAGTGACAGCACCTGCCTGTATTATACTGGTACAGTCTTACTAGCAGTGTGTAGTGACAACACTTGCTTGAACTGTATTGGTACAGTCTTACTAGCGGTGTGGAGTGACAACACCTGCCTGTATTGTACTGGTACAGTCCTACTAGTGGTATGTGGTGACAACACCTGCCTGTATTGTACTGGTACAGTCCTAATAGTGATGTGTAGTGACAGCACCTGCCTGTATTATACTGGTACAGTCCTACTAGCAGTGTGTAGTGACAACACCTGCTTGAACTGTATTGGTACAGTCTTACTAGCGGTGTGGAGTGACAACACTTGCCTGAACTGTACTGGCACAGTCCTAATAGTGATGTGTAGTGACAACACCTGCCTGTATTGTACTGGTACAGTCCTTCTAACGGTGTAGAGTGACAACACCTGCCTGAACTGTATTGGTACAGTCCTACTAGTGGTGTGTAGTGATAAAACCACCGCCCTGAACTGTACAGATTTTATAGTTCTTAACGGCGGGAAGATATGATTATTATTGTTAATTTTATTATTATTATTATTATTATTAGCACCGCGTCTTACTACCTGTTCGGGTTGTACGCACTTACGCTAATGTGTAATGGTAGGGTGAATGTGAGATTAAATGGAGGACCTACAGTTTAACGTGGGATCCGAACCACGGTGGAGGCCTGGCATTCCTCACATTCACAAGTTGTGATTACTACACGTCTTGTCAGAGGTGAAGGAAGGGTTTGGCAATCAGATAAATCTGTGCCGGGACCGAGGATTGAACCCCAGACCCCCAGCACAGAAGTTCGACACCTTACCCCTAGACCGCCAGGTCACCGCGAGAAGAGAGGAGACCCGGGTTCTATTCCAAGTGCTGGGTACAATGAAACAAGGTTCAAATGGGAACACACAAAGTGGTAAGCTTACATTCTTGTGGTATCGTCTGCTCAGCGAAATTATCTTTAATCTGCGACATTCATCTAGTTAAATTTACTTAAACTTCATCTTCCTCAACCTGTTCGTTAGAAACGATAGTTCAAGGGTTCTTAACCAGTGGTATCTATACGCTTTGAGGTTATGGAAACAAATAATAGGCCAATGAGAGTATGAGACTGAGTTTCTGAACAATTTTTTTTACAAAAATATTAAGTTAGAATAAACTATCACCTTTATTAATACGTATTGTGTATTTGTGATTTTACATTTTTCTATAAATAAATATGATATATCCTTATGGCTTTGTTTCAGCTGCTCTGTTTATATTTTTCTATATGCATATTAAAACCAAGCTATTGACATATTTGTAGTCATAGTGTTACCTGATAGGAATGGTGATGGTGATAATGATGATGATAATAATTTCAACAGTCTGGTGAAGGATACATAGGGCCATCAAGGTCAATTCATTGGGGGTTTGTATTCACAAAAAAGTTAAGAACTCGTTAGATAGATTATGTAGCTAATATAGTTAGCTCAATAGCGTTTAAGGTAGGTAGCTCAACTCATCTGCAACAGCATCCTGTACACATACAGTAGCCCCATGGCTTCTTTGGTGCTGACTGACAGCTCACAGCTGACAGCTGACGGCTTTGAAAAGCTACCAGACCAAATTATGCATCCCTACGCCGAACCATATGATCTGCAAAAACATGTGTTTAGCAGCTGTCACTTCTGATAGTCAAAATTTAGGTATATACCTGACTGTTGACTGTCAGAAGTCAGCTGTGAGCTGTCAGTCAGCACCAAAGAAGCCATGGGGCTACTGTAGCTGCAATGTAGTAGGATATTATAAAGCTGGTGTAAAAAGAGACAACTTAAGCCTAGTTTGACACATTAACTCGGTCAGTAGCGTGTAGCGACACCTCGGAGAGAAAGTATTGTGATCGTCAAAAAATCGAACTAAAAATTTTAATAAACGTCAACGCTTCATGACCCCCTGAAACAATAAAAAGTGGTTTTCGCAATGCCGTCTGTCTGTCTGTCTATATCTCGGGCTAGAGCCAAAGCTATTTTACCGATTGGGCTAAAACTTGGTATCTAAGATTTGCATAAGGTGCCCGTGAGGGGTTTTTGGAACTAGATATCTAACACTAAATTTACTGAAGGGCAAAAAGAGAACAAATTGATTTTCTCAAAATTCCCTCCAAAGATTTTGATTAAATTTTATATCTAGACACTGTTTATCATTATAAACAAGATGTAGATTCTCATTTTCTAATTAAAATGACTTTGAGGGTACTTTATATGGGGGAAATTTTGCAGTTTTCATAATTTCTCTGCAACTATTTGAGATACGAAATTATTTTATTGTAAAATTGTAGAACCATTAAAGATAAAATCTTCTATTTGAAATATATTTTTATAAAACTAATAATTTCTGAGCTATAAGCAAATATATATACTTTTTAATTAAGGTTTTTGAAAATGAATTTGATTCTTATGCTCTTCGGTGGACAGAGATATTTCTCTTTTAAATTTTTCTGTGACGGTGTTCCTTGTTCCTAATGTCATAAATTAAGTACCGGTGTATATTATTTCATTCGTGATCTTTGATGTAGTATTTCTACAACAATGTATCGACTATTATTTCGTTTCACAAACTATTACGAGTTTTTAGTAAATGTCTATTTTAAGATAAACTTTGGAGAAAGTCTGTACGGTGCACCGTACCATATTTATTTTTATCATACGCGAGATACACACTCTGAGGTTTCACTAGGTTAAGTACAAATGCAAAAATTCAGCTTGGTTTTGAAACTTCCCCACACCAGTTGTCGCGTAACTTAAGGCGTTAAAATTGCAACATATGTCAAAGTAAAAGACCCTAATAATTTTCTAGGTATTCAAGTCTATTCCAAGTTTCAGCCTGCTATTATTCTTGGTTTTAAATTTTTATTTATTTAAGGTATTTAACGTGCATTTTTTGAACCGACTAATTATATCATCACATGAGAATGTCTATGAACGAGAGTGAAAGATCCTACCAATTTTTCCGGAAAAGGTATTTTCACATACGTTCCAGGTTTCTTTTACATTCCACAATAGACATGAGACCAATGGCTTTACTTCCCCTCCAAAGGAAGTGGTGGTACGAATATTTATCCCTCAAGAAAAATTCGTTGATCCCGGCTGGGTTTGAACCCATGAACATCGGGTCTTGAAGTGAGAACTTTAATCTAGAACACCAAGGTGGAATTGGTTTTAAGGATCCACGCCAATGGTAATAAAGTTAAAGGTGTCAGGCTCGCAATATGCAAAAGAAAAAATATATACTTGTGTGCACATTCTCAAGTTTTCACATATTATCTCAGTTTTCAATTTATATGTTTGTAGTTTTGTTTTTTTACTATCCACACTGTTAATGAAATGATTAAAGGCGTCAACTTGCAATATATTTAAAAGTAATTAAAAAAATACACCAAAGGTTTTGCTTAGTACATAAAGCTATTCCAAACTTAAGCTAATTATTTTTCTTAGTTTGCAATTTCCCCGAATCAGTGATCAAGTGCTCTAAAAATTCAGACTCGCAATAAATAAATAATATAGTAGTACAAAAAATACACTTGAAGCGCATATCTTCAGATTTCATTTTTTTAAATTTCATCTTTCTAGGTATTTTGATTTTGGAGTTACTAGTACAGGCGGGTTTCCAAGGGGGGTTCAAAAGTATGACTCACGACCATATCAGTCGTGTACTTGCCCAAAGCCTTCGATCGTTTACGATTTATACCAGCGATGGTTGTATCGTCCTTGTCTGAAACCTAACAAACTAATCCTTTAGTCTTGTACAGTCATTTGATTATAGCTCAGGTCCTGTTGCGTCCATTGTGACATAGTGGAACTGTGAAAACAAAATATGCCTGTGATTACCACGAGTACGTAGGCCTAAGCCAAGTTTTAACTTCCTATGTTGTTGTTTTATTGTTCTGGAGTTTCCCGAATATGTGACCTTGTGGTCTAAGGCGTTAAGTCTGCAGTGGATGTAAAAATAAAAAATAAATAGGCTCGAGCTGATAATTTAAAAAATGAACAATGTTCTTGGTTCTTTAAGTTACACCGCTTACACACAAATATATATTTATTTTTAGTTATATAATTATCTTCTTTGCTATTCTGGCGTTCAAGCTGCCTTATTTTGATATAATTAATCTGCTTGTATGCATAGTTATCAGTGTAAATGTAAGATAAAATCAAATAAAGATGTGGAACGCTACCTGTGTGATTTTTATTTATAAAAGAAACACTATACCTACTAATCTGAGAACAAAATAAACAACCAAATCCAACCGTAATTTCTCCTTGGATTTAAATTTATATTTTTCTTTGGTGATAGAATTAGACAAAAAAAAATTAATACTATAATATGTAATAGTACATTATATTCATATTCATTTTAGTGGTTTAAGAAAGCATATTTGAAAAACCATCAATTGTGTTGGTTTTAATGTCCTTGATCAATTCCCTAAAGGCATAGTTCGTTAATCAATATCTTAAAACCTTTACGAACAAAATGCTACATAATAATAAAAAACCGCCTCGTTTGGCTAGTGGTACGCGCCAGTCGTGTCGAGTCAACACACGAGGAAGGAGAATTCTATGTTCGAATCTCTGTTCGGGTGTAATGGGGTGGTTTTTCTAAGTTCCACTCCCCTCCACGCAAATGCGTGTTATTCTCTAAGCTAAACCTTCCATTTACTAATCCATTAGTGTAATTAGTTCTTAATGCGATAACCAAACGGGTGTAGACGCGGTGCTAAAAAAATAAAATAACAAAAAATTTAAAATTATGCAAATCATTTCAGTGGTTCCGTGCTATTAATGTAAAACATATTCAAAAAATATTTATATTATAGAATAAGCGTTGTTAGCCGGGTAAGGAGATATACCCCCACACCTCCCAATAATTCTGATCAAATGAAAAGCTCTTAGTAACGTATACGTGAATTATTTTCATTCCATAATTGAAAATACATTGTTGGGGGCAATCCTTAAAGGGTTTTAAGTTAACTTCAATAATTTTTAGAATTAATTGCATTATTATATTATTCCGTGTTTTAATTTGTCGATGTAATATTTACACTAAAAATATTTTCTAAAGTAAAATTGGTTTGTTTGCCTTCCCCAGTCCTTGCTCAAAAAATTTAAGAGCTAACGATCTAAATTAGGATGTTTGTCCGTGCCAATAATTACACTCTAAATTGTGTTTGGTGCAATGTTCCTGATGGTTTTGCAAAAATATACACTCTAAGTTGTGTTTGGTGCAATGTTCCTGATGGTTTTGCAAAAATATACACTCTAAGTTGTGTTTGGTGTAATGTTCCTGATGGTTTTGCAAAAATATACACTCTAAGTTGTGTTTGGTGCAATGTTCTTAATGGTTTTGCAAAAATATACACTCTAAGTTTAAGTTATGCGTGGTGCAATGTTCCTGACAGTGTTGCGATATCTACATTCTAATTGGAGCGTGGTGGAAATGTTCCTGACAGTGTTGCAATATCTACATTTAATTGGAGCGTGGTGAAATGTTCCTGACAGTGTTGCAATATCTACATTCTAATTGGAGCGTGGTGAAATGTTCCTAACAGTGTTGCAATATCTACATTCTAATTGGAGCGTGGTGAAATGTTCCTGGCAGTGTTGCAATATCTACATTCTAATTGGAGCGTGGTGAAATGTTCCTGACAGTGTTGCAATATCTACATTCTAATTGGAGCGTGGTTAAATGTTCCTAACAGTGATGTAATATCTACACTCTAATTGGAGCGTGGTGAAATGTTCCTAACAGTGTTGCAATATCTACACTCTAATTCGAGCGTGATGCAATGTTCATGATAGTGTTGCCAAGTCTACTATTCTCACCTGCTTTGGGAACAATGTTCCTGACAGTGTTGCCAAAGTTTCTCCCTTGTCCTCTTCCTGCCAAGTACTTATGGTATAGATCCAACATATGTCGGGGTGGTCTGGCAATGCTCTTGATAGTTGCCACTTGGGGTGGTCTGATCTTCAGCATCTGCTGGAACACTCTCTGCACGGAAACCTCCTGGGCTGCGTCTAGGGCACCGCTGGCAGCTGTGGTGGTAACTAGTACTGCCAGGAGAAGTGACAACATCGCAACAACCATCTTGGAAAATGTTGTTTAAAATTATCTTGGTTCACTCCTTTCCTAAATACTTTTTATCTTGGTGTAGCTTTTTAAATGTATCTCCAATAACGCAATTTCTAAATACTTATTGACTTCTCATTATTGTTTTTAAATATTTTCCTCCTAGTTCCCTAAATACTCATTAACGTCACTTTTAAAAAAAAAATCCCTCCGTTCACTTGAGCTCTAAATACTTTTTAGCTTCGCGCTGTTTATTTCAATATTTCCTCTTTCACTCAAACTCTAAATATTATTTTTTATTCGTGTTGTTTTTAAATTGTTTCCATTAACTTATACTCTAAATACGCTTTAACTTGTATTTTTTAATGTGTCACCACTCACTCAAATTTTAAATACTTTTTAACTTCACGATGTGTTTTTTTTTAATGTGTATGTGTCAGTTTTACCACTAACTAATGTTTAACTTCGTATAGTTTTTTAAATGCCTATTCGTTCACTCACTTTCAAAATGCAGTTGATCTTCAAGTTGTTTTCACGCAATTTTTAAAGATATTTGAATTTAGAGTAAATACTTTTCAAATGTGTTTTAATCAACTCAATTTTTAATAAAATATTAATTTTGTATGTGTTGTTGTTGTTTGTTGCCTCTCCATTCACTCATTTTAAATGCATTTAAATTTGTGGATTCATTTAATTTAAAAGTTAACTATATATATGTATATATTATTTAAATTTATTAACGTGTTATTTACTTGTTTTACAAAGCCTATAAATGTGATTCATTTTCTTGTTAATTTTTAATTCTATAATTTTACCTGCGTTTCTCTTGACACAAATGAGATGCAACTAAGCCCTTTGGGCAGGAATTTGAAGTGTCCCGGCTTCATAGCTGGCCTGTCTTAAGATGAACAACAGTATTTCTATACAGATTCAGAGAAAGCTTACAGACTTATTCAGTTTATAAATCACTTGAATTATTTATTTCCATATTTCAACAAACGGGGATGGAAGCTATCTCCCTCCATGTCACTTCACACTTTCTTCTGCTCAAACTAATTGCTGTTACTTTGTATGTGGAGCTAGCGAGAGAGAAAGAGAGAGAGAGAACACGCTTCTATTCCTAGCGACGCCTTTGGGTTACACACAGACGCTAGTCTAGCGGAGACTGAGCTCGGCCATGCTACCTGCGGTCCTCTTTGTAGCGCGCGTCAGAGATCCGGCGCTCCTAATGGCCGCTGCTGCCAGCCAACCACGGGACACCGTTACGTGCGGGCTCATTCCGGGCACTTTGAGGCGTGTGGGGAACTTTTAAAATTAATTCAAACATGGCTTTTTTTTTTTAATAAATAAATAGAATCTTAGAAGTAAAACTATTTAAAAACTTGTATCTCAAACTTAGCTAAGGGTTATTAGCGCCTGGAAAGTCACTTAGAACACCCTCCGCTATCACTCTGTTTTCTCTCACCATGAAGAGTATTTGATCCCAACAGGAATAAAACTAATGTCCCTTGTAGCTGGTCTATTGTCTTGAGCTCAGTGATCTCCATCAAGTAAGGTTCCGACTTAACGTATAAGCTCAAATGCTAAAAAAGCAAAACGAAATATAAACGCCTTTGGATTGTCTTTTGTCTTAAAATTTAAACTATCTATAAGTAACTTTTAAATTAAATGAATCATCAAATTTAAATGTATTTAAAATGATCAAACAAAGAGGCACTAAAATAAAACACAAATACAACATTCACATTTATTTAAAACTTTAATGATTGGAAACATTTTGAAAAACATTTAGTCTAAATTTAAATATCTTCAAAACTTGCATGAAAACAATTAGAGGATCAACTGTATTTTGAAATTTAATGAACGAGTAGGCATTTCAAAACAATACGATGTTAAACAGTATTTAGAGTTCGAGTGAGTTAAAAAGTAAGGTATCAACATATCTTCTTTCATTGCCCTCGTTAGATCTTAGTATAGAAGGGGATGTTAACGCTTGACCTCACTGCTTGGTGTGGTAGAGTAGATGTGTCGGTTCTTTAGTTTGTCTTCAGCTCATGTTTACATTTAGACTCCCACTCATAAATCAATTTCGGCGTAGAAAGTTATATAATGCCACCTCTAAACAACAACTTAACTCTCGTGTACAAATAACGACCGGCCAAATAATCTGAGAACACAGTATGGCGTTGTTGCAAAAGATGAATACGTCTAGACAAAACATTCTACGGAGTCTGGAAAGAGCGTTTCTCAAGAAGTCTCTTCTAAAATGTTCCTTATTTGGTGTAGATAACCAACCAGAACCAACCAACTCAACCTAGAACAGCACCATTCCACATCGCTATATAATGAAATATATGGAGACAAAGAAATACTAGACTATTGCACTACGTGAGCTTAGTCGTGACTCACAGAAGTCGATATATTTACACGGTCAGCCATGGAAAGAGGACATAAATCTGTCATCGCTATAAGTATCCAGTCAATCAAGATACATGCAGTGGCGGAGCTCGGTTTGGTTGCACCCTCTCAGGTGCTTAAAACATTGCACCCTCTTTCCACTTATCCTCATGTTATCATACCATTTCATTGCTAGCAAACTTCACTTTTAGCTTTCTCTTGGCCCTTCGTGATCATCAAAAAAATCGAACTCCCCGATTTTGATAAATGTCGATGTTTCCTGACCCACTGAAACTGAAAAAGTTGTTTTCGTGAAGCCATCTGTCTGTGTTTGAATCTCGGCTTGGACCCTAAACCACTTTACCTAAAACTTGGTATTTAGGGTTTTCATAAGGTTTCTTCTAAGGGTATTTTGGAAATAGGTATCCAACCTTAGATAGTTTACAAAATGGAAAAAAGAGGAAAATTCGATTTTCTCAAATTCCATTTTGACGATTTTGATTAAAATTTATATCTATACATTGTTTAACATTACAAATAAAATGGCAAATCTCATTTTAAATATCCCATGAAAATGACTTTAAATGTACTTTACATAAGAGGTAATTTCCAATTTTGATAATATCTGAGTTATAAAATAACTTATCATTTGTAATATTAAAATTAAAATAATTTATATGGAAATTTTTTTATTAAATCAATAGTTTATGAGCTATAAGCAAATATATTATTTTTTTATGTAACTTTTTGAAAACCGAAATTAAGTGTTATAGCCCTTGGTGGAGAGAGTTATTTTTTTTTATATAAATGTTCCCGTAAACCTGTATACTATTTCATTCATGCTCTTTGGTGGAGTATTTCTGCAACAATTTAGGTTAGTTTGTTTCACTAATCTTAACGAGTATTTGGTAAATTTCTCTATTTTAGGAGAAAAGAAAGAGAAAGTCTGTGCAGTGCGCAGTACCATTTATTTTTAAATGCAGAAGGTTGTATTATTTATTTGATGTATAAATATGGTCTTAATATAAAATATTAATTAATTAATTTTCATTTTTGGTTTGAAGAAAGGGATCACAAATGAGAGGATTAGCATGAGCTGTTAATTTTTTGAATCAATACTATTGCTGGGTATATCTGGAAACACATCAGCAACAAAATAATACAAGCTTTCATAACTTAAATTAACGGAATAATTTAATCTGCTCATTTTACAACACAAAGAAATCTCATAAAGTTGAAAATTTGAATAAAAACTCTTATTTCACAAGCTAATCTACTGCCAACATTATTATAAGGAAACTATTTTTCAGAAGAATCCAATAGCAACTGATTTTTATTTTTGGTAATAATGTCACCTGAAGCTTCTAGATAATGTATATATAAACATTAGTTCAACAAAATATATCACAGAGTGCGCATAATTTCGGAAATAAAAAGGTGGTTGAAAAACGTGGAGCTACTTATCCCACCTTCGACGTTAGTTTGGTAAGAACGTAGTACTACATATCCCGTCCTTAATGAAATAACACTAAATTTCCCTTTCATCTTTTTCTTGTTTCCTTAAAAACAAAAGGGCCCCTACAAACCTTAACATCGTGCCCCCAAATCCCTTTTCAACTCTCCTGCGACCCCCCCCCCCCCCCCCCAATTCTTCCTAACAGTAACGGGGGTGCGGGTCTCATATACTTGCCTATTTACCCAGTCAGCCACGAGACAGGGAATAAATCTGTCGTCGATATATTTACCCAGTCAGCCACGATGACAGGGCATAATCTGTCGTCGATATATTTACCTAGTCAGCCACGAGACAGGGACATATATATGTCGTCGATATATTTACCCAGTCAGCCACGATACAGGGGCATAATCTGTCGTCGATATATTTACCCAGTCAGCCACGAGACAAGGGCATAGATCTGTTTCATATATTTACCCAGTCAGCCACGATACAGGGACATAATCTGTCGTCGATATATTTACCCAGTCAGCCACGAACAGGGCATATATCTGTCGTCGATATATTTACCAGTTCAGCCACGAACAGGGCATATATCTGTCGTCGATATATTTAACCCCAGTCAGCCACGAGACAGGGCATAAATCTGTCGTCGATATATTTACGAACAGCCACGATACAGGGGCATATATCTGTGTTCAATATATTTACCCAGTCAGCCACGATACAGGGCATATATACTGTCGTCGATATATTTACCCAGTTAGCCACGAGACAGGGGCATATATCTGTCGTCGATATATTTAACCAGTCAGCCACGAGACAGGGCATATATCTGTCGTCGATATATTTACGAAGCTAGCCACGATACAGGGGCATATATCTGTCGTCGATATATTTACCCAGTTAGCCACGAGACAGGGGCATATATCTGTCGTCGATATATTTAACCAGTCAGCCACGATTCGGGGCATAAATTCTGTCATCGATATATTTAACCAGTCAGCCACGAGACAGGGGCATATATCTGTCATCGATATATTTAACCAGTCAGCCACGAGACAGGGGCATATATCTATCGTCGATATATTTAACCAGTCAGCCACGAAACCGCGGCATGAATATGTCGTCAATATATTTAACCAGTCAGCCACGAGACAGGGGCATATATCTGTCGTCGATATATTTACCCAGTCAGCCACGAGACAGGGACATAGATCTGTCGTCGATATATTTACACAGTCATGATACATGGACAAAATTTGTAATCTTATGTTTATTATCATAAAATGTGTTAATAAATCATTAGCGTTATAACATTGTATCCATACTCTGTATTGTTTTTGACAAAGTTTTTGAAAGTTTGAATTTGACCCGGGATCTAGGCCCAGATTCTATACTGACCACATGCACTGAAGATTCAGTAGTGTTATATATTATGAGCAATTCTGAACCGGGGGCGCGTAAGGTTTTTTGAGAGGCGTCGAAAAAATAATAATTAAATTTTGTATTTGCTTATTACTGAAGTCATTTTTTAAATTAAATTTTAGCTTCAAAAGAAATTAGTCCGGAATTAAATAATGTAATGATGGTTTCTGTAAAAGTGATGAATTTTATAAACGCAAATGCATTTAATTTTAGACTATTTTCTGCTCTTTTTGAAGAAATTGGTGCCGGCCATACATCGCTACTACTTCACACATAGAAATTAGATGGTTCTCGCGAGGGAAAATTCTTGAACGTTTATTAGAATTAAAAATTGAAGTTGAAATATTTTTAAATGATCTATAATTATCTATTATCTATAATTATCTATAATCCGGTTTGGCCATTTACTTCGATAGTAGGAATTGGATTGCAAAACACTTTCACAAAATTGGTAGATATTTTTTTCCATTCTAAATCAGCTAGATTTATCTTTACAAGGAAATCAGTCCAACATTTTTACTATGAAAAGTAAAAGAGAAGCGATGAAAATGAAAATGCATAGATGGATTTAAAGAATAGAAATGCAAGTTTTTGAAATATTTCTGAACTATTTGCAAATTATTTCAGACAACAATTTTACATTTGATACACAGCATATAAATTCTGTAATTAAATGTCATCTCCAGAAATTAATAGAAAAACTTGAGAAATATTTTCCAAATACTGAACTTGATAGCAGAAAATTGTGGATTCAAGATCCATGTAATAACTGGGATAATACCAACTTATCACCTATGGACGAGGACACACTGCTGGAATTAACAAAGGATTTAAGTCTGATTTCCATTTTCAAAAAGAAACGTTTGGTCCAATTTCGGATACATATCTGGAGTGAATATCCCCATCTGTTTACCATCGCCATTCAAAATTTTCTGCCCTTTGTTTCTACTTATTTATGTGAAAAGTTATTTTCCACAAGGACAAATATTAAAATGAAGCAGCGAAATCGACCCCGAATCGACTCCTGCATGCGAATAAAACTAAGTACCTAATACAAGTGAAACAAGAATAGACAAATTAGTGGAAATTTTCAACAGCGGAGGCCCATTAAATACATTTTAGGTTAGTTGAGTTCTGTTTTTATATTTGTTGTTATAATCAGTAAATAAAGCCACTATTTTAGAATAAATTTCAATGATTATTAAGTTAGTAAAAACTTGGGGGCCACGAAAATATTTAAGGATAAGTAATAAGAGGTTGAGTAACAAGTAAGTTAAGTAATAAGAGCTTGAGAACCACTTTTATAGATGACTAAATTTGGTTTAGTATGAAAAGCTTGTGCTGATTAACATACTATTGTATGCATCTCATTTGATCATTCAATTAATATAATAAGTTGAATAATATTTTTTCCTTTTTTTTATATAGTCTACCTTACCTGTTTTCCTGCCTTGATACATAAATGGGTTCTAAGTAAATCTTGAAAAAAAAAAAGATTAAATATACGAATATTTATTGATTAAAGCTATTTTAAATTTCCGTCTGCGCTATTCAGTGCCATCCATTATTTTTGTATATTATTTATTAATATATTATTATTATTATTATTTGCCAATTTAAAATCGGCCTATTAAAATTGATTACTTTTGTATGAATATAATGACTAATATGTTCACTGCAACTATATGCTTAATACGCACGGTAATAATGATCTGGTCACAAAAAATGGCTCCTAATAGAGCTGCAACCAGCCTTGTAATAACGTAGGAAGAGTTGTATAAGCTGTCTGGTGCAGGCTTTAAACATAAGCCCGAGAAACTATCCTAAGTACTCACGTTGGGTGATGGAGAGGTGGGAGGAGTAAAGTGTTGCTATTCCTATAACAAGCTGTTATTCAGTGTTTGCATTACTTAGTTCTTTTATCGAAACATTGTCACCTTTTTGAGTGAAATAATGCAATTATTTATGTAAAGGATTGCCAGGGTTAGACTAGATTGAGGATTACGAAACAATCGCAGGACTGGAATCATCTCGGTCGCTACGTAGTAACAGTTCTAACTGTGTATTTATAATGACCGAAATTGATGAAGCTCTTCTTACGATAGGTAAAGATTGTATGCCTTTTGTCAACATTTCTGAAGTCCACAAATTGTATGAATTGGGTGCTCACGGGTAGTGTATCTGGCTCTGACCTGAGAGCTAGGCTGAAGTTCAATGCTGATCACGTGCACTGAGGAGTGCTATTGGCAGGGATAGCTACACGGGTAGTGTATCTGACTCTGACCTGAGAGCTAGTCTGAGGTTCAATGCTGATCACGTTGCACTGAGGAGTGCTATTGGCAGGGATAGTTGCATTGGTAGTGTTCCTGACTCTGACCTGGGATCTAGGCTGAGGTTCAATGCTGATCACTCACTGAGGAGTTTCTATTGACAGGGCTGGATGCACAAGTAGTGTTCCTGACTCTGACCTGAGATCTAGCTGAGGTTCAATGCTGATCACGTGCACTGAGGAGTGCTATTGGCAGGGATGGATGCATCGGTAGTGTTCCTGACTCTGACCTGAGAGCTAGGCTGAGGTTCAATGCTGATCACGTGCACTGAGGAGTGCTATTGGCAGGGATAGCTACACGGTAGTGTATCTGACTTGACCTGAGAGCTAGGCTGAGGTTCAATGCTGATCACGTGCACTGGGAGTGCTATTGGCAGGGATAGTTGCATTGGTAGTGTTCCTGACTCTGACCTGGGATCTAGGCTGAGGTTCAATGCTGATCACGTGCACTGAGGAGTGCTATTGACAGGGATGGATGCACGGGTAGTGTTCCTGCTCTGACCTGAGAGCTAGGCTGAAGTTCAATGCTGATCACGTGCACTGAGGAGTGCTATTGGCAGGGATAGCTACACGGGTAGTGTATCTGACTCTGACCTGAGAGCTAGGCTGAGGTTCAATACTGATCACGTGCACTGAGGAGTGCTATTGGCAGGGATAGCTACACGGTAGTGTATCTGACTCTGACCTGAGAGCTAGGCTGAGGTTCAATGCTGATCACGTGCACTGAGTGCTATTGGCAGGGATGGATGCACGGGTAGTGTTCCTGACTCTGACCTGAGAGCTAGGCTGAGGTTCAATGCTGATCACGTGCACTGAGGAGTGCTATTGACAGGGCTGGATGCACGGGTAGTGTTCCTGACTCGACCTGAGAGCTAGGCTGAGGTTCAATGCTGATCACATTCACTGAGGAGTGCTATTGGCAGGGAATGGATGCACGGTAGTGTTCCTGACTCTGACCTGAGAGCTAGGCTGAGGTTCAATGCTGATCACATTCACTGAGGAGTGCTATTGGCAGGGATGGATGCACGGGTAGTGTTCCTGACTCTGACCTGAGAGCTAGGCTGAGGTTCAATGCTGATAACATTCACTGAGGAGTGCTATTGGCAGGGATGGATGCACGGGTATGTTCCTGACTCTGACCTGAGAGCTAGGCTGAGGTTCAATGCTGATCACTACACTGAGGAGTGCTATTGACAGGGCTGGATGCACGGGTAGTGTTCCTGACTCCGACCTGAGAGCTAGGCTGGAGTCCTCTCTTTGTACTGGATTCCTGGCTGTGATATAGTGTATAGCTCCGTTTTACTTTGTATCATAAACAAATTTATAAAAATAGGCATCTCGAGAGTGTTATAAAAAAAGATATAGAGGTTAACTATAAAACTCATAGCTCAAAATTTAAATACTTAATTTTCTTTTGGGGCAGATGACGCATTTAAAAAGTTTGTAAGGTAAAAGTGCGCTTCTGATCTTCGGGAGAGCTAGGAGGCAGGAGGATAGCTGACGAGCACATGCGTCCTTTTATGAAGGGCTTGCTGTGGTGTCCTCTAGGAGAGTGCCTTGCAAGGATTAATCTCTCACTCTATTTTACGACCGTGAAGAGGGTTGTGTAGCAAACCACAAGGGGAAAACATGTCCGAAGGTTCTTTCTTGATGGGCCCATTTTCTAAAAAAAGAAAAAGGTATCACCGTGTTCACTTTACCAAGAAAATGAACGGTAAAATATACACCAAACAAACTTTTTAGTATATATTTGTTTTATGTGAAGCATTCTCAGTTTTTAAGTCCATTCGTTCAGATTAATGGGTTATTGTGATGTGAGTATAATAAATCAATTTTATTTATAATATCAAATATTAAGACAATATGCCGAAAATGTTATGCATTATAGCAGTGGGTCTCGTATGAGGTGCTGATATGTTTTCCTAAGAGGGGAAGGGTGTCGTGAGGATAGTTTATAAATACGTTGCGCCCGACATTTTATCCCAGTCGGTAGCGTGTCTGTCTACTGGGCTAAAAGTTTATTTAATTTTTCTTGGGTAAATATATAATCACAAAATATTACTAGGTATTTTTTTTAAGTACATCCTGTACTAATAGATTTCTTAACTCATTGCTCCTGAACATAAGGCCTTTTCATGTCACTGATGGCACGAGATAAAGGGGGTGAATCAAAGGGAGCCACCCTGGTAAAAATATTAATTTTATTCTAAATATAGCATCGCGTATTTTAGTATCGAAAATATAATAACGTTATTTTGTTTATATTGAGGTACTTCTAACCTATGTAGTGTTGTAGTGGTTCTGAAACTGAGGTCCACGCCATTCCAGAGGGCCGTGAAGCTTCAGCCATGGGGTTACGGGAGAAGATTATATATTCTTACATTCTCATGAGGCTAATCCACTCATTTTGAAGGGATGCACTGAATTAGAAGTTCATTTTAGTTAGTTTTTTTTTATTTGCTAAATTTTTTTCTTGCGAATAAAATAAATTTGTCTTATAAAGTTTGAGAGTTATATTTTGTCAGTAAACTTTAGAGCTAGAAACCTATAGTTAATTTATTTCCTTTCCTTGTGGGGGGTCACTAAGCGGACTACACTGTGACACGACCTAGCCAACAGGAAGGAGAAACAAAGAGTTTCTTGGACCTTATTCACAGTTTGGCAATATCTCCGAGGTGAACATTCAAACAGAGATTATGTACACCAGGTGGCGCTGCTCTTCCTAATGTTAAGTTGATTATATCGGAAGTACTTTGGTCAAATAGCGATCACTCTAGTCTTAAATGTAGTGGGTCACTCATTTTAAAAATGTAGGCACTCGTGTTTCAGTTTTGGGAGGACTTTATTTCCAAATGAAGCATATAATTTTTTGTTGACAAGTTTAGTAGAAGACCGGTTCATATTCTAATTTAATCAAGTGTAATTTGTTTAGTGTGTAGTTCATACAATGCTAAATCAACAGTGATTATTTTACAATATATAAAATAAAAAACCAAACAATAAAAGTTTAATTAATTAATATATACCCAAGACGATTATTATTTAAACTATCAGTATTGTATTAAAAATGGTGCGATACACAGCACAGACTTCCTTTCTCTTCTATCTTAAAATAAAGACATTAACTAAGAACTCATAAGATTTGTGAAAGTAAAATTAATAATAAAATGTATTCTTGTAGACACTCCACCAAAGGAGCATAGATGAAATAATAATCACTGTTACAGAAACATTGAGGACAGAAACCCGCCTCGGTGGCGTAGTTGGCTAACGCGCTAGTCGTGTTGAGCCCGACTGCCGAGGACGGGGAGATCGAGGTTCGAATCTCGGTCGGGTGAACTGGGGGTGGTTTTTCCTAAATGGTTTTCCACTCTCCCTCCACGCAAATGCGGGTTCACTTCCTATATTCAACCTTCCCAATTCCTAGTCCATTAGCGTAATTAGTACTTAAGCGTATAACCCGAACGGGTAGTAAGACGCGGTGCTAAATAATAATAATAATAATAATAATAATAATAATTGAGGACAGAATAACATCTTTGTCCACCAAAGAGCATAATTATCAATTTATATATATATATAATATATATTGATATATATATATATATATATATATATATTATATATATATATCATATATATATATAATATATATATCAATAATATATATATATAATATATATATATCAATATATATATATCAATATATATATATATATATGGAGGTATTTTAAATTTTAAATTGATAATTATATATATATATATATATATATATATATATATATATATATATATATATATATATATATATATATATATAAAGAGCAATTGGTTTTGTTTATATTAATGCTATCAAAATAATTATGTACCAATATAAAATAATCTTAAAAATACATTTGGTAAATTGATTTAATCGTTACGACCCATCAGAATATTGAAGATATACATAAAAACATTCAAATGAAAAACTAAAACTAGCAATTTAGGAATTGAGGGCATAAAAAATTAAGTAATTTCTCGTAAATATATATCAAGATATATATTTTGTTCTTAACGCAACTTTCTCTCCACTTCATGTGTTTGATAAAGTAACACTTCATGTGTATTAGAATATAAGAATTACGAAAGATTTATAAATTAATACACCTTTGGTTGTGAACTTCCATGTTGTTCAATTAATCACATTAATATTACTAGTATTTTTAATAGGAAAAATTATTTGAAACATACGTGGAAATTAAAAAGGAACCACCAACCTCCCATTCAAGAGTTTAACACACTACATTGTTTTCAAGTTATATGTGTTAGAGTAGAGCCTTAAAATCAATTTTTTTTGTTCAATTTAGATGTATTGGCGTATATTTAATACTGACACAATGTACTGTGCACAAGTTAGATATGTGGGATTGCATAAAGAGCCTAGAACACCATTTTGTACTCAAGTTAGATGTATTGGCGTATTTCGAGTCTGACACATTGTACTATTCTCAAGTTATAAGTGTCGGATTATATAGTCAAACATACTATACTGTGCTCAAGTTATATATTGTGTTGGAGGCTATAGTCAGACACACTATACTGTGCTCAAGTTATATATTGTGTTGGAGGCTATAGTCAAACACACTATACTGTGCTCAAGTTATATATAATGTTGGGAGTATATAGTCAGACACACTATACTGTGCTCAAGTTATATATATAATGTTGGGAGTATATAGTCAGACACACTATACTGTGCTCAAGTTATATATAATGTTGGGAGTATATAGTCAGACACACTATACTGTGCTCAAGTTATATATTGTGTTGGAGGCTATAGTCAGACACACTATACTGTGCTCAAGTTATATATTGTGTTGGAGGCTATAGTCAAACACACTATACTGTGCTCAAGTTATATATTGTGTTGGAGGCTATAGTCAAACACACTATACTGTGCTCAAGTTATATATAATGTTGGGAGTATATAGTCAGACACACTATACTGTGCTCAAGTTATATATAATGTTGGAGGCTATTGTCAGACACACTATACTGTGCTCAAGTTATATATTGTGTTGGAGGCTATAGTCAAACACACTATACTGTGCTCAAGTTTATATAATGTTGGGAGTATATAGTCAGACACACTATACTGTGCTCAAGTTATATATAATGTTGGGAGTATATAGTCAGACACACTATACTGTGCTCAAGTTATATATTGTGTTGGAGGCTATAGTCAGACACACTATACTGTGCTCAAGTTATATATATTGTGTTGGAGGCTATAGTCAAACACACTATACTGTGCTCAAGTTATATATTGTGTTGGAGGCTATAGTCAGACACACTATACTGTGCTCAAGTTATATATTGTGTTGGAGGCTATAGTCAAACACACTATACTGTGCTCAAGTTATATATTGTGTTGGAGGCTATAGTCAGACACACTATACTGTGCTCAAGTTATATATAATGTTGGAGGCTATAGTCAAACACACTATACTGTGCTCAAGTTATATATTGTGTTGGAGGCTATAGTCAGACACACTATACTGTGCTCAAGTTATATATTGTGTTGGAGGCTATAGTCAAACACACTATACTGTGCTCAAGTTATATATTGTGTTGGAGGCTATATTCAAACACACTATACTGTGCTCAAGTTATATATTGTGTTGGAGGCTATAGTCAAACACATTATACTGTGCTCAAGTTATATATTGTGTTGGAGGCTATAGTCAGACACACTATACTGTGCTCAAGTTATATATTGTGTTGGAGGCTATAGTCAGACACACTATACTGTGCTCAAGTTATATATTGTGTTGGAGGCTATAGTCAAACACACTATACTGTGCTCAAGTTATATATTGTGTTGGAGGCTATAGTCAGACACACTATACTGTGCTCAAGTTATATATATTATGATGGAGGCTATAGTCAAACACATTATACTGTGCTCAAGTTATATATTGTGTTGGAGGCTATAGTCAGACACATTATACTGTGCTCAAGCTATATATATTATGATGGAGGCTATAGTCAGACACACTATACTGTGCTCAAGCTATATATTGTGTTGGAGGCTATATTCAGACACACTATACTGTGCTCAAGCTATATATTGTGTTGGAGGCTATAGTCAGACACACTATACTGTGCTCAAGCTATATATTGTGTTGGAGGCTATATTCAGACACACTATACTGTGCTCAAGCTATATATTGTGTTGGAGGCTATAGTCAAACACACTATACTGTGCTCAAGTTATATATTGTGTTGGAGGCTATAGTCAGACACACTATACTGTGCTCAAGTTAAATGTGTTGGGAGTATATAGTCAGACACACTGTATTGTATTCAAGTAAGATATTATGATAGAGCGTATATGTATGTAAGGAAGGGCAGAATGGAAGTAGCCACCCTACCAAGAGTTATATTTTCCAGAGTTTCATCAGAAGAACATGTTATCTGTCTCCCAACGTGGGTGGTCTCCTTCTTTACATACCGCCATAAAAAACAGACGCTCCGAAATCTTCTTCTCATAACCAGGGTCGTTAACAACAAAACAACAAAAGCGAGGGTATATTGCGGTTCCAGCTGAAGATGCTTCTTCCATTGTTTTATCTTGACCACGAGGTTGAGGGGCGTAGTTCGTGACTCAATTCAGGCGGTCATCACGGTCTGGGGAGGAATCTACCTTTCAGGTCGCTCTCGACCTTGTCGCCTAGTAATACACATTGAAGCTCTTGTCTCCGAGTTATAAATTGTGACTGCCTTGTATACAAGTAATCAATTGGGAAGCCTTTAGTCCCTATTAATAAACTGCAAGCCCCTTGTCCTCTAGTAATACACAGAGAAGCCTTTAGTCCCTATTAATAAACTGCAAGCCCCTTGTCCTCTAGTAATACACTGAGAAGCCCTTATCCCCTATTAATAAACTGTAAGACCCTTCTCCTCTAGTAATACACAAAGTCTCTATCTCCTATTAATAAACTGTAAGACCCTTGTCCTCTAGTAATACACTGAGAAGCCCTTATCCCCTATTAATAAACTGTAAGTCCCTTGTCCTCTAGTAATACACAGTGAAGCCTTTATCTCCTATTAATAAACTGTAAGTCCCTTGTCCTCTAGTAATACACAGTGAAGCCCTTATCTCCTATTAATAAACTGTAAGACCCTTGTCCTCTAGTAATACACAGTGAAGCCTTTATCTCCTATTAATAAACTGTAAGTCCCTTGTCCTCTAGTAATACACTGAGAAGCCCTTATCCCCTATTAATAAACTGTAAGTCCCTTGTCCTCTAGTAATACACTGAGAAGCCCTTATCCCCTATTAATAAACTGTAAGTCCCTTGTCCTCTAGTAATACACAGTGAAGCCCTTATCTCCTATTAATAAACTGTAAGACCCTTGTCCTCTAGTAATACACAGTGAAGCCCTTATCCCCTATTAATAAACTGTAAGTCCCTTGTCCTCTAGTAATACACTGAGAAGCCCTTATCCCCTATTAATAAACTGTAAGTCCCTTGTCCTCTAGTAATACACTGAGAAGCCCTTATCCCCTATTAATAAACTGTAAGTCCCTTGTCCTCTAGTAATACACAGTGAAGCCTTTATCTCCTATTAATAAACTGTAAGTCCCTTGTCCTCTAGTAATACACAGTGAAGCCTTTATCTCCTATTAATAAACTGTAAGTCCCTTGTCCTCTAGTAATACACAGTGAAGCCCTTATCTCCTATTAATAAACTGTAAGACCCTTGTCCTCTAGTAATACACAGTGAAGCCTTTATCTCCTATTAATAAACTGTAAGTCCCTTGTCCTCTAGTAATACACTGAGAAGCCCTTATCCCCTATTAATAAACAATAAGACCCTTGCCCTCTAGTAATACACTGAGAAGCCCTTATCCCTTATTAATAAACTGTAAGACCCTTGTCCTCTAGTAATACACAGAGAAGCCTTTAGTCCCTATTAATAAACTGTAAGTCCCTTGTCCTCTAGTAATACACTGAGAATCCCTTATCCCCTATTAATAAACTGTAAGTCCCTTGTCCTCTAGTAATACACAGTGAAGCCTTTATCTCCTATTAATAAACTGTAAGTCCCTTGTCCTCTAGTAATACACTGAGAAGCCCTTATCCCCTATTAATAAACTGTAAGTCCCTTGTCCTCTAGTAATACACTGAGAAGCCCTTATCCCCTATTAATAAACTGTAAGACCCTTGTCCTCTAGTAATACACAGAGAAGCCTTTAGTCCCTATTAATAAACTGTAAGTCCCTTGTCCTCTAGTAATACACTGAGAAGCTCTTATCCCCTATTAATAAACTGTAAGTCCCTTGTCCTCTAGTAATACACAGTGAAGCCTTTATCTTCTATTAATAAACTGTAAGTCCCTTGTCCTCTAGTAATACACTGAGAAGCCCTTATCCCCTATTAATAAACTGTAAGTCCCTTGTCCTCTAGTAATACACTGAGAAGCCCTTATCCCCTATTAATAAACTGTAAGACCCTTGTCCTCTAGTAATACACAGTGAAGCCTTTATCTCCTATTAATAAACTGTAAGTCCCTTGTCCTCTAGTAATACACTGAGAAGCCCTTATCCCCTATTAATAAACTGTAAGTCCCTTGTCCTCTAGTAATACACTGAGAAGCCCTTATCCCCTATTAATAAACTGTAAGACCCTTGTCCTCTAGTAATACACTGAGAAGCCCTTATCCCCTATTAATAAACTGTAAGACCCTTGTCCTCTAGTAATACACAGTGAAGCCTTTATCTCCTATTAATAAACTGTAAGTCCCTTGTCCTCTAGTAATACTCTGAGAAGCCCTTATCCCCTATTAATAAACTGTAAGACCCTTGTCCTCTAGTAATACACAGAGAAGCCTTTATCTCCTATTAATAAACTGTAAGTCCCTTGTCCTCTAGTAATACACTGAGAAGCCCTTATCCCCTATTAATAAACTGTAAGTCCCTTGTCCTCTAGTAATACACTGAGAAGCCCTTATCCCCTATTAATAAACTGTAAGACCCTTGTCCTCTAGTAATACACAGAGAAGCCTTTAGTCCCTATTAATAAACTGTAAGTCCCTTGTCCTCTAGTAATACACTGAGAAGCTCTTATCCCCTATTAATAAACTGTAAGTCCCTTGTCCTCTAGTAATACACAGTGAAGCCTTTATCTTCTATTAATAAACTGTAAGTCCCTTGTCCTCTAGTAATACACTGAGAAGCCCTTATCCCCTATTAATAAACTGTAAGTCCCTTGTCCTCTAGTAATACACTGAGAAGCCCTTATCCCCTATTAATAAACTGTAAGACCCTTGTCCTCTAGTAATACACAGTGAAGCCTTTATCTCCTATTAATAAACTGTAAGTCCCTTGTCCTCTAGTAATACACTGAGAAGCCCTTATCCCCTATTAATAAACTGTAAGTCCCTTGTCCTCTAGTAATACACTGAGAAGCCCTTATCCCCTATTAATAAACTGTAAGACCCTTGTCCTCTAGTAATACACAGTGAAGCCTTTATCTCCTATTAATAAACTGTAAGTCCCTTGTCCTCTAGTAATACACTGAGAAGCCCTTATCCCCTATTAATAAACTGTAAGTCCCTTGTCCTCTAGTAATACACTGAGAAGCCCTTATCCCCTATTAATAAACTGTAAGACCCTTGTCCTCTAGTAATACACAGTGAAGCCTTTATCTCCTATTAATAAACTGTAAGTCCCTTGTCCTCTAGTAATACACTGAGAAGCCCTTATCCCCTATTAATAAACTGTAAGACCCTTGTCCTCTAGTAATACACTGAGAAGCCCTTATCCCCTATTAATAAACTGTAAGACCCTTGTCCTCTAGTAATACACTGAGAAGCCCTTATCCCCTATTAATAAACTGTAAGTCCCTTGTCCTCTAGTAATACACTGAGAAGCCCTTATCCCCTATTAATAAACTGTAAGTCCCTTGTCCTCTAGTAATACACTGAGAAGCCCTTATCCCCTATTAATAAACTGTAAGACCCTTGTCCTCTAGTAATACACAGTGAAGTCTTTATCTCCTATTAATAAACTGTAAGTCCCTTGTCCTCTAGTAATACACTGAGAAGCCCTTATCCCCTATTAATAAACTGTAAGACCCTTGTCCTCTAGTAATACACAGAGAAGCCTTTATCTCCTATTAATAAACTGTAAGTCCCTTGTCCTCTAGTAATACACTGAGAAGCCCTTATCTCCTATTAATAAACTGTAAGTCCCTTGTCCTCTAGTAATACACTGAGAAGCCCTTATCCCCTATTAATAAACTGTAAGTCCCTTGTCCTCTAGTAATACACTGAGAAGCCCTTATCCCCTATTAATAAACTGTAAGACCCTTGTCCTCTAGTAATACACAGTGAAGCCTTTATCTCCTATTAATAAACTGTAAGACCCTTCTCCTCTAGTAATACACAGAGAGTCTCTATCGCCTATTAATAAACTGCAAGCCCCTTGTCCTCTAGTAATACAAAGTGAAGCCTTTATCTCCTATTAATAAACTGCAAGTCCCTTGTCCTCTAGTAATACAAAGTGAAGCCTTTATCTCCTATTAATAAACTGCAAGTCCCTTGTTCTCTAGTAATACACAGTGAAGCCTCTGTCTCCGAGTAATGACCTGTGAATCTCTTTTCTCCAAGTAATATACTGTGAAGCCTTTATCCCCTAGTAAAAGACTGTAAAGACCTTTTCCTCCAGTAATACACAGTAAATCTTTTGTCTCCTTATAAAAGGCTGTGAAGCCATTGTATCCTAGTTGTATATTTTGAAGCTATGTTCCCAGGACCTTGTTGGATTAATGGAATAAACACAAGATGTAGATGCAGGCTCTACTTTTACAAATTGTATAAGTCTAACAAACAATACTTCCCTCCGTGGTCTTAGGGATGATTTAATTTGGGGCGGGGGTTTTTAAATATCATAAGCTTATGAAATTATGTTAAGAATTACTATTAAACCCTAAGTAATAAGACATTATTAATTTATACAGTAAAGGTGGCACTTTGTTTGTGTAGGGAAAGGGGGGAGGGGAATAAGAAAACAGGTTTTTAGGGGCTTTCTACCCTCATCTTTCCCCATTAATGTTAGTAAATTGGATTCTCCTAGAAGCTATTTGTAGTGGTCACAGATTGAAGAATTTTTAAAAATTATACTCTTTTTACACCTATTTAAAATAGTGCTACCCCTAATTATTTTGTAATTTGTATACCCCTAGTGGCTATTTGGAGTAATCCTTAAACAATTTTTTGAAAATGTTGATGCTTCTAAAAACTATTTTAAGAAGTGCTCATCATAATTTTTTTTCTAAATTAGATTCCCTAGAATATATTTGAATTGGTCCCCACCTAGATTTTTTTAAATTTGGTATGCCCTAGAAGCGATTTAAAGTGTTCTTTGCCTAATTTTATTTTTTGCTCGAAAATCATATGTCTTTAAAAGCTATTTTAAATGATCTTCCGTAAGCAAATTTATAAAATTGATTGCTCTTAAAAGTTATTTGAAATGGGACTCACCTGGATTTTTTCAAACATGATATGCATATAGAAGTTATTTGGAGTGTTATTCGCCTGGAATTTTTTTTAACTCAAATGCCTCAAGAAGCGATTTTGAATGGTCACTCCATAGCAAATTATTAAAAAGTGAATGCCCCACTAAGTTATTTGAAGTTTGATACAAGTCCATCTTTAGGTTTCATATTAAGTCTTTGGAAAATTTGGGGGGTGGGAGGGGTTGAACCTCATAACCCTTCCCCCTCCCTATGCCCATGTGCATGTGCACAATAATTCTATAAGTCGCTTGAAATGGGATGTAACCCAGAATTGAACTAGCCCTAATTGTATGTTCACCATAATATCCTAGTTATTTTTGATGGACTCTACATTCTTAACATGAAAAGGTATTTATCAAATGACAATGGTTTTTGTCTAATACATTATTTATTTATGAGAACTGATTAAAAAAATTAACAATGGAGATAAATATGTTGTACTAGTTAAATGGCACCAAAATTTTTAATACACTTTAATGTAGCAACAGAAATTACATTCACAGAAATGGGTGTTGGCTGATAAATACGGTTTATTTCTACAGTTGTTTGAAATTTAAAGTGTTACAGCTTTGAGTAAACATAAAGAAACAAGTCAGCTAGACAGAATAATATTATTAGATATGGTTCTCAATAGGTTAATGCTGGTTATGATGATCATCAATCACGACATTTTTTAGACATTTAGTTAGCTTTGGACCAACTAACCATTTCGAAGAGACGCCTTCCTAGAACATCATTGATTGTGAGATGATATCAACAGTTTGTCTAAGTTTTAATCTTTTTATATCTTCGACCTCCACACAAACGCTATATTTTTATAAACCTTTGCACCTACAATTTCCAGACATTATATTATTTTCTTCTAAAGGAATAATTTTTCTCAAATTAACATGTTTTTCCAATAATGACTGGAAAGAATCTTTTGGCCAGAGTCATTCCTTCAACTCGAATTCAATGTATATTATTCTACTGTTCATTTATGTTAATTATTAACCCCTTAAAGGAAATTAATTAATGATGTGTTTCAAGAAATTACAATATACCGTATGTATTTTTATTGTTATTTCAACAATATTATTATTCACCAAGACTGGACTTAAGATGTTTGTATTAATACCGAGAATAACATATTGTTATCTGAATTAGACTGCTTATATCAAATAATAAATGAAATGTATTTTAACTTTATAATTTAGTAAACGTCTGTAAGGCAGAGAAAATTTTAGATTTGACAATTATTTATTTTAAAAACACTACACTTATTTATTTTTTCCAAGTCAAATCCGCTGATGAGTATTTTATTTTTACTATTACTACCGTCATTTACTGTTATTTGCCATGTTACCATTGTGATATTATGGCGAGAATTGTTAATAATATTATACCCTTAATACTGTATAACAGCTAATAATATAACAGTCCAACTCAGTACCAGGCGAAGTGTATTCTATTAAAAAGTTGCAGACATAAGACATTACAATACATCAGCCACAGATAACAAGTAGGGTAACACCTCTGACGCTCAACTTGGTCCTGGATAGAGAGCGTAGTTCCTCATTTAGCCGCAGGGTACTATCATCACACCTCCCCTCTAAATATCGAGACGATCTATGGGTTAGATAGCTTGAACGATAGAAAAATAGTTCCAGTCTGAGGGCCTATCAAATAAATCTAAGTATTTACTTGATCTTTTTCTTCCTCCTTCATCATACTGCACCATGCTCCCTGGTTACCCTAACTTACTAATATGTAAGCTAGAGTAAAGAGCCAGGTGCAATAATATTACAAAGAAAGAGATCAGCAGGGAAGTCTCATTTGACAAATTCATAAGTTGAACCCCAAGTATCATAATCAGATGACCTAGTTTAAAATAGATGTACCAGGAAAGTTATTCTAATTATGTTCAGGAACAAGGTTGCAAACGTAAAAATGATGTAAATAAAGATATATGAACAATGACCAACGTCTATAAAGCCAATTTATTATTATATCAAGAAAAATGTTAACATAGTCTATTTCGACCATTGCGAATAGCTCGCAATAGAATAATAAAGGAGTTAACACTTTAAAAAATACGGCCTCAGCCTTCAAAATGACATTAACGGTAAACAATAGTCCAACAAGCTGATAACTTTCATAGTAATAATACTTTCGTACGAAAAATATGAACATTGGTTACCAAAAGTAACATAGCTCAGCACATAGTAATGTATCTTAATCTAACCATGAACAGTGCCCTGACCTATCATGCGTAGTATGCGCGAGGTGGAAAAGCCCTGATATGTATCATAACATAAATGAATCAAAACATATTTATATTCTAAACTTATATCGAACATTTCACTATCAACAATAAAACTCCCAAAATAGTCCATCATAATATTATAAGGGTAAACACCATATAGTTCTGCACCTAAGCATACTTACTCTACTAATCATAGGCAACGTAATTGTCTATCTTCCCTGATTCCCGAGAGGTGGGCAAGTCCTAACATTTACAGTAATTATTATGAATGATGCCAATCATAGCTACATACAAAAACTTCAATTTAATAATATATAAAGAAGATATCACATTTCCTAAGCCTAGCGATACTAACATACCTAACGATAAAGAAGCTGTCCCAAGGACGCACTATTAGCGCTAACGTTCTAACTCAAGCAAAAAGCTTTCAAAGTATCAAATGCCAAACTAATCAAAATAATGAACATTAGTCCGTACATGGACTCCATATTACGATCTAGATCAGATAATTCAAAACAAGCAAAGTTCCCTAATTCTTAGCTTTGTAAATAAAAATAAACAAACTAGCCCAAACATGATCTCTAGTTAAGTACTATTCAAAGCTTGGATCCTAACCAACTTCTAGTTAAAAAATATAATAAAAAATTAGCCAAAAATGACAACAACTTACATTATTCTTAAATTCCTACAATTGTCCAAAATCAAGGAGCTCAGATCACACTCGAGTCATGGTTTATATGCTACATTCTCTCAGCGGGGAAATAGGGTGGGGAAGAATCACATGATTCAACGTTCACGATGTGATCATCAGTAACGAATTACGAGCACCAAACACTCTGACGCATGCGGTATACGTCTATAGTTTGTGGTTTCATGAAGGGGGGAAATAGTTGGAACAACCATCACTTTTCCCCCCTTAGTAGCCGAACCTGCGGAGTTTATACGCTGAGCACAGCGTCCAGGCAAGGGGGATGGGGGGTTTAGAGAGTAACCTCGTGGCACACAGTTCAAATCTAGTTGACCACTTGGTTGTAGTGACGTGGTTTGTTGTTGTCAGTTGAACGGGCACATCGTCTGCTTGAATAGGGTAAGTCATGCAACGGACTTTGGTGGCGGGGGGTTGTAGACGTGTTGTACCGCAGCAACGTTACAATACCTGAAGCACGTCTGAAACGCATAAAACGATCTTTCCATGATTTCCATTACAATGTTGGTTTTAAATCGAAAGGGTCTGGAGCCGGTATTTGATACACAGGAGCCGACATATTGGAACTGTTCACCTTAGTTATAACTTAAATACGGCGCAGCATCTGACCACTGCCCTCATGTGATATTATGGCGAGAATTGTTAACAATATAATAATATCAATAATACTATATAACAGCTAATAATACAACAGTCCAACAGTGGCGCAGGAACTTTTTATTTTGGGAGGTAGAATTAATCAAGTGTTTTTATTGGGGATAACATTTTTGAGATTAAAAAAAAAACAGGAAAATGTAATACAGCTGTCCCTCGACTACGCAAGCGATTGGTTTTGATAAATAATTGCATAACACGAAAACACGTAAAGGGAATTGATTTTAACATGAGTGATATAGGGAAAAAGTAAATAAAAACCTAAAACTTGTAAATGAATGCAATTTTTATTAATTTAACTAACTAGTTCAATATTATGGTGAGCCTACACCTATTGTCAATCTTTAATCACCTGAAATTTGTAAACAAATGCAATTTTTAATTAATCAATTTAATACAATGCTACAGATACACTTACTGTTCAATCGCATGATAAATTAACTGGATCTGGCAAATCTGGATTATCACTCTCTTTCTTTCTTAAAGGTCCTTGGATGGTAGGCTCTTGTTCTCTTGACTGCCCTGAGACGGTAAGCTCTTGCTCTCTTGATGGCCCTGGGACGGTAGACTCTTGCTCTCTTAACTGCCCTGGGATAGTAAGATCTTGCTCTCTTGATGGCCCTTGCACGGTAGGCTCTTACTCTCTTGAAGGGCCTTGGACTGTAGGCTTTTGATCTCTTGAAGGCCCTGGGACTGTAAGTTCTTGCTCTCTTTATGGCCCTGGTACGGTAGTCTCTTGATCTCTTAAAGGCCCTTGGACGTGTACTGATTTATATACGGGATATGTTTGTTTTCACGTGCACTCCTTGCCTGACTTCCCTTTTTAACAAAACACTTCATATTTAGGCAAGTAATTTAAAAAAGGCATTATATTATATATATTCTCGTAGCTCAAACCATAGCGGGAGACTTCACCAAGACTGAAAGATAGCGTACAAGTAAACTACTAATTTGCAAAAAGGGAAGATTTATAGGCTTGCAATAAACACTTGGTTTCCCCAAAGGGATCTTTAAATTTAAAATCGGGTTACAAAAGAGAAAACTTTAGAATTTATTAATTATAAAAGAAAACAAAATAATTGTACTATTAATTTAAAGAAAGGAAGAAAAGGTTTACATTCACCACAACTTTACCGAATTGTAATAAGAGTTACATCATTTAAACAAAAGAAGGTTTCTCTAGTAGGAGACAAGAGAGAAAAAAAATTAATTATGATAAAGAAAACAGCCTTCAACCATAATGCCTAATCCCCAGTATAGTTATAAATTAGACCACGTGGAATATAGTATCACGACCTATACAAAATAGCAAACGAAAACCAGGTCCCAAGGCCGGTCGACATGTTAGCGTAACATAACGGTTACAAAAAATATACAAAATAATAATCCTAAAAAGGCATAATTAAAACAAAAAATCCACACGGACCTTTACATCATAATATCAAAAACATTTAGAAACGAAAAAGACTACATGTTGAATTTAAATTAACCCATCAGAAGAAAAAAAGGAGAAAAACAAAATTTAGTGCCTCACGTCAATCAGAGCCAAAAGGAGAGTGAAAGAGTTAACAGCGTCATCTGCCCGAACAAGAAGTCGTGTTTTAGGCGAGGCCAATCAGCGACAAGCACGCCAGATTAAAAAAAAGGACCAATGGCATTATAGTTAATACTGTTGACCTTCACAAAAAATACTTTGAAATCAAAAATAAGCAAAAGGAGCCAAAGGGAAAACACTCCCTTATGGTAAAATTAAGTACATTAAAAAAAGGTACAAAGAGAGTTATTTATTTAGAAAAGATTATTAAAAACTTTAGTTCTATTAATTTCCATCCAGATCGCCACGTACTGCGAAAGTAATATAGAACTGCTCTTTAATTCAAACTTTGTCAGACAGACTTCGCTACTCGCCACTACCAGAAAATTAAAGGTCGATTGAAACTGGCTCAGTTTATAAAACAGTACAGACGGTAGTCTCTTGTTCTCTTGACGGCCCTTGGATGGTAGACTCTTGCTCTCTTGAAGGCCCTTGGACGGTAGACTCTTGCTTTCTTGAAGGCCCTTGGATGGTCGGCTCTTGCTCTTGCTCTCTTGAAGGCCCTTGGACGGTAGGCTCTTGCTCTTCTGATGGCCCTTGGACGGTGAGTTATTGCTTTCTTGAAGGCCGTGGGATAGTAAGCTCTTGAAGGCCCTGGGATGGTAAGCTCTTGAGGTCGTTAGACCGACGATTTTCCACTTTTTTGATGAAATGGTCAAGACTCGGCTGACGGGAAGCATTCTTCATCCTCTTCAATGATTCTAATGCACTGTGCTTTAAAAAATCAGCAAATTGTTTTGTTGAAAGTTGTTTGATAGGCTCAACAACATAAGGCTCTTCCTTTTCATCCTTTATGCCATTCTCCATTTCTAGAATATCTTCATTGGTGAGTTCTGTTGAGTGGGATTGTAGCAATTCATTCACATTTGCCTGGTCTATGTCCTCAAATCCAACCTCTTGCTATGTTAACTATGTCGTGTCTTGAATTGGAAAGCACGTGTTCAGGATCAAAATCAGAGAATAAGAAATTTCAGACCAAATATTTCTCCAAACTCCCTTCATACAGGACTGTTTAACTTCTGCCCCTGCCTCTCCAATGTTTTCAATAACACCCCCTAACACCAAGCTGTACAGTAAAGATCATTGTCCTCACTGGAATGTGCATGCACAAGGTCACGCCACCACCACACAGAGTGACTGCGAAATTACAGCCGACCAAGCATTATTTTTTTATTTTGTTTGAATCACGTTATAGCGAAAACGCGTAGAGTGAGATCGCGTATAACAAGAGGTACCTTTCTTGATTATTAAGAAAAATTATATCTGATGCAGATTAACTAAAAATTATTAAAAACTGAAAATTAAAGTAGGTTTCCATATACCTTTGCCCTATATTCGCTACTCGCTATAAACCACCAACTAGTTTTGCAATTTCAATTATGTTGAATCTCTCAGGGTGTGCATTAAGCAGACATAGGTTATTTAGTCTAGGTTGCCTCATCGTGGAGCAAATATAGTTTTTTTTATTCGTACAAGCATTGAAAAACTTCTTTCTGCAGTAGCTAATGTAGCTGGAATCAATATCATAGTTTTCAAAATCTCTTCAGTGTGTACTTCAAGCACCTTTTATTTTTATTATGTTAACTTAGTGTGAACTTTTTATCTTGCTTCAACAAGATCTTTACATTATTTTAAAGTTTTACTATATTATTTTTGGGGGGAAGAAGAGGGGGTAAAATTATACTTTTTACCCTCTCTATTTTTGGGGGTAAAGTTACCCCATATCCCCCACCACCACCCCGTTCCCGTGCCACTGCAGTCCAACTCAGTACAAGGTGAAGTGTATTCTGTTAAACATGTTACAGACATAAGGCATTACAATACATCAGCCACAGATTATAAGTAGTTAGGGTAACGCCTCTGACGCTCAACTCCTTCCTGGATAGAGTGTAGTTCCTCACGTAGCCACAGGGCACTATCATCACAACCATGACTATAAAAAAACATATGTATCTATGTCTCACCTGCAAGCAATTCCCAAAAATAGTTGACCTTAGAGACTGGTATTTTGCAGAGTCTAAGATATATGGGTCTTGCTACTCTTTAGTTCTCCCGTGATTAGACATCGAAGCCAATTGGAGTTAGTGTCGTTGTGGAATAGGGCGCGCGCAATTTAAATTTTAAGGAGCAGTTTGAATCTCCAAGTTTACATTTTACTGTTAGACAGTAATTATTTTATCCCGAATGTTATAACTAGTGAATAAAAATAATAGCTCAAACAAATGATAGCATACAAATTACAATAAATTATTTGCTAATTTATGTAAGATAATTTAAATTTGAAATACTGTATTATAAATAGAATGCTAATTATATGTTTGATAAAATTTGATCATATAGGCCTAAATATAGCTATAAATTATTATTTTAAAAATGTATGATGTATGAGGGCACTGAGGCATCAATCAGTCTTACCATCTAGTTAATAACATCTGAGGAGATTTTTGATTTAATCCTGATGAGTAGCATTTAGAGTAATTTGTCTAAATACGATAAAGGGATAAGGCAGAATGTAAGAATAAAATAAGCAAACGTGAAAAGTGAATGAGAAGTGTGATTTTTGAGTAGATTTAAAAAATATTAATTTACATTCAAAAGTGTGAGGGGTTTTAATTAGCTATCTTAGAGTGTACGTTCTTGCAGAAGGCTCAACACCGAGGCGAATCAATACCAGTCACCTTTCACTTTTACTCATTTCGTTTTGCATACAGTTTATAAAGTTTCAATATCGTTTTATTACTTAAAAAATGAGATTTAAACATACTTAATTTGGTACTTCCGTCTTTATAATGGTCCCAGATTTGTTTCCCACCTTAAATTATACATTTTTCAAATACTATATTTGATTTAAGCGACAAGACAATTATTATTGATAGTATCATCCCTAAATATCACTTCATTAAATTACTGTAGTAATGTTACTTGCAGCAACATATCGATTGTTACTACCAAGCTGTAATACAGTCATATTAAGAGAGTTTAACACGTCAAGATGTGAGGAGTTCCGGTTGTCTATGAATAATTTAATACTTTTGTAGCAAGTACCATTGAAAAAACTAAACAAAAAGTGATAGACTACTTTTTAATGTGATGTTGTCAAATACTTTCGAATGTAAATAATATAATTTTAGTTTTTATCGATTCTCCATATCTTTGTGATCAATTTTTTTAATAGCTAACAAAAATAAGGGAAATATGTGTGTGTAAGGTTTTTGAGCATCGTCCCCTTCTTACTTAACCTTTATAACCTTTCATGTGCAAATTGCCCTTTGTCTGGATTTTTATTCTTGTGAGATATCTGAATATTACAAAATCAAATTATATTAAATAGGCCTAAATATGATTATAGTATCATTTGATTTGCCGTTTTCTTGCAAGTATAAATGGTCATGGAAATTCCTTAATGATTTGCTGTTTTGAGAAAATACAATGTTTTATTTGTATCAGTTCTAGAGTATCATCCCCAATTAAAATATAAACTTTTTTACTTTTCAATGTAGAATTAATTAAGAGAAAAACTAATCTTAAACTATAAAAAGCAATTGCACGTTTCCCTTTTGCAAAATTTTTTCATCACTATTTGCTACAATCCACTCTCCTAGAATATATGTTGGCCAAAAATGTTTTTCACTAAATCTATCATTAGATTTTTATTTTTCTCTAAAGTTCACTTGACCATAAATCGTTCTTGTATTTTTTTTCCCCCTCACAATCACGTCTCTCGAAATTTGAGGGCGTATAAACATTGACACGTCAGTTTTAAAACAATCTGAAAACTTACATTTATTTTTATTTTTGACATGTGAAGCCATTGTGCATAAATAAAATCTTATAAATATAAATAGTTGTTGTTATAAAAGTCACAACTATCCACAACGATCACAACGCTTTCTGATTTAGCGACAAATTGTGCAACTAAAGAGCTTCAACGTCTGATCAACTTTTACATAGGGTTTTGAGTAGTTTCATAGGGGAAAGGGGTGGTATTTGTAGGCAAGGTGAGTCCATTGTTGACTAGGCCAAGTTAAGGTATTTTTCTCAACGTGATCCAGAAGTATTTAGTGAGTTTCGTGCTCAATTTTATGTATTTTTTTTACCCCAAAAGAATTATTTTCTTGTTTTAAAGTGTAAATGTTGGTTTTAAAATCAAAATATTGTATTCATGTCAAATCTTATTTATATTTTTTTCTACATAGTATATTAATGCTAAAGTATGTAATCAAACTGCGAGTACTCATAAATTTGGTTATTATATACTATGGCAGCTTACAGCGCTACATGTGAACAATTCGTTTTTGATAAAGTCTGAGATTGTGGCTAAGGTGGAGTACAATCGGGAATTTAACGATGCGCATTCTAACTTGGCCTGGGCATTTGTTTTCTGCCGCTAAACAGAGAACCGAATGTAAAGTTGACTTAAAACTTTTTCTATATAAAATCTAAATTTAAAGAATTACTCACTTTTAATTACGTTTCATTACTAAATATTACAAAACTTTCTATAAATGTATTAAGGTAGGTAAATTAAATTCCTAATATCAAAAACATTTTACTTAGGGAACATTAAAAAATTTTGTGTTAAATGAATAGTTACAAGTTATAACTGTCACAACAATGGCTAAATAAATATTAACTCTTTCAACATAGAAATATTGATTATAGTGTACATACAAACTGAGTAATTAATTAATAGACACTTTCTCCACACTTCCCTATAGATCCCTGCACACTTCTTTCACTTCAACAACATTCACTCACTGAGTCATACATGTTATTTTATTCTTAAAACTTTTAATAGTGCTCTTTTTCACACATTCGTCTGGATAATATATTTTGGCAATGATAATTAATGGGAATAGTAGGGACTAAAACTTAGTTTTCAAGCAAGTATATAATTAAATAATTTGTGTGGGAAAATCATATTCAATAAATATAAGTGCTAAACCAATTGAGTAATAATATACCCAAAAAAGGTCACAGCTTTATAAATAAGATGGCACTCTATGAAGATACTAGATTTATCAATGGAATAAAGAATATCAATCTCAAATTAGAGTAGGGGACCTACTGCTTAGAAACATATTTTGTTACTACTATATTTTCAGATCTATAGTTCTACAAAAATGACAATTAAATGGGTAGCCTATCAATAAAACTTCAGCAAACTCGTGTAGCACTACTTATGGTAGTAGGCCTATGTAAGGTTTCTTTGCTTTAAACAGACTGAAAAAAAAATCTCATTTTATTTATTTCAACCTACCCACCTTGGTGGTGGAGTTAGCTAACGTGCAAGGTTCGTGTTGAGCTAGACTGCCGAGGACAGGGAGATCGAGGTTTGAATCTTCCTCGAGTGAACTGGGGGTGGTTTTTCCTAAATGGTTTTCCACTCTCCCTCAACGCAAATGCGAGTTAACTTTCTCTATATTCAACCTCTCCAAGTCTTAACCCATTAGCCTAATTAGTATTGTACTTAAACAAATAACCCAAATGGGTAGTAAGACGTGGTGCTAAGTATTATTTCAACCTAGTTTTTAAATCAATTTAAAAAATATCATCCAAACAATTAAAATTCCAGCTTCAAAGTGCACATATTTGTGCACAGGGGCTACTAATTTTAAAATTTTAGCCCTCTTTGTGCGGTAGATATGTGTGCTATGCTCATGATAGACAGTCAAACAAATATAGATTACAAATTTGGAATATGGCTGAATTATTTTAAACATTCACACAAATATTTAATCACTATTATGAATGGTGTTCACAGACACAAACAATGTTCTACTTATATTTTGCTTTTGAGATTTTCAATCATTAGATCAAGATCCAAATTTGTCACAGGAGTTTAACATATGGAAGCATCAACTTAGCCATGTGGTCCTGGATCATTGTAGATAAGTTTATTCTTGACCTGACTCAATTTATAAAAAGCTAATTCACAAGAGGTTCTAGTACACTTCTTTGTTATGCTATTTTAGAAACCTCATTTCTCCTTCTATAACTCCTTAGAATAAAGACAGAAAAAGCTTGATGAAAGTGAAATATTAGCATGTTAATGTCAAGTTTAAATTTCTTATTTTTTATTGTAACATTTTTTTATTTTGTTTTTATCAACTAATTTCTCAATACCTTGAAATAATGAACTGACACATTTGTATAAATTTTATTTTTCTTAATTTCTGTTAAAGTGTTTGTTTTCTTGTCGTGTAAGCATCAAGCTACTAGGATTTCAACTTTAGGGCCTACTTCATATTTCTTTCAAGTTTTGCTGTAGACCTAAGCCTCGTCAAAAAAGTATCATCAGAACACTGTGCTCTAAATGTACATGACAGTCAAGAGATTCAATTGAGAATTTTGAAGTTATTTGGTGACACGCTTTATAAGAATACCTTTCCATTTAGCTTTTATTTATGGAAGTCTGGTGGTTTTGTTCCCTACCATAACAGTGTGCACAGTATCAAATAACTCACAAAATGCAAGAAGACATAAAACTCAAGATTTAAGGATTGTGTAAAACAATATACCATACATACAAATATAATTTGATCGGCCACTACGAGTGCACCATCAAAACACACCAACACCCAAGGCCGTAGCCAGGGAGGGGTTTTGGGGGTTCAAACCCCCCGTGAAATTTTATGAACAGAATATATATGACTTTATTTATGGTTCAAACAATATTAAAATTAAGATACAAATACAAATTAGGGGGCTGTGTTACCATAAAAAGCACTTCAGAGATCTTCTAGAGGTGTTAAATATTTCGAAATTTTTCTAGCCTTCGGCATTTTGGGGATTATTTTACCATAAAAAAACTTCACAGAGCTTCAAAATGTTTAGAAATTTTCCAAGCCTTCGGCAGTTAGTGAGTTATTTTACCATGATAAAGACCACTTCAGAGAGCTTCTAGAACTGTTTATCATTTAGAATTTTTTTCTAGCTTCCAGTAATTGGGGGATGTGCCCACCAAACCCCGCTGAAATTAATGACTGGCTACAGCCTTGCCGACACCACAGATTGCCAGATCAATATGAACTTTTTCCAATACCCTATTATTTAAGGTGTTGAAAGTTGTTTGATAGGCACTAGCCAAAAATTGACCATTTATTTTGATTGCCATCAACGGGGTGGACATACGTGTTGTGGCACCAGAACCTTTTCAGTGTTGAGAAGAGGGTTGCGGGAATGAGCCAAAACAAAATAGATTTGAAAGACTTAGAACCACAAGCCAAAGGGTTGGGGGCCGGGTGCTATTTGAAGGGGTTCTGTCCCCAAAAAACTTTTGAAATTTACATTCTCCTTGAAGTTAAACAGATTGGTTGCCCGAGTATTTAAAAAAATATATAACCTGTTTAGAGTGATCTACCCCCAGAATTTTAAAAAAATTCTACGCCTCTATTTATTTGGAGTGATCCTCAGTATGATTCTTTTTTTTTTAATTAGATGCCTCTAGAAGTTATTTAGGAATGTTTTTAATTGAAATTAGAGCTCAATGCATCTTTCTCTACCAAAAAATTATTTCCTCGATTATTTGTAGCAACATAAGGTGGGTCAAGGGGCATGGGCTACCTGGCACCCTCTGTAGGCACGCCTATGATTATCGCCAAGTAATCAACATATTTTATTCTTTAACCTTTCACAATTATTGTGGTTGAGTCCAAAATTCCTTCTATTCGATTTATTTTTATAAAAGCGATCAGATCCATCTACAACTAAACTCGTTTTGCATTTCTCACAACAATTGAGTGCCATCAAACTTTTTTTTGTGGTTATCATCATCATGTTCTGGAATGATTTGGATAGCACACACACATTTGTGGTGAGTTGAATTTCTTGTAGCCTATTTTAAAGTTGAACAGTATATTTAATAAAGATTATTTATATTTAGAAATACTATTTTTATCACAAGACACCAAAATGGAGTAAACAATTATTTTAGCCATGGAAACAAGTAGTAGTAACATAGACAGTACAGCCCATAAGAGATTTAAGAGTATCTCAATGTGTATTTGTGTCATATAGATTAAGACTATGGACAACACTTGAAGAAACATTTAATTTAATGTATTTAATTTAATAAATTACTGCAGGGCCCGTTTTGGTTACATTATAACAGAGACTGGGTTAAAACTAGAGGATATACCTTTGATTGTTATCTTGATCAGGAGATAAGCCTACACATGAAGATCTGCTAGAGATAGTCTTGAATTGTGTGTGCTCTTAATAATTATTTGACAACAGGAGCTCCCCTAAGCACTCAAATTTCCATAAATACATAAAAACACACAGATTGAACCTATTTAATATACACATAAATATAATTACCGCACTAAATCAGTTCACATAAAGTCTAGAATAAGTTCATTTTCCAGTGAGAAAGTGTGAGATAGGTTCACCGAGATGTGACTTTAAGAGAATATTTTCCAACAATGTAGAGAGAAGCATGGGTCACAGAGCTGCGACTTGCCGGGACAAATTCTCACCATCAGTTTGGCGTTAAATAAAAGAACAAATGTGACCGAAATAGTATATATCTTGATAAGGGGTGGCAATTTATCAGAATTCTGCACTTGCATAGAGATAAATAAGGGGAAATAACCAGTCAATGGTAAATATCAACAAGTAGCATTTCTATGTGAGACCAACAAATAAAGAAATATTCAACAACATTTCTCTTGCCTTTTTTGAAATGTACCAACAAATGTATTACCTGTTTGAACTCATACTTAACCTCATGTATAATGGCATGTGTTTCCTCAAATGACCAGTCCCCTGAATCTTCACTCAAAACACTAGCCAAGTGTAGTGATGGGAATAATCGAGTGATTTTAAGAATCGAATAATCATTCAATTCTTTGAAAAATAATCGAATGAATCTAAAGAATCATTCGAATGATTTTGAGAAGTAGTAAAGAGTCGGTAATAATCGGATGTTTGCAATTACTACTTCTTAAAAGTAGTTACTAATTGTTGGTTTTGCTTTGTGCTACTATCCTCTTCGCCGGTTCACCCTGCTGTCAGCTCTCACAACACGCATTCCTTTGAGTTTGCAACTTATCAACACTTTTCTATTACTGTATTTAGTTCCTTGTGTCGGTGTCAAAGACCAAAGTACAGCCACAGCAAAATACTGTACAGTGAACGCATTAGTCTCATAAGTACCTCGCCATCAATAGAAATACTTTGCTTAAGAATCATAGTAAACAAATAAAGAACATATGTTTACATTCGTGGCTAAGAATCGAAATAATTGACCCTCTAATATTTCCTAAACATAAACAATTATGAGCTTATAATTCTATTTATATATTGGTTAAGTGATGACATATTTTCTATTTGAATTCTAGGCGGCATATAATCAATTGAGTCAGATATTCAAATCGAAAATATGTCATTACCCGATATATAAATAGGATTGTAAGCTTATCATTTTTTATGTTTAGGAAATATTAGAGGGTCAATTATTTCGACTCTTAAACATGAATGGAAACGTATGTAAATCAAACACACAATTTACTACCCGAAAATGGCAACATAAGTTTGGTTTATAGTGATATTTTTTTGAACAGTTATAAGAATGTAGAATTATTTGAATGAATAAGATGATCTGAATATTACGGTCGGGCAATGTTTTATTACATATATAAAAATTATATACCTATATATTTAATTAATTTGAGTAAACTTTAAAAATATATTATCTCACAGCCCGTTCGGGCTATTCACGTTTAGTTACACAATGGGGGTGGTATTAGAAAGGTAAAATTTAAAGGAAATGTACCTGCATTCACATGGAAGGAGAGTGGGAAGCCATTTAAGGGAAAAAGTCAATAAACCAGGTGCGGATCCAGGATTTTCTTGAGGGGATGAGGGATGACAACGCTCGCAAGGGACAACATTAGAATAATAAAAACCCGCCTGGGTGGCCGCATGGTCTACGGCGTTTACACTCGCACTAGAATAGGTGTTGATGATGGGGAGATTGGGGTTCGATCACGGTCGGGTGTACTCAGGGTGGTTTTATTCTAAATGGTTTTACACTATTGCCCTCTTCATGCAAATACAGGTGCGCTTTATCTAAATTCAACCTTTCTCATTAGTATAATTAGTACATAGGCATATAACCTGAACGGGTAGTAAGACACGGTGCTTAAAAAACAGACCAATAAAAACTAAACCTATTTCCCTCCCAATGTATCTGCCTCCACTGAGTATACCCAGAAGAGGTTTGAACCTCAATCTACTTGTGACAAACTAATCAGACTAAATGGACCTGATATTAATTTAGTCCACGTAGCCATTGATTTGGTTGAGATATAAAAATAAATTATTATTATTATTATTATTATTATTATTATTAGAGTAATAGTATATGGAATGAATATATTATATTCATATTTTGTGTGCATTGATTTTTAATAAATTTTGTCCAATGAAATTATTTTACTTATAAAATCAAATAAAACTTATTACAAAATGATTATAGCCAAATTATTATGGAGAGTTATATACTTCCCTTCAAATGTAAACCCCCTACATCTTATCATTGAGATAAATCCTATACTTTTGACTCCAGTCAGTAGATTTAATCCTCTTCGAATTTTAGCAACCAGAAATAGATGCTATTGCTGTTTTAATCTTCAGTCCACTCCATCCACTTCAGAAATTCGCATCAGATTTATTTAGTTCGTGTTTAGTGGTAAAGATAGAAGTGTGAATAGTTATTTTGTTCAAATAAGTGTAGAAGTTTTTGTTTGAGCTTTTATATTATAATTGGTTTGTTATTATTTTATATTTTTTTAGTGGTGAAGTGAGAAGTGTTAATCTTGTTATTTATTTCAAATACGTACATTTATATACTTTGTGTTTGCGCTTTTATAGTTAGTTTTACTAACTTTATTTTATATTATTAATGCAAAGTGAACTACTTAGTCATTAAAACAATAATTGATCTATTTTAATCGTATTTTGTTTAAGTTATTATGTATCGAGGTAAGAAAATATCAATTGTGTGGGAATTTTTTTAGGAAAAGGATAGCAATATAGTTGAGTGCTCTGTCTGCAAAAAGGAGTTTAAGTTCCAAGGCAATACAACAAATCTTCACCGGCATTTGAAGCGAAAGCATCCCACTTTTAGCGAATCAATGGCACTTTTAGATGAACTAGAGGACGATCCTGCAGCACAGCCAACTTCATCCAAATCTATTGAAACAAGAATAGTTGTCGATACAGCAACAGCATCAACGTCTTCTGGGATGTTTCAGGAAGGACCTATTTTAACAAAAAGGCCAAAACAGCTCACATTACAAGGTACTTTCCGGCGACAGAAAATACTCGAGGCAAGAAAAAAGTTAATTTATGAAACTCTTGTTGAAATGGTTGTTTTAGATTATCAACCCCTTTCAATTGTGGACACTAAAGAGTTTAAAAAATTTATGAATGCTTTAGATAGCCGATATGAGATTCCAAGCAGAAGAACTTTGTCAAGGACACTTTTTCCTCCATTAGTGGAAAAAGTTCAGGGTAAAGTTCAGAATATTCTTGATAGAGCATCAAATATCGCCTTGACTACAGATATTTGGACATCCTTGAATTCCACAGGGTTTTTAACAATCACAGTGCATTGTATTTTTAATTATGAGCTACATTCATTGGTACTTACCACGCGACAAATAGTTGGAAACCACACGGGAGAGAAGATTTCCTCTGAACTTTGGCAAACAATGAATGAATGTGGGGCTAAGAACAAAGTGGTAGCTATTGTAAGTGACAATGCTTCAAATATGAAAAATGCTGCTGAACACTTCAAAATTCCCCACCTCCCCTGTGTGGCACACACACTAAATCTTGTCGTACAAGATGGTTTGAAAGCTAACCCTACTTTAGAAGGAATTCTAAAAAAATACAGAGGGCTTGTGATACACTTTAAGACCAGCATCATCGCAAGTGACAAGTTGCGAAGTGCTCAGAGACAAATGGGGCAGCCGGAACTTGAACTTAAACTTAAACAGGATGTTTCAACGAGATGGAATTCTACACTTTCTATGTTAGAGAGGCTGTTGACTATTAAGGAACAGCTTTCAGCAGCCTTAGCATCCCTGCCCAATGCTCCTGCATCTTTCAGTGCATCGGAATGGAATATTGCTTTACAATGTGTTCCTCTGTTGAAACCTATGGAATTAATGACAGCGGAGCTGTTGGGTGAGTCCTACCCAACGGTTTCTAAAGTCATACCTATTGTGCGAGGGGTGCAGCATTTAATTAGATGCCAATCACCAACAAGTGAAGTGGTGATTAACCTTAAGGAAAGTTTAAGTGAAGGATTGTCGCGAAGACTTGCACCACTCGAAACCAAAAAAGAACAATTATAGACACAAGGTTTAAAAAAACTGCATTTGGTGTGCAAAGCAATGCAACAGCAGCCCACACATGGGTGAGTGAAGACTTGGCATCCCTCTGTAGAAATAACCAAGTTGAAGAGAGTGTGGTTGCTACTGGTGGGAATTTTATTGAGGCAACTTCTTCCAATTCTATTTGGAACCTTTTTGACACAAAAGTTTCAAACATACGGACAACATCCACTCCTGTAAGTAATAGCTCTATTATGATGTGGCAGTATTTAGAAATGGCCCAAGAAGATATAGTAATCTGCTACACTATTGGTCTACACACCAACATTCTTTCCCAGAGCTATCTAGTTTGGCCAAAAGTGTGTGTACCTGCTACGTCGGTCCCCTCGTAACATATATTTTCTAAAGCGGGACAAATTCTATGTGAAAGAAGAAACCGGCTCAGTGCAAAAAAGTCGACATGTTGATTTACTTAAATCAAAACTTATAAGTTTCCACCAAAACTAATGTTAGCGTTTCTCTTAAAATTATTTATTGTGTGACTATTTTTGTAGTAATTACATTTTGGTTGTAATAAGCAATGAAAAAATGTAGGCTATATCTTAGAAAATTGTTTTATAAAACTGTACATAATATAATATACATTTAAATTTAATTTCAATTTAAACTAGAAACTTTAAGAATTATATTGCCTTAATTTTTATTATAGTTTCAAGCAATACACTTTGCAATAAATTGTTTTAATTGTGAATCTTTCTTAAGTTTGAAGAACAAAATACTTGGTGATAGTCCCTGACCTACAACCTTGTAGGGGATTATCAAATTCTATTATTTTAAATAGAAAAAATGCATGTGAAATATTCAAACTCACAACTAAGAGAAAATAAAATTCGACATTTAGTCAGGAAAACTAGCCTCACAAATAACTCCGAGACTCGTCCATCATCATCCACAAAAAGATAAGTTTTTATATGAAATTTGTGTACATTTAAAAAAATGCTAGCGTAAACTATTCGGTATTAATTTGCAGTGTGGAGGTGTAAACGTTTCCTTTACTCATATTCCATATTTATTATTTGTTTAGAAACAATTATTGGAGGATTGGGAAAAAACAAACAGTAGCTTCAAATTTAAATATTGTAACAAACAAATATTTTACTGTACTTAAAAATTAGGTGGCATATTCAAAACAGGAACTTAAAAAAAAAGCGCAACAGAAAAAGAAACAATCTACGTAGTATCAATAGTTATAATGTAGCAAAATAATCTAATCATATTGTAACTTTCATTCAAATTATTTTTAGTTGCTATTTGATTTTAAACTGTACAACCACTTAAATTTGTATTAAATTAGCCTTGGAATCATTTGAAAGCATAAGGTCGATTATTGTATAGCAATGGGGACAATTTATTGAAAATGAACCTAATAGAAATGAAGACCTGTATAGAGATAGCCTAGAAATATTCAAAACCATAAGGTCGATTTTCTTCAGTGCTTTGGCATCGGAGTAGTAAATGAATGAATCAGTCAGCTCGCGTCAAGTCAGCTACTGTTTTCATTCGAATGATTTTGAAAGAATCGAATTAATCGATTCAGAATAATCAAATGAATCGATTCTATTCATACGATTCTGCCCATCACGAGCCAAGTGTCAGAGCTTGAGTCATTGGATTTGCACCTTACACTTATTAGCAGCTTTTGTTTTTCTGTTCACTAAGCAATTTTTATGTTTTTTTCTATGGTATTCTTGCCTATGCAATGATTAAGAGATGAAGTAACTTTACTTAAGAGCTATTAAGAAGCACAAAGAGAGCAACAGGAATATTGTTATCACAGATGAAACCTGGTGCAATTCCAGACACACAACTTCAAAATTGTGGATGGATACAACATGTGCATCATTCTCACAAGCAAGACAAGAAGGCCTAACTACAGGAAATAAGCTTCCCTCTGAAAAGGGTGGGCGCATCATTCTCGTCCATGTAGGTAATGAAAATGGTTTTATACTCGATGCAAAGCTTATTTTTCATGGGAAAAAAGATGGTGACTATCACGATGAAATGCATGGGAAAATGTATGAAAAATATTTCAGAGAGAAGCTGCTTCCAAATATACCATCAAACAGTGTCATAGTTCTAGACAATGCATCCATTCATTCTACGATCAGAGAAAGAATTCCAACCAAGAGTAGTACCAAGATTATTATTCAGTCCTGGCTCACCAGTAAAAGTATTTCTTGGGAAGAAACTATGAATAAAATGGAGCTTGTAGAAATTTTGGACAAAGTACGAGGCAATTATGAGCGTAGATATATTATTGACGAGTTCGTTAAAAGTGCTGGACATGAAGTTCTACGACTGCCACCTTATCATTATGAGCTTAATCCCAATGAAGGAATTTGGAGTCAAATTAAAATATATGTTGCTCAAGAAAACAATACATTTAAACTTAATGATGTTCATCACCTACTAGGAGTGAGAAATATCACAAAAGAACACTGGCGAAATCATATTCATCATGTAATAGAAGTTGAAGCAACAATGTGGGACATAGACAGGCTAATAGAAAAACTGCACGACAGTGTCATGATAAATTTGAAGGACAACTCCTCAAGCTCTGAAGATGATGATAGTGACGCTGATCTAGGAGTGGTACCATTATCTGATTAAGAACAAGTAAGAATGTAATTTATATCATTTTGTATAAAATGCATGTTGTATTATATTTGTTGTTTGTATATTAATTTTGAGGAAAAAATCTTTATACATAAAATATTTTAAGCATGATTAGGTGAGGAATAGAGAAACGTTAATAAACTTCAATCTTGAAAAAAAAAATGCGATTGTGGAAATAGTTAATCTTTCTAGAAAAGGCTGTATACCGATATGAAATGTGTTTGCCTGTCAATTGAACCCCCCAACCTCTCCATGCTGCATTGTTTACAATGAGGGATTTCCAAGTTAAGTCTCCCCCCTTACTTCCCAACAACTGAAAGCTAGAAAGTTTGGCAACCAATAACAGAGAGAGAGAGCGAATATAAATCTTTTCTCCACAAGACCTGCAGTTCCCTCAGTTATAAAATTAGGTGTAGCTACCTCCCTCCCTCCCAAAGCAACCATATCCAGCTGTTTCAATATCTCACCAGGAATGTGTATTTTTCAACCAGAGAAGCAAAGTTCATGGCCTATGTTATCTTCTCATTCCAAAAACTGTGTGTTGGAAAAATGTATGCATTTATAAAATATGATAGGCTTAAAAATATACTTATTCAACATGAATGTCTTAAAAGGACTCAAAACTCCTATAAATGCCTGAAGATGACTAAAAGGATGAAAACCAATAAAATATTACCTACACTTTCATAATGACAAAAAATAACCTATAAAATATACATTTCTGAAAGAAAAAAAAAGGATCATGAAATTGTATTTGATGAACCAAAAAAAATATATAACTTATCAAAATCTGGGCTCTGGTAATGGTACTAGATCAATATTGTTGAATCTATTTCAGAAGTTAATGCATTTTCATAATAAAAAAAAACACATTGGCCATTAACATCAGATATAACAACATTATACGATTCAATTCCTGAACTAGGTTCAACCTGATTGCATGGATTTTCTTTAATGATCAGGTATTTAACGTCAGGCAGACACTCAAATATCCTACATTAATAGATGTTATCTACTTATGAATGAGTTTGGCAAAATTTTGAGTACGTTGGAGCTCCACTGCATTATCACTTTTGCTCATCATTTTTTAACTCACCAAACACTTGACATTTCCTCCCACTCCATCTACCACATACTTTCCATGTAATGTAGAGAAGTGATTCCACGAGAACACTTTTACATATTTTCTTAACATAATATGCATAACCTTTACCATAAACCTCTTATCAAACTTGATTTGTAAGCTTGATCAAAACAACATTGTACCCGCTTTGGTGGTCTAACACGCTACTATTGCAGTAGACTAGATTGCTGATGACGGGGAGATCAAGGTTCAAATTTTGGTCTGGTGTACTGAGGGTGGTATTTCCATAATGGTTTTCCACTTTCCCATCCTGAAATGTGGGTACACTTCCTCTAAACATAACCTTCCTAACCCCTAAAATTCTTAGAGAAATTAATACATAATAGTATAATCAGAACAAGTAGTAAGACATTATGCTAAAAGAAAATCCTTGTATGGTAGCCAAGTGAAGTCTTCCATCTGCACTCTTTTCCCATACTTTCCGTAGTTTCATGAGCAGAATCTGTTGGCACTGGTAATCTTGTTCTATCCAAACATTTCCCACATACATTCAACCAACCCTGAGAATAAAGATCTGTGTCACATAAGAGATGAATAAATTGTACTATGTCAAAATAACTTGAGCTTCATCTTAAACTTATCATGAATTTTGCATTTGCATTGATCTGCAAGTTTATATTTTAACAAGAGAATAATCTGTAAATTAGAGCATTTATTTAAAAAAAGCCTATTTCAAAGTTAAGATAATCTGATTTAAAACTGAAAAGGCTTTTCTGAGAAACAGTCATAAATGTTACTGCATTGTTTATTTTACACCATCAACCCGAACCGTGTTGGAGTTTTTCATTCCAGGACTTGTATAAAGAGATCTGACACCTTAGTTCAGTCAGTCTGCCGAGTTAAAGGGTCCTGGGTTTGATTACCGTATGGTCGAAAAATTTATCATTGGTAAAATGTGGGTTTATCCTTTCACAGTGATGAATTAATGGCCGGGGGACTGGATGTTGTGCCTGTCCTAGTCTTAAGTTAAATGACCCACCTCAGTGGTGTAGTTAGCTAACACATTAGTTTTATGTTGATCTAGACTGCCGAGAACAAGGAGATTGAGGTTCGAATCTCGCTTGGGTGAACTGGAGGTGGTTTTTCTTAAATGGTTTTCCACTCTCCTGCCACACAAGCGCAGGCTCACTTCCTCTATATTTAACCTTCCTCATTCCTAACCCATTAGCGTAATTAGTACTTAAGCGTATAACTCGAACAGGTAGTAAGACACGATTCTAGCTATTATTATTATATTATTATTATTAAGTTTGATCATAAGGCATATGAAGTTATGACAGACCTAGCATTCAGTAATGGAAAATATGTGGTTTGAGTATAAAACTGACTCAGGCAACAGGCTGGAAACGGTAATGGATATTTAAAAAAAAAAGTAAACTTGTGTAAAGAATGTTTTGGATGGAAGAAAAAGTCTGTAACATTAGAAAAGTCTTTAATAATTATGTATGATTCAAAGTCATTGTTATTTGATCAATATTTGTCCATTTTTTGGCCGAGATTAATTCCAACTAATTTTGCCAAATCACTAAAAACAGCTTTTATTTTTCTTGGAGATGATGGAAATACGTTCATGATTTTACAATGCCAAGAACTTTTTGCATTTATTAGGGCTTGTAGAGAGTCCTTTGTACTGCAAAGTGTTCTTCAAACCAGCCTTGTTTCGCCCTATGTAGCCTCTTCTTGTCTCTTTTAGATGTGTTCAATTTACTTTTTCTTCTTTAATTTTATTGTATATAGAATTTGGGATTTTTGACCTTGCTCTTATTTTTATTTCATTTTAGTCACACTATAATTTTGATGGATTGCTAATTTATAGCCTGGGAAAAAAATCTAATTATAGTGCATGCATTAGAAACACAATACCTCATAGGCTTATTTCCTAAAAAATATAATTCATGAATTTATCAAGCCACTTTTCATTTTTATCAAGTTTTGCTTTTCATGTAATGCCATGAACCAGACAGTACATATATTATTTATTTAAAATTATAAAATCTGGATTTTAGATTTCTAAACTAGATTTAAACATAATTTTGCATTAAAAATAGCCTTAGTTGATTAATATAAATAGTTTATCATTGTTGAGACATGAAAATATAGCTTTAAATGTCACAATGTATGGAACACCAGTTGGTACGCAAGATCAAATTATCAAAATGAGGCATATCAAAAAATTGTCATAATGAAATGCAGTTTAACAATATAAAATATAAAATAATATGTTATTGGTAACTTCTGAAAGATTAAACTTGTTTCATGTTAACAAGCAAAATAAAATTCTACAAAATGATTTAATTAATGAAGGCCATAGCCAGGCCAACGTTCTAGGTGGGGTATGGGGGGTACAGCGAAAGAAAAATAATCTGTAGTTAGTTTTTATGGCATTTAAGGGCAAGGATTAAATACATCAAGTGCTTTAATTTTATTTAATATTTTGAAACTTAAATAATGCCTCCTTTACCAAGGCTGAAAATGTAGCCTATATTGAGCTATTCTTAAATAACCCAGTGATGGCAGAACAGGGGAGTGGAGTTTCAAGGGGATAGTAATTTTTGCCCCCTTCTGGATTTATTTCAATCCCTTCTTATATTTTCAAATATACAATTTAAAAAAACCCAAATAGCTTATAAATCTAAAGGCACTGATAAAGTTAGAAATTTAAAAATCAGGTGAGGACCATTTTAAATATCTTTTAGGGGCATTAAAAAAAAGTAAGACCCCTCTAATAGCTTAAAGGCATCCAACTATCAAAAGTTTATCAGAAGAGGGCCACTGGAACTATTTAGGCTGGGGTAGGAAGGCCCTCAAAATCCCTTTTTAGTTAATTGACCTCCCCTTACACAATTGAGGTACTGCCACCACTGACCCAACATGGATAATTTTAGAGATTTAGTTTTTCTCTAATAAAGTTAAAGGTTTAAAATTTTGTGCTTAGATAGAAGTAGTCATAGTCCAAAATTGTACACTTTTCAAATAAAGGTATTTCCAACTAGATCAAATGTATTGAAGACTTTGACTCTTATATCTTACTTGAAGCTGTTTGGGGGTTAATAGCTGCCCCCACCTCCCCTCCTTTTCCTTAGCCCATCCCATGCTTTGATTCTTTTTTCTTTAGCGACTCATTTACAGCGTGTTCTCAGAACTACCATTCGAATAGTTTCCAGTTGAAAGGTTTTGTTTCCTAATCTCAAAGTCTTACTAGCTGCCACAGTTCTCCCCAACATTCACTAATATTTCCTTTGTCATTATTTCATCAGAGTCTAGACACCTTTCTTTATTGCCTGTATAATAAACACAATCGCAAACTATTAAAAAAATGTACAACCCTACCTGGCTACAGCCTTGCACTTGATACTTCGCTATTTTCATATGCTCATCCATTGCCTTTTCATAGTCGATTTTTAAAGTATGTTTAGACCCACAGCCAAAAGTACTTTTTGAATTTGAATCAAATTTGTGGACATAATAATGATAATGTACCACATATTCTTCCCTCAGACCCATTTTTAAATAAATCAATACTGGATTAAACCAGTTTGTAAAGTGAGGCTAGGCAAACATTTGATTTAAAGCCATTATGGTAAAATTACAAATAATGATATCAACATAATTTCCTGAATTTAGCTTTTCTTTTTTTAATAAGGTGAGCTATTTAGGCCCAACTTAGATTAAATAGTTATATTTTATGTTCCTTCCAAACTTCTATGTAATTCTATTTTAGACATGAATGAAGCAGAAATTCAGAAGCGCAGCCGTAAGGATGTTAATCCAGTAGGAACTTACAACGAGCCACGACTTATGCCAGTTGAAATAAAAATGCCATATGCGGAGTGGCAAAAAGAAAAACCGCAAGAACTCTTGCAACCTCATAGGCCTAATAGTGAACAATGGAAGCCCTTGTTGGACGCAACCATCTCGGATGAAATGCTGCCATACAAACCTGAAAATGAGTTCACCTATGCACAACACACTTCAGCACGAGGCGTTCCACCTCCGGATGTCTCAAAGCAAGATATTACTTTCCAAGATGCTTCACAGCTAGATATTACCCCGAAGCAGGCTCTTAAGGCAGCAAGCCGTGCCCAATCCCCCCTTCCGCCAATCAGAGTACCCCATTTATCTGCCTTCGAGATGGTTGTTATGGGGATGGGTTTAGTGAGGGAGGGTGTTGGGAGAAATAATAGAGTCCAAACAAGATCTTTACAGCCCAAGACAAATCCTCAAGTTCCTCCACGGACATATTAGTGGCGAGGAAGGCCATGGGATGTATCCTTTTTTTTTTTAAGAAGAAATATGCATATATTTTTTATCTTTGCTACTTCAGCAGACCTGTAACATTGTCACTATTTATCAGGATTACTTATTATTTATTTAGAACTATATAAACTAATTGTATAATTAATTAACATATTCTGTTTCTTCGTCACACTTTATATCTTGTTCATAGTTGTTCTGGCAAAGTAACTAATAAAGTAGCGTGCTAGTTTCACAGTTCTACTAGTAAGCCTACACAAAAGTAATCATCCTAAACTGCTCCCCGGTTATAATGCAGGTTTGCGGGGTAGGGATTCAACCCGTGTCATAAGACAACTACATTATAATCTATGACTCAATTATTTTATAAAATAGAGATTATCTTGCTATAGATTAGAAACTCTTCTAATAATACATTACTGAGCACTATAATATAGTGATTGCAAACATAAGCATGTTATAGGGGAAGTGACCAATGAAACAAATAAAGTGTAATATATACTGAACTTAAGTACCCTTCATTTACCCTGTATGGCAGAGAGAATTTGATTTTCATAGGAAGCCAGTTATTTGAAAACTGGAAACTCATTTTGCCACCATGGCGTTAATAAAACTATTACAATCATATTTACATGCCTAGTCCACTTAATTAATAACAAAGATAAATTGTACATTAATGCATAAGGAAGTAGTATCGGTGTCCTTTGATGACTTTTAGGTGAACTTTATAATTCAGTGAATTAAATAAGACACATTTCTAGAAATCCAAATTTTAGTGACTTCCAATCATTGCTAGTGGTTGAACGTGAGCGTCCATTAAAAATCAGGATTTAGCAAGCTTACCTTGCATTCAAAATAAGGGGGGAAACCATTAACTTACTAGACGTTGGAATGGAAAGCAAAGGTAGTGAATTAGATTACTTCCATATGGACAAGGACATGAAAAGGCAGACTGTAAATGTTAAGGTGATACCAAGTGTGTCTCTAGATAGGGACCACAGGAAGCTGGTAGCAGACAAAGTGGTAGGGGAATGTAGGAGAAAAGTAGGAAAACAAAGAAGGATAAGAATGTGGAAGCTTAAAAATTAAGAGGAAATAGAACTGTAAAAAAAAGCTTACTGCTCAAGGATGAGAAGCAAAGTGTCAAGATGTAAAGGAAAAATTTAAGAAAACTTTTGTGGGAGGACAAGTGATGGAAGGAGACACTATTATATAAAGACAGAGTAATAAAAAAATAGTGTAGGAAAAGAACAACACATCTAGATGGAGTTTTAAGAATAGCAATGACTAAACCTTGTAAGAGTATATGGAGAAGAAGAGAAGAACAAACTGTCTGGTACAAGAAGCCACAAAGGATTGGATGTAAAGAATTGGATGCAGAAGCTGGAACAAGATGTGGGAGTAGGAAGGTGTAATAAAGCCAAGAAAGTAACGGGAGAGAAAAAAGATAAGAAGTTAAAATGATGGAATAAGAGTGAAAAAAAGAAAAGGAACTAGGAAGGGGATATTTTGATATGTTCATCCCGGAAAAAGGAATGAGAATGAAGCAGAGGAGTATACAGAATTATCAGAAGAGGAGGGAAGGAGGTAGGGGATGAATTAAAGAGAATGAAACAGGGAAAATCACCAGGTGTAGTTGAACTAACTGTGGAAATGATAAGAACTGCAAGAGAAGCAATCATGGCTACAATTGTTGTACAGAGTAACGAGAGTGATATGGAACGAGATCAGGGTACTGGAAGATTAGAAGGGAATTATAGTATAGATTTTTAAGGAAGGAGATAAGAAGTGTATAAATTAAAAGGGAATAACACTGATGTTCCACTGTACAAAACTATATGAGAAGATACTAAAAAAGAGTGTAAGAAAGAAAATGAAAGGAAGCTGAAGAGAGGAACTGCATTGATTTAAGAAACAGAGGTCTTCAATAGACTTGATCTTCTTTCCCTCAGCTGTTGTATAGCGAAGAACTTAGTAATAGTATTTAAGGATGTGGGGAAGGAATATGATAGTGTGGATAGAAATAAAGTCTGAAAAGCAATGGAGGTGGCTGGATTGAGTAGAGCTGAGAAAGGTACAGAGAGTAAAATATCTTGGAAGCATGATAGAGGTGAAGGGTGGGAATAGAAAGGATCTAATAAGAGGGCAGCAGGGGGAGTTGATATATAGGTGTGTTAGAGACCTGCTATGGAGAAGCCCTTGATGTAAGGAAGTGCCGTATCCATATCACATATGCAGAAGAAACATTGACATTAGATGTAAGAGGGACTAAGTAAGTGGAGACCATGGGAATGAAGTGTGTGAGGAGCATGTTAGCTGCCATGCGAAGAAACAGGATTAAATTGGAGTACATGAGTTAATAGAGGAAGCAAGGTTGAGACTGTATGGTCATGTAATGAGGATGGAAAGGGAGAGAATGCGAAAGAGAATAATAAGTATGTAGGCTAAAGACCGCAAAGGAGACCAAAAAAGAGATGGGATGAGAAGATAACATAAAATGTGCAAGTAAGAGGAGAGTAATGGAAACGATTAATGGGGAAAGAATGATGGAAGGATAGAGGAAGAGGGAGGCATTTTACTAAACTGACCTGGCCATAGTTTGGAAACAGTTGATGATGACCTTGCATTATTCCACTTTGGTATGGCTAATAAGCTATGGTCATTGTGTAATTCATCAAGGTAAGAATGCTACCTTTCAGGGTAAAGAGAGTGTACACTGTACATACTGTTTGTACAGCCACGATTTTCGAAAATTCTTTCATTTATGTAAAACAATAGAATAGTCAATAAGTCACAATAAAACTATTAAACAAATTTATTTAATTTAAAATTATTTTTTTTAATTCAGTAATTTTGTTGTTTTTATGAGTGAATCATTTATGAATATTATATTTTGTACCAAAACTAACTGCATAACTTTACCTTTCAAAAGTATGAGGATAGAGAAAGATCTGCGGTAGCGAATCCGCAGTATAACAAAATAGTGTTATAACCAATGAGCTGTGTACTACCTAAACTACTCTAAAAGATTGGGGCTACTTGTAGTTCTTAAGTTCATGTCTAAAAGGTAGTGAGAAAATTACATTTTCAAAGTTTTAAAATGCATGTTTTCTTGCTTATATTGTTTAATTTTTTTTAGGATGGTTATATACTTTTTTTAAATATAAAATAGTGACACATCCATTTAATCTCTAATGGGCTTCACAAATCTAGTATAGCATTGATGGAAATTGTTTAGTTGTTGGAGGGATATGCATGGGAAATTAGGCCCAGTTTTTATATTGAAGGATCTGAGTATCTGGATATCTGAGAACTGGTCATTCAACAAGGTTGAAATTTTGGAGTAATCCTTCCAACATCCAGTCTAGAATCTTAGTAATGATTTTTCTCTAGATCACTTTCTTGAAAACCACATACAAATTGAACATAACCATATCCACAAATAAAATAATATTTTTCTGTAGCCCTTCACTGTTTTACACATGCATGGGAAGTATTAAAATACTTGCTAATGCCTATTAACCGCTAGCATTCCTCTTTTCACCCCCATATCAAAGTCTCCTGTTTTTTTCATTTTGCATTTATCAGTGTGTAGTGTAAATAGCATGCACACATCCCTTATTTCTTTCAACTGTCAGGAAATAGTATTCAGACTCAGAGAAACTACTTCTTCTTTACAAAGCTTGGTAGTCTTAAACGATTGTAATCCATGTTTGTTTAGATTTAACCTAAAGATGAGTAAACTAGAAACAAACCAAGTCACACACAACATAAACAAGATCTTGATAAAATAGCTAAAATAGACTGGTATAAGACAACATTTTAGAGTATTTGCAAAAATAAATTTTAAAAATAAATACATACTTTTTGAATTGAAAGGATCACTTCTCTAATGGTTAAAGGAAATAACTAATTTAATTGAAAGCTGAGACTATTCATTTTAACAAAGTATTTGAATGATTCAAACAGGAAAAGAAAAAGTTATAAAGAGGAGGAACATAGAAGTGAAAGGATATATACCTATATATGTATGGAGGGAGAAAGAGGTTGGTATCATTTAGGAGAAACATGGTCAGTGCAAACTACTGAGATTTGTAGCTCAGCCTTCCCATCAACGGCAATCTAGTCTATTGCAAGGGTGAAACCTTAGGCCATGTAACCAGAAGAGCAGGTAGTTTCTTCTCTTCAAATCCTTGCATCCGACATGGTGGCTACAGACAGGGAAAACAGGGAAAACCTGGAAAAGTCAGGGAATTTTTGGATGACAGGGAAAACAGGGAAATGTCAGGGAATTTAACTAAAAATAAAGAAAAGTCAGGGAATTAAAAAATATGTCTAAAATATCCCATTAATTTAGCAACTAAACACTAAAACAAATGTTAATAATACCTAAAAAAATAAAATTTTAATTTTTAAAATAACTTATAAAACTTTTTTTTTTGTAGATACAAACTTTTTTAAATATGTGATGAATAATATATCAAACAAGTCATCATCCACCATTAAAACTGGAAAAAATAGTCAGGGAAAATTGAAAAATGTTGCCTGGAAAACCTGGAAAAGTCAGGGAATTTTGTACAATATGTTTTGTAGCCACCCTGATCCGAGCAACAATAAACCAGCCATATTTCTGCACACAGAATGATGAATCAATAATGATGTGTGGCTTAGGATTCTTGTTACTGCCCTAACATTTTGAAACCAAATAGCTGTGGACTTATAATATATATATGCTAAATTATGTTTTCTTTTCTTTCTGTTTGCCGCTGCATGCCTCATTCATCTTTTTGATGGCACTCATGAATGACACTAGAGAAGACATGTGTTTTGTGCGAATGGTGATCCCAAATCATTTTATTGGAAAATTTTAAGATAGTAACTTATTATTACATTTTATAATATTCCTTAAAGCCTTAGAAATAAACTATTAAATAATATTATATTAAAAAATTACTCGTAGTTGATTAAACTTTATATGCACATTAAAGGTATCTTCAATACTCATTAAACTGATAAATTTTTACGAAATTAACATGTTAGGAAATACTCATCTCTCTTATTTTAAGTAGTTTGTTTGAATGTACCCCAATTAGGGCATCTTGCTATTGAGCAGTTCACTTTGTGTCCTTGCTATTTAGGCATATCACATTATATATTACGCAGTCCACTTGAGACATCTGGTGTCCAAGTGAGTCCCCAAACAGCGCACACTGCAGTAGCGTGCCCCACAGGGAATACAAGTATAATTGCTAGGGAACCCACATACGGCACAGAAGTGCCTTTCAGGTCGTTTAGAGGGTGGTGCTTGAGCGGACCAGTAGTTGGGTGGGTTCGGATTGTGACCGCGATCTTCCTCCACGAGCTGTGCAAAATTCTTGCGGAACCTGCAGGCAAAGAGCAGTATTGGTACGGTTTATTAATAGATTAGACTATATGGTTCTCACTTGTCTGTTTAACACAATTATTGAATGGGGTTATCTAAAGGATGGGGTTATTTAGAACAGATGTGTCAAACTCGTTTGATCATAAGGGCCACATTGAAAATTACAAATACTAGGGGTGCCGCAGTAAAAAAATCACCATCTTAAATGAAAAAAAAAATTGAAATTCTTATTAATGCAAAATTAATAAAGTTCTTTTTTAACATCAACCTCTTCTCTCTCTCCCCCCCCCCCCCCCCCCTCCAGAAATATGAATCCCTTTGTTTACAGAAAAGGTGTGTTATACTTTAAACATTATGTTTAATCTACTTTAATAAATTGATAAATTTGTGTTGTAATCCATGATATCTTGGGTGTTTATTCCTTGCCATAAGATAAAAGAACTGTTACTATACTGCGTGCTGCCGAACATAGAATATGTGTGGGATGCAAATTTAACTATTTTGGAATTTTGTTCTTTGATGAGTGAATAAATTTAATTTGGTACACCAATCTTACTTGCTATATTTCCATAAATACAATTTTTCAAAATTTCCTAATCTCAAATTATGTAGCTTATTCCTGCAACATTTATAAAAAATAAGAATCAGACCAAATTTGTATCTTGGTTCATCAAAGGGTCCACCACGGGCCTCACAGAATCATGGACATGATCCATGATATTCCCGCCAACTTGATCATTTACAAATGAAATATGTGAATATATTTGGACTAGTTGAATCTGAAATGAAAAGGCTGTTCAGGTGAAATCTAGGAAAACTTACACTTTGGCTGGATCCTTCTAATATATAGTAGAGAAACTGTATTTGTGATGGTAAGAACCTACCTTTGCTTGTAATAGTCTGCACCCTTGGTCTTCTTCTTTCGACCTCTTTGAGACTCCAGTGTTTCCTGAAACTTTGGGACTTTTTTACTCATCACTGGAAATAAACAAATCATGTGATGTAGTCTTGGAACAGTTATAACCTTTGGGCACACAAGTTACAAACATGTAATTAAGGCTGTTATTTATAGCAAACCCTGAATCCACCTAAATACTAACTTTTGATTCAACTGAGCTTCAAAAATCTTCCATCTGCTCTGACAGTTTAAATATGGGTATTATAGAATATAACTATCCTACCCAGATCAGCGTGAGGGTCATCATGAAAGTTGTCTCTCTCCAAGGCCTCTACAGCCTTCCTCGCCCTCCTCTTCCGAGCTGCCTCATCCAGGACCCTCTTCTGGTTAGCATCTTTGATGCGACCAGACTCCCGCGCTGCCATGGTTGGACCGAGTATGTTGATGTGTGAGTGTGAACAATATTTAGTTTGAGAGGTTTAGCTCACAGTCCCTTGTCGGACAGAGGGAAGCTAATCTGGTCCATGAGGTCATCTACTCGAGCCTGTAAGGTCTCCACAATGTCGGCAGAGATGAAGAGGTGAGTCTCGTCCAAATCCTGAATTATAAACTTCCTGCCAAGGGCTATTGTCTCGTCCAAGTGGAGCAGGAACTGTTTCATAGCCTGGTCGCTGGGAACAAACATGATGTTTCAACATACCATGTCACTGTAATGTTTCACAGCCTGGTCACTATATGTTATAACACACTGCCACTGTACAGTATGCTGAGTGATAGCATTATATATTTTCACCTGTCTATTTTTATGGAAGATTAGTGTTTTATTTTTACCAAGGGTTTGGTCTTGAAACGTGATTGGATAGCCTAGTCAAGCAAGAGAAAAAATTACAATTTTCATCCAAAAATCACAGTGTTGATATTTGAAAGTCACTAGTTTCTGGTCCTAGATAATGTTCTGAGTTTTCAACCTTGGCACTCTGCCATCTTGAAAAAATGGCAGCTAAAACTGTTTTTTTCACAATATATCCTTTATCGGTCAGTCTTACTATCACGATAGCTATTTATATATATATATATTTTAAAAGATACAATTTACTACAAATTTATTTAAATATTTTTTATGTTGGTCAAATAGTTTGAGTTTCAGTGGCATTAAGTGGAAAACCTTTCACGAATTTTGAAAAACTTTGTTTCCATCCAAATTTTTAAAGAATATTGATTAATGCATATCAACTTATTACCAACTATTCTACACTCATTTCAACACTACTATGAGACTTTGTATATCTCAGAAACGTTGGATTTCAGCTCAGGTGGTTGGGCCCCATTCCTAACTGTCAAGGGTTGCAATGCCTTCTCCCCTCCTCTCGCATTACTAAACTTCTGACCTTTGTGCCCACTGACTTCAGTTTGGATAGAATTTACTGTTCAGTATGTATGCAGCTTATAAGTGTTTAGTTCGTTTCGCTATGGCTGCTTCTATTAGTGATTGTTTCTTATATGAAAAAAAAAAATTTAGATAAAGGTGAAGTATTTTAAGTGCAAAGAGAGGTTTAAAACTCTTTGAACATCTAGCATCAAAATAATTTAAAAAAAATTAAAGCTTCTTGACAAACTTGAACAAAGTGATAGTGCACAGTGTGTGCCAAAAGCGTTATAACAAAAAAAATTATTTCAGCGGCTAATCATCGAGGTAATGATGTTTTTCCACAGTCCTTGCCGTTGACATCACTGGAATCGGCTACACCAATGTTCGATTTTAAAAACTATTGCTGCATATGCAGTAAAACAATAACTGAAAAATGTATAAGAAAGCAAAAAAAAAACTTGTTTGGCTGTACAATATACAGTTTATGAAGTGCGGAAACTATAGGGCAAAGACACTTTCTTGAAAGTAGCTGAGAACTTCAACGATGAATGGGGTTGAATGTTAGTTGACCATGTAAAATATGTTTTGAATTTAGTTGCGGTGGATGTGAAATACCAAGATAAACTCATGAAAAATTTATACATTTTACCATCTACTTGAATAAAGAGAGGGCAGCAATTGGTTAGCAACATGGATGAAGCAATGGCATCAATTTATTCTTACCTAAGCAAGAATCATGATGAATGTCACTTCTCTCTCAATGGTTTAGTAAATCAAATTGAAGGGGATTATCACCCGAATAGCCAAACAGTCTAAGCCCGCTTATTATACAAGTATGGCCTAGAGTGCTTTATTATCTGTGCTTACTGCAATGGGAAAACATGCCACAGATATTAAATAATTCTGAAGAAGAAAAAACTAAAAGCTCTTGTGTTAAGACAGTAAAAATTTTGAATTGAGCGATAGTTACATAAGCAACGAAGAAATTGATGTCAGTCAACCTGGACCACCAAAATGGAGAAGATTGTAAGATGGAGTGCTGCTTTGGATTAGACCTACTTGTAATACCACTTTTTTTTAATGTGCTGTTAACTCTATCTTATGGTGGTGCAGAAATGCGCTAATTAAAAGTTAATTTGTGCTGTAAAGAGCCGATAAGCAATTATTAATCAATAATCTTTAAAAAAAATTGAGTAGACACTAGTGTTTTCAAAAATTTGTGGAATGTTCTCCGCTTTACGCCGTTGAGAAGTGAAAACTATTCGATCAACAACAAAAATGTTTTATATGAGAGTTGCAGAAAATTGTCTCTTTTATAATAATATATCGATAATAGCTATATTTTTATAGGACCTGCTGGGAATGAGATATTGCAAAATAACTTATTTTGGGTGCCATTTTTCCAAGGAAAGTTTGCTGGGGCAGAGTGAGCGAGAAACCATTAAAACATGGATATATTTTCTACTAAATGGAGGGGAGTAAGCGAAAAAACAAACAAAAATCAGGAAACGAGGTATTTGGCACTTCAGAAGTCATTAGAAAGTGAAACCAATCAACAATTACCAGGTCCAGGTGAACACTAAGAGGCAAATCAATACATATTGGGTTATTCATTTTAATAAGAACAAAAGTTGTGTCCACATAGTAACTATACAACCTAGAAAACAAATGGAAAGGTACCATTGAAAGCTTCTAGCTTTCATCACAAGATCACACTACCATCCAGTTATGTCTTAAGACTAAAAACACTTGATAAACGTATATAATGCTGTCACTCAGCATAAATGTAGTGTTTCAGAAAGGTGATAGTTAATTGACCATGTCCAAGCGTAAAGGTGTGAGTGCCGAGGAGAAACGCAAGCGACTACTGGAGATATTCAGAGAGAAACAAGAGTTTTTCCAACTGAAGGTTTGCTAACAACAGTTGTCAAATCATTTCATTGGGAATGTGGACTAAATTTTAGGCTAATATAGCCCGATTATTGGGAGGTATAGGTTTTAATGTAATGTGTACTTTGGGTGGATTGCTAAATGGTTTCCACACAAATGTAGGTACATTCCTTCTCAATTATATCTTCATTCTTAATATATTAGAGAAATTCAATGTATATAGCTGGGATGGGTTGCAAAACAAATTGCTATCAAAATTCATATTACCAACAATGCTTGTCAATGTTTGCATTGTTACCAATAATAGTGTACAAGATTTATATTGTTACTAGTGATAGGTTGGCCCCAATAATGTTACCAGTTGTGGTAGTTGTGGTTATATCATTTTGTTTCTTAGTACCAAATTCCACTTAATTACATAGACTAATCTAAAGCCATTTGGGTCTCATATATTTTCATTTTATTGTAATATTGGCGGCCAGTGGGTATATATATTTTATTATTCAGTTTTCTGCCTGATGGCATAGCATCCATCACATGATGAATCTATACACTTTTCTATCTTTGTCAATCTTCTTCATCCTTCTGTAACTACCTCCCACCTTGATCCTATCCAATCACTGGTACCGTCTACATCCCCTTTCCATCCATTATTCCTTCCATATCACCCACTTCTCATCCATTGTCCAATCCATAAGGGATGCAAATTAAAGTTGTATGCAATATTGAAAATTAAAAACTATTTAGTGGTTATTATATTATAAGAATAGTTTACCTGTTGTATACCAACTCGCTTATTTTATTTTACTCATATTATATTTGTTTCTATTAAAAATGTTTTAACTTATTGTATTCCTTAAACTAGTTTTATCATTACGTTCCTTACTAAGATATTAAAACGTTTTAACTTAGATACCAAAAACCAACTGGTTATTTTATTGAAGAGACATGATACCAAATCATATCTATTTGTCCATATTCATATTAAAACTAACAGTGCCTGTACTAAGAGACAGACAAAACACTATCTGAAGGTTTGCAATGTTTTATGTAACATTCTGATAATCAGGTTCATTGCACTAATTATGGTGATAAATGTTATAAAAATATTATTAACCAAACTATAAATAGCTACAATGGCCAAGCTTCCATCAACTGGTTTATAATCTTTTTATAATATCAAGACATAGTTGCATGTTTAGTTGCACACTTTACAAAAATGACAAAACATGTCAGAAATGTTTCCATCTTCACATGGCAATGGAATAGATCTTGTTCTCAAGAACAATACTTTAGACAATGGCCAAAGCCTTCCTTCACATGTGCTGTGGTCATTAATCAAAACATTTGTTGCATGTGTTGTAATACTGGAAATGTATATTTTAGGAGTTAGAGAAGATTGCTCCCAAGGAGAAAGGTATCATTGCTCAGTCGGTGAAAGATGTCCTACAAAGTCTTGTCGACGATGGTCTGGTTGACTCGGAGAAGGTCGGCACCTCTGTCTATTTCTGGTCATACCCCAAGTGAGTAATCAGAGTACATAGGTGTAGGTTTCAGAAATCAAAAACTCTCATAGTTTTGTAAAATGGTTTAGTCTTACTAATTGTTCCCCTCTCTTAAGTGTGAAGAACCAGTTATTTATGGGTATGAAATGTGGTCTATTACTTTTAAAAAAATGTTCGAAAACAAGGTGCTTAGCAAGATAGCTGGTGCAAAAAAGGATAAGGTTACTGGGGAGTGGAGAAGGTTACATAATGATGAGTTACATACCCTGCACTCATAAGACATTGTTAAGATAGTTAAGCCTCATATTATAGTGGCCAGGACATGGAGCGCAAATGGGAGAATCTAGAGCCGTTTTCAGGGTATCGATTGGCAAACCCAACAGGAAGAAAATTGAGAAGACCTAGGCGTAGATGTAAGAAGAGCATTAGAATGGACCTGAAATAAATAGGGTGTAATGAGGTGGACTGGATAAAACTAGCTCAAGATAGGGAAAGATGGCATACTTTTGTAAGTGTGCCAATGAACTTTTGAGTTCCTGATGCCATAGAGTAGATAAATAGTTTGGTAAAGTAAGTAGGCCTTTAACCATAAAACAAAGCCACCTAAAATATCTTAGCATCTTTAAATCTGAACATACAATTTTTTTTTTTACTCCAATATGTGTAATTTATTATCTTAAGTGGGCTGTCAGGAGCATTTGGCAATATTACAGCTAAATACTAAACATAAATGGAACCCTCAACATATTTTCGATGTGCTTGGCCGCCTGTGTTAGCATAAAACAGTGTCCCTAATTCCAAGTGTCAGCAAAGACAGTGTCTTTAATTTCTCTTCATCAGCAAATACAATATTTATAAATTAATATATTCAGGTGTGAAATAATATAGTATTCCTAGTTAATAATAATGTTCTCTGCTTCAGTAAGTCCACAACCACCAAGCAACGCAAGTTGAACACCTTGTCAACCAAGCTCGAGGATTGTAAGAGGCTCTTGCAGGAGACCAAGGACTCTATTGCAGTGGCAGAAATTGGTCGAGAGTCCACAGAGGAGAGGACCCGACTACTCCAAGTGTGGGCTGAAAAGAAGTCTCAGGAGGAAGAGCTTAAGCTGAAACTGCAACATTATGAGACAGCCAACCCTGAGCGATATCTAGCCATGCAAAAACAGACCAAGGTATGACTAGGGAGAATATCATCAACAAGTGCATCGAGATGGTTGATAACAGAAATACTGTAGCCTAAAAATGTTTAATATCAAACTATCAAATGGCAAGGAATGAAACTTACGTGTTATGGATGTAGGAGGAGAATACCTGCAAACAAGTTAACTTATACTATTGTTTCTAGGTGTCTAAAGAAGCCATCAACAGATGGACAGACAACATCTTCAACATGAAGTCATGGTGTCGGAACAGGTTCTCTATTGAGGAGAGTATTTTGAACAAACAGTTTGAGATAGATCCAGAAATGGATTATCTGGAATGATAACATTTTCGTCTTTCCATATGTGAATGATACTAACTACTGATTGCATTTATTGTCTCTGTAGATCCAAAAGTTGTAAAAAATTTAAAATAAATAAATGAATTAACTTTTTCCTAAAATTGAATAGTGTATTTTTTTATTTAGGCAACCCCATTTTTAACAGCTGTGGCCTTATTTACCTTAACACACAACGCATACACTTAACAATAACCTCATTATTTATTACAAGAAAATAGACCAAAGGTCAGCCACACATTTGAATAGGTTGTGTATTTGAACATATTAGTTTTAGAGCACAATCCTACAATTTACTACTCTTTCACACACAGCACAGACATTTTATCTGCTTCATTAGCATGTTCAATTAGATTTGGATATTTCTTGGGTATGTGAATATAACCTCAGAAATTCCACAGGAAGTCCTATCTCTATAGTGATAGATGACATAAGTAGGATCAGCTCATAAATATTTTTCTTTAACTTATTACATTATTTTTAGTTTACAACCAGGGTTAGAAAAAGCCCAACCCAGGTTTTATTGGGTTTTAATAATGTGAATAGTAGACCTATGGTGCAAATGGGATATATGTTATATTATTATTATTATTATTAGCACCGCGTCTTACTACCCGTTCGGGTTATACGCACTTACGCTAATGTGCAATGGTAGGGTGATAGTGAAATGAAATGGAGGACCTACAGTTTAACGTGGAATCCGAACCACGGTAGAGGCCTGGCATTCCTCACATTCACAAGTTGTGATTAATACACATCTTGTCAGAGGTGAAGGAAGGGTTTGGCAATCAGATAAATCTGTGCCGGGACCGAGGATTGAACCCCGGACCCTCAGCACAGAAGTCTGACACCTTACCCCTAGACCACCAGGTCACCGATACATGTTATACCCACTGCAATAAATTAGACTTCTTTCATGAAATTTTATGTATAAAAAAAAAAACAAGGTTTTAATATTGATAATTAGGGCTAGGATGTTGATGACATGTCATCTTTTTGTTTAGCGGTCTGGTGCAATGCTCCAATATATATCAACTTTATTCAAGACATCCTGTTTACAAATATATCCTTTTTTTTGTGCATTTTTTTTTTTAATTTCAAGGGCATTTTCTTTGATTTTGGTGAATTATTCGGTCATGTTTTTAGAATTTTTTTGTCAAGTTGCCAGATTATTTTATTAAATTACGTCTCCAAGCCTTCAGTAGTAGTTTAAAAAAAAAAAAAAACACTTATTTCAACATCATATTATTTTGACAATAATTGGCTGAATTTTAGTTGGCTATACAAAGACAGGCCTACACTCACTTTTGCTGGAAGCAAGTTATTTGCGGAATGGCATGTCTGGAATGTTACCTTGACTCACAAGCACTTCTCTGGCGCATACAGGTGGGTGGAAGGGGAAGGAAAAGGCCTGGTTTTTACATGAACAGTTCACAACGTGGCAGTTGGTGTAGTTGTTCTGTGGCGTGCAGTACACTGAAGTGTTTCAGCACTACTTTGAAAATGCCTAAAATTAAACCTAGTATGTCAGTTCATTTAAGACAAATAGTAGCCAAGTTTGGTGATAGGGTGTTTTCTACTGATGGAAGCATACTATATTGTAAGTTGTGTGAAACCATAGTATCGACTGAAAGACTGTTTACTGTGATCCAGCATACTGGTCGTGAGAAGCATGTGCGCGCTCTTGAGCGTGCATCAAAGAAAGCAGCAGTTCAATGCTTGTTACCTTCAGTTGCTTCAACATCAACCAAGTCCTCACAGTTTGGTAAAGAATTGTGTAACTGTTAGTGTCAGCAAACATTCCACTATATAAACTCCTAAACCAAAATTACGTGCATTTTTGGAAAAATATACAAACCAAGAAATGCCAGACGAGTCGATTTTACGTAAGAATTATTTATCACAGTGCTACAAAGAAACTTTAAATAAAATAAGGTGCGGTACTCGCGGGAAGAAGCTATGGGTTTCTATCAATGAGACCACTGATGCTGTGGGGCAGTATGTAGCCAATGTTGTGATTAGAATTGGATAGACCAGGTGAAATATTTTTATAGACCAGCGAAGTATTAGAAAAGGCCAATTACTAGACAATATTCCAAATATTTGACATTGTTATGTTTCTTCTGTGGCCTGAAGGCATAAAACCTGAAATGTACTTTTATTTCTAAGTGATGCAGCACCATATATGGTACAATCAGCTAATTCATTGAATGCACTTTACTCTAAAATGGTACATGTCATGTGCCTAGCACATGGTCTACATAGAGTTTGTGAAGAAGTGCAAGTAAATTATCCCAACGTAGACAGGCTTGTGGCGAACATATAAAGTTTTCTTAAAAGCACCCTCACGAGTTGCACGATTCAAAGCAGAAGCACCGGACATCCGTTTACCACCACAACCTATCATCACACGCTGGGGCAGATGGTTAAATGCATGCTTGTATTATTGTGAACATTTCCAGGTAGCGAAACAGAGTTTTGACTGAAGAAGCTGCTTCAATACAAATTGCTCAAGATATGTTCTCTGAGCCAAACATGGAGGGCAGTTTGGCATTTATTATGTTGAACTTTGCATTATTGACGACAACTATCACATCACTGGAAAAAAAGGGGTAAGGCTAATGGTAGATTCCATTTCACTAGTCAAACAGGTGGAGACTGGTGTTAACAACGTCGTGGAAAAATGCTACAGCTATTGCATGTAAACTGAAAAGAGTGCGGTACAAGAATACCGGTATAAAACTTTGTGTCAAATCTCAGATATACTCTGTGGTAATAAATATTCCATGGATGGGATTAAGGAGAATTTAGCAGCCAACGATATTCCCCACTTCAAGTACGCTTTCGATCACATCATTGATGTAGAACACAGCTTTTCGAGGTATAAAAACTTGTTGGCAGATAACCGTAGATCCTTCACTTTCGACAACCTGAAAATGACATTTGTAGTCCAGTGCAACTCAGACTAAGGTGAATTAAAAGAACATATAATAGTTTGTGCATATTTTCTGAAGAATTTTTCTAAGCATTCATTATAAAGATCATTTTTTTAATTTCATGATGCATTTTCTTAAGTTTTAGGTAATTTAATAAAGTAATTTTTTAGCATTTTAAAGTGCATATTTTAATATTTTTTTCTACGTCATCAACATCCAGGCCCTATTAATAATAACAATAATAACCACACCAACCCATTACTTTAAAAAAATACCAAAAAAATATGTTGTTTCGCCCCTTTCTAATTTTTAATTGTAATCTGAAATTAAAAACAAGGTTGTGTTTTATTAATATGATAAGCTATAACATTTAATGATATTTGTACTAAGTATGTAAAACCTTGTTTTTTTATGTAAAAAATTACACAGATGATATTAATTTTTATTAATTATTATTTTTATTCTTTAGCAACCAGATTTATTATGATTATGACAGAATTCGAAACCTCTTAGGGGTCCAAACTCTCTTCTCGCGTAGACTTTATTGTGATGCCCTTTTTGTTTTTAATATTTTCAATAACAAAATTTCTTGCAAATTTGCCCTTGATCATGTAGATTTGAGAGTTATTTAAGGAAATCCCATATCAATAATTTATCATGTAGAGGTTCTGCCTATAATATTAAATTTACAATATTCTGTTCTATTGTTTGCATATTGTTACTACTTTTAACCATTCTGTAGTTATTTGTTATTAATGTTATTTTTTATTCTTATCATTATTAAGTACTATTTTTATTCATAACTATTCATCAGTATATAACATTATTTAGCCATTTTTGTTTATATTATTTTCTCGTGTAAATATATGTATTTCTAAGGTAATTTGTACTTTTCAGTTCTGGCCTGTTATAGGTCTTACGACTGTTGGCTAGCATTATAATAAAGTAAAGTAAATTGAAATTGAAATTGAAATTATTATTAAAAACTAGCTTTGATTGATATAGTCAAATTCTGAATTACCTGAGTGGATTAAATTAATGTGTGATAAAAACTTCAGGTATGATTTTACAAGAAGCTCACTCTATAATGTAAACTAATATTAAAAAGTCATTTTTAAAATAACTATTACCTACATTGTCACATTGTGCCAAGTGCTTCTTGTTATATTTCAAAAAATCGCTGAAAAAAAACTGGCAAACTCAAAATTGATTATTACGTACATCAAGTGGAAGCTCGAAAATGACGTGCCTACAAAACGTTCGATCTCGATCTTGAGCTTAAATGACAAGCTCAGCTCAAAGCTTGAAATACAACTACTCAAGTACCCGCAGAGCCCTAATATTTAATGACAAGACGTGTATTAATCACAACTTGTGAATGTGAGGAATGCCAGGCCTCTACCGTGGTTCGGATCCCACGTTAAACTGTAGGTCCTCCATTTCATCTCACAATCACCCTACCATTGCACATTAGCGTAAGTGCGTATAACCCGAACGGGTGTAAGACGCGGGTGGTGGTGGTGGTGGTGTTGGTGGTGATAATGATAATAATAATAATATAATAAATTGTATCAAGTGGGCCTACCCAAAAAAAGGGTGGGTTTTTTCGGGTTGGTCCCACTAAAGTGAACCCTGTTTATAATAGTAATTGCATTGAGTATTGACCAATATGATGAAATGTTTGTTTTTCATGTGTTGGGAATATGGTTCTCAATTTCAAGAAGGCCTGTGATAGTGGAGGTTGTAATAAAATATGGGTAAACAGAACAACGGCCTTCCTTTTGTAAAAATGGTTCACAGAGAGAAAAACACTTTAAAACACTCTTAAATCATAATTAACACATAGGTACTTAGCATGTAGCCTATTTCTCCGATTATGAGACACGGTTTTTTCCCCATTTAAATGTCTCTAAAAACGGGGGTGTCTTAGAATCACAGCTCTTTCTTGACCAATGCTGCTCTAAATGGCTCAGAAGACAATATATTATGAGATAGTAAAGATACAGTTCAAAAGAATCAGATTGAATGTGAAGTAGACTCTACTGTTGATTCAGATGCATATATCGACAGCTCAGACTGATACTGATTCAGAAGGAAGTGATGAATAAGGTATGGATAAAATAAGGTACTATTGTTGTTAATAAATTGAATTCTGTAGTCTTTTTTTTTTAAAGATAGGGTATTTGAGTGTTTTACTTTTATTTATTTGCCTAGAATCCAAGGTTTTTTTTTTCTGTTGGTAGTAGGCTACTGAATTAATGGTGTCTTAGAATTAAAGAAATAAGGTAATAATATTACCATTATAGTTCATTGGATTAAACATAATTGCTTAACTTGTGAACCAAATAATAGGTTAACCTATTATCATTTAACCAAGTTGATTATTACTTCCTCCACTCATTATTTAGTTGTGACAATGTTGCAGAAAATCTCTAAATCTTTATTACCCCCAACTTGATTTAATCTTTAATTGTTTGAGAGATGGAAGGTTAGGTTTGTTATCTGGGCCTAGCTTATAAGTTGTAACAGGCCTACATAAACAAACTATAAAATTTATATTTTAATTTATGATCGTTTTGAAGTTGCCTCACTGTAAAGAGAATCACAAGATAAAATTGATGGCATAACATGTTCTTAATTTAGTAGCAGAATTAGGTAATGATTGACTGATACACTAAACTAATAAAAGTAATATTAATATGTGAAATATTTAAGTGTGTTAATTATGATTAACAAGGCTCTTTGATAATGCTTTATTAGTATACACCTATTCTACAAAAGAAAGTCTCTATGTCCTAAGCCACAAAATATGCAATTTTACAACAAAAATATTGCACATCATTTGTATGCTATGCCTATTCTAGCTCAAAATACAACTACTTCATACTTATTCCATCCTCATTAACTTTCTCCACACTTCCCTATTCTTGCATACTTCCTTCACTTAAAAAAACCCCATACATCGAGTAATACATGATCTTTTATTCTTAAAACTCTTTATGTTTCTCTTTTCCACACATTCATCTAAAACATTTAACCAGGTCTTACATGGCCTACCCCTTGCTTTTGATCCACACACTCTACCTACAAACATTTCCTTCATCATTCAACCCATACTCATACTCTAAAAATGTCCAAAATCACGTAAGACATTTCTTTCGCATTGATCTATTGGATTCAATTTCAAACCGCAATCTTTCAGCGCCCATTTATTATTGACTGTGAATAGGAGTTTTTCCACATACATTTCTTAGATATCGTATTACAACTGTATTCACCTTGCGCTTGTGTTCCTTCTGGCAAACCCAAGCTTCCCATCCATAAATAATGTTGGCATCAACACAATTTTATATAATGCCATATTCACTCCTTCAATACTATGTATTTCTTTGAAATACTCCACATACATCCAACCACTCTCCGAGATGCATTCACGCGTCTGTCGATTTCACCATCTATCATTCCATTTTTACAGAACATTTCACCCAGATACACAAAATCATTCCCTTGTTCTGAGAGTTTTCCATTTAGGCCTGTACTAAGCTGACAATCATTTTTTGATTCGTCCTTATCAAAAACTATCACCTTAGTTTTGGAGAAATTCATACAAAGACATAGTTTTCTTGTTGCCAAATTCTAACAATTTAATGCATTCTGCAAGTAACTTTCATTCTCAGCCATTAATATGGCATCATCTGCATATAGCAGAACTTTCACATTCACGTTGTCTATTTGTACACCAACCCTGTCTTCACGAACATCTCTCATACACTTATCCAAAAATACATTAATCAACCATGGAAACATCCTGTTAAATGGCAAACCATTCGCTCAAAGTTTTATCCACCTTAATGCAAGTTTTAATTCCATCATACACTGCCATAATTGCATTTACTAACCATGCATCCACACCATATGCTCTCAACATTCCATAACATACTCCTATTCACCCGATTGTACGCTTTCTCCATATCAATGAAAGCAAAATAAATTTTCTTTCTTACTGCTATACATTTCTCAATCACTTGTTACAATGCAAATATCTGGTCCATGCAACCTCTACCTGGCATGAAATTATATTGCACACACCAAATTTTGTCTGCAGCTTTTTTCATGCACCCTCCCAATGAAGACTCTGCCTAACACTTTGCCTAGAATACCCAACAAACTAATTGCCCCATATTTCTTACATTCACTCTTACTGCCTTTGCAGTGAGGAATAGTTAAAAAGCATTTTTCCAATCATTAGGAAAAATCAAAACCCCAGCACACACAGTGAACCACTCACACAATCTGGCAAGTAGTACCATACCCACACACACAAGCATTTAACTTGTGATCCCATCTACGTCCGCAGCTTTGCCATTCTTTAACACTTCCATAGCTTTTAACACCTCAGCCTTGTTAATTCTTTCACTCATCATAACATTTTCCCTATTTTCTGCTACTTTCTCTACATTTTCACCATACAATTGCTCAAAATACTTCCTCTATCGCTCTCTTCAACTGTTTTCATCCCAGATCATCTCACCACGTTCATTCTGAATGCCATAGGTCTTTACTTGCACTTCTTGTTTTGTTCTCACAAAATCAATCATTGTTCTCGAATCGCCCCTTTGCCATAGATACAAGTGAATAATTTTGTGCTTGAGCCATGTGTTCTTTCTTAACACAGACTCACAAACTCATTACTCATTTACCCTGTCATTGCCATACTTTTCTAACATTCTCTGAATTCTCTCTCTGAGTACCCACCCATCCATTCATATCGCCTAGCAAAATAATTATTTCACCTGGTTCAAATGCAATCAAGACTTTATTGAGCTCATTCCAAACTTCATTCTCACATTCTCTTCTTCAACCTCCACCGAGGCATAACCAGCAACTAATATAATTCTACGAATACCTATTTTCATACGTACTCATAGAAGTCTAGATGATACCAACTCATTCCTTCTCACAAATGGCTTAGCTGTTGAGCTTAGGATTAAACCTAATCCCTGACTTTCCCTTAACCATTCATCCACACCTGACCACAGTGTCAGGCTACCATCACTTATCAAAACATTTTTACCTTTCCGCTTGGTTTCACATACACACAGAATATCAATTTTTCTTACAATCACCTTCTCTCACAGTTAAATTCTCTTTTCCACACACCCCTCTCACATTCCACGTTTCAATAGTCCATGTTCTCGCTAACTTGTCAACAGATGGACACTTCAGTTTTAAACTCAGCTGCTCTTGATGATAGCTTTGGTCATCGGAGGCTAATATTGTCCAGTTTATTTTAGTAATTAGTTTAGAGTAGACCAGGTTTCTAGCCTTGATCGTACTTGGTGTCCAAAATCCAAAAATTTAGTTTAGGATTCAATTTGGTTGGCTGATAGGCGAGTTAATTTATTTTTATTTTGACTACATTTTCATTTTTTAGTAAAATCAATCACAAACTATTAATATATTTTGGTTGGATTTTTTTTTTAAATCTTGCATGTATCCCTGATTGTACTATTAAGTGTGTTTCTCACGGCCAATTTCAAAACATGCATTTGGTTTATTGCACATTTGATCAAAATACATTGGATCAAATGAGTCCTTTCCTGCCGGGTTTTTTCTGTTGTTCTGTTGAGGCAGGTAGTGCAGAGTACTAGGTTAAAGAGTCTGCAGAGAAATATATTGCTTAGACTCTCTGGAGCGTTTAGAACGGTGGCCACTGACTCGTTAAGTGTTGCTCTGGGTATCTGGCCTTTATATTTGGAAGTAAGAAGGAGGGCGGCTCTGTATTGGTTCAGGAAAGGGAGATTAGATAAGGTGGAGGCCCTAACGAGAGAAGGGGTCAATACTAAGGGACTGATCCGGGAGTCTCTCCTGGACGAGTGGCAAGTGAACTGGGATAGAAGTGAGAAGGGCAGGAGGACATACCGGATCTTCCCTAGTATTAGGGAAAGGTTGGCCATGGAACATCTTGAGCCTTCAGTAGGATTGGTTCACTTCCTTACTGGTCATGGACCGTACAGGGCGGCCCTGTACAGGCTAGGGATGACAGATGACGATAGATGTGACTGCGGGAAGGAGTCTACACCGGAACATGTCGTGCTGGAATGTGTCCTAACGCGGGAAGCAAGGTTGGAGTTGCAGACTCCCCTGCAGACGTGTGCAATCTACCATATAGTGCGCGACGTGGAAAGGTGGGGTTTCCTAGACAAAATAGCAGACAACGCGTCGGCTAGGGAGAAGGACAGATACGTTAGGGACCTACGACGAACTAGGTACGACCAATTGGAAGAAGACTTGGACGAGACGAGTATGGACATGGATGTGACGACAAGTGAAGACGAGACGGATGAAGGGGACTTCCTTGACAGAAACTGGTAGGGATAGAATAGAATAGATGGGTAGTCTAGGTGGGTTTACAAGCCGGCCGGACAGACTCAGGAATGGCTCCTGGTAAGCCGGAGCCCAGCTGATGGTGGATTCCCGCTGGATGCCAGTGGTGAAAACTGCTGATGAACCAGTGGAAGTCCCGGTTCCAGCTGGGAAGCAAGAAAACGATGGCAGCATGGAAGAAGAAGAGTGCTGGAGAAGGACAACAAGAGCCGGATAAAATAGAGTAGTGTGTAGTGATTGTAATACAGTAGTGAAAAATTCCTTGTATAAGTATTAGTTTAGGTTAAGTTAGAATAGGTCCTTGGTAGTGGTCTATAGAAAGTAGGCGGCGTGAAAACTCCGGTAGGGCGCCTCCCCAGGTGGTGGTTAGGGGGATGCTCATCGCCGAGACTTGGACCCGCGGCCCTGAAAACATGGTCCCAGGCGGTCGCGGGTCTGCGGAGCGGCGAGGGGTACCGGGGGCATTAAATACCCGGGGCGGACCAACTATAGTGTGAGATAGTAGGGTATAGTCTTTGATGGGAGTTTACGGACGATTAGGTTAAGTGTTTAAATCTACATGTAGTTAATAAAAAAATGGTATAAGGGTAAAAATGGGAACAACAGTTTAATGTAGGAATAGCGCCTCAGTATATAGAATAGGCACTGGGGCAGAATGTAAGGATTAATGAATAAAAAAAAAATTTTAAAAAAATGTGGTTTTTGTACCCTATGGTCTAATGTGCATGCTACATTTGCTTTTTCTATCAATTTCCATTGTGTGAAGAGACTGTAGAAATACTCTTATCTTTAATCACATGGTCTAAAGTGTCACTAATGTGTTAGACGAGGTTGCAGGTGACGGGAATATCGGAGTTTGAATCCTGGTTGGGTGAACTGGGGTGGTTTTCCCTAAATTGTTCCCCACTCTAACGTCAAGAAAATATGGGTACATGTTCTCTGAAATTCTACCTTCCTCATCTCTTACATATTATTGTAATTAATGTGTGCATGTAAATCGAACAGGTTCGCTGGAACATTAATTTTTTTGTTTATAAAAGGAGTCACGGTACCCCCTTTCAAATCACGCAGTAGAAATCGTTCATGTGAAAGTACTGTAGAATAAAATGTATGATAGACTTGTTGCGCAGTAACCCTAAAGAACATTTTGGAAACAGCCATAGCTGCATCCAAATAGTCCAAGGATCCATGAGATGCACTCTTTATGAATTCACACTTGCCAAGCACTTCCCAAATGAAGACTGCATAAAACTATTTGAATGCCCACGGCCTTTCTACATCCCTGGGTTCGCTGTGCTGCTCTCTAGCAATGATCTTAGAAACTATGTAACCACTATCTATTAAAACAGTTGCCAGTCGAAGCCTGCACCAAGGCCGAACAAGGACGTTTCGACAATGTGTGGCTTGCATCTAGGGATGGGTAAAACTACTCCTTTACTGGAGCAGGAGCAATCTGCTGCTGCTCCTCCACTGGACCTGGTCTTTTTACCTGCTCCTTCTTGTCATTGACTTTCTTCAAACATGCTCCTAGGCTAGTATGGCTTATCACATTCTTTGCTTGTATCAGCACGTTTCTTTGGAATAGTGTCAGTGAAAAGAAGTGAAATATGCATGAATATGCAATTATTAGACCTACTTTTGTTTTAATTCCATCTAAAAATCCTCTAAATTATCCCAAGTATAAATAAAACATTTTAACATTGGTTAATATAGCATATAGAAGGATTTTAGTAGGGAGAGAATTTTTACAAAATACAAACACATTTTATTACAGTCTACATGGACAACATTTTACTATATTATTAGTGATGTTTTATAGTTATTGATAATATGTATCAAATATTTTTCCCTTCAACTGCTATTCCACCAAACAATATATTTTTAAGTATGATAGACAAGCAAAGTTACGCTGGACCTGGTCTCAGCAATGTGTCGCGAACACATTCCTTTCCACTGTACCACTGCTCCAAAATACCTCTGGAATATAGGAGGAGCAATGTTTTACCAGACCTGTTCCCAGCTCTATGACTGCTACAAAATATCTCAGAAACTGAGAGGAGCGGGTTGCCTGGACCTTTTCCGAGCGCTGTGACTGTTCCAAAATATCTCAGGAGCATAGATTAGTAGGGTTGCTATGAACCTGTCCCCAATGCCAGAGACCAGCTCCATAGATCAGCCCTTTTAAAGAAATAAGAAGCAACGCCAAGTGTTGACAACACTCTCCTCTAATACGTAACTGCTTTGTGCTTCCATCTACCGTACAACATCGTAACGACATAGCCTTGACTGATAGAAAACAGATGTTTGGAGGAACAAAGGAGCATACAGTTCAATATTTGAAACGTTCTAAAAGTCAGTGACAAGGAGGCACAGCTCCTTTCGTCTGTCAGGAACAGGGTGTGACTGTGACGTAAGAGGAGCATGTTGTGATTTCACAATCCATCCCTACTTCCATCCTTGGATCCAAGGAAGTGAGAGGGATGCAACGGCATCTTTCGTGACTATTCAGAGAAATCTACACTTGATCACGTTATTTCCAATGCAACTCTCAAGGATAGTATCAAGGCGACAGCGTACAAATGGACTATTCGGATAAGGCCCATGTAGAAAAGTGTATAGAAACTTATAAATACACTGAATTTTTAAATTTTACTTTAGGGCCTGATGCACATATTTGTCTAGTTAACATTCTACTGGATAAAAATATACAACCAAATAGTCCTTACCACTCAACTAAAATACCTTTCATAACATTCACCATGACCGTTTAATTATGATTGTTGAAATCTATTAAACTATTCATTGTTTTTTTCAAAATTTCACAAACCTATAATGACGACTCGCTGACAAATTTCTTCTCAATTCACTATATTTACCTTTAAGCAAATGTTGCCAACTCAAATTTCCACTAGAAGTGATCAAAGCTCATTGATCTCTAAAAAATAATTGGATGGACGTCTGCGGCTATAATTTTCAGGCAATGTGGAATTTTGACATTGTTTGCTAATTTTCATGAATATATGAGATATATCAATGTATGATTAGTTTAATGAAATAAATGGTTTAGTAAAAGGTTTGAAGTGCATAACTAAGTTCCATACTTATTACTTGTTTCTTTAAATAAGTCAATTTAAGCTAAAATAGTAATACTTCTTACAATCCCATATTCTAAATGATCGTTTGAACATAAGATTTCTACACAAAGTTTGTCATTCGAACAAAAGTAATCAAGTTTTTACATTGATCTCTATAATATAACTGGATGGACATCTATGGCTGAAATTTTCGAGCTGTCGTCTGCATAACATTGTGTAAGAGAGAAGAGAACCTTCTGATATTTCTTTCTCTCTTACACCCATACAAGCCAATGTGGCATTTGACATCGTTCATTAATTTGATTTAATAGACGAGATACATCAATGTGTGATTAGTTAAATAAATAAACATGTTAGTAAAAGCCTTTAAGAGCATAACGAAATGCGAAACTTGTTCGTTTTTCTTTAAATAAGTTGATGTAGCCTAATATATATGATGATTTTTAAAGGAAGCTCGTTTGTAAGGCTTTATTTCATACCAGAATCCTACCTTATAGTTGTGTTTAGGTAGGATAAAAGACCTTCCAATAGGAAATTTCTACTTTCGTTCTAAATGAATGGCCGTTTGTTTATCCTACCAAACAAAATATTATATATATGATAGTATTATGGTACGAAATAAAGCCTTACAGATTGGGATAGTTACTAAAATCAGGGTTTAATAAATACCTCACTTCCTACAAGCCTATAGCTTAAATTATCATTTGAACGTAAGACTTCTACACTAAGTATGTCATTCAAACTAATGTAATACAGTTTTTAGCTAACTTGTTTCATTATACTTATCGAACTTTCAACATAATATGGTTTCTAAAGCAATATACCAGATATGAATCAGCTTTTTTTTAAATATGGTAATATAATAATATTCTCTACAAGCCTATAACCTAAGTGATAGTTTGAATGTATGGCGACTACACAAAGTTTGTCATTCAAACAAATGTAATCAAGTTTAAAGATAACTTATTCATTATATTTATCGAACTTTCAATATAATATGATTTCTGAAACCAATATCAAGCTAATAACCAACTTTAAATATAAGGGCCAATCTTACAATGTCTCGTCAAAGTCCTCGTAACTTAACTGTTCGTAAAGTCTAACCGATGGTTAAACTTGGCGCTGTGTTTTACAATACTATTTTTATGTGCTCGTCAAATTACGAACAGGTGCCTTCCATTAGTTACTATCGTTAACTTTCTCGGAGCACTAGATTTGTTTCAAAGCTTTTGATTGGCTTAATTTTACCATTGAGAATATAAGCAAGTCATTACAACGTCTATGGAACTGTGATGAAAACAAATCGATCAAAGCAAATCCAATTTATTAAGACTGTTTAAGGTTATCTTGTATCTTTTATCATATTTATTTGTCTGCTAAAACGTTTGTTGAAAATACTAAACACGAAATTTAATTTTTAGCAAAGAAGAGGAAATTTTGCTAATTGAATTAATAGATAAATACAAACAAACGATTTAAAATAAACCATTCTAATTGGTGTCCAATCACTTCAAGAATTTCTAAAACTTTATTTTTGTACAAACGAAAACGTTAAATGATTCTTCCTCATTAAAAATTTTAGGAAATTCTTTCATTCCAATTACTGTATCTCTTCGGTCTTTAAAGTCTTAGGTTCCTTAGAACTTGAAACTCATTTTCAAAGTCATCATAATCAAACAATAAATCACCCATTTCATAATACAAATAAATGTAACCTAACTTTAATAATAACAGTTGCCTTAAAAACAATATGGCGGCGTCTTTAATGTTGTTAATGTGGACGTTATGTTTGCTAACCGGAAGGTAGACCTCGCGTTAACTTTACGAGCACTTTTACGTGGACATTAGCGCTAACCAAACATTGTAAAATCAAAAATTGTGGTTGTTATCACTTAACCTTATGTTAAGCCCTAACGAATAGAATAACGTGACATTGTAAGATTGGGCCAAGTGTAGTTGGAATGTTTAGTGATTGGATCTTAACTTTTAGTACCTTGAGGAGTACTGTGATATCTGTAATCCATGACATGGTAAAACAGATGTTGGATTATCATTGTGTTCGTGAATAGTGAACTGGAAAGTTGTGAAGTTTAAATCTAATGATGTATTGATGTCATGTTAAATAAATAGTATAGCAGCTATGCTAAAAGAATCTATAAAATTAAACTAATTTAGTAACATTACAGTAGTCTTGGTAGACTGTAAACAACATTGATGATAACTACATATTTAAATATGTTAAAGATTTTATTCGTATTTGTACAGTATTACCTGTAAAACTGAATTGTATATCCTTTAATGTAAATGTTTCTTCAGGAAAGTGTGGTATAATACTACACTGTTTTCAAACAATAACACTTTTATTCATCAGAGATATGTTTTTGCATAAGAACATTGAAAGATACAGTTAAATCTGTCCTCCCACAGTGTAAAAGACGATAAACTTGAGCGTCACGCTTTGGTCCTTGCCAATATGTATGTGTATGTCCATCAAGTTATATTATAGAGATCAATGGGTTTTTAGCGGCCTTAGACCCGTATTCCTGAGTGTGCTTTTGAGCATCTCGAGGACTTTTCCTTTTCGAGTTTCACATTTGGTATTCCTCAATCATTTGAGACCATTCGAGACCCAAACAATTTGAACTGATCTCTATCATTAATTGTCAAAGGGGTCAACCCATTCGAAATATAAATTTCTAAAGGGTTTAGCAGAATTGGTGAATAAAGATGGCGCGTATATTACATTTGTTTGCGATCCAAAAATTGGAGGAACGTAAACTTGAATTAAATAGGCGATTTTGAATCTTTAATGATATGGATAATGCATTTTCCATTAGTGATAAAGCATTCAAGCTATTTAGATTGAATAAACATAGTGCAGGTTATTTAATTCACACATTAGAACATGTGATGGAGGAACAATCTCGAACGTCTGCATTATCTATTTTTACAAAGGTTTGTTATGCTTATTATTTTTCTTAATAATACTACTAAAAGTGTTGTAATAAAACAAAAATTTTAGTTTATCACGCTTTTAAGATAAAACCTTCAATAAATTCCAGAAGAATACGTTTTTTGCTCAGAAGCGGCATTTCTTTTTGACACAATAAGAGTATTCTAATAAATGTATTTACTAGAGATGGGCGATATTTCACTGACGGTGATTTTTTCACCGTTACTCCTTGATCAGCGTCACTCCCAAAGACTGGATCACAAAAGTATTAGTGATTGAGATATTGGTGATCGGTGTTTAGTGATACTCTCATCAGACGGTGACGACTGATAATTCCAGTTTTAAAGCTACGACCGTGACTGACAAAATATCGGTTGGCGTCTTGGGATATGGTGACTCAAAGGTGTGGGTAGTAGCGGCCTATTTCCTTAATTCTCATGTTTCAATAAATATTCCTTGAAAAAGAACCTCCACTTAATTACTCTGTGGCGGCGGACTCAATCTCCTTAAACTTTTCAATACAATAACATGTTGGATATTTTTCAAATTTACTTTTATAGCCCAAACATAATAATTATATACTATAAAGTAGGTATAGTTGAGATTAATAAACATAATAATTTATATTTTGTAAAGCAATATTGTATAGTAATATTCGTCAAAGATAGTCTTTGTACTCAGTCCATTGATTCCTAATTCCCATCCCCCCTTCCCCGTTTAACAAAAATACATTTGTTATTTATTAATCTCTAGAGACTGGAAAGTTGTCAACTTTGTCTTTCTATCTACTAATAGTAAAGAGCAGTGACCATTGATCTCTATAATATAACTGGATGGACATACACATGCACATTCCAAGGACAAAGGCGTGAATCTTAAGTGTATATCATTGATCTCTATAATATAACTGGATGGATATCTGTGGCTGAAATTTTCGAGCTGTCGTCTGCATACCATTGGGTAAGAGAGAAAGACACTTTCGGGTATCTCTTTCTCTCTTTCACCCTTACAAGGAAATGTGGCATTTTGACGTCGTTCATTAATTTCACTGAATATATGAGATCCATCAATGTGAGAGTGGTTAAATTAAATAAATATTTTAGTTAAAGCTTTGAAGAGCATATAAAAGTTAAAAACTGGTTAGTTTTTTCTTTAAATAAGTTGATGTAGCCTAATATGTACGATGATTTTTGAAGGAAGCTTACTTTTAAGGCTTTATCTCGTACCATAATCCTACCCTATAGTGGTGTTTAGTTAGGATAAAAGACCTTCCATAAGGAAATTTCTACTTCTGTTCTAAATTGCCGTTCATCCTACCAAAATATTATATATATGATAGTATTCTGGTACGAAATAAAGCCTTACAGATTGGGATAGTTACTAAAATCAGGGTTTAGTAGATACTGTACTTCCTACAAGCCAATAACCTAAATTATCATTTGAACGTAAGACTTCTACACAAAGTGTGTCATTCAAACAAATGTAATACAGTTTTTAGCTAACTTGTTTCATTATAGTTATCGAAATTTCAACATAATATGGTTTCTGAAAGATATGATAATACTTTCCACAAGCCTATAACCTAAGTGATAGTTTGAATGCATGGCAACTATTCAAAGTTTGTCATTCAAACATATATAATCAAGTTTTAAGATACCTTGTTCATTATATTTACCGAACTTTCAATATAATATGGTTTCTGAAACCAATATACAAGCTAATAACCAACTTTAAATATAAGTGTTGTCGTGGCAGACTGTAAACAACATAGATGATAACTACATAAAAATTGAAATATCTAAGGTTTTATTCGTATTTGTACAGTATTACCTGTAAAACTGGATTGTATATCCTTTAATGTAAATGTTTCTTCAGGAAAGTGTGGTATAATACTTCACTATTTTCAAACAATAACACTTTTATTCATCAGAGATATGTTTTTGCATAAGAACATTGAAAGATACAGTTAAATCTGTCCTCCCCACAGTGTAAAAGAAGATAAACTTGAGCGTCACGCTTTTGTCCTTGGAATGTGCATGTGTATGTCCATCCAGTTATATTATAGAGATCAATGGTGTATATCGTCTGCTACACTGAGGGGGGAACAGATTTAACGGTTTATTTAAATGTTCTTATGCGAAAACATGTCTCTGATGAATAAAAGTGTTATTGATTGAAAATAGTGAAGTATTATTTCACACTTTCCTGAAGAAACATTTACATTAAATGTTATACAATCCAGTTTTACAGGTAAGACTTTACAAATACTAATAAAACCTTAGATATTTCAAATTTTATGTAGTTGTCATCAATGCTGTTTACAGACTGCCACGACTACTTATATTTAAAGTTGGTTATTAGCTTGTATATTGGTTTCATAAACAATATTATATTGAAAGTTCGATAAATATAATGAACAATGTATCTTAAAACTTGATTACATTTGTTTGAATGATAAACTTTGTATAGTTGCCATGCAGGGCCGTAGTGAGGGGGGCAGCAGGGGCAGCCGCCCCGGGCGCCGGGCTCAAGGGGCGCCATCAAGATGTAGATTTAAAAAAATGTAAAATGTAAGATTGCGAAATTTATTCGAACGCGCAGTTAAAAAGACGTATACATTTCTCCTTTAAGAATAAAAATGGTGACTTGATGAAACTTCCATCATCCGAACACAAAATGTTTGTATAGATTTAGCTTGGGTGACACTGACAGTAAATTCTACTATGAATATGTGACGGACGAAGGACAAACATTCCAAGCGAGGTGGAGACAGCCAAGCAGAAGTAATTAGGGGCTGTGTCTGCTTAGGAATGTGGTCTCTTTGTTTTGGCACCTGTGAAGAGGGGTAGCAAGTAAGACAAGCTGCCAGTGAACAAACAGTTAGTGTGCGGTACGCGCAGTGTTTCGTGCCAAGGGAGAGCAGCAGGGGCGGAAGTAAAACGACCGAACGTGAAAGGAGCCGTGCAGAGAACGGCCTGAACGGGGAACGGAACGTAATTAATTTATCTGAGAAGCGTGTGACAGTATAAATTTGAAATATGAAATTTGCTCGTTGCCGTGACACTGTAATGACATTTATTTTATTAGCATTGTTTGTAAATTTGTATGACATTGTCGATTGAGTTGCGTGTGAATTATTACACTGTGCCACGTGTGTGTGTCGAAATGGGGCCTACAAAGTTGTCGGGAGCACAAAGCAGAAAACGGAAAAAACAACAAGAGGCAGATAACATAGTTCAAGCCAAGCAGTGGCAAAAACTGGGTTGGGTAAAGAAGGTGGATCCCTCAACCACTGCGCTACCACTACAGCAAGGTATTGAAAGTAGGCCATCTACATCAACACTTTTAGAAAATGAAAACTTTACTAAAGTAACTAAGAATGTAACTGGTAGTGTAAATGTACATTCAGAGGGTTCTAGACCAAACCTTAACCAGTCCTTTCTAACATTTACTCCTTGTGAAGATGTACAGGAACAGGATTTGGAAAATGAACCAACCAAAATTCAACTAAATTTTAATGATCCCACAACATGGTCTGATTTGAATGACCATGTGAGAAGCTTATTAGTTGAACATGGTCCAGAACAAAATAAAACAGGTAATTTTCTTTTATCAATTAATTCAGAAAAAAGGCATTTTACAGGAAGTTGGTTCCATAAAAAACTTTTGAACGGAGAAAGTGTAGAGCGAAATTGGCTAATTTACAGTGAAGAGAAAAAATCTATTTACTGTTTTCCCTGCATGCTATTTGGAAAGCATTCTAATTCATGCTTGGCAAATCCAAAAGTAGGATTTTCTGACTGGAAAAAATTACACCCTCGAATTCCAGAGCATGAAAATTCTGTAGAGCACCGTGAATGCTATGTTACTTGGAAAAACTTTGAAAAAAGGATTAAAGAGGGCAGTACAATTGATACTGAACTACAGGAAATTATCATAAAAGAAAAAGAGAAATGGCGGCACATTCTCAGAATTATTGTTGATTTTATTTTGTTTTGTGCAGTCAACAACTTGGCTTTTCGAGGTTCAAGTTCAAATATACGTGAGGCCAATAATTGTGGTATTTTTTTAAATTTGCTAGAGTTTGTTTCTCATTATGATAAACAGCTAAAAGAGCATATTATCTTAAGCAAATAAAAAAAAGGAATTACAAATTACTTTTCTCCAACAATTCAAAATGAGTTCATCAATTTAATAGGTGACACTGTACGCCAAGAAATATTAAAATATATAAGAGAGGCAAAATATTTCTCAATTTCATTTGATTGTACACCAGATGTAGCCCATCATGAACAAATGTGCCAGATTATTAGGTACGTGAAAGTTTCAGAGGGTGTTTACTCTATTGAAGAAAGTTTCATTGATTTCATCAAAACTAGTAAAACGACTGGAGCTGGTTTAACTGAAGAGATTCTACAAAAAGTAGAAGCCGATGAACTTGATATTCATAATTGCCGAGGGCAAACTTACGATAATGGTTCAAATATGGCTGGGAAGTATTCAGGAGTCCAGGCCCGTATACAAACAATTAACAGCCATGCACGTTTTATGCCATGTGCTGCTCATTCATTGAATTTGGTTGGTGTTCACGCTGCTGGAGTTTCTCCAGATGTTATCACATTTTTTGGAACAGTACAAGAACTGTACAAATTGTTTGCTTTCAGTGTCAAAAGGTGGGAAATATTATCTAACAAACTTTCTACCACTCTCAAGCGTCACTGTGATACAAGATGGGCATCCAAATATTCAGCTGTTCATGCACTTTATTCACAGTTTGATAAAGTCGTCGAGGCCTTAGAGGAAATTTCTAACAACCCTCAATTCCATGACTGTTTATCAGTGGTTAAAAGTCTTCTTAAACAAATTAATTTTAAGTTTGTTTGTTACTCTGTTATGTGGGACAAAATACTAAATCAGATCTCCCGCGTGAATGAACAGCTACAGCACAAAGATATGACCGTGGACCGTGCAGTTAGTCACATGACTGGATTCAAGGCCGTAGCCAGCCAATAGTTTCAGGGGGGGTTTGATGGGCACATCCCCCAATTGCTGGAAGCTAGAAAAAATTATAAATGGTAAACAGTTCTAGAAGCTCTCTGAAGTAGTTTTTTCATGGTAAAATAACTCACTAACTGCCGAAGGTTTGGAAAATTTCTAAATATTAAACACTTTTTGAAGTTCTGTGAAGTTTTTTTATGGTAAAATAACCCCCAAAATGCCCAAGGCTAGGAAAATTTCTAAATATTTAACACCTCTAGAAGCTCTCTGAAGTGCTTTTTATGGTAACACAGCCCCCTAATTTGTATTTGTATCTTAATTTGAATAGTGTTTGAACCATAAATAAAGCCATATATATTTTGTTCATAAAATTTCGCGGGGGGTTTGAACCCCCAAAACCCCTCCCTGGCTACGGCCTTGACTGGATTGAAAGATGCTTTACAAGATATCCGAGACACAGGGATTGATGTTATACTGGATGAAGCATCGAACATCTGTGCTGCAACATCTCTTGAAATTGACTGCTTTTTCGAGGAGAAAAGATCAAAGAAGAGGAAAAGACTGACTTTGGAAGAAAGTGAAGACACTGTTTTGACAGGAAAGCAAAGGTTCAGTATGGACTTTCATGTTATTTTGGACAAAGTCTTAGAAAAAATGGAATGGCGTTTTAAATGTTTTATTGAAGTGTTGGATGACTTTAATTTTTGAACGGGCAAGTCTTTGCATTCTATGACTGTAGAAGATTTAAAAGCTAGTGCAAAACGCTTAGCAAATAAATATGATAAGGATCTGGATGCTTCTGAAATAGAGGGGGAAATAGCTAGTTTTATGTTTCAGGCCAGTTCTTTATTTGAAAAAAGTCAGGATATTTCAAAAGCAACGTCTCTTGACCTATTAAATTTAATCCACAAAATGTTTATAGCCACATCTTATCCAAACTTAGTAATTGCTTACAGATTATTTTTAACATTAACAGTTACTAATGCATCTGGTGAACGAGGTTTTAGTAAGTTGAAAATAATAAAAAATTACTTAAGGTCATCACCTGGCAATTCTATCAATAGAAAAAGATATTGCTAAAAATATTAACTACGATGAAATAATCAATGATTTTGCTGCTGTTAAAGCTAGAAAAGTGAAACTGTAAGTATAAAATAATTCTGTTAATATTTTAAAATAATGTTACTTCTACATTTTTCATAAGTAATTGAGCTAGCAGTTAATAATAAACAAAAAGTATTCTTCATTCAATTCAAACTATTTACAATTTTTTTATTTACAACAACATATATTAAAGCTCATATAATCAGCACAGACTATTGAATAAGATTATCTATATAAGTTAATTTTTAATAAAAAGAATATTAAATTATAATAAATATTTACGGAAAAAATTTTTTGTTACTATTTAATAGAATTAGCAAATTATAAACGGGACAATAATTCAAGACACATTAGTAATAGCAAGATGTTTGCTATAGAGCTATTGTATCACATCTGAAAAAGGTATAGAATACGATATGACACCATCAACTGCTCAGTTATGACTGGGCGGAAATGGGTGGGTGGGGAGAGGGGGCGCCAATGTTACTGTTTGCCCCGGGCGCCAATTACTCTAGCTACGGCTCTGTTGCCATGTATTCAAACTATCACTTAGGTTATAGGCTTGTGGAAAGTATTATTATAATACCTGTTTTTTTAAGTTGGCTCATATCTTTCAGAAATCATACTATGTTGAAATTTCGATAACTATAATGAAACAAGTTTGCTAAAAACTGTATTACATTTGTTTGATTGACACACTTTGTGTAGAAGTCTTGCTTTCAAATGATAATTTAGGTTATTGGCTTGTAGGAAGTACAGTATTTACTAAACCCTGATTTTAGTAATAATCCCAATCTGTAAGGCCTTATTTCGTACCAGAATACTATCATATATAATATTTTGGTAGGATAAACGGCAATTTAGAATGGAAGTAGAAATTTACTTCTGGAAGGTCTTTTATGCTAACTAAATACAACTATAGGGTAGGATTCTCGTACGAGATAAAGCATTACAAGTGAGCTTCCTTCAAAATGCATCGTATATATTAGGCTTCATCAACTTATTTAAAGAAAAAACGAACCAGTTTTGAACTTTTACATGCTCTTCAAAGCTTTAACTAAAATATTTATTTAATTTAACCATTCATACATTGATGTATCTCATATATTCAATCAAATTAATGAACGATGTCAAATTGCCACATTGCCTTGTATGGGTATAAGAGAGAAAGAGATACCCGAAAGTTTCTATCTCTCTTACACAATGGTATGCAGACGACATCTCGAAAATTTCAGCCACAGATGTCTATCCAGTTATATTATAGAGATCAATGGCAGTGACTGGGGCAAAATATCGATACAGCAACAAATTGCGTCCGTGAAAAAATATAATTTGACAAAACACTGTGACTACCAGTCACCGTGAATAATCACTGGTATAAATCACCGATATTTTACAATCATGGTCACGGTAAACATTGATATCGAAAAATCACGTTTTGGCCCATCCCTAATATTTACAAAAGTAAGAAAATTGGTTATGTATCACAGATATATTGTCCACATAGGCACTGCACATAGGAACATATTTAACGTTTAAGCTGTGCTGGGATTGGTTGATCTCGCCGGAAACTAGTTCGTTGCATGAGAAATTAGTGTATACAACTTAAAGCTAATTCGAATAGTTGTTTTCTCGACAACATATATCGAATACGAATGATTTTAGTTCAGGAATACAACAAATGTTTTCTTAGGGTTTTTGAAGCGTCCGAGAAGGCTAGATTCGAGTTCAAAACAAGAGATCTCAGGAAGAGAGGTCCTTATTTCATTCTATTTATCGAACATTAAATATATCATCTTTTCTTAAATCAATATACAAGCTGAGAGCCAACCTTAAATATGTTGTAATATAGCACCCCAATACTGCCTACAAGCCCTATAAACTAAATGAAAGTTTGAATGTAAAACTACTACACAAATTTTGCTATTCAAACACATGTAATAAAGTTTTAAGCTACCTTATTCCATCATAGTTATCAAAAATTAAATATAATATGGCTTCTGAAAGCAATAGGCTATACAAGCTAAGAGCCAACTTTACATACAATCTTCGTTTTCAGACTGCTCAAATCCGAGAGATTTCACAAATTTGTCAAGTTTAGCATTCCAATCCCGTGGTGCCTGCTTCAATCCATAGAGGGTCTTATGTAACTTACAAACAAGGTTGCTGTCAGTTACGAAGCCAGGTGACTGCTTCATATACACCTCTTCAGAAAGGTCTCAATGTAAGAATGCATTTTTGACGGCCAACTGGAAGGCAATTAAATCTTCTTTGTTTATGATGGCAAGTAGGGTCCTGACAGTAGTTAAATGGACTACGGATGAGTACGTTTAATTGTAATCAAACCCTTTCTTCTCTGCACAGCCCTTCACCACCAACCTTGCCTTGTATCTATCAAGCTGTCAATTTTCATCCTTCATCTTGATGACCCACTTGCAGTTGATAGCTCGTTTACCGGATGGCAGCTTCATGATGCTACGTCCCATTCTTTTGCGACGCAACCTGCTTGCTGGTATGCCTGATCGTAAACTCTAACTGGGTTCCCTTATTTTTTAAATAATCGAGAATTTCCTGAAACACAAATTCACCATCATTATCTGATCTAAAGCGACTTATCTTTAGGTAAAAATGAGCTGTTGCCATAGCTTTAAATTGTTTTTGTTTTTGTTTTGATTACCTTTGTGAGTCAGAGACGCGTGTATATCCACGATCTCTTCAGCACACAACATCGATCCTGATTTGGCAATTTTTATATTGATAGACTTTGATAGGCGTCTCTTATTTGAGACCAAACCAATATTTTTATCACTGATCGTATGTTCAGTGGCGCCAGAGTCAATCAACCACAAAGATCCATCACAATAAGCCTCTGATGTTGACACAGTCAAACTAAATTCATCATCACTAGCTTCGGCTTCATTTGCTTTACGTGTTGAATTCTTCTGCTGCTTCGTGCCTTTCAATTTTAGACAGTCTGAATGAAAGTGACCAGTTTATGACAGAAAAAACAATTATTACCAGTAACTTGCTTTGAAATGTTTTGTTTACAATTCTGACAACATTCCGGTTGCGAAGATTTCAATTTTGTAGCCTTTCAATCAGTAACGCTAGAGAATGATTGGCTGCATCCATCGATACCTTCTGCTTGGCGTTTGCTCTGCTCATCAAATAGGCGCGTTTTTACTTACAAGTGCTAATTTGAGATTATCAGCAGATAGTGTCTCTATGGCAGTGACAATAACTTGATATTCAGAGCAAACGCCAAGCAGTAGAAGCGTGCTGGGCTAATAACTTAACAGAGTACACACGTCTATAGAAATAATTAACAGGTTTTAGACTTGACAATACATGTGTGTGTATATTTTTCATTTTTTAAGATATTCATCGACTATCTTAGATCTTTGGACTGTGCTTCTTTGTATCTAGGTTCTCTATGCCTCGAGATTGAAGTGTTTTTGTTTATGATTTGATTATTATGTATTATATTGTTTTGTTAATGTTCTTCTTTCTTTTTGCGTTGTTGAAGAAGGGGAAAACCGTAATGTTGTGTGTTTGTATTTTTCCTGTTGTTGAGGTTAAGACTGTTTCCTGTTTTTTCCTTATAAATTCTTAACCCTTCCCACCTTCCTTAACATTTCCTCACTCTTGGAAGCGACAAGAACTTACCTGGACCTCTCTAGCCCCATTGTATATCTATAGTTTTGCGGGCTAAGATTTACTGCCATGTGTATTGTTTTCCCGCCAAGTGTCACTGGCGTGGTTTTTAGCACTGCCAATTTTAGTTAGTTGCGCGCTGAGACAAGGTAGAGCCAGAAGTTAAGTAAGGTTCCGTGAACTTTCACCCGGAAGCGGTCCAGTCTCTTTTATTCGTGTGCGTGTGTTAATGAAGAGGACTGCTCCAAGACACTACCAATCAGACAACATAGAGTGAATGTGAGTTGCTTCTACCCTTTCCCATCCACCATACAGTCGATTTGTCCATGTTCGTAACACTGGTCCTCCATAAGTATTTTTGTTTATCATTCATTGTGAATTACGCTACAACATGTTATAATAACTAATAACATGACTCAACTGTTATACAAGTGCATATGCATAGACACAGATCAGCTAAGAAAATGAACGACACATTTAACAGTGGTATCAACCTAAGCTAGAAAATCCCCGGGTAGAATTGCCTATTTTAACAATTCAAACGAATGTAATTAAGTTTGAAGCTACCTCGAACCTCTTCCGAAAAAGGGACTCCATCCACCTCGGTTGGCAACCTGCTCAAGGCGTCACATTAGGAGTTCTCATTCCCTAACAAGTATTGATAGTCAATCTAAAACTCTTGTAAGGTTAGTAGCCACCGAGTGAGTCTGCCACTTTTCAACCTGCAGGTCCTTAAGAAAGCCTAAGCCTTGTGGTTCGACAGCGCTACAATAGGGTTACCCAACAACAAACCCGGAACTTTTGCAGAACCCATACTATAGCAAGGAACTCTTGCTCTGTCACAGAATAATTTCGCTCCGCTCAATTCATCTTGAAACTATCCATGGCCACTACGCGCTTAGTACCGTCTGAGTCCACCTGATGGATGGTGTCTCCCAGAGCGTATGCGCTAGCGTCGGTCGTCACCTAATCGGTGTCATTTGTCCGGGGGTGTAGCAGATCTGGGTTTCTATGAACAGATCCTTGACTCTGTGGAAGGCCTTTTCCTCTGAACCAAACTTCCACTTAATGTTTTTACGTAGCAAATGGAAAAGAGGCATTGAAGCTTCAGCAATATGATTAGTATAGCCCTATAATATTCCACGACGCCAAGAAACGCCTTTACCTGTGTTCGGCTACGTGGGGTAGGCTATTCTTGGATCACTCTCAGCTTTGATGGGTCCAGCTTAGTGCCCTCAGGAGTCAATATGTGCCCCAAAAACGGCAACTCACTTCGGAAAAACAACGATTTCCTTAACTTTATCGTCATATTCTCGCTCAAAATACGATGAAACACCTGTTCAAAATGCTAAAGTGGGACTCAAAAGTGGGAGAGGTTACCATTACGTCACCCACGTAGGTGCGTGTGAATCTCATGCACGATTCCCCTAGTACCAAATCCATGCATCGTGTGATTTCGGCCACTGCAGTGCTCAACCCAAACGGTACCACATTAAAACAAAACTGCCTGGATCTTTACAGGAAAGCAATGTACTTCCTTGCTTTGGGCTTCAACCTGACTTGGTAATAACCTTGAGTCATGTCCATGGTACTGAGATATCGTGATCCCTCAAAACAGTGGAGCGTGTCACTAATAGCAGTGGGGGGACTCTCGGTCCTTAACAATCAAGGTAATCAGCTTTCGTGCATCCAGACATAACGTACTGAACGATCCTTCTTTATAACGCTCACCAGAGGGTTGGCGAATGGAATGGAGCAGTGGCTGATGATACCGGCCTCCAACAATTCCCTGATGTGTGAGTCGAGTTCGATTTAATATGCCTTGGGTAGTGGATAGCTCCGTTGGAATTAAGCAGTGTCATCTGTCAGAAGTATGCTTGCTTCATAGAAGTTATTAAAACCAGGCTGGTCAGATAATACCCTCAGATTCTCCTTCAGAAATTCAAAACCACCATCTCCTGCTGCTGCTCAAATTAAGGGATTCTCACACAAAGTCTTCCAGCTCCTTGTGCGTGGGCAACACTCGTCCCTCGTGAATAGGTATTTCTTCAATCCAACTTAGTACGCTACCTTTTCCTAACTGATTCTTTAGCTGGCATACTAACACCTGAACCCTCTGAGAATCCGGATTACATGTCCATTCTGCCTTGTCCAGTTCTTTTACTAAGCTAAACTCCTTGCTGGCAAATCTGATGCTACGGTTACAAAAATCCAACAAAACGTTGTTGTCCATCAAAAAACAACACCTATTATCACAGGCTTGATCAACCCCTTCACCACGAAACAATTCGCCAAACGGTCCTAACCCAAACCAGTACAACAATTCATGCTCATTCTCCTCTTCTTTCGATAGTTCCACTCTAAGTCCATCCCTAACTGATATGTGTTTACTCGTACCTTCTCCCTTCGCTTCTCCCCCTCATTACCTTCCACCAACCTTTCCGACTAGGAGGCAATTTTCAGAGAGGTTGATCGTTTGACGCCAGATTAGTTGCACCCATCCTAGCCCTCAGCCTTCACTGTAAGTCTGATACCTCCTGTACTGGTCAATCCAATCGTTTGATGACCCCCCCTCCCCCCCATTTGTTGATCTCATACAGATGACCGTGGAGTTGACCCTTCATATCTTCTGAGGTATTTGGTCCGGTCCTTTGGGATGCACATTGCATTGCGGCTACCCTCACGCTTGACCGGTTGAATACCCCCTGCTGACGTTGCTGACCACCCACTAGTAATACCGCTGGGTGGGACTCTGTTGAATTGCTTATAACACGTTGATGGTTTGGGCGATTTCCTCCAGGATATTGAGAATAAGCCTCCCTGCTTAGGTTAGGCCCTCTAGTGTTCCGCTTTAAAAATTCCAGCTGGTCCAACCTTCTCAACTCCTCACGAAACGATTGCACTGATTCTCTTCTACCTAATGCTAACAGTTCTTGGACTCGTTATGGCAGCTGGCTGTTAACCATGCTCATCAGTTCTGAATCCGTCATGGGACACTCCAAATGCCAACTGCTCTCATACATATTCAGTAAATGTGCTTCCATATTTGGTCCAGTGCCCTCACGATACCTCTCCCCATCCAAGCACGCCCTGGTTTGGCCTTACCGCTCCGCCGTCCAAAACTTTTCCCTGAACCGCATCGCAAATGAATCCCACGTGGATATATCATCTTGATAAATTTGCCACCACTGACAAGCAGCTCCTTGCAAGGTTGTTCCAGCAAGCCCTATTCAATCCCGCTCAGGAATCATTTGGCCTGACAACATGTCCGCTAACCTCTTCAAAATGGGAAATCGGGTTTTCCATAAGTTTCCCTGTAAGCTTAGGTAAACGTTCCTCTAACGCCTTTAGGTTCAACCAAGAGCCCAAACTAGCAAATTTCGTAGCAGGCATTTTCAATTGAGCCTCTCGAATACTCTCATCCACCATTGCTAGAATTCGGGCCACTTACTCAGTTACACCCGGCTTAACCCGCAAATTTCTTTGATGCAATAACGAACTACCCTCATTTAACGCCAGCAACTCTTGCTTCAACATCAATACCCTTCACCTTCTCCCCAATTGTACTAGTAACTCTATCCTCTATTAAGGTAGGCAAAGTGTTTTAAAGCTGACTCACTCTCTGATCTATTATTTCCTAGGTGGCATGACTGTGCAGTGATAGAGCTTTAAGCTTGCCCTCGAATGACGTCACCACTTTACTCATTTTCTCATGGTGTGTCTGGAACACCCCGGTCAACCGGGCCTTTGTCTCCTGGAGTCCTTTAGTTACTGCGTTTATCTGGTTGCTGTTGGCTTGCACCGTAGTCACAAGATCGTTAATCCTCACATTCAGCTTCACCCTTTCATCATGTAGAGTACGGCTAATATCAGACTTTAGCGTTTCATTGCTTGCTTCTATCACCTTCGTTTAAACTAAATTATTCTGTTCGAGTGCTTGTTCCATGGACTGCCTTACCTCCTCTTTCAAAACCGTATTGTTGTCACGTATTGCACCACTGAATAGAGCCAACAGTTGATTCAAGTCCCATGCAGGTCTTCCTGGTACATCTGAAAACTGTAGAGGAGGTGCATGTATCCCCTTACAACAACCTGCCTTCAATCCACTAGTAGTCAATCCTTTACAAACATTAACACATTTAATAATAACCACAAAAAAAAAATAGCAAAATAGTTTAAGCTAACAAAAGTTCAAATAAATAATACATCCTATGCATTAATAAAAGCAAAATTAATATTTGATACGTTTAGCGATGTTGTCTATTCTCTGATTTATTAGTTAGATAACAAAAAAAGTTAGGGAGAAACTTCTATATTTATTATACCATAACACACAAATCAAAACTTTACCCTCTTACAATTTACTCTAATAGTTGATGATGGTGATGACAATAAATCAGCCTAACACAAACTATTACTAGGCATTAGCACTACATCAACAAAAGTTCAAGCTCATTAAAGAAGATTATTGGCCACGAAACCTTAAATCATAAAAAAACCTAAGTTAATTATTGGTGTTCTGAATTGGCCTTATGTGACTCCCATTTCGCTCACCCCCTCACGTATTCCCATGAGCTCTTGTTCATCTAACGGTCGTTACGGTGACCAGCTGTTAAGATAACTGTCCGTTCGGCGGTCCCAGCACACGGATTTACACAAAGTCAAAGTCCAACGATACAAATAGCTCAAGAACACATACCTTTCCTAGCGATTGTTTAGGTACCTCTGAACATGCGTACAATCCTTAACAAGGTCACTCTTGGGCTCCTTTAGATAGTTAGTTTTCACCACAAGCAATATTTTCCTTGCCACACGAATATTTTTCGACCTTTAGCATTCACGAGCTATCTGCAGTCAAGCGTCTCTCTCAAGCTAGCCCCCAACAACAATACTTTTTTCCGCATCTATCACTGCCAGCTCACAAACACAAATCCCCCTAACTGCATAACCACACAATTAATTGAATTAAGTAAGCTATGAATTACATACACATACAAACTGGTTTAGTTAGGAATTATTAGAATGGCTATTATTACCAAGAGATAGGAGTAAACATTTACTCGGCTCAAGGAGTATTATGTGTGGATAGAAAGTTGGAAATCCCCTTATTTGCAAAATATATAATCCTTCCTTCTGTCTCAATTAGACATTTTTTATTTATATCATAAATACATATACATATTACCCAAACTACCTAATAGATCAATAAAGATCACATGCCTGGGTTTGGAGGTAGAAATAGAAAACCAAAGTTAAAGCTATATTTATAATTTTAGGGGGGAAAAGGCCAAAATTTAAAGTAGCATTCACCTATTGACTTAAAATTATATATCTCACAAATTAAGAATTTGACTTGTCGAGTTTCTTCAGCAAGCCCACAATATATCGATTTAACCAGTTATATTGTGTAGATCAATTGATCTAACAAACTTTTTTATGTAAAAGTATCGATTTAAATCTAAAATATTTTACAATTTATTAGTGGGTTGAGGTCAAAATTACTTTCTAGTTTTTGTAGTGATGGGCACAATCGAGTAATTCTAAGACTCGAGTAATTACTCGATTCTCTTTAAAAAGAACCGAGTAGCCGAATAAAATTACTCGAGTAATTTTTAGCGAATCATCTACTCAAAAGTCGAATCAGTGTTGCCAATTGTACGATCCGGATACTACTTTTGATATAATTTCACCACGTGTACAATCCAATTTTAGGATATTTTCTAAAAGTAATATCCTGTGACCCTGCTATCTAGTACAAATTTTACATGAATTTTTTTTTAATGAAAATCGCAAGACTTATCAATATAATGCCAGAAAGTAGTATCCTACTGGTCAAAATTCAATCCATTTCATCATGTACTTTCGCTAGAGACTATATACTTGGCAACATTGAGTTGAATTGTCCCGTGGCAATCGGTTGGACAACATTACTCGGGAGTCTTGCAATGGAATTCGATACTTATAACAAGTCCATAATCTTTTCCTATATATTATTATTATTATTATTATTATTATTATTATTATTATTATTATTATTATTATTATTATTATTATTATTATTATTATTATTATTATTATTATTATTATTATTATTATTATTATTATTATTATTAGTACCGCGTCTTACTACCCGTTCGGATTGTACGCACTTACGTTAATGTTTTATGGTAGGATGATTATGATATGAAATGGAGGACCTACAGTTTAACGTGGAATTCGAACCACGGTGGAGGCCTGGTATTCCACACATTCACAAATTGTGATTAATACACGCATTGTCATAGGTGAAGGAAGGGTTTGGCAATCAGATAAACCTATGCCGAGACCGAGGATTGAACCTTGGACACCCAGCACAGAATTCCGACACCTTAACCCTAGACCGCCAGGTCACCTTCCTGTAGTAGGCAGTCAACACTGACAGTGAATTCCACCCCCTTATTTTCAGGTTTCACTTTACATGTACAGTTAATATGAGAGTATGCGTTTTAAGAAGTGTCTCACAATAAAATAATTATTGTGCTCTTTTTAATAAAATAAACTTTTATTTATACGTTCATGTTAAAGAAATTAATAATAATTGAACCTTTTTAAAAGTGAAAAACTTTCTTTTGTAACATACTCTAATTAGTTTCAATTTATAAATGATTATATTTTACTAAGAAATTATAATCAATAAAATAATTAGTTTCGTTTATGCGATTGTGGAAATAAGACTGCTGAGGTGCCGAGTAAAAAAATCGAGTAACTTTCATCGAGTTCTTTTAAAAAGAATCGGAAATGTGATACGTTTAGTTAGCATGCTTTCCGATTGTAAACCTTACATCTGAGAGTATTTTGTAGGTATTGAAAATGCATGTGCAACATTTAAACCATTAAGAGTCATTTTTGCGTAGCAGTATAAACTGTTGGTGAAAAATGAGCTCCAAGGGAATATGCCTTTTAAGTGGAAATAGCATGGTAAATATTCCAGCCAATAAGGTCGATTCTCACTTAGCTGGTAAAGCTACTATCACACGACACTTGCTTGTACTAGAAATCAAGTGTGCTAGCTAGCGCCTAGATATCTGTATACTAGCTAGTACAATAGAAACGGGACTAGAGTATTCACACGCTGCTAGTTTGGTACTAGGTTCTAATGCAAATATTTATGGAACATCAACTATTAATTTTGGGTGAAGCAGCTGAATTAATTATTAATAATGATATTGAAAATTATGAGAGGGAGCGTAGGAAAAGAATATGGACACGGAACTGGCTGGAAAGACGAAATAATGATCGCGGGATACTGAAAAGGATACATTCGGAGGTTAGGTAGGATACATTCAGGGTGACTCTAACGTTTAGTATCTCCCCAAATTTGTATTCATTTATTTACGATGTGGTTAGAGGCACCTAAGACTATGGGTGTCCAAGTACAGTATCCTTAACACACACATGTTCTTTTTTTAGGCCTACGCACACTTTATATTCTAAAAAAGCAACCACCCAAGTTGGCATGCTATCAAGTTTTTTTAGATTAAATTTGGGTCTGGAACACAGTTTGTCATTTTTAGATGACATGTTTTTAATTAAATATATATTTAATATATTGTCATATTGTGGAAATTTGGTATTATATAAACAAGGATATTTAGAAGAATTTTCTGCCAACAACAAAATAACATCCGATGACCATGTCGGCGCCATTTCTATTATTTCTCCACACAAACTCACAAAGTCTCAGCGCGCTTTGATTGGTCGAATTACACAGACTAGTGTCAGAACTAGTACGAAAATAGCGCCTGTTCTATCCTCAAAACTAGTATGGTAGCCAGTACCAAGTGGCAGAACCAGTATACTTTTTCTGATTCACACGACGCTAGAAGATGACGTGCTAGCTAGCGCTAGCTAGCACACTGGATTTCAAGTACGAGCTAGTGTCGTGTGATACGGGCTTAAGCAAAGAGAAAATAAAAGGTTAATAAGGTCCGAGTAAAGTTACTCGAGTAATACCGGAAGAATCGAGTACAGCCGATTACACAACACAATCGAGCTACTCGATTATTTTTACTTGATTGTGCCTAAAGTCTATGTGGTGTGATTGATTTTGGATGTTCTATAATAATTATGGCAAACCCACGCACTACGATTAACAATCGTATATTAAACACCTTTTATATATATATATTATATATATTAAACACCTTTTATATATATATAATAATATAATCCTAATATCATCCCAATCTAAATACAATCCATTTCAGGTGCGTGTTCTATCGCATGAGACTAGAAAGTTGGCAATGCTGCCTATTTCTAGGTTATCTAAATTGTACTCAATTTCAGGCCTCTCAGGCTTGATTGATAATTCACTTAACCTTATCTTATCACACTTTAAACCATTTGTTTTAACTCGATGAACATTGAACTAGCCCTCAAGTTAAAAGAGTCCAATAAGTAAAGTTCATTTCAGTTCCTCTTGCCGAGTAGGTGGGGTCTACCATAAATTGACAATCCTGATAATTACTAGCAATACACCAATTAATATGTCTGCCTCCCAAATCTTCGTATTGAAACGGAGCTTGTCAACAACCAGATTAATGTCGGCTGCTATTAAGAATGTCACCGTCATCGGTGGTGGTCTAATGGGGTCAGGAATAGCGCAGGTAACAATAATAATGTCTAAAAACATATGCACAAGTGTCACACGCCTAGAAATGCAGCAGTCTACTGGTTTTGCCAAACGAGAAGGTCTAGTTTCAATCTAGCGGGGTGTTTCTTAATGGTTTCCCACTTTTCCTTCAGGAAAATATTCATTACACTTATATTCCTCATCCCTGCCAGATTGGTATAAATATGCTGATAGCCTGGATGAGTATTAGGAGACTAAACTGGTCTACACAATTTATTTTCGAAAAAAATACTTAATGAAAATAATACTACTGACAACATTATGAATAACCAACTTTGATGGCTACATGCTTTTTTTTTCTTTTTTTTAAGGCGTACACTCACAATAGACTAGACTGCCAATGACTGAGAGATTGGTGTTCAATTCCAATCGTGTACTAAAAGTGGTTTTTCCCTGATGGTTTTCCACTCCTCACAAATGCGGGTACACCTTTAAATTCAACCGTCCACATCCCTAGCACATTAGGTGTATAACCTGAATGAGTAGTAAGAAATGCGGTGATAAAAAAATAGGCCTATATATTTTGCTTTGCTTTGTCGTATTAATGGGCTGTGTTAGTTACCACCTCTTTCACATTGTTACACCATGACATATTTGCATATAGGCCAGATAACTACTGAAGACTCTTTAAATGTATAGGTACCCATTCCTAACTTTTACCAACATTTAATTCATGACATATACACTATTATTGAACTATAATTAATAAAATATATATTTAAGCTTTTAAAATAGTGGTTTATGTTGTGAACTATGAACTAACCTGACCTAACCTAGCTTAACTTTCATGTCTGAGAAAGTTAAATGTTAATTACATTTGGAATGGGTGTACACATTACTTAGGTATGGACATTTATTCGGGTTTTGAAATTGAAATGTTTGAGGAAATGCTAAGGAATATGGCCAAACATATATTGTACTCTTTGAAATATCAGAGTCAAGTTATTATAACTTCTAAATTTGGACTTGATTAAATGTTTAAAATATTAATTTTTCCCCCTTTTATATGTTAAATGTAGCTAATAACGTCTGGTACATAGTGTTATTTTCATAAAAAAAAATTTTTTTCTACAAAAATAGGCCTATATTGTTTGTGTAGTAGATCCCGGCGAGGCATAGTGGAAAACTAAATTAAAACTAATTCCTCTATTAAAAATAAAACTTTAAACTAGTGTTATTAAATCTCATCTTTTGTACTTCTTTCCTACTACCATCTGCTGTCTGGTTCTATAACTTTTATTGGAAATATAAATACTAGTCCTTCCTAACCTGGCCACTTTTTTCCTGTTCATGTCCTGTATCTTCCTTTATTTTATCTTCCCTCACCCACTTTACTATATTGTGAGATCTCTCTTATGGATCAGATCTATCAGGAGGTTGTCTCTGTGGATAAATTTATAAGATTTTTAGTTAAACTCAACCACTTTAAATCCAGTTTTATGGTAATAACACAATCAATAATATGACTTCTTGAAATGTGTTGATAGCAAAAGTGTAGTTATATGAATAATTGAATCTATAAATAGAAAGTGACCTGATATGTTTGTCAAATTTGAATAGCAGAGATTTGGAAGACTGTTAAGGTATACACCAAAACTTCATGGTGTTAGCCCGCACTATAGCCATACTGACCAAGTGGCTGCCGTCTGTTGGCAAAGATAGTGCCAATTTATGTGGATAGAGGGTGTGGTCAGCACAACAAACCCTCTGGCTTTTAATCTCAGTTTTTTAGACTGTAGCTACTACATTTTCATTCAAGTACCATATCTCCTAATTTTTCCTCACGAGACTGAGTTGACCCTGTTCCACACCAACTGCTTTACAGAAAATCTGGAAGCGCTGGGGATCAAACCCTGAATCTATGGATCTGTAGGGCCAAGAACTTTGACTACTAGACCACAGAGGTTGTCAGACACAAGGTATTGATGAGCAAAACCACAGTACAGCTCAGAAGGATCTCTGTTCAACATTTAGACAAGTTAAAACTTTTAGGGTAAGCACATACATACAATTTTTAATGTTCGACTGTTTAGTCGGTCATCAAAAGATCACGAGATCATATGGGAGTGCGCATACTAGCGATACGATTGTAGCACGACAGAAAAGTCAAAAGTCAGTCAATGAGGTTTTTTGATTAAACAGTCGAACAACTATCGTTAGACAGCGCTATATCCACAGACTTGTATTGGTGTGCGCATACTTGCTATTAAACACTGTTCAGTCGATGTCTGATAGTCACACGGAAAGGTCACAACCAATTTCCAGCGCTATAGCAGGAGTAATTACAGATGAAAATGAAAACTTCATTGTTGAAGTAAAAGAGAAGCGACCTGCACTTTATTTAAAAACTATGAAGGAGTATTCTGAAATAAATGTAAAAAAAAAGGGAGGAAGTTTGCGTCGAAGTGGTTTTTGGTTGGGCAGAACTAAATTCAGAAAGTAAAGTAAAAATTGAAGTTATATTTCTCTATTATTATTTTTATGTGCATAGATATTTTTCAAGCCCAACATAAATAAATAAATGTATATCATACATATACAGTATCCATAAATAATTTAATATCTTGTCAAATTGGCATGGAACGGAGCCTTGTGGGGAAACAAAATAAGATGACAAATACTGGCAAACATTTATTCCCCTGTGAGATGTCTTCCTTTATGATCATTTTCACATGTAACATTTTCGAATGGACACTCATAACGTGTATCTGAAAATTTAATTCCGTCCTTTGTGCTTATATAATTATGTAAAATACAACATTTTTTATAATAGATACACAAAAGTCTACACTAACGTCAAGTGGCCTATAGAATATACGCCATTTTCCACCATTCCGCAGGCTCTTGTATGTCTGTAATTGAATATTTTGTTTGCTATACAATTAACTTTTTCTCGCAAAGGGCTGCAAAATATTATCTTTCAGTCCAAAAGATTCATTGGCTACTACTCCATAGAAAGGACTTATTCTCCCATCTTTATCACTAGGCAATCTTTTTCCACAACCAGGTTAATCCTATTTTATTGAAATCGTTTTTCAAATTTTAGTATTTAAAAATATCTGAGCCTCGACTTATTGTTAGTATGCGTGGGCCCACGATTTAACTGTTTAGTCGTGGTGAAATCGTGAAAAACACATGTTACAGCTAAACTGTTTAGTCGTGACAAAAATCATATGTATGTCTTACCCTTAAAGTAGGAACATGCTGGTTGCTCTTTTCTTACTAAAGAATAAAAAATGTTGTGTAACTTAAGAGGTGCCAGCCAGCATGAGAAATGAAGAGGACAGCTGGACTACCCACCAGTGTTGGTATAAATAATCATTAGTGGGAACTGGGATAAGTTAAAGAGTATCGGCTAGTGTTTTTCTTGTGGTTGGTTCACCTTTTTTTAGTATGTGGAATAGGCTACTTTAAGGGTGGTATGCAAGAACGTTAGTGAATGCTTAGTGGACTGATAGTGTGGTCCTGAGCAGACTATCTATCCACCTTTTAACCTATGATGACGTAAGTAAACCCATGCTAGTGGCCACTTAGTCAAGTTCTTGCATTCGGCCCCAAGAGCCCTTTTATGCAGGCGTTTTGTGCCGCGTGACACAATGACAAAAGCAGTTACGTTTTATGAGTCACTGGGAACAAATGAGTTCCTTTATGCTCTCGAAAATGTTGCCGGCATGTTTGAAAAACATGTCATCGTGTCCTACAAAGTGCCAGCAGCAAAGGTTGTGCAAAATATTCTAATTACATTGCATCTTATGGGTAAATTTATGCAAACACACCACTTGTCTGTCGCTTGTTGTCTAGACATTAGTGCTGCCAACCTCTGTCTAGTAGACAACATTAGTCCAGTTGCGTGGAAGTTCACAAGTGGGATTACTGTGCAATTTGAATAATTGATATTTGTTCTCATTTTTTAAAAAATATTGATGATTTGGATACTGAACGTTTTGTAGATGAGGTCAAGAAAAATAAAGCAATTTGGGATTCATTATTGGAGGAGTACAAAAACAAAACTATAAAGAAAATTCAATGGATAAAAGTGTGTACGCATGGATCCACCTTTCACTCTCCCAACACAAAGCTATTGGCAGCACTGACATGATTTATCTTCCCCCACTACTATTTTTTTTATGGGTGGCAAATGCTACTTCTATAAAATTAAAATTAACTTATAAATGTGACGGCTTTTGCCATCGTGTGCTGTACAACATAAAACGCTTGCATAAAATCAGCCTGGGGGGGGGGGGGGAGTTTAACTTCATTTCTAGTTATGACACACTAAGCCTTATTTCTCCCCTTAGAAATTTCAGGTTTTAAAAAAAATTAAGGTGTCTTTTTTATAAACAGTGTAATGTTGTGATTCTATATAAAAAGGTGCACATCTAATAGAACCAATCTTTCCTGACCCAAAATTATGTTAACAGGTTGCTGCCCAGACTGGCCATCAGGTCACCCTGTATGAGATCAACCAGGAGGCTTTGAAGAAAGCCAAACAGGGGATAATGGTGAGCCTGCAGCGAGTGGCCAAAAAGACCCACAAGGTTAGTGCTAAAACTGGGTATTACATGTGGTTTTGGTTCTTTCGGTTCATTTGTAAACTGTAACTACAGGCGTACTCCTGTATAGTATACAGACCTTCACTTTACGGACACTCGTGAGTATGGACATATCTACACATTAACCCCATTGTCGAGATTGCGGATGGTTGCTTCATGAAAACAAACACTTAACAGCATGCCCCCACTGCCTGATCAATTTACAACTAGTTATGTACTAGTATTGCTGTTGTCAGTTTGTTTTCAAACACGGCTAACTTTGTGTCACCGTCTTACACTCTCTGATTAATTGTGGCTAGAATATTATATATGTCTGTTATGCCCATATATAACGATTGCAGTGCAGCATATGCATTGATAAGTGAAAAAAAGTAGTGCTTCACTTTAAGTACATTTTCAGAATACATACTCGCTCTGGACCCGTTGCATATATTAATGTAGCGATTGCCTGTAATTTGTTACCATAGACTTTTTTCTGGTTGGAATTAAATTACTTTACTCTGGTTAGTAAGATTGTATTTCATCCACAGACCATGAGATATTACACATTTAATGCCATAAAATCTGCCATGAGCTCATTGGGCCCAGATTTGTATATAAATATATTGAGCCTGTAGCCTATTAAAATGTAGCTCTATAAAAGAAGGAGAAATTTGTAAAATTGTTGAATAGTGTTGTACTGTATAGAAATGTAATTCCTTATACAAATGTGATTTTTTGGGGGGTTTCCCTGGTTTATGCCTACCTAATTACTCAAAAAGTGTTGCCCTACTAGAACATATCAAACTATTATTGCCCTCGAAGCTGACAAGGAATACAAACTCATTCTTCTGTGATTGTAAAACCACTCACTTATACAATTCACTTTTGTCTTGCATTCCTCACACATACAATTTAATAAGCAGCCAAGAATATATACATATTTGTCAGCAGGGCTATGGAGTCTGTACACCAAGCCCTTGACTTCGACTTCTCTTTTTTTCTATTGTGGGACTTCAGCTCCTTCAGAAATGGCTAATGTATATTAATTAGTAAAAACAAACTTACTGCAATAAACTGCTCAAACACAGATGACTTCATGGGAATCTTCTTTAGTGTGGTGTATTTATATTTGAATAAACTTGTCAAACAAAATTACTAACATTGCTCCTAAAATATATATAATAAAAGTATAAAATTAAAATGATATACTTATCATAATATATTGTCATAATATTATAAGTTTTAATTTGAAGCCGGAGTCAAAGTCGTTATATTTTTATTGACTGCGACTCCACCCAAAACTGCTTACGATTCTGACTTAACAGCCCTGTTTGTTAGTACTCAATCTTTCAAGGAAAAAAGACTTTATTATTTACAAGTACCACTTTATATAGCCCCTAAATAGCCTCTAGGTATGTTTATATATGTTTTTGACTAAGATGATAGTTTAATTCTTTAAATTAATCTAGTGAATTGCTGTAATTGGAATTTGGCTTTTTAACCAATAATGGTTATAGTTCCTTTAAAAAAACCTTTTCCTTCATTTACAATGGAAAAGGATTTTCATTTGCTTCACAGTTTGAGACTAGTACCAAACTAAGATACATCAGACTTGTGGATTAAAATATGTAGGATTGATTCTCATATTCAGAATCTTCATGCCTATAAACAAACCTGTGTTCTCCTCTTGTCTTCAGATTCATATTTTCAAAAATATCATCAATAAAAGGAAGGCCATTCAGTACTCTTCACTTTTATTAGAGTTTTACACATACCAAATGTCTGGTACTTGAATCCTTTTATATTAATTGTTCATGTATAGTAACCAAATCATGATCGGATCATAGTCCATCTGTAGGGCCTACAAAAAACACACTGGCCTATCCTGGTAATAAATCATAAACACCAATATTCCCACTTGAACACTTGAAACTTATTATAAAATGTATTTTAAAAACTACACACATTACATTTTCTTGCTAAATTTCTGGTTTTATTTATCTTTTCAAACCCCCTGTTGCCAAGTAGATCAATAAATTAAAAAGTCAATAAAGTGGTAGCATAACAAGCTCTATCATGGGTGCCAGCAGTTAATAAACACTGCTCACAACAAAGGGGTCATGTTGAGGAGGGTGAAATAATAGCAACGTTGATCTGGAGAAAGAATGGAAAACAATGTTGTTGTATTAGTTTAGCTGTAATTTATATGGTATCAAATCTTTGACAGCTGAATTAAATTCAGTAATGCAGACTTGTCATCAAATGCTGTCAGTCGAAAAAAAAAAGGATGTGTGGTGTTACAATATTTTTTCACACTCTGGTTTTCACCTTTGGGAGTCTATAGTTTAATTCCTGGTTAGGGATGTTGATGAGTTCATGGTCCACTCTGCTCAGAAGCTCCCATTTGCTAATAGCCCAGGAATGTTGTGTTGCAGGAACAGCCAGAGAAGGCAGAGATGTTTGTCCAGGAGACATTGGACAGACTGAAGACCACTCTCGAACTCGAAGCATCAGTGAAGGAGGCAGACCTCGTGGTGGAAGCCATTGTGGAGAACATCGAAGCCAAACACAAACTGTTCTCCAGCCTTGACACGGTTAGTGAATATTACATGTCCTCCTCTAGCAATCATCCTGAGCGGGGGCAGAGACCAATTTTGTGTTGTTTTTTATGTTTTAGATTGCTCCCGAGCACACGATATTTGCATCCAACACTTCATCTCTGTCCATCGGTGAGATTGCTTCTGTCACCAAAAGGAAGGACAGGTTTGGTGGACTCCATTTCTTCAACCCTGTCCCAGTCATGAAACTATTAGAGGTGAGTATAAACTATCTTCCTCCACTCTTCAATCATATCCTTGTCCTGAAACCACTAGATGTGAGTATAAACTATCTTCCTCCGATCTTCAATCATATCCTTGTCCTGAAACCACTAGACGTGAGTATAAACTATCTTCCTCCAATCTTCAATCATGTCCTTGTCATGAAACTACCAGAAGTGAGTATAAACTATCTTCCTCCAATCTTCAATCATGTCCTTGTCATGAAACTAACAGAAGTGAGTATAAACTATCTTCCTCCAATCTTCATTCATGTCCTTGTCATGAAACTACCAGAAGTGAGTATAAACTATCTTCCTCCAATCTTCAATCATGTCCTTGTCATGAAACTACCAGAAGTGAGTATAAACTATCTTCCTCCAATCTTCATTCATGTCCTTGTCATGAAACTACCAGAAGTGAGTATAAACTATCTTCCTCCAATCTTCATTCATGTCCTTGTCATGAAACTACCAGAAGTGAGTATAAACTATCTTCCTCCAATTTTCCTTCATGTCCTTGTCATGAATCTACCAGAAGTGAGTATAAACTATCTTCATTCATGTCCTCGTCATGAAACTACCAGAAGTGACTATAAACTATTTTCCTCCAATCTTCCTTCATGTCCTTGTCATGAATCTACCAGAAGTGAGTATAAACTATCTTCATTCTGTCCTTGTCATGAAACTACCAGAAGTGAGTATAAACTATCTTCCTCCAATCTTCAATCATGTCCTTGTCATGAAACTACTAGAGTTGAGTACAAACTATCGTCCTCCACTCTTAGGGCCTGTCCTTGTCATGAAACTACTCGAGGTGAGTACAAACTATTTTCCTCAACTCTTTGATCCTGTCTTTGTTATAAAACTACTAGAGGTAAGTACAAATTATTTTCCTCTACTCTTTGATCCTGTCCTTGTCGTGAAGCTACTAGAGGTGAACACATACTATCTTTCTTCACTTTTTTAACTCTGTTGCAGTCATAAAGCTTATGAAGTTGAGTACAAACTCTCTTCCTGATACTCCCTTTCCTTTTCCATCACCCATTATTTAGAAGTTAAAATTTAACAAAGAATTTAACATGCGTTTTTAAAAAAAATATCTTTATCAATCTACAACTTAAAAGACTAGCCTACATCTCATTTAACCAAGTAATTGTACTATCTGTACTTGGAGTGGAATCGGAGTCCTTAATGTCGCAGTTGACCACCAAGCGAGAAAAAGCCGAATATTATATTTGTGACTTTCCCTCTCATCCATCAAATACTTCCTATGTAGGCCTATCTCAGCTTGAAATTGATCGTCACAGATTATCACCTTTGTGCTCTTGGTCACAGCAGGGCAGGTGAAGTACTCAGGTGGTTGTTCCAGGTGATTCGTATTCCCGAGACGTCCGATGAGACTTACAAAAAGATGATGGACTGGGGCCAAGCCCTTGGAAAAACTACAATAACGTGCAAGGACACACCAGGGTTCGTGGTCAACAGGTTGTTGGTTCCAAACCTCGCAGAGGCTGTTCGCATGCTGGAGAGAGGTCAGTGTTTATAAAGTACACAATTGTTTAGGTCCTGTTGAGGTGGAGTGTGTCTTACCGGGGAACTTTAATTCAAGTTCTGTTGTTTTACTAAATACTTTCTTTTCTGCTTAAGTACCAATTTTTTACAACACAAGATATTTTTACTTAATTTTAAGGGTGTGCAAATGGTGATTTTTTGACTACTAATATTTTAAATCTAATAGTAATAATTTTGAATCGAATATGATTTGAATAGTTAAAAATAATCCCTCCATAACTTCATATTGCATATTGGTATACCTGTTTTAAATATGGTTGGAAAAATATATTCCATTTAAATTCAAAACTTCAATCGCAAATTAAAAAAAAATGCCATGCTAGACAGCACAATTATGAATATAAAAGATAATGCTATATGTTACATTAAATTATAATCAATGTTAACTAAGGCTTACAAATTTCAAGCTAAACTTAAAAGGAATAGTTTAATTTACTAAAAAATTGAAAATATTTTGCTGTCAAAAATAACAAACAAAAAAAAATTACAAAATATTAGAACCTACAAATTAATAATATGGAATAGACTCCAAACGCAATAATAATAATCATGACAATGGTGGGTAGTTTAATATTTAATTTTAATGTGGGCTATGTCTGTTATTTTACTAAATTCCTTCAAGTAAGAGCTCCTTGTGAATATTTAACACTTTAAAATTTATTGAAAGTAATAATTCTATTTTTTTTTAATTGATTGAAATTAGTTATTTACTATATAGCAAAATTATGTCATGCATCTCATGTGAATCAAAGTAAATATAAAGACCATAATAGACAAAAGTTACTAACCAATATTTGTGGTTAGGTAAGGTGTGTGAATAATTCAAAATTTCGGATTTGACTTCGAAGTTCGAATACAAATAATTCAGAAATTGATGTTCTAATTTTCGAGTATTTTTGCAGAACCTTAGTTAGTTGGTACTTACACATCACAACCAGAACTAAACCATATTGTCATTTTACCACTAAGTGAATTAAATCAAACCTAATTTAAACTAGATTGTAAGGCTCCCCAGTCATTGGCAGACCATCGAAAATCGGGTGAATCCGTTCTTTTTGTGGTGCCAAAATGGGCACGGTGAGGGATATTCAGGTCACTGTAAGAGTAATCCAAGGTGCCAACACTCCTCTTATATGTCCACACTAAAAGTTAATGTTGAATATTATAATTCACTCACTCACTTCTAATTCACTCCCAGGAGATGCAACAGCTCGAGACATAGACACAGCCATGAAGCTGGGAGCTGGCCACCCCATGGGGCCCTTTGAGCTAGCTGATTACGTGGGGAACGACACTACTAAGTTCATCCTTGATGGTAATGTGAGATGTTTCATTAACTAAGTAATATTGGGATTTATTTTTAATCATTCTCATAACTTGGTTATTTTATTTTGTCCAGTAGTGTTTTGATTTATCTACTACTTGTACTACTCTATTACTAATGGGCTTGGCTGAACTTGAACCCATTGAGGTGTTGAATTTATCTACATGTGTGCTATAAATCATGTTGTAATTGACAGGTTGGCACAAGAGGTTCCCAGACAATCCTCTGTTCCGGCCAATCCCGCTGTTGACCAGGCTTGTGGAAGAAGGGAAACTAGGGTTGAAGACAGGAGAGGGGTTCTACAAATACAACAAGAAGTAGTTTTACCAGCTTCTGTACTCCACACTCATGTTTAGGTTACTCCAAAACCCTGTGAGCACTTGGAAACAAAGAACTTGTAATGTAATAATGTGCACTATAGTAACTTTCCACTCCTTGTGACATGTTCCTACAAACTGCGGCTATATCCTGAGGGATAGCATCAGACTCTGAACACAGCTCTTATAAACAGTGGTCATGTCCTGAAGAATAGCATCAGACTCTGAACATCGCTCTTATAAACAGTGGTCATGTCCTGAAGAATAGCATCAGACTCTGAACATCGCTCTTATAAACAGTGGTCATGTCCTGAAGAATAGCATCAGACTCTGAACACCGCTCCTATAAACAGTGGTCATGTCCTGAGGAAAAGCATCAGACTCTGAACATCGCTCTTATAAACAGTGGTCATGTCCTGAGGAAAAGCATCAGACTCTGAACATCGCTCTTATAAACAGTGGTCATGTCCTGAGGAAAAGCATCAGACTCTGAACATCGCTCTTATAAACAGTGGTCATGTCCTGAAGAATAGCATCAGACTCTGAACACCGCTCCTATAAACAGTGGTCATGTCCTGAGGAAAAGCATCAGACTCTGAACATCGCTCTTATAAACAATGATCATGTCCTGAGGTAAAGCATCAGACTCTGAACATCGCTCTTATAAACAGTGGTCATGTCCTGAAGAATAGCATCAGACTCTGAACACCGCTCCTATAAACAGTGGTCATGTCCTGAGGAAAAGCATCAGACTCTGAACATCGCTCTTATAAACAGTGGTCATGTCCTGAGGAAAAGCATCAGACTCTGAACATCGCTCTTATAAACAATGATCATGTCCTGAGGTAAAGCATCAGACTCTGAACATCGCTCTTATAAACAGTGGTCATGTCCTGAAGAATAGCATCAGACTCTGAACACCGCTCCTATAAACAGTGGTCATGTCCTGAGGAAAAGCATCAGACTCTGAACATCGCTCTTATAAACAGTGGTCATGTCCTGAGGAAAAGCATCAGACTCTGAACATCGCTCTTATAAACAGTGGTCATGTCCTGAAGAATAGCATCAGACTCTGAACACCGCTCCTATAAACAGTGGTCATGTCCTGAGGAAAAGCATCAGACTCTGAACATCGCTCTTATAAACAGTGGTCATGTCCTGAGGAAAAGCATCAGACTCTGAACATCGCTCTTATAAACAGTGGTCATGTCCTGAGGAAAAGCATCAGACTCTGAACACCGCTCCTATAAACAGTGGTCATGTCCTGAGGGATAGCATCAGACTCTGAACATCGCTCTTATAAACAGTGGTCATGTCCTGAAGAATAGCATCAGACTCTGAACACCGCTCCTATAAACAGTGGTCATGTCCTGAGGGATAGCATCAGACTCTGAACATCGCTCTTATAAACAGTGGTCATGTCCTGAAGAATAGCATCAGACTCTGAACACCGCTCCTATAAACAGTGGTCATGTCCTGAGGAAAAGCATCAGACTCTGAACATCGCTCTTATAAACAGTGGTCATGTCCTGAAAAATAGCATCAGACTCTGAACATCGCTCTTATAAACAGTGGTCATGTCCTGAGGAAAAGCATCAGACTCTGAACATCGCTCTTATAAACAGTGGTCATGTCCTGAGGAAAAGCATCAGACTCTGAACACCACTCTTATAAACAGTGGTCATGTCCTGAGGGATAGCATCATACTCTGAACACAGCTCCTATAAATAGTGGTCATGTCCTGAGGGATAGCATCAGACTCTGAACACCGCTCCTATAAACAATGGCCATGCATTGAGTGATAATATTAGATTAAGTTGTTTCAGTCAATTATTATTTTAGAATTGCTGCTCTACATGTGTTTCACTACTTAAAAGATTTGGGGTAAAGACCTTGTAAATAAACTACTTGACTCGAGGATGGCAGGTACATATGTTCTCAGTTTAAGAATGAACTTTCCAGATCCACAACAATCTTTTTAACTATTTTAAATCAATATATTTTTATGTATTTTATTTTTTTGTTGGAGGTGGGATCACGTTTACTATTAAATAAATAATTTTGGTACTGCTATAAGTATGTGTTTATTAAACATTCTTTAACTTATCACCTTTTTACAGTTGTTTAACACAAGATAAGGGTTATTAGCACCTGGTGAAACACCCCCATTTTACTGGACAGTAAAAGAAGGGACTGAAATTTTACAAGGAAACAACTACACTTAACTTCTTTAAATAACTAAATCTCGAATTAAAAAAGACCATACAAAAATATCATATATTTATATGAACAAATAATATCAAAGTAATTCTCCTATAAGAAATATTTGATATTTGCAAATAAGAACGCTACAATCTTCTTATCTTCTATACTCTCAGAACAACTACTGCAATATTTCATAAACTCATATTTTACCAGCAAAGCACAATTTTTAAGATCAATTTTACCTTGGTAATCTTCTACAATAAAGTTCCGTCTCAAACAAGGCATCTCACAAAATTTACTAATAATGATCCTTCAATACTTGACGCAAGTGAATAAAGTTCATATAAGATTGATGGTTTGCAAGAAAAGACAAAATGTATCCGCGTTAGAGGAAAAACATTTTCAAGAACAATCTCTACTACTTGAGCCTCAGTCAAATTGAGATTTCAAATGTCCGCTGCTTCAGAAACGGCTAGAATAAATAATCTGAAAGATTCCTGGGGGAGTTGGGAACAACGAACAAATTCCCTACTTAATCTCTTTTTCTACTTGTTACTAGAGATCCAGGGGAGACCTAGCTGAATACCTTCAGAAAATAAAAGAGATGGGAAACCAGACGTTCGCCCTATAGACAAGATAAGGAACTTTGAATCTCCTAATAACTTAAGTTTAGAAACTATTCACTTACAGCAAGAATTTAAACAATATAATACAAGCTTGACCATCGCAAAATGAAATTAAGGATAAACAGTTTTCCACTACACTACTCCAAGTCCTTGAAGAGGAGGGTGGAATAACAGGAACAGAAACATCAATAGGGGGGTTTGAACTATAGACCTCATGCTGAGCGGACGACATGGCCTGAGCCCCCTCAATGGGATTTATGGGAGGTCTGTTAACAACTTCACTAATATAACTTAACTTCTATAATATCGTCACTCCTTTCTAAACTAACATCCATCTTACAGGAATCAATAGACTCACCAAACTGCTCGGACAGCAACGCTCGCAATTGTACTACTGTGACCTCGGGGAGAATGGAGATACTCCTCAGCCAGCGCGTCTCTTTTCAGTCCGTATATCTTTGACTTAGAAGAGATACGACTGGCTGTAGCAGCCGGGTCCATGACAGGCAGCAACACATGGGGAAAAAAACCACGGTATTAGTGAGAGTCCTAACATGCGCACTTTACCATTACAGAGTGGCGCAGCTGAAACGCCCCCATTTTACTGGACAGTAAAAGAAGGGTGAACTTAAATAAATTAACGCTAAGGTGAGAGGGCCTGAGAGGAATCTACAAAAAGAAAAGTCCATATGTCAATATATTTTTAAAAGCAATAGATATTTTATTGTCAAATAAAATAGGTAAACAAACAATCAGAAGGTAAAGTGTACCCAAACAGGGAACTCTAAAAACAACAAAATTATTTATTAGCGTTAGATAAGGACTGAAATTTAACAAGAAAATAACTTCATTAACTTCTTCAGCTTCTTAAAATAACTAAATCATGTCTCAAAAACGACCATACAAAAAGGTATGATATTTATATAAACAAATTATATCAAAGTCAATTATATCAAAGTGTCACCAATGGCCTCAATTGCAAGGCGTGTTAGTATAAACATCCGAAATTGTGAGTAATGAGTGACATAAATAAAGGTATGAGTTTCGTTGTGATGAATCAGTAAACAAGCAAACTAGAAGCGCTGACACGAAGGAGAGGTGTCGACAAGCCATAGGGGCAAACCAGGCCGAACGCGGGTTTAAAGAGCAGAGTTCGAAGCCCCTCATAGCTGGATGATTACAGAAGATCGTAGCTAGGAGGTCGCGCTGCTGGTCATGAAGCCACGGGGCTAAGTCATCGGGTTCACCAAGTACCAGTCGGAGCTGCCGCTCGAGCCCAGGGAACCAGGGTCAACGTCAGTGCAGGGACCGCCTAGTTGTCAGCCAAGCCGTAGGCCACCTCGTTCAGTCACTCGCTTCTCTATAACCACTAAAGTCATCACTGTAACTTCACTCTAACGCCACATTGGTAGTAGAATGGTAGTATTAATAAACCTTTGAAAACCCAAGACTAACGTCAATCACGAATCCCCCAGCAAGTATATATATCGGTTCCCCGTAGCAGTGACAAAAGTTAATTATATCAAAGTCATTCTCCTTTACGAAATATTCGATAGTTGCAAATAAGAAAGCTACAACCTTCTTATCTTCTATACTCTTAGAGAGAACAACAACAGCAATATTTCATACTCATATTTTACCAGCAAAGTACAATTTCCAAGATCAATTTTACATTGACAATCTTTTACAGTAAAGTTCCGTCTCAAACACGGCAACTCACAAAATGCACCATAAGATGTCACAAGGACAACAAATAAATGAATCTTGTTCCTGAAGGGACTTTCCTAAATAATTCAGGTCAAATGACTCTAACATAATTATTCACTATGGTCCCTGATAGGTCATAAACAGAATTATCACCTTATCCAGAGGGGAAATTGCTTGAATATTAGAGCTAATTTATAGCATATTCTATACATATTAAAAGTTACGAATAGTTTCTTCTATTGAAACTTCCTAGAGTTTTCTAGAGTATTACAAACTGGATATTTTCCTGGTGGTAAAATATTCCACAAAATACAGCAAATAGTTATGACAAACATTCAAAATTTCAATACGTACGTTAAAAAACTAAGATAAAAAGGTTTGTCCCTTCACACGAAACAGTTTAACAGTTTACTAATACTTAAAAAAACATGATTCAAACCAAAAGCAAAGATATTTTTCTGATGGAAAAATATATTATATTTTACTCTAGCATTATGCACAAAGAAATGTTACCATAAATGTGTTGCTTACACATTTACAAAGATTACTACCAACGTAGCGTTACCAACCAAGTTGCCGTCGAGATTTCTTGGCTGACCGTGTGCGTGTGTCTTCTGTCGTTCTACGCCATTTGTATCTGTATCTCTGCATACGTATCTGTTCCTGTATATCTGTGGTAGTACCTTTTCTCCGCGGGCTTTATATAGTGTCCAAACCCTAGAAGGGGATAACAAGAAAGAGGGGTGGGTGTCGACGTGGAAGTAGGAAGTGGAGTCTCTTTTCTTTCTAACACACCGGCAGTAGAATGTTCTGGGCTACGGTAGATTCATCTTTCTTCGCTATGGAAGGTTTTCTGAATGCGTCCCATCCGGTGACGTCACTCGGACCTGGACCCCTAATTTTGAAACTTGCGGAAATATTTGCTTGCGAGCTAGCTCGCAACTCATGAACTCGCAAATCGAAGACTGTACTAAAACAGAGCTAATTTTGAAAGGTTTCTACTGTCGTGCGAGTCGGTGTAGTGTTGTTTCGCTTGTGACCGAGTTTTCTATCCGACAACACTGTAAAACCATGACGTGTCCCAAAGGATTGAGGTGATGAGATGCCACAACACACCATTATACAAGATACGTAACTGAAAGTAAACACTATTTTTGTATTGAGTGCATCATATAAAACGATTTATTTAGTTTTATTAGGAAACCATCTTCCATTTGTATACATCTACGCTTGTTGTTTCAAAAATTGTCAAGTTATATGACTATATGTAAAACCGTCCTTTTTAACAACATACACTTTAGCACACTTGGTAGCGTACTTGTTTTAAACTCAGATTTTCACGAGTTCGATCCTATCCCAGTCATAATATTTTAATTTTTTGTCTGAATTTAAATCACTTTTTAGTAATTAGAATTCAATAAAATATTTTATTTTCGCAACTATTTTTAAACATAAATATGCCCTAAAGATTTTTACTATATTTAGACTCTGATGTGGGCCTACCGTTTTTAATTTACTACCTTTTTAAATTATTTTTAAGGACTATTATGTTAGTCTACGCAGGCTCAAATACCTTGAATACTTCTATAAAAAATATTTAAAACAAATTATATGCTTACTAATACGATACTTTAAAATTAAAGTTTAAAGTCCCATAAATAAAAATAAAAAGTTGGGGATGACAGGATTTGAAAATGCTAACTTTAGATTATGAAACGGCCACTCTACCGACTTGGGCAAATTGACGGTTAAATAAAGTCTATAAATTTAGAATGTATAATTATATTTTCACCCAAACAAATATTTTTATTGAAGGATTGTATAAAGTGTACAAAGCAATAAAAATTTTTTCCTTCTGTAAACCTATTTTGTACAGTAGTAGATTTATTTCGACAAAATCACTCTCAGAAAGCTTCAACCGAAGAGGTTGGATGGCATCCATATTGTTATACTGCCTACTCAATAGACAAGGCCTGTCTCGCACGGTGTGAGGCTGGCGAGTAGAATCCGCTCGCTATTCGATCGTGTGAAGTCAGTTTTCGCAGCGCAGAAGTTTCAAAATTAGGGGTTTGCGAGATTGTGTGCGAGATGAGAGAAATACGCTAGCGAATCGCTACTCGCACGTTTCAAAATTAGAGGCCCTGTTCTGTTTCCATTGCTTCGGTGTCTATAGCCTGGTTCAGTTTGTCCACGCCGACCACGTGGAATAAAAGTAAAAAAGTGTTTTTGCGTGGAACGTGTAGCAGTCAGGGCGAGGCTATTCATTTATAGTTTATTGAAATTGTATATGTTAGGAAATATATTAACAATAGGAAATTAATATATGTTATTGAAATGTTTATGGATGGTTTATTCGGATAGAAATGATTTTAGAACTCATGTAGCTTAGCAAATGCTACAGAATGCTCAAGAACAGGATGTGAACGAGATTCACGTCTAAAGGATCGTATTGATTGATCGATATGATCGATTATTTAATCTACAAGTATAATCGAACAGTACAATCGAGAATCAAGATGAGACCGAAAAGGTTAAGGACACTAGTCTATTACGTACCATCTATCTGTATGCTAAACGATTGATCCTACACCGAACAAGTTTAAAGTTGGTGATATCGTTCGTATCAGTAAACATAAGGACGTTTTCGCTAAAGAGTATATCAAAAACTGGTCGGTAGAACTGTTCAAGATATGTAAAGTCATCGAGATGAATCCTAGGACCTTTCTACTAGAAGATATGAGAAGTAAACCTATCACTGAAGGATTCTATGTCAAGGAGCTTAGAAAGACATCATATCATGACGTGGATCTTGTAGAGAACATCATCAGGCGTACTTAATATAGGGCCTACGTCAAATGGCTAGGCTTCGACTCGACACACAATTCGTCGATCGATGCCGCCAACATTGTCTAGGGAGGGGGATAACAATTTCCCCCCACCATTCACAATGACCGTATAAAGGTGCGTGTGGAAGGATAGTTTCACCACATTCGAGATGTTCAGACAATTTGAGTACTGCTAGGAGGATTTGTCAGGCGTAGACATTTGTGACGGTGGGGTGACGTATTTCATTGAAAAGGATGACCGTGGACTTAGCGAAACGTGTTTTGTATCGTTCCACTGGCTGGGAAGCCATAACCCAGCTATGTGGGAACCCAGCCAGACCTAAAGCTGCACCGGTAGTTGTAGTGACAACCCTAAAATCCTGTACGTGCGGTACATCAAGGATCCCGAGGAGAACCTTTGGATGAAGACAAGATATACGAGGCATTGGACCACGTCGAGAAGGAGTACGACCGGGTCAAGTGCTTATAGTAGCTCGAGAAGTACAAAACCTATAATGTTCTTTGATTTGAAGGAGAGGAGGAATAAGAAGAAAGTGAGAGTGATGCTTCCAATGAGCCCAACATTGTCGAGCTAGAACTTCCGGGGACAAACTTTGTCTGTGCCTATGGATGTTGGTTTAACGCCTCTCAACGAGGTCTTACATATTTGGGAAGGAACGATTACGAGTTTTTTGAATAGCAAAGTGTGAACAGACTGTACCATAGACATATTTAAAGATCATACATGTGCAAGATAGAGATGAACCCATTCTTTTTTTGTTTGTTAAAAAGGTCTACTATTTATTTAACCTCAATCTTAATCCAGAATACTCATTATTAGGTTTAATGTAATATATATAGGAGATAAGCTGGGTGTAGAAAGGAAATAGGCTTAATGTTAGGGTATGATCTGGATAGAGAATGTAAGAGGGAATATAGGATGGAGCTATGCTTAATTTAAGAGAGTATGACCTGGATGAAGAATGGGACAGCATGCGCGTGAGCCTTGGACGCCATCCGGTGATGTATGATGTAACAATCAAGAACGTTGGGAGGCTGCGTGACAGAGGAGTTCCCGCACCGATACAGAACAACCCGACGTGCTCCGTGGAGGAAAACGGCTTCGTGACATGACGTGTCCCTACTTATCAGAACAAGGGACATCACTATTCTGAAGAGCCTATGCACTATCAAACCAATGAGAACAATACACATTACTGTTCCTAAAGGCCTCATGTACTATAAACATAGGGGAAAGATGACGTCACAAATAAGATTACACCCATCATAAAAATACACCAATCAGAAACCCACGTCCACATAAAATGTTAACAAATCAGGAATGTCAATGTTTATAAAAATATCGCTACACTACCTCAGATCACTTGTAACCGGACTCTTGTTTTAGTGGCCAGAGCCCCTGGCTACTTATCTAAAGGTCCCAGGTTCGATTCCCGAAAAGGTGAACTAGTCCTATGGTCACCATGCTCTGGTTCATTAGTCTTAAGTTAGGTTTAAGATTTCCACCGGCTCCACACCTTCATAATCACTATCATCACGTTATTTCATCGCGGGTATGACGTGTTGACGTGCGGGCAACCTCCAAGGTATATCATGGGCAACGTTTTGTTCCCACAGAGCGGCTAAAAGTCTACATACACGAGTCCCAACTAGATACTGCATCTCTCACGGTCAAGTATGCCTGCCATAAGCTAACAAGAATGGAAAGATAAAAGAAAATCACTTACGGTATTCCATCTATATTCAGGTGAAACAACTAACAATATGGTATATAGGTTATTATCCGAAGTTACGTGAAGTTTCAATTTTATATTTTAGGCTAAATTTAAGCCAACTGACCTTTGTCAAAATTATTTTTTTATTGACGCTAGGTCAACTGACTTCTTGCGAATTTAATAATAGACCCAATAACTTTAGATTAGCTGACTTTGGAAAACTTAACGTCGACTTTTTTTTTATTCAAAATCCATTTTAGACCAAATTACTTAGGCCAACCAACTTTTGGTGATTTTTTTTTTGGTGCCAAATTACTTAAGGACAAATTACTTTAGGCTTACTGCCGCGTTCCCGAAAACGTTGCTACCCAGGGTCGTTTCTTTCGATGCCAACATGAATCACGATACTCATTTGATTTAAATAATCAAAACAAAAGTGTCGAGTACTCGGTACGTATATCGAAAATAAAGCATCGTTATTATTTCCAACCAAGCCCGTATCAAGTAATTCGGGGTTTGGTGGTCACTTACAAAATGTGGGGCCCCACGAACTTTTTTTAAAATTGGCAATAAGAAGAAAAAAAAAAGAATTAGAACTAACAGAAAGAAGGGCATAAAACGCAATTATTAAGAATGGGTTTTAAAAGTTAGATCCTTTAAGAAACGATAAACACCTTTATAATTTAAGAATACTTCTTGGTTCTGATTACGAGTTCAGTTTTTATTGAATTTATTTTAAGGGTTTCTATAACGGTTCTGGCTTCTTAAAAATAATGGTTAATTCCATCTATTGGTTCTAATTCGACTCCCTGGGCGTGCGGCAGCGTTTGGTTATGCTAGTTGGAATTAAAGAGATAAATATACTATATATCTTTGTTGCACTTTCGAAGAACTATTTTATAAAAACTATCATCTCTAACATTTTAGATACAATAATTTTAATAAAAGATATATGTGGCTTTAAAGGGGCTCATTCAAGCATGGGGCACGGGGCCATGACCCCCTCGCCCCCGCCTTAATCAGGCCCTGTTTCCACAACATCCCCCATCTCTTGAGATATTTTTTTTTGTGGTAGGATGACACGACTTGTGTGTGTGTGTTTATAAATCCTTATAACCAGCTTCTCTTTTAATGCATGAGATTAATATTTGATTAGCACGACTGTTACATCTGATGAGATATTATATTTCTTATGTCACATCACAATCAAGGACAAACAATTACTGGAATTGTATGCAATATGTTTCACTAAGTTATTATTATCTTCCCATCATCTTAGAACCTTCGATACATCTAGAAAAATTATAGTTTAATTAAAGTGACTTAATCTAGTTGTGGGTGAATTATATTATCCATTTTGAGGAGAATCTGTTTGCTTGTTCAATAATCACGAGAGCCGCACAGGGTAAAAGAGAGGTTTCCCCAGATAATCCTCTTGCGTGTCGTCATCGTCTGCTCAAGGTCACAGAGCAGCGGAGCGGGTTCTCGTGAGCGAAGTTCAGTTTAGTGTTGTCAGAGGCAGGCGGAAGAGAGGTTCGTGTGACGTCAACCAACAAGGTAATATTCACAATTAAATTAGTTTAGTTTGCGTTGATTCCGGCAGCGATTTAAATTATGTAATATAAGAAAACAGGAACATTGAGAAGTAAGGTCAAATTAAAAGAGCTATAGAGACACATAAGGCCGTAGTCAGGGGCGCGGGAAGGGGGGTTAAGGGGCTCACTTCCCCCCAAATAATATTACATTATTGTAGTTTGAACAAAACCAGAAAATACGAGTCTTTCGCGTGTCGACACTAATGTTGAAGTAATTTTTAAATAATCTTTGATTGTTTTTTTTTTAAGTCGGGCAACAAAGTTGGGTAGTATAGACCAGTGATTTTCAACCTGGGGTACGCGAATAAATCTTAAGGTGTACGTAAAATTAACTAGTTAAAGTAACCGGCGCTGCAAGGAGGAATTTTTTGTTGTTTTTTTTGTTTAGTGATTGGACGTGAAAGGTAACTTTAAAGTTAGTGCCTTTAAGTCCTTGTTGTGCTGGTCTTTTTGCTTCTGATACGGTTTTTAATTGATTTAAAAGATATAACTTGTATAATTAGAAAAATCCAGCTTCAAGGTGGACGCGTTCATGCAAAGGGGCTCCTAATTTTTTTAAAATGTCTGTCATCTGCGTGCGGTAGATATCACGCAATGCTCATGACAGACAAACAATTTGTTACTGTATATACTTGAGGTATTTTACGTGAACTTTCTGGACCGACTGATTATAATCAGCACAAGACTCTAAGCTTACTTAAGTATAGAACAAACACAACATCTAGCCGCCAGCCGATAATTAATCACTTTGAAAGGGTAAACCCGCACTTCACCATTGATACAATTTTCAGCCATGCCAGGAATCGAACTCGGAACCCTTAGCTCAGTAGATAGACACGCTACCGACTAAGCTAAGGTGTTGGACGACGGACAAATAAACTCATCATTTTATTTTATATTTATAATTTCATGATAAACACTTCATAATTAGGGCCAGATTTAGGGTTAACTACAGGAGATTAGGACGTAAGGACATGCGGTCTGGAAACGCAATTTTTTTTTCTATCTTTCCCCCCTTCCCTCTTAGAAGTAAATTATAGAATGTGTATAACTTGGGTTATACACCAACAAATTTGGGGGTACAAAGTTGAAGATAAATTATATCTGGAGGTACGCAATAAAAAAGAAAAAAAGTTGAATACCACTGATCCAGACAAAATATATATACAAAAGAATTGGGAAGTTTTTTGTTTTGTTTTTTGTGACTGAGGAGAACTGTGGTAGCTGATAAGTTTTTAAGATTAGGGAACAAAACCTTTCAACTAGAAATTATTTTAATGGTAGTTTGGAGAACACAAATGAGTCCGCAAAGAAGGATTAATAAGAGGGCGGGGATAGATTAAGAAGGTGCGGGGATCGGGGCTCCAGTTATCGGCACACAACTGCTTTCACTTTTTCGAAAATATAAATAGCAGCAGTTTGAGAACATCCTACCTGAAGAAAAATGCGTGCAATAAATACTGTGTCGTATAGATGCTTTTAGTGTTGCTAATTTAATGTGTAGTGTAAGCCCCATCTACAGACTGTATCCGTAAGGTGCGTAGTAACCCTACTCTGTAAGAGATCGACTCCACAATAAAGACTGCTCTGTCTACAGAGTCCTTATCCTTAATTCCTTAGTTCTTATCACTTCATATAAGTTGACTCATCTTTAACTTTCTAAGGACTAGTCGATACGGAATGCTAAGGACTACCAATCGCAGCAAAGTAAGGTTGCGCGTGCATCGAAATGGAAGCACCAATGGCATTATCATAGCAATTACATTAACTAGCGCATATTTTAAATACCTATATTTTTTGTGACTGCACTTAGCCTACCTTTCAAATGTAGCCTATCCTAGACGTTTTATCAAAATATGTTGTGCACCTATGTACTTGTATTAATAAATGTTGAGCTAGGATATCGTCTGCTTGCGCCTAGCTCTAGAAAATGTTCTTTCGAAGAGTTTAGTTAGACGCTGTTTCCAACTTTCTCATTGGTTTGCACGGTCACGTGATTACGGATACGGACTGTGCAGACGTGATTTTTATTTCTAACTTCTTAAGGACTTTAAGGATGCGGAGCTTATGTACTTTGTAGATGGGGTTAAGATTACACTACACATTTTTTGTTGGTTTTTATCACCGCGTTCTGTTCAGGTTATAATTTTACGCATGTATGATGAATACTCTGGTGGGGTAGAGATGGGGAAGGAAGCAATTTAGAGATAATCTACCCGCATTTGCGTGGAACGAGTGTGGAAACCCATTTAATAAAAACACCCTCAGTAGACCCGACCGGGATTTGAATCCCGACCCTCCCGTTCTCAGTAGGCACATCACATTAAATTAAAAAATACAAGTTAGCTATTAGTTATTGTGTAGGTTAAACTGATATACTTGTTCTAAATGCTAAGTTTTGTTTTCTAAGCTAACACTATGAATCCCGGTAAACGAACCAAATAATCAAATCTATTTTTACTTGGAATAGCCTTTTATAAAATACAAACATGTTCTCTCGCGGTCAAAATGGATGGCATCTTACTAATTCACTAGTATTATTCTATACGTATTAATAGTACAAATAAAATGTGACTGCAGCTCACATGACTTGACGTATGGATGTATGAAAATTGTTTCAAGTAGCTTTTACCCACTTCAGTGACCACATGGTCTAAGGCACTACACTTGCAGTAGACTAGACCAGAGGTTCCCAATTTTTTTTGGCCACGGAACCCTAATTGATCATACTTTTTTTGGCGGAACCCCATTTTGATAATAACAAAAGTGATTGTACCTTGTAGTGTAGTTTGAATATTTTCATGTTTGACATGAAAAGAAAAAATAATTATAAATAAAAAATAATTATTATAAGTATTATAAAACATTTATCGTACAAAAAAAAGTAACTATTTAATGTGAAGAATGAAATTTTTTCACATATTTTCTTATAATAGCACTAAAATTAGGCTTAATGTCTGACAATTGAACGCGAAGATCTGGAGCTGCATCCAGTCTGTTTCTTTACTTGTTTTTGGTGTAAGCTAAGCTGAAAAACCATTCTCGCATCGGTAAGTCGTCACAAACGGAAGCAGAACCATAATAGCCTTTCAACGACTGCAGGGTATTCATCTTTAAGTCCAATCCAAAAGTAATTCAAATTAGAATCTTCTGATTCGAATTTTTGTTTTAGAAGGGATGAACACTTAATGTCGATCAAATTCTCATACTCTGACACAGTTAGCATCGATGGTTTGGTTAGATTTGCGAATGGATTCTGTACCCAGGCGATGTCCTGTAACTTCTCCGGGCGCGGCTATGTTATGACTGTTTTCTACGAACGTTTTAGTTAATTCTCAGACAGAACTCGGAACCCCTTTGACCCTTCCACGGAACCCCAGGGTTCCGTGGAACACCTTTTGGGAAACGCTGGACTAGACTGCTGATGACGGGGAGACCGGGGTTCTAATCTCGTTCAGGTGTACTGAGGGTGTTTTTTCCCCAAATGCTTATTCCACCCTCCCTTTACGCAAATGCGGGTATACCTTATTTATTTATATTCAACCATCCTCACCCCTAACATATTAGTGTAATTATCTCATATTTGTAAAAACCGAACGGGTAGTAAGACGAAGTGCAAAAAAAAGTGTCACTAGGGTCAGGGGTGGCGCATCCTTATTTGTGTAAGGAGAGTATAGTGTCGACCAAGAATGGTTTTGGGGGCCTTCTTTCCGCAGCCGTTTAACAATTGGATGTCTTGAAGTTTGATGCTTGACACATTATCAATGGAACAATAAGATTTATGGAAATAGTGTTCCTTCACTAACGTATGAAATGTTTCCATAAATATTGCTGTTCCATTATTAATGTTTAAACAGCTTCACAACACGGTTCCTTTAGTAACGTTTGAAGCGCTTCCATAAATCTGGCTGTTCCTATAATAACGTTTGAAAAGTTTGCATCTGTTCCTTTAGTAAAGCTCGAAGAGTTTCCATAAATCATGTACCTTGAATAATATTTGAAAAGATTCCATAAATCTGGCTATTCCTTTAATAATATTTGAAGAGATTCCATAAATCTTGGTGTTCCTTTAATAACGTTTGAAAAGCTTCCATAAATATTGCTGTTCCTTTAACCTCCTAATACCATGGAGTTACTGGAGATCTCAACGCAACTTTGATGACCTGTATAACCTATAGTTTTTTTTTAATTCAGGAAAGAAAAATTGAATTTGCTCATTAATCTATTACTTTGCACTTTATTTTTTTCAATTACTTGTTTCTTAATAAACTAGTAGTATTTTATACTTTTTGTTACACTCAATACCATTGGAGTCATAGCTGAACCCAAGCTTAAATATATTTGTTTTCTTAAATTGAAATTATTTTTTAAATACAATAAATACAATTATTGTGTGGTATTGTAAATAAATATAAAATCTCAAACGTTACCAAAATATTACATCCTCTTTAGTGTATAGAGGAATGGTAAGTCTAATGTTTCTCTTGTGGGAATAATAGAACATACATTTTATCGTTTGTTGTTGGTCTTTTCTTTTGTAGGTTGCTCAAAGCTATTAAGAATTTGTGTACTGTAAAATATGGTCATCAAATTGTCATAAAACCCATTCACACACATATCACCTGCATTGGTGGCCACATAATTAAGGCATCACTCTCTCAATAGACTAGACAACCGATGACAGGGAGATTGTGGTTTGGTGGTGGTGTAGCTTCTGATGGTTTTCTAATATTCTACTTTCGAGAGATGTGGGGGAACTTCCTATAAATTAAACCCTCCTCATGCATAGCTCACTGCGAATTAGTACTATTCGTGTAGACGATAGTATAAGACGCGTCTAGAAATAAATACAAAATCGTTGCGTGTGTTGGTAATGCTGAATAGGTGACTAAATCGAATTTCAATGTCACAATGACAAATGTATTTCAGATGCAGGCAGAATAATTACAAGATGCTTGCATTCCAAATGAGAACGTCACAAAGGATGAACAGAATATTATGTAATAAGTTTGGATTTCAGAATTCAATTGTATCATACTGTCCACAAAAAAAGGTGAGTGGTGACTCTATAAAGTAGCACAATTTATTCAGCTGAAACATGATAACGAGAGAGCAAAACCTGCTATTATTCTCAAAAGTTGACACTTGAGGTATTTTGGTTACAATTGAAACAATTTATAATTGAAATTATATTGAGCTAGCCGATGGTGTTATTCTTCATATTTTGAAATAAATGTCCTAAATTATTTCATTATTTGAGTATACCTGAATTAAATTTGAATAAAATAAATAAATCATTACAATAGAAGGGTATATTTCCTATACGTTAGTAAATCTATATGAAAAACAGCCAGCAACGGGGGTTGCCACTTCTTCGATAACAACGGTAGCTCAAAGAAGTGAAAAGTATTGACAATCTTTGCTTGGGAATGTTTATAAGATAAGAAGCATAATAATAGTGGTATAAGTGTTCATTGTTTATTTGAACCAAAAAGACATTCATTGTAGAAAATATTGTGTGATTATCTGGGGGGGGGATTGTGTTTCTATGTAGGCATACTATTAAAAAAAACACTCAGTCTGACCATCCCTCCTTGTGGTCTGTCAGGATGTAAGATCAGTACTATCCTCGTGTAGATTATAGTCCGACCATCCCTCCTTGTGGTCTGTCAGGATGTAAGATCAGTACTATCCTCGTGTAGAGTATAGTCGACCATCCCTCCTTGTGGTCTTGTCAGGATGTAAGATCAGTACTATCCTCGTGTAGAGTATAGTCCGACCATCCCTCCTTGTGGTCTCGTCAGGATGTAAGATCAGTACTTCCTCGTGTAGAGTATAGTCCGACCATCCCTCCTTGTGGTCTCGTCAGGATGTAAGATCAGTACTATCCTCATGTAGAGTACAGTCCGACCATCCCTCCTTGTGGTCTCGTCAGGATGTAAGATCAGTACTATCCTCGTGTAGAGTATAGTCCGACCATCCCTCCTTGTGGTCTTGTCAGGATGTAAGATCAGTACTGTCCTCGTGTAGAGTATAGTCCGACCATCCCTCCTTGTGGTCTCGTCAGGATGTAAGATCAGTACTATCCTCATGTAGAGTACAGTCCGACCATCCCTCCTTGTGGTCTCGTCAGGATGTAAGATCAGTACTATCCTCGTGTAGAGTATAGTCCGACCATCCCTCCTTGTGGTCTCGTCACGATGTAAGATCAGTACTATCCTCGTGTAGAGTATAGTCCGACCATCCCTCCTTGTGGTCTCGTCACGATGTAAGATCAGTACTGTCCTCGTGTAGAGTATAGTCCGACCATCCCTCCTTGTGGTCTCGTCACGACGTAAGATCAGTACTATCCTCGTGTAGAGTATAGTCCGACCATCCCTCCTTGTGGTCTCGTCAGGATGTAAGATCAGTACTATCCTCGTGTAGAGTATAGTCTTTACATCCCTCCTTGTGGTCTCGTCACGATGTAAGATCAGTACTGTCCTCGTGTAGAGTACAGTCCGACCATCCCTCCTTGTGGTCTCGTCACGATGTAAGATCAGTACTGTCCTCGTGTAGAGTACAGTCCGACCATCCCTCCTTGTGGTCTTGTCAGGATGTAAGATCAGTACTATCCTCGTGTAGAGTATAGTCTTTACATCCCTCCTTGTGGTCTCGTCAGGATTTAAGATCAGTACTGTCCTCGTGTAGAGTATAGTCTTTACATCCCTCCTTGTGGTCTCGTCAGGATGTAAGATCAGTACTATCCTCGTGTAGAGTATAGTCCGACCATCCCTCCTTGTGGTCTTGTCAGGATGTAAGATCAGTACTGTCCTCGTGTAGAGTATAGTCCGACCATCCCTCCTTGTGTTCTCGTCACGATGTAAGATCAGTACTATCCTCGTGTAGAGTATAGTCCGACCATCCCTCCTTGTGGTCTTGTCAGGATGTAAGATCAGTACTGTCCTCGTGTAGAGTATAGTCCGACCATCCCTCCTTGTGGTCTTGTCAGGATGTAAGATCAGTACTATCCTCGTGTAGAGTATAGTCCGACCATCCCTCTTTGTGGTCTCGTCAGGATGTAAGATCAGTACTATTCTCGTGTAGAGTATAGTCCGACCATCCCTCCTTGTGGTCTCGTCAGGATGTAAGATCAGTACTATCCTCGTGTAGAGTATAGTCCGACCATCCCTCCTTGTGGTCTCGTCAGGATGTAAGATCAGTACTATTCTCGTGTAGAGTAGAGTCCGACCATCCCTCCTTGTGGTCTCGTCAGGATGTAAGATCAGTACTATCCTCGTGTAGAGTATAGTCCGACCATCCCTCCTTGTGGTCTTGTCAGGATGTAAGATCAGTACTGTCCTCGTGTAGAGTATAGTCCGACGATCCCTCCTTGTGGTCTCGTCAGGATGTAAGATCAGTACTGTCCTCGTGTAGAGTATAGTCCGACCATCCCTCCTTGTGGTCTTGTCAGGATGTAAGATCAGTACTATCCTCGTGTAGAGTATAGTCCGACCATCCCTCCTTGTGGTCTCGTCACGATGTAAGATCAGTACTATCCTCGTGTAGAGTATAGTCCGACCATCCCTCCTTGTGGTCTCGTCAGGATGTAAGATCAGTACTGTCCTCGTGTAGAGTATAGTCCGACCATCCCTCCTTGTGGTCTTGTCAGGATGTAAGATCAGTACTATCCTCGTGTAGAGTATAGTCCGACCATCCCTCCTTGTGGTCTTGTCAGGATGTAAGATCAGTACTATCCTCGTGTAGAGTATAGTCCGACCATCCCTCCTTGTGGTCTCGTCAGGATGTAAGATCAGTACTGTCCTCGTGTAGAGTATAGTCCGACCATCCCTCCTTGTGGTCTCGTCACGATGTAAGATAAAGTCTGTTCAACGTAGGAATTGTTTTCTGAAAGGCCTTTTTCCCTACCAGAAATCTATTATATAGTAGGATATTGGTAGGAAAAAAGGCCTTTCAGAGAGTAATTCCTACCGTGAATGGAGTTTAAGTACTGTTCTCGTGTTGATTATAGTCTTTACATCCCATCTTGAACCCTTTTGTACGATCTCTGCTGCCATAGCTAAAGCTCCGCTCTAAGATATATGTCACAAGGCGCATATAAACTAGACACAAGTGTGGATTGCGAGGAGAGTCATAAACGACTATTAAAAAATATTTTCATAAGAGCATTCCAAAGGCAGTAATCAAAAACAAATCCATGCTGGTAATAATACCGCTCTTCTTACCGTGTTTTTACAATAGCATCATTGTAGTACGTAAATAATTCCAAGACACACACTTGACAAAGGCAAACTGTATCTTGTTTAATATAACAATATGACAAATTATAATAGACATATTAATAAGAAGTGAAAATACAATTCCTATTTCCTTTCCTAAAACTAAGAAGTAATTGCAAAATTTGTATTATATATTCGACTATATTTGGAATATTAGTGGGAAATATTGAGGGGTGGTGGGAGACAAGGCCGTAGCCAGCCAATAATTTCAGGGGGGGTTTGGTGGGCACATCCCCCAATTGCCGGAAGATAGAAAAAAATCTAAAGGCTAAAGAGTTCTAGAAGCTATCTGATGTGTTTTTTTATGGCAACATTATCCCCTAACTGCTGAAGGCTTGGACAATTTCTAAATATTAAACACTTCTGGAAACTCTCTTAAGTGCTTTTTATGGTAACACAGCCCCCTAATTTATACTTGTATCTTAATTTTGATATTGTTTGAACCATAAATAGAGCCGTATATATTTTGTTCATAAAATTTCGGGGGCGGGGGGGGGTGTTTGAACCCCCAAAACCCTCCCCTGGCTACGGCCTTGGCGGGAGATATAAAGTATCAAGTACCAAGTATCTCCGGGACCCCCTGGCTATAAAATACTACGATATCTGCCGTTACGGACATCGAAAGAAGTTCGCGGATATTGAGTGAGTCCTTGCGGATGCTATTTTAGTCATCCGGGCATGGCTACAGAATTACGCTATTGGTTAAAACTCCTCGGAAGTATCTGGCATAAGAAGGGTGGATCATTCGTGGTTGGATTGTATAAACTCGCGGGACAAGTCGAGGATAAATAGAAGATCTGACACCTGTTTTTTTTTCTCTCTTTATTAAAAACAAATAAAACCAGTTCGAAGGTGGACTGGGTGTTGCTTCTTAGAATAGCCAAATGATCGGACAAGATGGCGGCCCTGGTTTGTGAGGTAATCAAGAAGATTATCTCGGTAGCAGGAAATATAGAGCTTTATCGGGAGCTAAAAGATTAGGTACTATAGTGACCGCCACATGTTTTGAAAAAAAAAACAAGGTTGGCCTATCAATATACGAAAATATATTTAGTATCTTCCTTTTATAAGCCGACTATAACGTTTTATTGTTCAAAACAACCTTGACCATTGTCGACAGCACCGAGTCTTAGACTCTCACAGAGACTCATTTAAATCATATCAAGTATTAATGCTCTATTCATTTGATAGGAGGACAAACACTCAGTATGCTTAATTTTAACTACCCCTTCAGACTCTAAGCGTTTGATAACACTAATAAGGGTGTGGATTAGTAAAGTAGAGGTTAAAATAAATTCACCTCACATTTGTGCGGAGGGAGATCGAATGGGAAACTCTCTCATTATAGCCGGCTAGGATTTGAACCCAGACCTCCCTATAACCGACAAACCAATCAAAAACATGAGTTTGGTATTTAGTTCGCGTGCCCACTGGTGCTGGTAAAACTGGTAATAATTGCTATTATTTTCACAGAAATAACTTAATGTAAATATTTAAAATTGTAGCACTCTTTACAAAATGTTTTGAACATGTTTCACAAGACTTGTATTTTATAATCCCAACAGCACATTAGTAATTTTGTATGAAGGGATTGATAAAAATTTGCATTTGACCTACAGCTGCCGTCTCGCTAATTTGTGTAGGTAGCAGGATGGATCGTGACGAATTTGAGTAAGGTCACGTTATGAGCGTGATGTCATGTCTTTACACTACACAGCTAACACAATACCAAGAACACCACGTTAATCTGACAGGACCAAACTGTTAACAGAAAATTACCAGGAGCACCAACCGTCACGTATGGTGTCCATATATTTATTACTCTAAGACTAATTAATTATGTCTGGCCGTTTAAACGCACTTTCTTGTGCCGGCCGCAGCACACACACTGTGACATACCGTCACTAGATAAAATTGGTGAACCTGTTTAGACTTTTAGTACAAAACAGCTTATGTGTAGACACCCACTCGACCAAAAGCTCGTTGTGGATGTAATGATAATAAAAACACGTCTCGAAGTAAATGTTGGTCTTAAATTTGATGCACCATCTAGAGGTAATAAGTCTATCGGGTTTCATTTATTTTATTATTCTAACCGATCCATGTAGGAAGAGGAGTATAATACACTTCCTATGCATGGGCTACCAACTGGAACTAGAGTTGCAGGCTATTAGTGCTTGCGCAATTTAACCATCCTGTGGGTAGCTAGAAAAACTTTTTTTTAACTACATGACTCAGTATATTTTGGTTTTCAAACTGCAATAGCAAGTCATTTATAGTGTTTAACATTTATTAATAGTACACGGAAATTAGTGAACTACTTCTTTATAGTTGTATACTTTACAGTGTAATATTCACAACCATCTTGCTCTTTCTTTCGACTCTGAGAAATCGAGTCTTCAGCTTATTTAATAACACTATGATATGACCTAGCTTAGGGGCATGATGGCCCGGATAACGTAAAACTTATCTATTTGATAAATTAATCATAGGCCCTAACTTTAGCCAAGATTACTGAGGCACGGAGATAAATATGAAAACTATTAATTTTCATAGTAAGTCAACATTTTATTTTTAAACTCCTTAAGTTACCTTGTTGAACTGAAACAAGGTGACAAGCTGACAAGAACATGGACAGTTGGAACGTGGGATGTGAGAAAATTGTATGGTAAAGAGAATGAACGGTTAGAAGAAATAATTGAAATAAATATATATATTCTGTGTGTATGTGAAACCAAGCGGAAAGCGAAATATGTTTTGACGACGAGTGATGGATGATAGCCTGGCATTGAGGTCAGGTGTGGGTGAATGGATAAGAGGAAGTCAGGGGTAGTTTTAATTCTAAGTCTAACAGTTAAGCTATTTATGAGAAGGTATGAGTTAGTGTCATCTAGACTTTATGGGTACTTATGAAAATAGCCATTCGTAGCATTACATTGGTTGCTGGCTATGCTCCGGTGGAGTCTGAAGATGAGAATGTGAGAATGGAGTTTTGGAATTAGCTCAGTGAAGTTTTGAATGCATGTGAACTAGGTGAATGAATTAACTTGTTAGGAGATATGAATGGATGGGTGGGTACTTAAAGAGAGAACTCAGAGAGGATGGATAAAAATGGTAATAAGTTGGTGAGTCTATGCTTAGAAAAAGATTTATTTGTTTTGAACACATGGTTTAAGCACAAATATATTCACTTGAATACACGGCATAGTGTCGATTCGAGAATGATGATTGATTTGTAGTGTATTATGAGAGACTTAGAAGTTTAGTAAGGAGACTAGAGCTATGCGTGGAGTTGAATTTGGAACAGGTCACTTCCTAGTGATATCAGTAGTTGAATTGGGTAGGAATTTTGTGAGAAAGCAGCGCAAGAGTACTAAGCAAATAAAAGTGAAATTGGAACAAATCCCGGATAAAAGTGTGAGAGCGCAATATGAAATATTTCTGGGTGAAAAATCAACGTTACACGTGCATTAATGGAATGTCAAAATGAATTCTAATTTTATAGAAAGTACTTGGAACAGAATAAAAGAGGACACAGTTGAGTGCGCGAAAGATATGTGTGGATCTGCGGTGGGGCAAAACTTAAAAGGAGATGCGTGGTGGAAAGAACAGTTGAAAGAAGCTGTGAGAGAAAAGAAAGACGCAAACAAATGAATGATCGCTGTGAAGAGTGAAACAGAACGTAAGAAGTTGTGGGACATATACAAAGAGAAAAGGATGACTGCTAAAAAACTAGTAAAGGAGAGGAAGGAGCAAATGAGATTAAAAGAAGGAAAAAGAATGCAGAATGATTTTGAAGGAAATAAGAAGTTGTTCTGGGAGTGGGTAAAGAGAACAAAATAAGGAGTGCATGGAAATACCTTTGGCATTCAGAATGAACGTGGTGAGATGATCTGGGATGAAAACAGTATAAAAGAGCGATGAAGGGAGTATTTAGAGAAATTATATTGTGAAAACATAGAGAACATAGCGGAAAATAGAAAAAATGTTATGATAAACGAAATAATTAACGAGGCTGAGGTGTTAAAAGTTATTAAAGTGTTAAAAGAACGCAAATCTGCTGGCGTAAGAGGATCACAAGTGAAATACTTAAGTTTGGGGGTATGTATGGTATTACTTGCCAGGTGTGAGATGTTCAATATGTGTGCTGGGATTACGAGTGCTCCTAATGATTGGAAGAATGCTGTCACTGTTCTGTTGTACATAGGCAAAGGCAGTAAGAGTGAATGTAAGAATTATACGGCAACTAGTTTGTTTTTTTAGTATTTCAGGCAAAGTTTTTGGGAGAGTCTTTATTGGGAGGGTGCGTGAAAAAACTGGACAAGATTTGGTGTGTGCAATATAGTTTCATGCTAAGTAGAGGTTGCATAGACCAGATATTTGTATTGCAACAAGTGCTTGAGACATGTATGACAGTAAAGAAGAAAGTTTATTGTGCATTTGTTAATCTAGAGAAAGGGTAAGATCGTTTGAATAGGAGTATGTTATGGGATGTTCTGAAAGATTATGGTGTGGATACATTGTTAATATAGGCAATTATGGTGGTGTATTATAGAATTAAAGTTTGCGTTAGGGTGGATAAAGCTTTGAGCGAATGGTTTGCCACTTAACAGGGTGTCTCCATAGTTGTTTAAAATATTAATTAATAAATGTATGAGGGATACTTGTGAGGACGCGGTTGGTCTGCACATTGACACTGTGAATGTGAGAGTGCTGCTGTAAGTAGATGATGCCGTATTAATACTGAGAATGAAATTGACTTTCAGAATGAATTAAATCGTTTGAATGTGGTGACAGGAATAATTGATTTTAGTATAAATGTCTCCAAAACTAAGGTGATAGTTTTAATAAGAACGGGTCAGTCTAGTATAAATGGAAAAATGTTAGAACAAGTGAATGATTTTGTATATCTGGGAAGAATTCTCTGTGAAATATGGAAGGGTCGATGATGCAATCGACAAATGGGTGATTGTACCTCGGGAAGTAGTTTAATGTATGTGGACTATTGCAAAGAATGAAGTAGGATCGAAATAGGCAAAAATAGCAGTATATTAAAGTTTGTTAACGCCAACATAGTTTTATGGATGTGAAGCATGGGTTTATGAGGAGAAACACAAACGCAAGGTGAATGCAGTTGGAATGAGATATCTAAGAAATGTATGTGGAAAAACTCGTATGGAGAGAGTCAGTAATGAATAGGTGCTAAAGTATTACGGTTTGAAAGGGAATCCAATGGATCAATGTGAAATAAACGTCTTACGTTGGTTTGGGCAGCTTGAGAGGATGAGTATAAGCAAATGTATAAAGGTAAAGTGTGTGGATAAAAAGGAAGGCGTAGGGCATGTAAGACGTGGTTAAGTGTTTTAGACGAATGTGTGAAAATAAGAACTATTAAATGTTTTCAAAATAAAAGAGCATGTATGGCTCGGTGTATCGATGTTTTTGAAGCAAAGGGAGTGAGTATGCAAGGATAGGGAAGTGTTGAGAAAGATAGTGAGGATGGATTAAGTACGGAGTTGTTGTATTTTGAGCTAGTATTTGCACAGTTTCTTGCCTACCCCGTGATTAGGTATGTATGTATATTATAATAAACTATATTAAACAAGGTATTTTCCATTTGAAATACATAAATTGACGTAGATTTTCAGTACGGCATGTTTATAGTGTGCACTGGATTATTGTGAGTAAAACCTTCGTAAATGTAAATGCTACAAAATAATTCCTTAAGAAATAGTGTGAATATGAATCCAACATCATATTTTATGCATGCACTAATATAATTGCCAAGCGGAAATAATCAGAGTCAACGTAAGCCCTGATTTTATAGGAAGCCCACTTTCAACCATCAACATTGATTGAAAGACTAAAATTTGGTACGATAGAAATAAGTCTTGTTTGATTTATTAATTATATAGTTATCTAAAAGGTTATCAAGAGCTTACAATAATACTTCCTTAGAGAGCAGCTTATGATTTCTCTTTACAATATAAATAAATGGGCTGGCTGGTCCTCTGCACAAAGATAAAGGCAGCAAGAGTGAAAGTAAGAATTATAAGGCAATTAATTTGTTGAGTATCCAAGGCAAAATTTGTGGGAGAGTTTTAATTAAGAAGGTATGTGAAAAAACTGAGGGTAATATTTGGGGTGTACAATGTGGCTTTATGCCAGGTAGCGGTTGCAAAGAACAGATATTTGCATTGAAACAAGTGATTGAGAAATGGATGACAGTAAGGAAGAAAGTTTATTTTACTTTCATTGATCTGAAGAAAGCGTACGATCGGGTGAATAAGAGTATGTAATGGAATGTTCTTAGGAGTGTATGATGTGGATGCATGTTAGTAAATACAATTGTGGTGGTGTATGATATAAGTAAACCTTGCGTTAAGGTGGATGGAGCTTTGAGCAAATGGTTTGACATTGAACAGGGTGCTAGACAGTGGCGCAAGAACGTTTCTATTTGGGGAGGGGCGGGGTAGAAATAATAATGTGCTTTTATAGGGGATATCATTTTTGAGATTTAAAAAAAACAGGAAAATGTAATACAGCTGTCCCTCGCACTACGCGAGTGATTGGTTCTGATAAATAATCCCATAACACGAAAACACGAAAGCACGTAAAGAGAATTGACTTTAACATGGGAGATATTGGGTAAAGTAAATAAAAACCCAAAACTTGTAAATGAATGCAATTTTTATTAATTTATCTAACTAGTACAATACTATGGATAGTCTACACCTATTGCCATTCTTAAATCCCTGAAATTTGTAACAAATGTAATTTTTAATTAATTTATCTAATACAATGCTACAGGTATACTTACTGTTAATCTTCAATCGCATGATAAATTAATTGGATCTGACAAATCTGGATTATCACTCTCTTGCTTTCTTGAAGGCCTTAGACGGTAGGCTCTTGATCTCTTGACTGCCCTGGGATGGTAGGCTCTTGCTTTCTTGATGGCCCTTGAACAGTAGGCTCTTGCTCTCTTGAAGGTCCTTGGATGGTAGGCTTTTGATCTCTTGAAGGCCCTGGAATGGTAAGCTCTTGATATCTTGATGGCCCTGGTATGGTAGGCTCTTGATATCTTAAAGGCCCTTGGATTTGTTCTCTTGACGGCCCTTGGACGGTAGGCTCTTGTCTCTTGATGGCCTTTGACGAGAGCCTCTTGCTCTCTTGAAGGCCCTTGGACGGTAGGCTCTTGCTCTCTTAAAGGCCTGGATGGTAATCTCTTGCTGTCGTGAAGGCCCTAGGTCGTTATACTGACGATTTTCACCTTTTGATGAAATAGTCACGACTCTGACGGACAGCATTCTTCCTCTCTCTATAGAGTTCTTTGTAGCTAGCCAAAGAATTTGAATCTCTCTGGCAACTTTCGTGCTTCTATCCATGTTAGGGTCTTCTCTTCAATTATTCTAATGCACTGTCAATGTGCTTAAAAAATCTGCCAATTGTTTTGTTGAAAGTTGTTTGATAGGCTCAACAACATATGGCTCTTCCTCTTCATTCTTTATGCCGTTCTCCATTTCTAGAATATCTTCATTGGCGAATTTTCTTGAGTAGGATTAGAGCAATTCATCCACATTTGCCTAGTATATGTCTTCAAATCCAACATCTTGCTATGCCAACTATGTTATGTTTTGAATTGGAAATATCGTGTTCAGAATCAAAATCATGAGAATCAGAAACTTCAGGCCAAATATTTTTCCAAAATTCCTTCATAGAGGACTATTTAACTTCTGCCCCTGCATCTTTAATGTTGTCAATACCACCCCCCTAAAACCAAATTGTACAGTAAAGATCATTGTCCTCACTGGAATGTGCGTGAACAAGGTCACGCCACCACCACACAGGGTGACTGCGAAATTACAACATACCAAGTATTATTCTTTTAATTTTATTTGAATCACGTTATAGCAAAAATACTTAAAGTGAGATAGCGTATAACAAGGGTACTTGTATTTAACGGTCCCATTGTCCATATTTCTCATTAATTTAGTCATGCCAAACATTAGAATTAATATACACAAAACTAACTAAGAAAAATTATATCTGATGCGGCTCAACTCAAAATTATGAAACACTGAAAATGAAAGTAGGTTTCCATATACACCTTTGCCCTTTATTCGCTACTCGCTATAAACCACTAACTAGTTTTGTAATTTCAATTTTGTTGAATTTCTTAGGGTGTGCATTAAGCAGAAACAGGTGATTTAATCTACGTTGCCTCATCGTGGAGCAAAGATAGTTTTTTATTTGTACAAGCATTGAAAACTTCTTTCCGAAGTAGCTGGTATCACTATCAGAGTTTTCAAAATCTCTTCATTGTGTGCTCCAAGCACATTTTATTTTTATTATGTTAACTTAGTGTGAGTTTTGTATCTTGCTTCAACAAGATCTTTACACTATCTAAACGTTTTACTCTATTTGGGGGGTGGGTGTAAAGTTATCCCCTGTACACCTTCCTCCCCCGTTCTGCGACAATGGTGATAGACAAGTTTGTGTTATGTCTCCGGGGTTGTTTAATGTAATCATGTATAAGCGTATGAGGGAGGCTTGTAAGAACGCAGTTGGTGTACAAATGATAAATGTTAATGGGAGAGTGTTTTTATTATGTAGATGATGCTGTATAAAAAACGACTTGCAGCATGCATTAAATTATTTGAATGTTGCGACAGGCAGAATGGCTCTTCTTATAAATGTCTCCAAAACTAAGGTGACAGTTGCTAAGGATGGATCAAGAAATGATTGTCAGCTAAGTGGATGCTAAGGAGACACAAGCTCGTATTGCTTGCGCCATCATATGTTAAAGTTAAAGGTGGACTGGACTGTGACCGATAGTGTGCTCGGACCACACTATCGATCCACTAAGCCTTCACTAACGTTCTTGCATACCACCCTTATGCACAGTATTTCGCATAAACCCTAAGTAAACGGCTTGATTATGTATGTACGTACGTACTACGTTGTAATTTTTATCCCCTCCATTGTGGCCACATGATTTTCCAGTTTTCAAATAACTGACTTCCTATGAAAATCAGACTTGTATCTCATTTCACACGTTTATTTATACTGTATGGTAGTTCTATAATAAACAGATCATGAGCTTTGGGAACAAATTTTTTAGGTTGGCGTGATTCGTATTCTAAACACAGCACGTTAACTTTCCGTAGTAAATCTCACATTTAATTTTACGCCTTTCAAGTGTTTCTGGAAGAAAACTGAGTAAATAATGGGTGGAACCTGTGATCGATATTCAATGTAAAATACCCATTTTTGAACATAGTACCAATCAACATGCCAATTTAGTTTAGAGTGTTAAAAAAAAATTCTTTGTAATATCTAACTATTTTTCCCACACATGAAAATACTATGAATTGAATTATAACAAAGATTGTAAATTTTATTTTACAAATATAAAATTTAAAGTGTAGGCCTTATTCACCTATATCACAGACGACTCGAACATAAATATTAAAATCAATGGAAATGTCCCGATATAACATCAAAAGTACCTACAGAAGTATTTAGTACACAATCAATTATATGTTTATTATTATAAACTGTCACAACCTAACCTTTCATGTGGCATCGAAATGTTATCCCAAACATATCTTGTGCTAAAATACAGTTTTTTTCCCGTTGTTTTTTAGTAACTGCAACTTTTACCTGTCAAGGTTAGCTGCCTTATGTACAAACTTCACTAGTGTGTTAAGAATGAGGAAGGTTGGATTTAGGTTAAGTGTATCTTCATATCTTTGAGGGAGAGTAAAAAACATTTAGGAAAATACCCTCACTAAACCCGACCGGGATTGAACCCTGATCTCCCCATCTTCAGCAGTCTAGTCTTTTGCGGAGTGACGCTCTAGACCATGCGGCCATCGAAGTTGGTAAATTACCGCTTTGACATACATGCCAACCATATTTTTGAATATTTCACCATCAGTATTCATAAACACACCATCCTATATCATAGCTTACTTTAACAAAATTAACATTTTCAACTTAATAAAACACTTTAATTTCTTGATGTATTGAAGGCAAGAAAGATTAGGTTTTGTTAGATTGGGATAGTTTATAATATATAGTAACTTAAACATTATTTAATGTTGTGGGAATAGTACACAATTTATGAATGTTTTTTTTTTTGTTCACTTGGCATTCTAGCAAGTGAGGTTGGTGTACCATATTATACTCATTACTCACCAAAGATTGATTCCCTGAATGATTAGATTTGCACACCAAATATGTGCAAAATATGTCAGCACACAAATGTGTTTTCACTCATGAAAAGGAACTAACATCCGAGCGATCACATTTACTCAACACATTTGTCATATATTTTGAACTTGACTTCAACAAGAGATCTTAAGTGACTCACACACTAAATGTAAATATAAAGTTTAAAATTTTTGGTAAAAAAAAAAAAAAAAAGAAACTCTATAACATTTTATATATATCTTAATTTTATTTTTGTTATAAGTAATAAGGATTTTAAAATTTAGATTTTTCCATTCATGATGGTGATAGTATTGATCTTTCAGAAATGCTGCCCCTTCATTATTTTCAATGTTCACTGTGGCCCTAATGGTTAAACGAGCTTGACATCCTTCTGGATAGTATAATAAACTAAATACATTCTCACCAAAGTCACGGGAATTCACGCAGCATTGTTACTTATCCAACTGTAAGTTAGGTATCTGAAAATCATCAATTTGATAACTTGCATTAATTTCCATCCTCATAAACTTATCTTTTTTTGAAAACTATTTTGAATGTAAAACTCCAAACCTTCTAAAAACCTTTCACCTATTTTAATGAAAGTTCACAAAGTAAACTATCTCACACATCAAATACAGCTGGGAATCTCACATAGTAATATAACCTATTTAAATGGCATTATAGATATTTTGGCGTGACATAAGTTAGTACCTATACATATTTTAGTAGCATTGGGGATAGTAGAGCCTACACTTTATGTAAATGTCGGAAACAATTTTTCTTTGTAGCTTTTTTTTTTTAAATTACCATAAACTTAATCATCTACTCACCTAAGTCACAGGTTAAAACTGTGCCGTAACATTGCCTGAAATGCCTCAACCTTATAACTCAAGTAAATGTACAGTAGCCCCATGACTTCTTTGGTGCTGACTGACAGCTCACAGCTCACAGCTGAGGCTTTGAAAAGTTACCAGTACAAATTATTTATCCCTACGCAGAACCATATGATCTGCAAAAACATGTGTTTAGCAGCTGTCACTTCTGACAGTCAAAATTTAGGTATATACCTAAATGTTAACTGTCAGAAGTCAGCTGTGAGCTGTCAGTCAGCACCAAAGAAGCCATGGGGCAACTGTATTTTAATAACTATAAAATATTTATGACACCATCTTGGGACCATTCTATTCCTACTATTCCTTTAAATATTTACATGAGTGCTTAGATCAACATGTTCCAGCCAATATCGCACAAAATGATAGAATATTATTCTGTAACAGAAGTGAGGATATTTTTCTCTCTCATATCAGAAATCCTATGTACACACAATATTATTGATTTTATTCATGTGACCATGTTCTTGTTACTCTAACTAATATTAATATTTTTGTCATAAAAGAAAACATGTTTCTTAACATTCACAAAAACTGTACTAGGTATCCCCAATGGTATCTGTTAATTTGAGATGAGTAATATTGTTAACATATAGTTTATTAAATATTTTTGGAAATATTTTTATTAGTAGAAATGTATGTAATAGGAGCAAGATGATAGAATAGGTGTAAATTAGGACCATGGACCAAGATGGCATAAAGTTTAAGAAGGTATTTTAGTTTGGACTCTATTTAAATGATAACTGAACAAAAACTATCTTAATATTTGTATCATTAATCATAGAACCATAGAACTTTAAGTGTTTCAGGCATGTTAAACGCCTACACATTGACTGGATCTTCGACCACTACCTCCAGGTTGATTAAAAATGTTCTCAACATGTTTGGAAACCTTAGGAAAAAATATAACTTAAAGGGACTTAACAGATAATACACATGATAACCTCACATACTTTTGGCTTCTAAGGGGCTACTTATTCAACCGCATGCAACATGGTTTTTTATGGCCTGTCAAATATTGAGGCAACAAATGATCTATAATAAACTAAAGTCTGCAGGAATTCTAGATGTGACACTGAATAAGCTATAGGATTGTGTCCGCAGGATCTCAACATGAGTGCCACTGTGTTTGTTCGCAAGAAGGACAGCGAGAATGTCCTCAAAATGAATGGTATCAATGCCAAGCTGTATCGGCCATGTGACTGTTCAGAGGGTCCATTGCTGCCTCCTGGCATCACGGTACTAGACAATCAAGTTGCGGGGCACTCCTTCACAAAGGCAGATTCTTCACTGGGTAGGTGTCTCATGTGGAATACAGTCTCTAGAATATACCCTCATACTCTTGTCAAGATTCTGGATGGCTTTGGCCTGTTTTATTTTAGCAATAATTGACTAGTTTGGTTTGATACTTATTTCAAAAAGTGTTATAAATCAATATATTTTCATATTTTATTAAGTCCTGATATTTATGGTTAAGATGAGAAAAAAGGTTATCTAGCTAATAGCAAAAACAAATGTGTATCTGACAATAGCCATTCAGCGGCAGCTCATCAATAAAAGCTTCAGCATTCCCCACAGTTCTACACACTTTTTATTTTAGTTTAGTAATGTTAAATTATAACCTATAAGGTTATCATATTCAAAATTGTTCATATTTTGTAATTCTTACAGAGAAAATATTTATTGTGCTGTTTTGGATGGAAAGTTTTCCTTGGCAAGTGCTGCAATTTGCTCTGAGCCTCTTGTATAGTGGTGGAATGTATAGACAGAAGAAGCGAGTAGGGTGATACCCTAGAGCTTGTGGGAATCGAAGCTGTAAGCGTTGTAGATCCTGTTGACAACCACAGTCTAACTTTGATCTGAATTGTTTGATTAGTTTTTTTTTGTTTAAGTATCATTCTGTGGTTGTAGTGTATTGATAATAATTGTCCCGCTGCAATGGATGTAATCATCCTTTATCAGCCAAGCCCCGTGTTTAGCGGGGAAACAGATCTTATATTCTTGAAGATGAAGCTAGCCTTGCATTAAAATAGATTTAAAATAACAAGAAAATATAAAATTTTGTCAAAACTAATAAATTTAGTTAAAAGGCCTGGGGGTGTAGGCGGGAACAGTATATAACTCTTTCCCAATTTAGCTATTTTGACAAACAAACAGCTGTCGCCAGACTCAACTATTTCTGCTGTAACTAGCTTTCTTTCCGTTTTATTTTTGATTAAGTGCATATATTTCAAAATGTCTTCCTTACGGATGTTTACACCCTCCATGTTCTGTGTCTGTTAGATAGTGTAAGCTGCAAATAGCCCAGACCACTAGTAAGACCCTGACACTCACACAAATGTAAGAAATATTTATTTGGTTGTGTGTGTGTGTGGGAGAGGAAAACACTTGACTCAAATTACCATTAAAACAACCTTAAAATAGTTTCCAAAGGCATCCAACTTTCAAAAAATGTGGAGGAGACCTCTCTAAATAGCCTTTAAAACAGAGAGTCGAACCAGAACAGGAACCAGAACCGATAACCAAAATTAACAGTTATTTTTAAGGAACTAGAACCCTAAAAACACTATTCTGATGAACCGGAATAGGAACCATTAAATAATTTAAGGTTCATAAAGGTTCCTAGTTTTACAGAAGTGTATATAATTTTGATAAGTTGCACACATTTTTTTTTTCTTTCCTTAACTTAAATTTATTTTGAAATGTTATGTTTTCCCCTTTCTCAGTAAGTTCTGAAAGGGCTTGATACATTTTAGTTTACTACTTGGTTTGAAACCTCTTTTCTAAGGTGATTAGAAAAGAGTTAACGAGCCCTTAGCAATACACACTAATGAGTTTTGATTCCAGGGGAATGTCATGACTGTCACACTGTTAATTTTTTTCTCATTTTAATGTTTAAGCTAAAGGTGTAAGAAGATGTATTTAGTTTTGAAAGACAACAGATGATATCACATTCCTCAGAAGTTGAAATATTTAAATTAAGAAATCATATCTTTTGGACAAACAGTCTAAGCCTATTGTACTTGGTACTTTCTGGAAGTGAAAACTGATAATCTGGTGGTTTGTTGAACAGCTTATGTTAGAGGGAAAAGGGAAATAAAGAGTGGCAAAATGCAAACTTTAAATTCTTACACTCAAGTTTAAATTAGGAAGTAGCTCAGTGAATGTGTTCCTTGTTACAGTGCATGTTGTTGTTAGTAAGTGGTTTAAATAATATTATTAATGGGGCGCATTAAAGAAAACCCGGTTCAGAAGTTTTTCGACTATAAGATTGATGGTGACAGATCATAATGCAAGTTAGAAGGCTGAACTATTGTTATTAAGGTTCATAATAATATATTTTTTTTTTATATCTAGCAATACTTTTGATCAAGAGTATTTTTTCCAAAGTGGTTTTCTGCTCACCTTCCACGCAAATGTGGATACTTCTAAATATAAAAATATAACCTTCCTCGTTCATTAAAAACCATTATCGAAATTAGTACACTAACATAGCCCGAACGGATAAAAATACACTATGCTAAAAAAAGTTTTTTTTAAATTAAAAAACCGGAACACTATCTAATGAATCAAAAAGAACCTGAACCTTTATTATGCTCTAACCAGAACCTTTAAAATGTTTGTTTAGAGAACCAAAGCCAGAACCGATAGCATTGACTTATTATTAATTTAAATTTGCTCCCTTCGGGTACTTAATATGCTTGGGTTACTTGTATCTTGAATTTCATAATAAATTTCTACCATTTGTATTATATTTTTGATAACTATCTCTTGCTGTTTACCAACATCGGCACCTTGTGAAGGGTCTTATGTGTAATCCAGGGGATGTCAGCGGATAAAGGCCGGCATTATGAAGGCTAGAGATACTGTTATCATTATCTTAATTCTGCTGATATCTTAAAACAAGGATTTTTCTCATTGTGACATATTCATAATATTGACTGAGAAGTTGGCTACATGTTCTTAGCTTGGCCATGAGATTATGACATGAGACTTTTTTTTTACTGAATACAGAATATACTTTTTATAATGACTCACTTGGTAGCAGTGTATCTGTAATATCCAGAGATCCACCTCCATGAAAGTAATATAACTTCTCTTACTATAATAAAGGAATACTGAACCTCCACAAATGTAATATCATTTCAGTTACTATCCAGAAATACTGAACCTCTGTGATCATAATATAACTTTTATCATTATCCATGGATTCTGAACTTGCACAAATGTAGCTTTTATAAATATCCAGGGATAAATGTAATATCATTTTTGTCACCAAAGATAGTGAACCTCCACTAATATAATATAACTTTTGTTACTATCCAGGTATATGAACCCTTTATGAATGTAATATCGCTTCTGTCTTTATGCAGAAATACGGACCCTTCCCGAACATAATATCATTTCTACCACTATCTAGGGATACTGAAACACACTGATGGATCTGTCTTGAAACCAATATTAAAACCTGGACCAGGGGCCAGAGAGATACAGTTCTATAAGAATCTGCAACAAGCCACGGATCCTGTGTCAGTGGAGTTGAGGGGGTTTGTGCCAGAGTTCCGAGGCACGACTACTGTCACTGTAAATGGCAGAGGTGAGTCATGTCAACTATCATGTTACATAACACTCCTTTTATAACTCTCTTGACAGTTTCAAGTTTTGAGAAATTTAGAAACTCGTCTAGTTTTTTAAGATACTTATTAAAAAATACAATCAAATGCTAAGCAGCAGATTTAGGGTGGTGGTTAGAACACTTCAACCTTGCTGGCTGCATTTGGCTGTAGGAGTGATTTTTCTAGTCTCATTAAAAATTCATATCCATGCAGTATTTAAAATAATTCATCTTCATTCTGTTTTTAGGCTATATACTTCAGGTTGCTAAGAGCTATTAATGAGACTGGAGCATATTATTATTATAACAAAGTTTAACAAAAACTTATTTGATCGGACCTTATCCACAATCACTATTTTGGCGCCATTTTTATAAAATATTACTGTATTGCCTTTTTTAGTGAAACTGTAATTAGTTGATGTCAACTTAAGTGGCTTAGTTAATATAATATGAAATTTTCAAAAAACAATATTTTTTATACAAGTAAATACAATTTATTAAGTTTATTCCAGTTTGTTGTGTTGGTATGCCTCTATTAATAAAAATTTGTTTATTTTAGATGTTGAATGCATAGTACTGGAAAATGTCACCAATGAGTTTGTTGAGCCCTGTATAATGGATATAAAGATTGGAAGGCAAACCTGGGACCCTGAGGCTTCCAGTGACAAAATTGAAACAGAGAAAGTGAGTTTATTTATTGTAGATTCTAGAAGTGTATATATAGCAGAGTGATGTGTTGTTGAGTGGATGTATAGCAGTGATGATATATTTTAAAGTGATGTATTTATTGTAGATTGGATGTATAGCATATTAGATGTGTGGTAAAGCAGATGTATTATTGTAGAGTGGATGTATTGGTAAGTGGATGTATAGCAGATTGAATGTATTGTAGAATGGAAGTATTTATTGTAAGTTGGATGAATAGCGTTGGTTCCCAAACCCTGGGTCGCTGCCCAAATGAGGGTCACAAAGATGTTCCTGAGGGTCAAACATTATGAAGAATTACTGCAAAACTGACAATAATAACAGTGTTGAAACAACATTTTGGAGATCTCCTGTACTTGTAATTTTAGACCCAGTTCAAGCCCACTCTGCCGCGAGAAGTTGAAAAGGCTCTTTTACTTCTTTTAACAAAACAGCCTACCTATGTGAAAAAGGATTTTCAGGTCTTGTGACGATCAAGATCCTCAGAATGATTTGTATAGCTCTTAAAACTCGAAGAGCTACCTACAAAACGAAGAACATCATGGTTGTCACTAAAAATACTTTTTTTTCTGTCACAATTTTTTTCACAGGAACATAATTGTGTAATGTTCCATTTGTGAGATTAAAAAAGTTATTGAAATTGATTGAATTAATTTGGTAACATTTATCAACACAAAATAAAAATTCAATATAACTCCCCCCAAGAATGAAATGGCATTATAGTAGCCACTGAAATTGTCTATTAGTCACCAAATATTGTCTCAAAGTCACATTTTTATTAAAAACTGTGGCTTACATTTTGTTTGTTTATAAAGTTATTTAAATAATACTAGTTTTACGATTCAAATTAATTTAATTTAGTAAACATTAATATGAAAATAATAGGAAATGAAACTACAAACAATGAATTTTGGGTTGCCAGGCTGAAAAAATATTATATTTAGGGCTGCGATCAAAATAATTTGGAAACACTGATACATAGGATAGATGTAGTATTTTCCCTACTTCTAATTTGATGTAATTATTCCAGGCCAAGTATGCGGATAGCAGAAAGGAGTATGGGTTCTGTATCCCTGGGTTCCAAGTATACAGGATGTCCACAGGGAAGGTGATCAGGCTTGGGAAAGACTATGGAAGAAGCTCAACAAGGAAACCATCAAGGACGGTACGCTCCTACTTTTTCCTTGATATAAACCATCATCTCACACCTTGTTAATTATATAATACAGCACCCGCTTTCTAAGTTAGAGTTCCTAAAAATACTGTTCATTCAGAGTAGGTTAATGTTGTTCTATTTTATGAGTGAAATCAATCCATACATAACTGTCCTGAATGTATTGCTCACAGTGTTGAAACTGTTCTGAATGTATTGCTCACAATGTTGAAATGTTCTGGATGTATTGGCTCACAGTGTTGAAACTGTTCTGAATGTATTGTCATGCAGCGTTGAATCTGTTCTGGATGTATTGTCTTACAGTGTTGAAACTGTTCTGGATGTATTGTATGAAACTGTTATGGATGTATTCTCTCACATGTGTAAATGTTCTGGATGTATTGTCTCACAATGTGAAACTGTTCTGAATGTATTGGCTCACAGTGTTGAAAATGTTCTGGATGTATTGTCTCTCATGTTGAAACTTTTATAAATGTATTGCCTCAAAGTGTTGAAACTATTCTGGAATGTATTGCCACACAATTGAAATGTTCTGATATTGCCTCACATTGTTGAAATTGTTCTGGATGTATTCACTCACACCATGTTAATGTTTGTGGAGTTTTGCTTCACTGTACCAATAATGCTGGATGTTTTTCACATGTGAAAATTTGAAATTATGTCTCAAATGTTGAAATATCATGAAGTATTTACAATAAACTCAATATTGCCACAGTGTTGAAACTGTTCTGGATGTATTCTCTCACAATGTGTAAATTGTTCTGGATGTATTGGCTCACAGTGTTGAAACTGTTCTGAATGTATTGTCATGCAGCATTGAATCTGTTCTGGATGTATGTTGAAATTTAAAATTTATAAAAATTGTCATAATTCTGTAATTATTATGACTATTAAGTTTTATGAACATATTTTTATCAATGCATACTTCTAGAATATACAAACATGCAAGTTTCAGTAAATTTTATTTTGTAAATTTGATTTATAAAATAATTTTATGAACTAAAATATGGAAATTCAAATAAGTAACTTGGACTAACTCTTAACTCATAAAATTACTTTTGAACTAATTCACTTTAGTTTTATGTTAATTTTCCTTGGCTTCATAGAAAGTTCTTTTAGAACTTCATCCTCCCCGTGTGGAAAAATCATATCTGGCCAGAACTGGTCCATATTTGTGCCAGATATGCCCAGATAAGCAGATCTAGGCAGATAATACCTAGATCTGGGGCAAATCTGGCATTTTTACTCATGGGTCTGTAACTGACACCTCTGGATGTATGTACATGGAGCCCATTAAGTCTGTCTTCATTTGTAGAAATTCCTCATGTATGATTTCAACAGCTTTAGGGACGAGAAAAAGGTAGGTGGGTAGTGAGGTCTGGGGGGAGGGGGAGTTTCAACCCTGAAAGTTTCAGGGTTGAAACTCCCCCTCCCCCCTTGGCTGCACCACTGGATGTATTGTCTCATGTTGAAGTTCTGGACGTATTCCACAGTGTGAAACTGTTCTGGACGTTTTCTCACAGGTTAACTGTTGATGTATTGTCTCACAGTGTTGAAACTGTTCTGATGTATTGTCTCACAGTTGAAATTGTTCGACTATTGTCTCACAGTGTTGAAACTGTTCTGGACATTGTCTCACAATGTTAAACTGTTCTGGATGTATGTCTCCAGTGTTGAACTGTTCTGATGTATGTCTCACAGCGTTTAAACTGTTTTGAATGTATTGTCTTGCAGCGTTGAAACTGTTCTGGATGTATTATATCACAGTGTTGAAATTGTTCTGGACATATTGTCTCACAGTGTTGAAATTTCTGAATGTTTTGACTCACAGTGTTGAAACTGTTCTGAATGTTTTGACTCAGTGTTGAAACTGTTCTGAATGTATTGACTCACAGTGTTGAAACTGTTCTGAATGTTTTGACTCAGTGTTGAAACTGTTCTGAATGTATTGACTCACAGTGTTGAAACTGTTCTGAATGTATTGACTCACATTGTTGAAAAGGTTCTGGTTGTATTGTCTCGGAGTGTTGAAAATGTTCTGAATGTATGGTCTCGCAGTGTTGAGACGTTTTTGAAACTCTTCTAAATGTTTGGTTTTGCAGCATTGAAACTGTTTCTCAACGCTGACTCAGGCCTCAACAGACACCTACTGCTGCAACTTCTGTCCAAACTATGGCGGATATTGCGATGGTGTCGAAGGCAACGTCGATATCGAATCTATGCCAGTTCCTTGCTTTTGATGTATGATGCCAGGCGATTGCGGCAGAACCTCAGAAAGACCACCGGCACTACAGAAAGACCCATGAGTCCGGTATTGAGTCGAGCCCACAGCTTTGCTGCTCCCGTACTGTGCCGAGCTCAAAGTCTCAAGCTGAACCTCGCACTCAGGTCAAATTCTGCACTCATAGATGAGGGGTCCTTCACAGGACGTATCACCAATAGAGGATCATACAGAAGTGTACCCACCACTCCCACTAGAATCAGCTCCCCAGGGATACCGGAAAAATCCCGCTCGTTGGTCGGAGCTGCCAACGGCATAGGTAGATCTCTCAGTCAGACTATAAGTAGGTCTTTAAGTTTTGTATCTGCATCACCAGCCCCGCCACCATTGGAACGGCAATCAAGCAATGGGAGCTGGCACTTTGATTTCAAAGAAGCTTGTCGAACTCACTCGCTGGTCAATAACTATGAGAAGGATCTTCAATCAATGAAGGATAATTATAAGTCAGAGTTGGACGATTTAGTTTCCGAAGAGAAGCCCGGAGACAGAGAACTGTGGGCCAAGGTCAAGATGATAGACTTTGCTCACACCTTCTCTTCCGTCGATGATGAGGTGGACACCAACTACCTGGAGGGGCTGGAGAGCCTCATAAAATTGCTGGAGAGTTTGTTTCAGGACTTTTAATGAAGATCTAATATTACAAGGGTGTTCAAGGAAAAATGTTCTAGTCTAGTTTGGTTAGAAATATTCAGTTAAGATATCTTAATCAATAGCTTTACAGGCACACACAGAGTAATCTAAATACACTGGTTTGCCATAACCTCTCGCTTGGACAATTAACATGCCTAAGTTAAGTGCTGGACATCACCCGTCTCTTGGACAGTTAACGTGCCTAAGTTAGGTGCTGGACATCACCCATCTCTTAGACAGTTAACATGCCTAAGTTAGGTGCTGGACATCACCCGTCTCTTGGACAGTTAACGTGCCTAAGTTAGGTGCTGGACATCACCCGTCTCTTGGACAGTTAACGTGCCTAAGTTAGGTGCTGGACATCACCCGTCTCTTGAACAGTTAACGTGCCTAAGTTAGGTGCTGGACATCACCCATCTCTTGGACAGTTAACATGCCTAAGTTAGATGCTGGACATCACCCGTCTCTTGGACAGTTAACGTGCCTAAGTTAGGTGCTGGACATCACCCATCTCTTGGACAGTTAACATGCCTAAGTTAGATGCTGGACATCACCCGTCTCTTGGACAGTTAACATGCCTAAGTTAGATGCTGGACATCACCCGTCTCTTGGACAGTTAACGTGCCTAAGTTAGGTGCTGGACATCACCCATCTCTTGGACAGTTAACATGCCTAAGTTAGATGCTGGACATCACCCGTCTCTTGGACAGTTAACGTGCCTAAGTTAGGTGCTGGACATCACCCATCTCTTGGACAGTTAACATGCCTAAGTTAGATGCTGGACATCACCCGTCTCTTGGACAGTTAACGTGCCTAAGTTAGGTGCTGGACATCACCCATCTCTTGGACAGTTAACATGCCTAAGTTAGATGCTGGACATCACCCGTCTCTTGGACAGTTAACATGCCTAAGTTAGGTGCTGGACATCACCCGTCTCTTGAACAGTTAACGTGCCTAAGTTAGGTGCTGGACATCACCCATCTCTTGGACAGTTAACATGCCTAAGTTAGATGCTGGACATCACCCGTCTCTTGGACAGTTAACGTGCCTAAGTTAGGTGCTGGACATCACCCGTCTCTTGGACAGTTAACGTGCCTAAGTTAGGTGCTGGACATCACCTGTCTCTTGGACAGTTAACATGCCTAAGTTAGGTGCTGGACATCACCCGTCTCTTGGACAATTAACATGCCTAAGTTAGGTGCTGGATATCACCTGTTCTTGGAAGTTAACATGCCTAAGTTAGGTGCTGGACATCACCCGTCTCTTGGACAGTTAACGTGCCTAAGTTAGGTGCTGGACATCACCCGTCTCTTGGGTAGTTAACATGCCTAAGTTAGGTGCTGGACATCACCCATCTCTTGGACAGTTAACATGCCTAAGTTAGATGCTGGACATCACCCGTCTCTTGGACAGTTAACGTGCCTAAGTTAGGTGCTGGACATTACTCGATGTCAGGATAGTTAACTTGTATAAGTCAGTTGCTAATCCTCATTTGTTGCTTGGTTAGTTAACTTGTCCAAGTTAGGCACCTGAAACACTACATTTTATTGATTAAGGTAAATTAAACAATATTTCAAGAGCTCAAACGTGTTGATTGTTATATAACAAGCAGAGCCTGGTTAGAATAAAGGGTCACACCTGTGACATTGCTTTCCAAAGTAAAGTTTTTAACTTAAGAGTTTCTACTTTTGTCAAAAATAATTAATATTCAAGAAAAAGGTCATTATAATTGTACTGTGAAAAGTGGATAAAATATAATTTTTGATTGAAATCTTAACATACCATAAATTATTTTCCTAATGTTTTCTATTTGAAGTATATATTACTGCCTAGAAAATATTTATTTAAAGCTTGACTCAATTTGTTAAGCCTATATTATCTCCTTGATTAACACAAATTTTGTAGATATGAGGTTGTGGTACTTTGAATTAAAACTAGCAATGCCATCTATCAAGCACCACTTTAAATATACTAGATTGTAGTGGTATGCTAAGCCCACTTTTTCAATTTGAAGCAAATTCGAATCGACTATATGAAATATTCTCAAAGCTGAGTTGAAGTTCAATAATTGTTTGTCACTTGAATTAATAATATATTGTGTTTATTTATATAACGTTATGCACTAAATTTGTAATGTATTCAACAGCTCAGAATAACAGTAATTGAACATAAATTGAGTATTTTAGCTGTACATATTTTTTATTCGTGAGGCTTCATAATGGTCAAAGCCAGAATTTCTTTCATGACAAAGTTGAAGCTGATATTTGTTTTGAAGCTTCTCACACCCCAAATAGATGGCATTACTAGTAAGCTAACAATGTCACCACCATTTGTTTTATATCTACCTTGAGTGCAAGTTATTTGATCAAAGTTGTTATTTTATCAAGAACTTGTTTAGCTTTAATTATCCTTTGAAACAAAAAATATGCCAGAAGTATATTATATCTCAGCCCCATTTGACTTCCACATTATGTGGAAACCTTAGGAATAAATTAATTTGCAAGTTTGTTAAGGACTTGTAATGTGAAATTTTATAAACAGTGATTTTGTTGTGTTTTGTATGCCACTTGGGTTGTAGGTTTTCTGTAGTCTGTGATCTTGAGGATAGCCAAGAGGTTTTCAGTGCCTTTTGCTGGTTTTATTTTATATGTCACTTCTGTGTATAATTTACAATTTAGCAATCTGGTAAAAAATAGTGAGGAAATTGGACTAGTAGCTTAGTAAATAGATCACCTATGCTCTAGATCAAGAGTTCAGGGCTTTAACTTCCGTCTAGAGCATTATTTAACTATAGTGGAGACCAATCATAACAAATGTTGATAGTCAAGATGGAAGTATTTACTACCTGGACAGAGGTGTAATAAATAATAAGAATTTTTACAACAAATCATGTTAGATTCACTTTTATATTTCCATAGCTCAATAATACTAATATAATCTGTAGTTTGTAATATTGTGTTTTAATCTGATAAGTCAAATTATCGCAACTTATAATTCAATTAAATTACTTTAGAATTTTTTCTTAATCCATTTTTTCCCCTTACTACCTGTTCAGGTTATGTGCCTACATTAATATCGATTTGTGACGTTTACAACAGCTCGAAATGGTAAGAAGTGACCATAAACTGAGTATTCTAGCTGTAGATATTTTTATTTGCGAAGCTTCATATTTGTCAGAGTCAGGTTTTTTTTCCCAATAAAGTCAAAGTGATATTTGTTTTGAAGCCAAATCAAAGTTTCGAAGCTTCACACACCCCTGATAATTTGTTTTAATATCATTGTTAAGGAATTAAATAAAAGTAAAGTAATATTGAAGTTAGTAAGAACACTACTCTTGTAAGAAAAATTGTCATATTTTTTGAAGTTTTTATGATTTAGAATAGAAGACCTCATATTTGCTATGATCCCAAGAAGAAACAAACTAGGTCTGCAAACTTGGCAGAGGAACCAAGTGTGTATGGAACACTTTATTCTGCAGATAACTGCAGTCTAAGTACACACACAATTATTCTGCAGATCTACAGTTACTCTGCCAGGTTTACTAGTCTTACCCTCTTTTCCTGGTAATTTTTAAGTTCCAGATGAAGCATCAAATAAAAAAGACACAAATTATGTTAGAAAATTATTATTGTTTCGCTTGTTAAGACAGTATAAAAAAATTCACAAAACACAAACTTAACCACAAAAACTAACAAGTGTATGAATTAGGAATGTGCAACGTCCACTTTTTCAATTTGAATCAAAGCCAAATTTAAGTTATATTTAAAAAATTGTTATATGATGGCTAAACGTCATTTATAAAATGTTTTATAGCAAAAATGTTCAAACAGATTTTAACCTAAATTAAGTTACCAAACTTTTAATTTTTTGTCATGTGAACAATAAAATATGCAATTTTATATGAAAACAAAGAATGACAGAAATTGACCGTAAGTGTTTGTATATTAGCTGTCAATTTTGTTATAAGTGAAGCTTCATAATTGTTGGAGCTGAAATTTTCTTTTAAAGCCATTATATTTTATAGGAATTAGAGAAATAATATTCATTTATTTATGAAACCAATATAATGAATTAAAAATATATGTGTGCATTTCTATGAACAAAAATAAAATTAAATGCTCATTGAATTTATTTAAAACTAAAGTACTTTAAGAAGCAGTAGATTTATATCTTGGGTAATTTTGGAGCTGCAACCAATGGGTTAGCTTGCTCTAAAATTTTTCGGCCCTCACTTTTATAGTCAAAAGAACAATTGTGCGATTCTGAGTGTCTATGAGCAGAGCAAAATAACTTGTCGCAACGACATGAATAAATGTTTGTGATGTTCAGCCGCTTCCTGCACTCAGCACATCGTGTTCGAAGAGGTTTTTTGGAGTTTCCAGTTTCTTGTTGGAATGGACGGATCTTTGATTTGCTTGGAAGTTGGGGGACCGAAATTTTCTCGGCAGATGATAGCAGTCTTCTCGGTAGCCTCTGTGGAAATATATCTGTGTCTTGATATTTGGAGTGTGTTGTACTCTCCCTTGTATTCTTCATATTGTGACTGGCCGGCTTCGGTATTCCTCTATTTACATTCCAAGGGGGTTCTCTATCCAAATTCAGCGAGACACGTGACCCACCAAACTCCAGAAATGGTCCATCTACCAAACTTTTCACATCCAACTTGGTTTCTCTGTCTTCAATATTGCCGGTCGAGTTTCTTGGTAAATCCACTTGAGATTTCCTTCTTTGATTTTCCTCCCTGGAGCTGTACAAAGGCCATTTGGACTCATTCAGAATATCACACAGTCCCTGCGTGGCTTTTTCGCGTTGAATCAGCTCATCTGGTGAGGTCTTGGGACGGTCATCTTCATCTAGTATCAGGCGAGCGACCCTATAACAAGTCCTATTACCATTCACCGCTGATCCCACCCTTTCTTCAGGGGTAGAAGATAGCGTTAACGTTGACTCCTCAATGGAAGGAATCGAAATACGTCGTGGCAATGCGAGGACATTTTCATTAGTATTTCTTTGTCTATTTTCATCTTCTAGGATAGCTAAGTTTGACCTTGTTAGAACTTTGAGACCAGACTTCTTACCTAAATTTTCCTCATCCAAACTTTTTAAACTGTCATTGCTATTACTATTAGCTATCGATTTATTGCAGCCATAGTCAACACTACTCCTCCGTTGTACATCAGGGAGCACTTTAACATTGCTTAGGTTGCGATTTACTCTCCTTGGTTCTAGCCTTGGCAGGTGAAGAGAATTCAAGGACTCCTTTGATATGTCATGTTCTAACGCCTGGGCGAGGCGATTGTGGCGTCTTGGCGGCAGTGGTGGAGGGTGGATTAAGGAGCTGTTCTCGAGGTAGCCTCTGCCATGAGTCCTCGGTGTGTGGCCTATCGGGGGAAGGAGTAGCTCTGTCTTGTGAGTCCTAGTTCTACCGACAGATGTTTTAAGTTCTGACGATTGTGGTTTGAGGATTAACGGAGAGCAGGGGGTGCCTCTGCGGCTCTGCAGGGACCTCTTGCCAGAGAGGACTCTAGGGGACTTCTTTGGCTGAAATAAGATAATTTTACTCAAAGTAAGTATGAAGGATTGTACATATTAGAATTAGTGATGGGATCATACCAACTATTGCAAACTATTTCTCCTGTAATGCAAAGTTTAATACAAAATAGGTAAGTTATTTATAGATAATTGTAAATGAGCCAAGGAGAAATTTACAACTAGTCGAATACTGTATCGACCCTAGGCCGCACCTTTTCCCCAAAAACAACATTTATAAAATTTCAGTGCAGCCTATAATCATACCCTTAGATAATACATAGCAAATGTTGTACCTTTGAGGACTGCACATATTTATATCAATATAGTTAATCATTGATTAACTTCAATAGAGTTATTTAAAAATAGATTGACCTTGACACACTAGTACGAATTTAACTGAGTAAAAATGGTTGACGAAATAAATGATAGTCATACCTTTTCTAACTTCTACTACTACTATTCACACATGTTTTTTTAAAAAAATTGTTCCAGTCTGTTAGTCACTATTATTATTCTATTGTGAGAAAAATTTGGTGTATTTGTTTAGTAAGTTTGTAATACTAGATGTTGCAAATTATGATTAAAAAAGCATCTTCCTGCCAATAATTAAGAAATAGTTATTACAAAAGATTTACAATCTAATGGATGGTTTACACTAGGGATCTGCAAGCTTGGGTTTTTTTCATTCGAGTATTTCTAAAAGCTTTCGAATTCGAATATATTCATAATTATAAAATGTTAAGAGTATATTTCTTTATTTTAAATGTAAATAGGTATCACATCTTTAAAATTTCAGATTTAAAAAATATACTAAAACACATGTTCTTAAAATTTGAATGACACTCATTTTTATAAATATCAATACTTTTAGAAAAAAGTTAATAAATGTAAATATCGGTTTTTAAATTAGAAATAACACTTTTAAAAAGCACGATTTTAAAATAATAACAATAAAAAAAATAAAGGACCTAATAGAAAAAATAATTAAACTGGTTTCAACACTCATGTCCTTAAGGACATTAAAATTACACTACCAATTATAAAAAAAAGTAATAAAATTAATAAATGCATGATGGCTTGGAAATGTACAATAAGATAGTGTAGAAACATTGCACAATAATGTAAGGTAAGTGATAATGAAGGAAGTCAACCATAAATGTTAGGTTAGGCCTAAAAAAACACACTCTCTCTTCACCTTTACACTTACTAAATTGGTTTCGATCCACGCCAATACTAGGATATTTATATATGTATGAGCCACTTGGCTCTTTTTATAAACCAAATAAAGCATCAATCAATCACTTCAAAACTTCCACAGTAGGACATTGTTTTAAATTTTCAGAAATATTACTTTTTCATTAATGTCTCTTCATATGAAAAATAAATATTTCTGAAAATTCAAAACAATGTGCAGCTGTGGAAGTTTGAAAAAGTGGGAAGTGTAAGAAGAAATATAGAAGTGTGTATGTTTATATCTAGGCCTAACCTAACTATCCTTTGAGGTTGGCTTCCTTCATTATCACTTTACATTATTGTAGTGTGTTTCTACAGTGTCTTGATAAAAAGTTATTTAAATTGACTTTTTTTTAAGTTAATATTTCCCCAAAATATGCTTCAGTAACTTAATTTTCCCTATAAGAAAAAGTAAGAATCATAAACAGTTAAAAATTTGAAGTGTTTTGTATTTAATTTATTATTCCTTAGTGTAATCGTTTATGATCACGTCTTCTGTTCCATTTCCATTCTTCTATGCGCAGATGAATATGCACGTTGTACAGGCTCTCGTTAGGCATTATTTTATTGATAAATTTACTTCAATTCAATTTTTGATGCTTATAAAAGTTGATGTTTATACTTTAAAATTAAAAATAATATGACTAAAATAATATATCTAAAAAAACAATATGAAATAGTAAATGCTTTTTTAATATAAATGTGGTAAGTTGGGTAAAATATGTATTGCAATAAATAAGCTCAACATTGATTTTAGACAGGTTAACCAACATAATTCTGTAACTAAATTAGTACTAGTTTTGTATCTAAACGTATTCATTAATACCAGTTTTAAATATCTTAAGTTTGAAAACATTTAATATAATAATATATATTCTTGATATTACATTTCTAATTTAACATAAATTATTATTTTATAAAGGGACTAGGTAAAAATAGTAAAAAAATCATTCAATTATCTAGTAATCTACCCTACAAAATTTTCGATCTCGATCTCGATTTTAAAGGACAAGCTCGGCTCGAAGCTTGAAATCCGAGTACTTGCAGAGCCTAGTTTACACGGTACAAGTTGGCCTGCGAGTTGATAGGGCCAGTAGACGAGGATCAGCTACTGGCTTCATGTATACAGTTCGGCCGAGCTACTGACTGCGAGTTGGCCAGTTACTTAAAATATTTTTGTTTTTAATGGCCACTGGCCTGGAAAGCCAGTTTATAGTTCAAATTTTAATCTTGTTGGTACACATTGTTGAGTCTGTGTATTGAATGGTTGATGCTATAAACACAAAAGTTGAATGAACTGCTTGGGCATTATTATCATAACAGCTTTATATTAACGTCACACAACTCTTTCAATAATGAGCGGAAAACCACTTTGGAAAAACTACCCTTGGTACAGCTGACTGAGATTTTAACCTTGATCTCCCTGTTATCAACAGACTAGTCTAACGCAAGATTGATGCCTTAGACCAGCGGTTCTCAAACTGGGGTACGCGGCCACCTTTCATGGGGTACGTGAGCAGCTCTTAAGGGAAAGTTGGCAAAATAACAAGAGACTTATGGAAAACCCTAACTGTTGGCAGTAACTGTTATCTAGTTATTTCCACCCTTCTTTTTCCCCTATTTGCTCCCCTCTCGGCTGGAGACCGATTTCTGTGAATTTTCAACCCTTTACTTGACACCTTCTACATTAGCGGTTTATGATGCCTTTTTAGACGATGTATCTCTGTGAGAGTGGTTTTTCATCCAAGGTGTACCTAAAGAATAAGTACCGCAATAGGCTAAATTTAGAGCCGGACCTCCGCTTAAAAGTTTCAAATGGACAACCAGACATCAAAAAGTTGTGCCGTGCCATGCAGCCATACCCCTCTCGCCGAAAAACTTTGGGTTCATAATATATCAGCTCCAGAATTACAATTAAAAATCTTGATTTGAAAATATTTCGTTTAGGCTTTTTCTCTTTTTTGTTGAAAAAAGTTATCAATGAAATGTATAAAACTTTTCTTTAGACTTTTTACATTAAAATTATGTTTTCTTTAACCATCCATAATGATTCCCAATAAGAGATAATGTTAAGGCTATAAAAGTAGGATTCTCTCTAAATAGCGTCACATTTGAAATAGTTTGATTAAAGGCATTTTTTCCCAATAGATCAATGATTTACCATATGGTCACATTTTTTTCAAGCTTGTCATTTGGAATTTATTTCCTTGGAGGTACATTACACCTTAAGTCATGGCCAAGGGATACAATCTACAAAAAGTTTGAGAACCGCTGCCTTAGACCATTTGGTCACCGAAGTCGGTTTCAATAATGTTGATGATGCTAATAGAGACTTCTTAAGCAGCCATTCCCTTGTCCACACTCTTTTTGTTCCGTTCCTTGCCTCCTCATGGATAATATTAAATAATAATTTTTGACATAGTATCAAAGAAATTGATATTACCTTACAAGCTATAAATTCTTCAGACATTTTCACACTTAAAAAAATAACGATCATATAACTATGTCACTGACTACTCCATGTGAATAGTAAGGGTCAGTACAGCAGAGCCCAGTGGTTATCCACCCAGTAATACTTACTGGCAATCCAGTAACTCACCTCATATAAAGTCTGTTCAGCGTAGGAATTGTTTTCTGAAAGGCCTTTTTCCCTATCAGAAATATATTATATAGTAGGATTATTGGTAGGAAAAAAGACCTTTCAGAGAGTAATTCATACCGTGAATGGATTATACACTAGGCTTTAGTTATTAGAAATGTGAATACCATAAACCTTAAGAAAGCTAAAGGAAATAGGGTGTATTTGGTTGCTTTCAAAGAGAATTCATTTTCAGACAAATTTTATTTTTGAGGGCAGCTTATTTTTGGGTCAATAAGGTAGTTTATATTGCCTAGTATTTCATTAGAGTACTTTTACCACTTGTTTGGATGACCTAGCTTTTAGCCAATTGATTTGAGTATAAATTTAATACTAAGACATACATACATACATAATATTTTAAAACTTAGGCCTACATTGTACATTTTATTATATTTGGAAGAAGATATATAATATACAATCACCTCAAAGCAAAAAGAGGTTTTCCTTAGAGACCTTTTACTGTAATACTGACTTGTGTTGATCTAATTTCAAATTAGTTTTTTAATTAGGTTGTTTTGACTTATAGGAATTAGGGATGGGACCTTCAAATCCTTAGGAAATTCAAGATTTAAGAATTGTTTTCTTCAAATTTTGATTTGGAATATGTATCAAAGCTCTTATATGGCTTATTGGTGGATTAGCCCTTAGGACAAACCTATCAACAAAAACCTAGAAAAACAAACAAAAGGATGGATTAAATAGTCAAGAAACTATATAAAAAAAATTAACATTTAATCCGACACCTTAGCTAAGTTGGTAGCATGTCTGCCTACTGAGCTTAGAGTCCTGAGTTCAATTCCCTCCATGACCAAAAATTTATCATTGATGAAAATATGGGTTTACCATTTAACATTGATAAATTAATGGCCGGGGACTTGAAGTTGTGCTTGTCCTATTCTTAAGATAGATTATAAAGCATATGAATTTACAACAGGCCTAGTAAGCCGGTAATGGAAAATATATAGCTTGAATAAAAAACTGACCCAGGCCACAGGATGGAAATGGTAATGGATGTAGAATTAACATTAGTTACTATTTTCTATGGTAACTTAAGAATTAATGTAGAAAGGTAAAACCTCATTTTTTCTAATATTCCAAATAGTGGGAAAAAACCAAATAGCTTAATTTAGACTGTCAATTGCAAACGATGAATAACCTGAAGCCACTTTACCTTCTTCTGTAGTGACAATTTCTCCATTTTGGCTCTCAAATCTTGGACCTTCCCCATGGTTACAGAGTTCTCATGCAGGCGCTTGTCTTCGACTTCCGAGTCCTCCTCCGCAAACAAGTTCCTGGAACAAACAACCAAAGTTTAAGGAAATTCCAATATTTTTTTTAGTGTATTTTGATAATATTGAATAAAAGTGCAAAAGTACAGTGGAGTAATTGGTTTTAATTTAGCAAATTTAAATAATAATTTGCATGGCTATTATATTCATACAATATAATTGTTTGATTTAGTTACTATTAATAAAATTTATTTAATACTTCTTGTAATTTTCAAAGGTTAGGGCCCAGTGCTAGAGGCTAGATGAAATATTGGAGATGTTGGCAAGACAACCAGTCAGTTACATACTTAAACAACCTCCCCATTCTCCCACCCGGACTGCACTTATAACCATTCAAAAATGGATAGAGGTGAATACAACTCACTTCCTCTCCTGGACAGACCTTTGAGCAGTTTCAAGACTGGCCCAGGGGCAAATACAGACATACCTTAAAGATGTTCCGTTCCAAGACTGGGACAAAGGCGAGTATGATCCATCCTCGTTCTCCACCACCCTAAACAAGTTGACCTGATCTCCTTCCCGGAACAAGAGGACTGTAACTTGGCATCCTGGCGGCAAGTGCTCCAGCATCTCTTCCCTGTAACATAACTCTCGAGTTGAAATTCCCTCCGCTCAAGATTCAAATTAATGAAGAATAGATGGTTATCTGTTATTTAATAGTGATGGCAAACTTTCAATGTTTACAAAACCTAAGTTTTAAAATCAATATTGGTCTGTCACTTTTTGGCAAAGTTAAAATTAGGATAATTGACTAAGTATGTATGTTTGCCAACCTAATGCTTTCTAACTGTTTGAGGATTAATGAATCAAGTTAGCTATTTTAGCTCCCAACTGGATTAAAACCTCTAAATTCAATTTATGCTGAAAACAAAATATACCTTCGTTAAACATTTTTAAATAAAAAATTCTAAGATAATGTACTAGGCTCTGGTTATGTGTTTATCAGAAAAATATTTAAAATTAGGTTGAGCTGTACCTAAATAAGTTTTTTAAATGATTCTTTTATCCCACAAAACATCTTACTATTTGTCTATGATACACACATTATTTTAACTACACTACAAGGGTAGCGATGAGGAAGGAAAATATCAGAGGAAATGGACCTGAATTTTTGTGAAGGAAAAGTATAAAACCATTTAAGAAAACCCACTCTCAGTAAAATCAACTGAAATTCAAACCATGTCATCAAAAGACCAGTTGAGCTTACATTTAATTTGTGTACCCATTAATGATGTTTATTGTATTAATACATAGTGCACCAACATAACATGAAGCTAATGACAAGTTGTCATGATTACACTTAGAAGGCCAGCACACTCACACGTTTGAAATAGTTTCATATCTTGGATAATGACCAGAATATGAACCTGGATAGTTCAGTTGAGTAGTGTATATGTCTCGACAATACCTGTTGTTCTCAACCAGGTCCTGAAGTTCCCGCCAAGCCAGATCATCCACAGGAGGGAGCCTGCGTGTACTAACAGGACCCCCCCGCACAGACAGCACCAACTTGAGAGTGGCTCCATGCTGGATGGAATAGTCCGCAAGACAGGCTGAGTCTTCAAGTTCCTTCATGTTGTACAGAAGGTGCTGATGACCCACTGGAATACCTGTAGTAAAAGATATATATATACATACATATATATATATCTCTTTTTAATATCAGTAGGTGCCAGGTGCTGGTGACTCACTGAGATATGTCCACCTATTTAAACACTAAACCCTTTTTTTGGGGACAGTACACAAAGAGGTCGGATTGTTGAAACACTTTCTGTGTCATATTACAATAAATAAGTATAATAAATAAATGATTCTAACTAAAAGAAGTACCCATAATTGGCCATGGTTACCCCCTGGCAACACTTTTATTTGCTTCAAACAGACAGAAAAAATAACTCATTTTATTTTTTCAGACCCAGTTTTTGATTAATTAAAAAAATTAAATCCAAATATTACAATTTTTGCTTCGAGGTGCACATGTTCGTGCACAGGGGCTACTAACTTTTACACTTCAAACTTCTGTGTGTGATGGATATATCAGACATATGATCATAGTTGGTGTAGCCTATCGTTCATTCCCTCAATCACAACTAGGTAATATAGTTTAGTGGCATTGGGGTTATTTATATATTTATTTTCTTGCTGAGTAATTAATCTATTTATAATGAAAACTATCTCAACCTAACTTAACCTAACATTTAATGTACCAATAAATACAAATTTTGATCAATTTCTAATGCTCATTATTGTTAAAATAAACTAATGTTTTTAAAAATATTTGTTATGACCTTGTAGCCTACTAACATTAACTTAGCAAAGTACGGTAATGCTTGTAAATGATACTGGGATCAGGATCAATTTAATGTTCACTTAACAAAAATAAACAGTGTGTTTGATCAGGATTCACTTAACTACCATAACCAACTAAAGCAAAACAGACAATGAATTTGGACTGTTTGAAAACAAATTGTTAATTTAGGGCTGATTAGGCTACACGTACTTTCAAGAGAAACTTAATGGATATAGCCTAGAAAATAAAGTGTAACGAGAGGCTATAATGTATAAGTGTTCACAAGACGCAGACAAATGTGTCTGATGAAGCCTTCTGCATGCTATAATCTAACAAATGGAGTATTACATAGCCATATTGGTGTTGATCGCAACACAATTGGCTAGCTAGAACACATGGTACCCTTCACTTAGGCCTAATGTTCACATAACATGAACATTCTCCCCTGAACACAAAAAAACACAAAAAAAACTTGCATTAAGTGCATGTAATGAGTGCCATTTAAAAATAAAAGAATCTCTTATGTTACATGAAAATTAAGTGAATGTTACATAAATCTTAAATTGATCGTGATCATGACATGAGGGGGATAGCACCTTTTATACAGAGTAGTGCCTAGGCCCTACACAAGAATAGGCCTATAACAATCTCCCCCCCCCCCCAATATCAACATTTTATGGCTAAACTAATTAACTTACACTATGAATAAACAAATGGAAATGATGGGTAAGCACCTTATCATATAATACACTGTATTTCACTTAAAATACCAAATCATTAAAAATTTAATACTATCATCATACTTGCAAGAAAATGGTGAATACCAACCCGAAAAAAACCTCCATAGTGTCAGCTCACAAGCGATCTATACCGAACGAGCAAACATTGTGTGTTAGCAAAGATAGTGCCAATATTTGTGGGTAGAGGGCGTCATGTGGTTAGCATAAGAAACCCTTTGGCTGTTGGTCTCAGTTTTCTAAACTGGAGCTGCTACTTCTTTAATCAAGTACCTCCTTATTTGTCCTCACGAGGATGAGTTTGACTCTGTTCCAGACCCAATGCTTCACAGATACATCTGGAAGGCCCAGGAATTGAACCTAGGACCTATGGATCTCTAGCCAGGAGCTCTAACCACTAGACCACAGAGGCAGTCGGTGAAACCAATGTTACGATAATTATATTTATTTGAAATTTATTTTATTTTTATAACATTTAGACAACTTATAAAAGTCCAAACGTAAACATACTAAGTCGCTGCAGAATATTATTGCACATTGATTGACTAAATAATATACGTAAAGCTTTGGTCATGCAATTTCACTAATTTTGTAACTATATCTGTTCCTGCATCACTTAACTTAAGCGAGTTTGATTTTGAATTGTTCACTATAACAAAGTTTTTTAATATTCTTGAATTTAGTAAGCTTATCATAGAATTTCCACATTTTTGTAAATTTAGTGATAGTATAAATTTTGTGATTTTCAGGTTTTTTAAAAGAAAAAAAACTCTTAAAAGATATGGTTTTTAGGGTTTGTCCTCCAACATGTATTAGAAAAAAGTCATTAATGAAAGGATTTTTTTTTAGAAAGTACATGAGACCTAGACCTAGTCTTGTTATGTAGTATATATTAGGCCTTTGCTTTATGTGGACAGATATTTATGAGAAATATCAAGTTCCAGCTATCAAGGTCATGTTAAACTTATAGGCCTATTGTGGGGACAACGTTAAATTAGGCCCTACATTTAAGAATTTTTTTGGGTGGGTAGGAGGGTGTTCAGTATTTATTATGAAGGGGAAGGGGTCAGAATCCATCTTATGCCTATGTAAGCTTTTTTTTTTAAATAATTTTTATGGTAAACAAAATCAAAATAATTTTTGTGAGAAAATAAATACAAGCCTATTACCTAATTATTATAAAAATCATTGACGTCCTTCAATCCCTTATGTGGGGTAGGGGGTGAAAATCATGAAAAAAAACCACCAACATAATTTACGGAAGAACCCTGGCCGAAAGGTCACTTGAGTGAATCTTTTTATTTAATTTTAAAATTTTTTTTGTTCAATTTTTATGTTTTTGTGTTTATAAAAATGTATGATAAATATTAATATTTTGTTAACTTTTAAATAAAAAAACCTTATATTAGAGGATAGCGGGTATTAACCCCATATAAGCTAGCCCCACCAATTTAGGTAATCGAATGAGCACCAGTTATCTACCAGGCGCTATAGACATCTGAGATTGAACCAAGGCCCCTTAGCCAGCCCTACTATTCTAAACAATTGCCATTCCTACCTTCCACGCGGTGTATCTTCAACTTTATGGACAGTACTGTATCAAACGGTGACACCGTTATTTCAAAGGCAGTCCCTGTCAATGTTTCGATGAATAACTCTATCGTTCCTTCGTGTTGGAACGCGGAATGGAACGATGGGTGATAGCCATGCTCCGACATCATTTGCCAGGCCAAATAGCTTATGCAGGTTGTTTTGTTGCTTCACTTTTATGCCATTTTTTAAGATAAGGGAAAGTGACCTAATGCCTGTCGCACGGTTAAACATTTTACAGGTATGATTAATATTTTCAGCATTTTCTAAGAAATTTATATGTTGTGTTTTACAAAGACTTCAAAGTTATTTATACATTAAACCTATATTGCAACAATAAAAGCAGACGAAATTTAGCACACGCACACACAATACAATAAATGGCTACCCTTGACAAAGCTCAAAGTTTTTGTTGAATCAATTAACGATAAAAAGGTTCAAATATTTAATACTTTTAAATAGTTGAGAAATAGCACACAGTCCATCGTTTCAACGTATTAAAAAAAAAGTTAGTTAAATGATACCTAGCAGACATCTATATAAAGAATTTATAAGCTAAACGTCAAAATGGAATGTGTTGTTGTGACCAACATAACATCATAATATTTCCCGATCTGGTGTCATAAATCCACGTTTTGTTAGTGACTTCTTTTTAAAAAAACCTAGATAGAAACGATAGAGACCAATGCATCAAAATATGAAAAAAACAACACATCACTTCAGGTATCTCTCTTTAACACAAAAACAAATAGACGTGACTTTTGAATAGTATAAGCTATTTTACGTGATTTAATTTTTTATATATAAAACCATGATTGTTAGGTTTAATACAGCAAATATCTTACTAAAATATCTAAATAATATTGGTGGCTTGTCCTAAATGGCCCCTCCACCCAAACACCACGTTATACATACACATAATTATGATAAGATATAATAATATTAAATAAGTTATATGAACATGGGAAAAATTAAAATAAACTTTTCCTAGTTTTTTAAAAATTATGACGTTTAAAATTGCTGAGCGAAAACCTTCAAACAAAGCTGTCTTACTGTTCGGAGCAAAATATTGAATGTTCCCCAAGTTCACGGCGAAATAGGAGAAGAAGGGATGCTTTGATGCTCAGCTCAGAACGTTGTACACAAGGCTAGAGTGGGCACATGTCTAAGGTTCCTTTTTTGTAAGACGATAAACGATCATGCAAGGTCGAGTCACTTGCGAATGGAAAACAAAGTTGTGCATGTCTATTATAATTATATTGGTGGGTTATTTGCATTTGTATTTCGCTGTGATCGTCGTTCAACTGTTCAAGTGTTTTAAAAATTAATGCTAAACTTAATTCTGTACATTACATAAACAGCTTTTAATTAGTAATAAAGGCAGGCTACTGGTAATTTTAAATACTATAAATAATTATATTAAAATATAAATCTATATTTGATGTATATATTCTTCTTCAAATAATTCACGTACGTATCATATACCTTTATATAAAAACATTTATGATAAATATAAGCGGATGTGCGGTTGTGAACTGACTTACATATTATTTTGTTTATTTTGTTTGCCTTCAAATTTCAAAGGAAGAATCTTCTACGTGGATTAGGAGTAGTGTTGCTGATTTAAAACATCAGATGGAGTGAAGATACATGATCTAAAATTAAATCATGTAAATGCATCAGTGGACTACAATGTGTTGGGCAAAATAGATATTTGGGAGCAATTAAGTATTTCGTGCATATTTTCAACAAAAACAAAATCACACCGAAAATATTGACAACAACAATTATATATTACGTCACTTAATTATGTGTATTAAATACTGTGAGGCGTTTTAACTAGTTTTACGTGGTCATGATGAAAGGGTTTCTTCTGATAATCGCAGTATTTGCTTAGGTTTAATTGATTTAGCAGCTGAAAGACTCCACTCTTTTATTGAAGATTGTATTTGAAAAAATTAAATATATTTAAAGGTTGGTAGTTACCTCCAAAACCATCCAACTTGAACATTGAACTTTCGGATTAAATGTTTCAAGTTTATAAAATTGAAATAAAGAGTCAAATAAATTCAACAAATTTTATTGCAGTCGTAGGTGATGATAATAATTACTACTGATTTTTCCAATAAAAAAATTAATATAATTGTAATTAGATACGTTTTTGATGGGCAAAGTTGTGAACTATACTGGTCTTTTACTAAACATTCTGGATGTACAGCACAGATCTTATCTAATGACATATTGGAAGAGCTTCAAAGAAATAATTAAATACTCCATCACACAAATTAATTAATTAATTGCACAGCATTACGATGGTGCAGCTGTAATGATTGTAAAAAATGATGGTGTTCAATCTTTATAAGAACAATATATACAAATGGATATTATGTACAGTGATATGCACATTAATTTAACCTAATTATGGAACGAGGAGCGTAATGTAGCACAAAAGTTAAAATCTTTTTCGTTAATTTACAAGCGTTCTCTTAATTTTCTTACCATTCACTTAAAAGAGCAGCGTTCCTTGACAAAATTGCCAAGAAAATGTTACCATGAGCTGTTCCAGCTCGCTGGTATTTTAAAAGTAGAACCATTCAATACCTTATATGACTACCAAGACTCATTTAAGGAATGCTTATTAAAATTATAATCTTTGCGAAAACACTGAATGAAGTAAGTAGCATACTGAACCAATTAAATAGTCTAAAATTCACGTATTGGCTGAAAATTGTTGATTTAATTATGCCACACGTGGACATTTAAAAAAATCAAACTCAAGAGAGTGGTATTGATAGCTTATATTTGATGAAAGTTCTAGATTCTAGAACAATAACTTGAAATACAATTTTTTTAAATTAGAAATTGTACCGATATTAGGCCTATTTGAGATTAAGTTGAAAACCCCGATGAAAAAAGAAAGAAAATTGTATCCACTGATGGTTATAGGTAGAAATACTACTGCAAAAAAGTTTGTGTGACTATGTTAACCAAAGGATAGATTTGATTTTGAAAGTCAACTAAGAACAGCAAAATTATTCACTCAAAGTTTAAAACTGTTAGACATTATTTGCACTAAGCTTACCCCAATAACAACAAAGGAACGTGAAAGGTGTTTTTATACCCTAAAACTGAATTTCCTTAAGGAATACAATGACGGAAAATAGACTAAATGCTTTAGCTGTTCTATCGGTCTAAAAGAAATGTATTTTTCAATTTCTGCGTTCGACAACAAAGTGAATGACATATTTTCAAATACGAAGGAAAAGACGACTGGCTTCCATTACAAAATATAAATAATAGGTGAGTTTGTGTTTTTTATTTTCAATTTTGTGCCCTCCTATGTAAAAAAAAGTTACAAGTCGCTATTGCTAACGAGCATAACATTAGTGGAGTAATTAAACAGGGGCTAGATTAACACTATAAATATATTAAACAAAGCGTACACTAGTTATAGATTATTAAAACATAAGTGCTTTGGTATTAAAATAAAAGGTCATTTAACCTTTTATCATGAAGCATAAGTATTATTCAATACATTACATCGGCACTTCCGACTAAAATGTGGGTTTAATTTTTTTGTTACCATCCATAGTAAAGTAATCATGTCGGATTATATTGGTCAACTTATGGGATTTAATCCACTTGTATACTAGTGGGAGGTGTTTGAGCGTAAGCTACAATATTATTTTAGGGCTAATAATGTGGTGAATGTAAAGAAACAAAAGGATATTTTGCTTAGTTAGTTATATCATGACTCGTACAAGCTATTAATCGACTTTTATGACCAAAACAAGCCTGAAGATAAGAAATTTAAGGAGATGACTACGTTAATGCCGTCTCATTATTCACTAGAGGGATATGAGGAAAGATACCTATTTTATTGGGCATCCAAATCGGTGGAGGAAAGTTTTGCAGATTAGCTTAACGTTTTCAAAAGTTAAAGATATTGCAGGCCAAGCTGTAACAAACAGCGAATTGTTTTCCAGCATCGAAGGAATTAAAATAAAGGAGGAACAGAAAGTATTTAGGGTGGGTGAATCAAGATCCTAAGGAACATCGCAAAAGCCATCAATCAGTCCAGCATATGCAGAGCTTCTAAGGCAGTTTCCAAATAATTTCTAGCTACAGTCAGTGAACATTCTCAATTCAGGCTTTTCAACATGGTCGTGGTGAATCAAGGAACTCCTCCTGTTTCTACAACAGTCAAACTTCAAGGTAAATACTTCTCTGGGGAAATAGATTCAGGAGCAGCCTTCGGTGCTATGGCTGGATCTATTTATATTGAAAGTTTTTTCCTGAAAAATCTCTGAGACAAACAAATCAAAATTTGATAAATTATCTCAAGCATGTAGGGAAATTCTTAGGCTGGTTGTACACGTACCAATAATGTCGGTATCGGTGTCAGCGCCAATATCGGTGGAACTGAGATTCCAAGTAATCTTAGTGCTGTTGCACACGTACCGATAATATCGGTGTCGGTGCCGGTGCCGGTGCCGATATCGGTGGTAGTGAGATTCCATGTAATCTTATGGCCCTGTTGCACACGATGCCGACATGACAGCATTATCGTGACGACTACCGACATGTCGGAGCCATGTCGGCGGTCCCCTCGATAAATACGCCGATATCAGTGCGCAGAACAGTTGGCCACTAGTTTGCAGCTGTCATCTTGCACTGTTTGGTTTTGTCTTTCATGAGGCTAGGTGCTTGCGCGTTCGTTTCCTCTGTTCTACTTTTGAGTAAAATGTCTAGTAAATTCAAGTATGCCATAGTGACCTTAATTGAATTAGTGGAGAGCAGAGCGTGTTTATGGGACAAAACAAGTAAGGAATTCAAGGACCGGGAGGATGAAAAACAAACTTTGGCTTCGAAGTGTATTCCTTCTTGAAGCCAAAATTTCTTACAACTAGACAGAAAGGAGCAAATAAAAGTTGGTAAGTGCTAAGAGTCCTTGCGGCTACTATAGGATGCACCCAAAATTCTCTTCCTCTCCGGTTACGACGTTGCCTCCTCCGGAGATGAAGCAAACACAACAAAAGAAACCTCCTATTCCACACGGGAACCATGGTATTTGCTCGCCTCCATCCACAAAACTGCCTATACCTCTCAAGCACGATAGCGATAGTGTCGGTGTGTGTGCAACAACCCACGCCGGTATCGGTGATAGCAATGATATCGGCGCCGGCGCCGACACCGATAACAACGGTACGTGTGCAACAGCACTTATGCTGAGGCTGTACACGATGCCAACACGACAAATACAACATTATCGTGGCACCACCGACATGTCACAGGTATGCCGGTGGCCCCCTCAATAAATACACTGAAAATCGGTGCGCAGAAACAGTTGCGCACTTGTCTACAGATGGGGTATGGCATTGTTGGTCAGTGTTTCGAAAGGTTTCAAATAGTTGCGGAGTATTTTTGAAGGTTAAACATGTCTAGGAGCTTTAAGTATAACATTGTGACCTTGATAGAATTGGTAGAGAACAGAGGGTGTTTGTGGGACAAAACAGGGAGGGGTTCAGGTTCCCTGCGGTTACTATTGGGTGTTTCCAAAATTCTCTTTCTCTCCGGTTTTGATGTCGTCTCCTCCGAGATGAAAAAAATACAATAAAAGAAATTTCCTATTTCTCACTGGAGCCATGTTTAGCTCGGCACTACTCACTAAACTGCCTGTCCCTCAGTCACCGACAATGATCTTGTTGGTGTGTGTACAAGCAACATGGCTGGTATCGGTGCCGACACCGACACCTATAATATCGGTACGTGTACAACCGCCTTTAGACCGTTGTTTTCTAGAGGTAATGTACAAACAGAGAATGAGTGTGGTAGGGTTTCACGTGATTCCAGAGGGGAAGGGGGGCTCTGCTATTAGGTAGAGACTTTAAAAGACTTTTGGGTTTTAGGTGTGTCAAATATATCACATGATAATGGAAGATGAAGAGTATTTGTCAACCGTGTGGAAGAAGTATCCTACAATTTTTTACGGACGTGTTGGATACGTTTAGTAAAGGGAAACTTAATTTGAAATTAAAAGAAGGAATTATGCCAACATTCTCTCAATACAGGTCAATGCCTTTCTCGTTAAAACAAACGTGGAGGCTGATTTAATACTCTTACAGGAAATAGGAGTGATTTCTCCTGCCGGATACAGTAAATAGGAAACGCCGATTATCCCTATTGTCAAGCCGGATGGTTCTGTCAGAATCCGCCGGGACCTTATAATGAAATTAAACCCATTTTCGGAGGTTGGCCGTTACTCGCTACCTAGAGTAGCATAAGTGTTTCAGACAATGCAAAACAGCGTATCCTTTTCAAAATTTGATTGATTAGCGTGCATATCAGCAGCTACTCCTAAATCATGTTTCCAGAGAGATGATCACAATCAGCACTCACAAAGGGTTGTACTACAACTGCATTCATTTGGGATATCACCAGCATCACAGTTATTTCAAAGAATTATTGAAGGAGTAGAGGGAATTGCAGAGTGGCAGGATGGAATTATTGTTGAGGGGGGGGGAGGGAGACGGAAGAGGAACATGATAAGAGACTGCGTGATGTATTGTCAATGTTAAAGGAAAATGCATTAACTCTTAACTTCAGTAAATACTTCTTCATGCAAGAATCCATTAAATATCTTGGATATATTATTAATGAAAAGGGCCTCTAATGTTAGATCAGGAATTAATAGTCTATTTTGATGGTGAAACTACCAGTAAATGTCACCCAAGTCAAATTTTTTCTCGGGATGGTGTATAGAAAATTTATTCAGGGTGCGCCAGCTACACTAAACTGTATGTTGAAGAAGAGAGTTGAGTGAACTGGACCTTCAAGTGTTCTCAAGCGTTTGAACAGATTAAGATACAACTGACCTCGGCACTGAGAATGGCTCATTATGAGCCAACGCAAGAATTGGTACTTACAACAGACGCCAGCCCAGTGGGCGTCTCTGGGGTTCTAAATCAACTATATAAAGATGGAAGAATACGTCCGGTTGCATCTGCCTCTTGGGTGCTTTCAGAGATAAAGCGCAGATATAATTGCATACATAAGGAAACACGAAGCTTGGTTTTGAAGTGCAAAAATGTGCACAATATTTATTGTATAAGCTCGAAACAGACCACAAAATGCTGGTAACACCATTTGGGTCAAATAAAGAAATACCAATTATTTCAGCAAATCGCATCCAAAACGATGCCTATTTCCTATTGAATTTGACTATCAGATACAGTTGTAACATACCCATAGGAATTATGCTGATTACTTGTCTCAAGCAGTCCGGCCGTTGGAGTCGGAACACAAAAGTGTTATTCTACATTATTCTCAGAGTATCCAGGAGGGACTCGGTAAGCTGGACAGAAAACTAGCAGACTTACAGAGCGGAACATATCCAGTGCTGAGCTGGGTGGTGAAGTGCATTGTTAAGGGTTGGCCTGCAGCATTTAAGAAAACACTAGCCCAGTTTAAGTATATACAAGCTGAACTAAATGCCGAAGGTGGGTACATTTTTCTTGGAAATAGATGGATCGTACCGTCTGCTAGAGACAGAATCCCGGGGAGCTAAATGTGGGGCACCTAGGAGTTTTCAAAACTAAGCTATCAGCTAATAAATACTTCTGGTGGCCCCACATGAACAAGGCCATCATAGCCGTTACGTGCAATGGGTTGCCTTCACGCGGCCCCAAGAACCCCTGGACAACGTGGTCCAGGGCAGTTTCTAGGTCGGTACCTTAAACTTTAGCTCCAACCCCCGCAACCAGAAGGGTGGAATGATCCAGATCAGGCTGAATACCCGGGGAGGCGAGAATTTACCCCTCCCACCTTCCAGTCAATCACTGATAGGATAGACACAGAGGGACCACGTGCCTACCACCTATCTAGGGTGGTGACCGGAGCTATTATTTACTTCCGCTCACAGAAGTGACCCTGCGATATCCACTCTCTCCCCTGTGTATTGGGAATGGGGTTACGCCCATTGCGCGTGGGAAAGTAATCTCGCACTCCTCGTGCGTACGAGTGGAGGTGCCCATATTCTAGTCCATGCACTACTAACTGTCCAGGTTAGCACCGAAGCTCTAAAATGGCTCACCGCACTAATGGCGAGGCCCAGAACCCCAGGAGCCCGGACCCGAAGGCTCGAACCCTACCACGCTGCCAACGCCATCACTTGTCGGCATTTAAACACACTGCCCCACAGAGTCCAACCCATTGATGGGCTGCCGCCACGAGACAAGCTCGCGACGTGGGTTTGGGAGCCCAACCCTGTGTCTACTTATAACGAAAGTAGTCTAACGAGGTATACAGTCCGCAGGGCCACCCCGAGCACCTGTAGGTAGCCGGTGCAAGCACCAGTCTCTCTGGCACGGGGCATGAACAAGGACACCAAGAACTACGTCTTGGGATGCTATACATGTCGGGTGGTGCAGCAATCACCTCAGAAAGTTGTCTGACTCCATGAAAGTGGCCAGCAGCACAATTGAATAGAGCCCACATCGACTTCCTTGGACGTACTATAGATAGGATGAGTTATTTAATTGCAGTTGATACTCACAGTAAAATGGTGTTAGAAGTATGCTCAATGCAGTCAACCACTTCCATAGCAACCGTTTGTGCCCTATACTGGCCTGCGCCTACCATTTCTTCTCTCTGATACTATACATGATTATTAACTATTAAATTGGGTTGTTATTATTTATTAAATTATTACTAACAATTTAAAGAAGTTACTGATAAGAATAAAAATATACTAGAATAAAAATCAGAACTTAAATATCCAAACAATCAAACAAAATAAAATGCACCAAGATATTAGACTGAAAAAACAAGTAAGTGTAATGATACTGATTTGGACCACTCTCATATATTTAAAAAGTCATGGATGAAGGTATTTTTCTTCAATAAATTGTATGTAAATTATCCTTTTAAGACTTCATCCATGGAGAATCACGCGATTTTCAGAAATAACGTAGAAGGATTGCACCATTAAAACTTATTTTTTATTTCAAAATTAAACTCCGTAGTATTTACCAAACAAGAAAGAGACGCCAGCTCCCTATACCCAATAGGAAGCTAGCCTTCAAGACACCTGTCGCAGGGACGCTTTTGATTTGTTGGTTTTGACACTGGTCACGAGATGTTAAAGGGGCAAGGGATATGTCATATATAAGCTGTGTGTGCGTATGAACACACAGAGTGCCAGCGACATAAACAGAGAGTAATCACATAAATCTACAGTTCCAATATACAGTTTCCAGTTCCATGATCTAAATAAATCGTATGCAACATTAACAGTTGTATTTATTCAAATAAAATATCATAATAATTGCCGCTCGATCACGGGACTATAATTATCAACTATCACAAATTAAAACGCAACACTTTAATTAGGCGCCCAACGCGCAACCGTAATATCATAATTGGCGCTCGATCACGGAGCTATAATAACCAATTATATCTCAATAATACCATAAAGTTACAATTGACGCCCAATCGCGGGGTCAAACAAACGGTAACATAATAATTGGCGCTCTATTACGGGGCTATAAATACCAATTATATCACAAACATTCCGTATCACTTTAATTGGCGCCAATTATGGTGTTACGGTTTTTTTATGACACATATATATCTCAAAAAAACCGTAACACCATATAAGCACAAGGTAAAATAAACTACAAGCGTTTAGAGTGAAAAGCTCGGTGAGGGGTAGTGGGCAGCTCCCAAAACATATACATATTGTTTTAAGTGAATGGAATGTCGAGGGTATTGCAAAACTGCAAGAAAACTAGTTATTTATAAAAATATTATAGCCTTTTAAATATAATGTAAAAATATTTTAAGAAAACGATGAAAGCTTGTATTAGGCCAACGTTTTGGATAGATGGATGAATATGTTTCATTTCTTTTATCCTAGTTGAAGCAGTGGTGGTGGAACCTTATTTGTGTAGGGGTTACGGGTTGGAGGGGAAGCAAAAAAAAGAGTTTTTTAGAGACTTCTCTCCCAATCCTATCACACCCCACTCTTCTTAATAAATGTTTAAAAATTGGATGTCCTTAAAAGCTATTTAAAGGGGTCCTACTCCCCAAATTTAAAAATAAGATGATTTTTATCAGCTATTTGGAGTAGTCTTCCCCAAACATTTATTGAAAATTTCTATATCATTAATTTTTAGTGATCCTTTCCCCAATTTTAGTAAATTATACTCTTTTAAAAGCTATTTAAAGTAGTCCTCCCTCTGAATGTTTTTGAAATTTCGATGTTCCTCAAAGCTATTTAGAGTATTTCACCTTCGTGAAATTTTTTAAATGTGGATGTCACAATATGCTATTTTAAATAGTTCTCACCCTCTTTTTTTTTAATTTAGATTTCCTAAAAGACATTTGAAGAGATATTGCCCCAGAATTTTTTTTGAAATTTGTGTGCTTTTAAAAGCTATTTCGATTGATACACGCTTGAATTTTTCTCTAAAATAAGATGCCTGTAGAAGATATTTGAATTGGTCTTCCACCGACAAATATTTGAAAATTGAACGCTTTCATAAACTATTTGGAGTAATCTTCGATTGAAAATTCTCCAAAATCATGCATTTAGAATCTATTTGGAATGGTCTTCCCCTAGAAATTTTTGAAATTTTGACATTCCTAGAAACTATTTCAAGTGGTCTTCTCCAGCAAATTTTGGAAAATTTAATGCATCTAGAAGTCATTTGGAGTTTGATTTAAGGCCATATTTCAGCTTTATATTTGGTAATATCAGCTGATGGATTAAAATTTATCCAAAGAGGAGGCAAACTTATTCTAGGGTGGGGGGCAAATTCCTTATGGAGGGGCAATCCCCCCTCTCTCTCCGGTTCCACCGTCACTTATTTGAAGTTTTAAAACCTCAGAATATAGAAAAAAATCAAAAATTGCCAAGTGCCAATATAAAATTTTACTTTATATTAAAAAGTATCTATCTAAAAACTATTAATTATGTTGGTAATAAAGAATTCGTTTGAAACCAGTTCGAGAGATTTTTTTGACAGTTTGATGTATTAATGCTTATGTACTGGGGAGAAAAAAAATATTATCTTATATTGTAAAATTCAAAGAGATGTTGGAGCTATTCAAGCGGTTTTTGTATTCTAGTTTAATATTTGTTAAGCCAACACATTCTTGAATAAACGTCCTAATAATCTTAAGAATATATACAACGTGTTTCTAAAAACATTGCATCAAACTTTGGCAGGATACTCCTTGGGTTAAATTAGAATAATTCTCATAAGCAACCCAGGGTCCATCTTCAATATTAAGGGCGGTATACACCCCTAAAGACAGAGCTAAAAACGACTGTTGTGTGAAATATTATGAAAACTGCTTAGGGTATTACAACGAATCTTTGTATACTACTTATTGAAACCTTGATCATTAATAAACTAAATGTGCTGTTAACGTTACCCACCCCCATCATGTAAAAAAGGGGGGGTTGTATTACATTTTTTCTAAAATAAAATATGTCAGAGTAAGTATTACCAATTTTTACTTAAGATTACAAAACAGGGAATCAAATTAACAAAAAAGGTGTCTTGGAGAAACTGTCTAGCTTTCCCCGTTTCTGAGATAATCACACAAGTTTGAGATCAGAGCCAAGTGCAAATACCTGCTAGGTAGGCAGCCAGAATCGCAGTTTTATTTCGCAATGCAGTCGTTTAAACCATTTTTACCGGCACGTGTGACTATGTATCACGTACATTTGGTAAACAAGGCTGGTTTGTGTGTTATGATGGAGAAACTCTGATACTTTTCCTTCTTCATAAGCTCCGATGTGTTGCTATTTATTACATTAGTGAGTTATGCTTACACAGTTCACACTTGGGTGGGATTTTATTCATTACACTCACTGGAATATTGAAAGCTACATTAAGAAATACAAATTGTAGTTATTGCATGTTTTAGTTCCTAGCTTCAAAAGCAGATTCATAGCAAGTGTTCAAAATGGTGGCCCCTAACGTTATTGCAATAATTGAGGTGACGTATCAATGACTGGCGTACTCTTTCGAAAACACGTGGAGTTTCTTGAACCTTATCACATGCAGCAACTATCCTGGCTAACAGGTCTTCCTCAGATTCAACAGCTGTCTCGTACACCAAAGCTTTGACAAAGCCCCACAGAACGAAGTCTAACGGATTTAGGTCAGGAGAGCGTGGTGGCCACGCAACAGGCCCACCTCTTCCTATCCATCGGGCAGGAAATGCAGTGTTGAGGTAGTCACGCACAGCTCTTGTGAAATGAGGTGGGGCACCGTCATGTTGTAGCCACATGCGTTGTCTAACGGAGAGCGGTACATTCTCGAGGAACTGTGGCAATGCAAATTTCAGAAATTGGTAGTAGATGTGGCCAGTCAAACGTCGTGGCATCAGATAAGGGCCAATGAGATGGTTACCCACAATGCCTGCCCAGATGTTGACAGAAAATCTATGCTGGTTGCCCATGATGATAGTTGCATGAGGGTTCACGTCATTCCAAATGTGACTATTTGTACTATTAAAATAGCCGTCTCTGGTGAATGTTGTCTCATCGGAAAACAATATTATAGTGGAGAAATCAGGAACCACTCCGCACTGCTGCAGAAACCAGTCGGAGAATTCATGTCGAGGAGCATAATCTGCTGGCCCCAATGCCTGCACCTTGCGCATGTGGTACGGATGCAGCAGCTGATCATGCATGACACGCCATACTGTGGAATTGGACATATTCGTTTGATGCGCAATGGCACGTGTGCTTGTTGACGCGTTATCATCCACATAATTCAGTACCTCTTCTTCGACAATTGGAGTGCGAACATTCCTCGGGTGACCAGCTCCCCCTCATAGCTGAAATGTACCTGTTTCACGAAGTCGCTGAGTGACATCGGTGAAGGTCCAGTGATAAGGTTGACGTCGCGCAGGATATCTATCGTGGTACAACCGTGCAGCTGCTCTTGCGTTTCCTCTAGCTTCACCGTACAGCATGACCATGTCTGTCATTTCTGCGTTTGTGTACTTTGCCATTTGACTAGTAATACGCGCAACATGCAGTGAAGTCGTGTGGACTGATGCAGTCTGCTCGTGGAGGGAGGGGAAGATAGTGATAATAAGAGTGGGGGAAGGAGGGGGGTGAAGCAACACAGCTTTATTGGCTTCCTATCTGGCAGGAATTAACACTTGTCTTTGAAATTAAACATGCATGATTATCTCAGAAACGGGGAAAGCTAGACAGTTTTTCCAAAACACCTTTTTTGTTAATTTTGATTTCCTGTTTTGTAATCTTAAGTAAAAATTGTTAATACTTACTCTGACATATTTTATTTTAGAAAAAATGTGTTACAACCCCCCCTTTTTTACATGATGGGGGTGGGTAACGGTAACAGCACATTTAGTTTATTAATGATCAAGGTTTCAATAAATAGTATACAAATATTCGTTGTAATACCCTAAGCAGTTTTCATAATATTTCACACACAGTCTTTTTAGCTCTGTCTTTAGGGTGTATACCGCCCTTAATATTGAAGATGGACCCTAGGTTGCTTATGAGAATTATTCTAATTTCACCCAAGGAGTATCCTGCCAAAGTTTGATGCAATGTTTTAGAAACACGTTGTATTTAGTTTTTGTTTGAAAACAAAGATACTACTTCTAAAGTAGTTCAGTCCTGCCCACAGTTTGCATAACATAGATATAAGTAATATCAGTAGGCCTATATAGCCCTGTGGTACGTATATATGATAAGGCAGACCCTCAGAACTATAAGAACCATCAGTAAATATTCCCGTGTTACGTAGAGCTGACAGGGAAGGCATATTAAAACAATATTTCCTCTTCTTTCTAAATCTTCTTGAGAACGTTCTCGCGTGTGTATGAATCTACTTGAAATAAGTAGACGTTATTCATTAAAGTCTCCCGTTTAGGTGCTCAGGTCCTCCACCCTCCCGTCGTAATAACCTCGGGGTAGCCCCACTTCAACACACATTAGCCACCATCCTCATGGGCGAGCTAACGTGAATTCATGATAAATAATTACTGTTGAGTCTGGGGAATTGTTCCTGCTATTACCGGGCTCTGGCGCACGCCTGCCCTCAGTTTAATGAGCGTGTGTACTTTGGGCTACAGTCCCTGTGGAGAGTCGTGACCTGTCAGGACTGTATGCGCACTAGCTTGCAGACAAAGAGACCTGCGTGGACTCCAGATAAATCTACAAATGATGTTACAAACCACCAGTTTTAATGATATTGCATAAACAATCTGTAAAAAACAAATCTGAGGTGACAACAATAATAAATTGTTCTTTTTATTTAGCCCGGAACGTTGCACTCACCTTCTATGGAATGAATACTAAACAGAATAACCTAACTACAACATTTATATGTTCACGTAACAAAATTATCTCTAGCATTACCCTCACACGTTTTAATATATGATTACGATTTTAACTTTATAGATTAAAATAACATTAAAATTATTCTTTTATAAAGCTACTTGGGTTTAACTTATGATTTCTAGGAAATATTACAATATAAACGGATGCGGATATTGGCTGAAGTTCAAGAATGCGCTTACAAATTCGGGTAAGACATTTATGATCCGGGGTAAATACACAGAATTATGCGATTTTGGTCATTTGCACATAACTCAACTTGGACATAGATAATTAAACCAAATCGTAACCCTTGACTTGATTAGGTCAAATTCTGGTTTCTCGAGAAGGGCCAATATTGGAAATGATTCAATACTATACTATTTGTCAGAGTCAGGAGTGATAACCACTATACTAATATTGGAAATGATTCAATACCATGATTCTTGTCAGAGTCAGGAGTGATAACTACTTCATCAAGCTTTCCATTTACCCTTCATGCGGAAATGCTTTAGAGAACCTATTATTATTATTATTAGCACCGCGTCTTACTACCCGTTCGGGTTATACGTACTTACGCTAATGTGTAATGGTAGGGTGATTGTGAGATGAAATGGAGGACCTACAGTTTAACGTGGGATCCGAACCACGGTGGAGGCCTAGCATTCCTCACATTCACAAGTTGTGATTAATACACGTCTTGTCAGAGGTGAAGGAAGGGTTTGGCAATCAGATAAAAATCTATGCCGGGACCGAGGATTGAACCCCGGACCCTCAGCACATAGAGAACCAATTAACATACCCATGCAACTAATAATGGTATTAACCCTTATAATATACAGACATGTAACCAAGGAGGTTTCAGAGGTATTGAACCTTCACACACCAAACACCCTCTCAAAATAGCATCTAATGCTTACTTTCTTACTTCCTTAATGTCATTAGAAGCTCGCAAGTTCATTGCCGCACTTACATAAGTACGCCACCTATCCTGAGCCAATTATATCCAGTCCACCTCTTTACATCCTACCAATTTCAGGCCTATTCTATTGCTATCCACCCATCTGCATCTAGGTCTTTCTTCTGGTCTCGTCCCGATAGATTTGTCAGTCAATGTATATATATATATATATATATATTAGCACCACGTCGTACTAACCGTTCGGTTTGTACGCTTATGGGTTTAGGGATTAGGAAGGTTATATTTATAGGAAGTGTACCCGCATTTGCGTGGAGGAAGAGTGGAAAACCATTTTGTAAAACCCATCCCCAATACACCCGACCGAGATTCTAACCTGGATCTCCTCGTCCTTGTCAGTCTATTATACTGCGAGGGTAGTGCGTTGGACTACGCGACCACCGAGGTGGGTGTCAATATCTTGAACGTGGTTCTAGTTCCTTCCATTCGGATACTCTGCCCAACGTAATCTGCGAGAGTTGATTTCCCTAACAATGTACTTTGTTTTCAAACACCCTACATTTCTTCTCGTTATATGGGGTACGAGACATGTTTCACAACCTCAAAGAACAACCGGTAAAACTATTGTTTTGCACATTATTTAAAAACAAACAAAAACACGCGTTTTACTACCTGTTAATTTTACACGCATATGTACTAATTACGTTAGTGAGCTAGGGATGAGAAAGGTTGAAAATAGAGGACATGCACCCATATTTGTATGACGGGAGAGTGTAAAACCATTTAGTAAAAACCATCTTCGGTAAATCCGACCGAGATTTAAGCCCCGATCTCCCTGTCATCGGCAGTCTTGTCTATTGCGAGAGTGTGTAGGCCTATACAATATTATTAGTTTTACATTTACTAACAACAAGCGAGAGTTAACAACTTACTGAACAAGTGATTGCATCTATTTCACGAGTGTATTATTTCCACTCTATTTGCAACGTCTGAGTCATACCTAGTTCTGTGATTTATGACGTTACGAATGATACGGCTTTAACTTGTTCAGAATTAGAATCAAGCTAAGTTTTTTTTTTAACACTTCTATGATTTAAGCAATATATCCCTCTCCCCAAATTGAAACATAAAAACGAGCTTGATTCCATTCAATGTGAATGTTCTCCAAGTAAGTTCAATCCACCCCTGTACCCATTAGTGGTAGGGAGCCATCTACAAACCACGTAACGCTGCTGGGGGGGAAGAGGGGAATTCTAATGGGAGGAGGGTGGATACATTACATCACAGTGTTAGGTAACACAGGTCTTATACTTTATAATCCTGAAAAAATACATATTATTGTTAATGATATATATTACTTCCGATTATGAATAGTATTAAATCTAAGTTCCTCTTTTAATGTCACAAAAGCTTCCCTATGAAATGACATTCACTCTTGATGTGAAGTGTTACGTAACACAGGTTTGGGAGATGGGGTATCAAGTTAAATGTCTATCTTTCTATTTTGTGTAACATGTGTAATAATGTGGCAAAAAACTTATCTTTATTCTTATTATGAACAAGTTAAAGTCGTATCATTCGTAATGTCACAAACCATGGAACTAGTCGACTGTGTCCGATAAAAAAAAAAGGGGCAAGAAAGCAACAAAAATATCGAGGGGACTGAATTGTATCCATTCGGAATGGTATCCATTCCGATAGTTTTGTAATAAACTACTTTTGTGAAAATCCTGAATTGTATCCACTGGAATTATATCCCCCAAAACCTGAATCGTACCCCCTCGGAATGGTATCCATTCCGATAGTTTTGTAATAAACTGCTTTTGTGAAAATCCTGAATTGTATCCACTGGAATTATATCCCCCAAAACCTGAATCGTACCCCCTCGGAATGGTATCCATTCCGATAGTTTTGTAATAAACTGCTTTTGTGAAAATCCTGAATTGTATCCACTGGAATTATATCCCCCAAAACCTGAATCGTACCCCCTCGGAATGGTATCCATTCCGATAGTTTTGTAATAAACTGCTTTTGTGAAAATCCTGAATTGTATCCACTGGAATTATATCCCCCAAAACCTGAATCGTACCCCCTCGGAATGGTATCCATTCCGATAGTTTTGTAATAAACTGCTTTTGTGAAAATCCTGAATTGTATCCACAAATGGCCGACTTGAGTTTTAACGGAAGGAACGTTTAACGTAAAAGCTTTGTCACAATTCTGGTAGAGGGCAGCAGGATGGAATCTTCTTAACTTACTACTTGTATACTAGAGTGCAGACAAATCCAATCAAATTATTTAAATAAGTTTAAGTAATTATTTGAAATTCGTAGACTCATATAAGGCTGCCAACATTACATAGAATATTAAAAAGCATAGCGTTATAAATTATTTATTATTTCCAATTAAGAGGATATTCGTATCCTAAATCAGACAGTCCTGCTCGATTATACACTTTAGGCCAGGGGAACAGAAGTTAAACGTATGGACATTAGGAGCACCTTTTAGAAAATATAAACAAATTGTTTGCAGTCATCATTGATAAGATTTTACTCTATTTCACTGTTATTTATAGATATTGACTATCTTTGTATTAATATTATCACTGTTCACCATAGTTTTTATTTTGTTTCCTTGAAGATGATTCAAAAATTCATTTGTAATCAAATCGATATATGAGAATTTAAAATAACTTTGTCATTAGTGCTCTAATTCTCTTTTCAAGTGGCCTGTTTAAGTATTTTCTTAAAAACGAAGTATTCATTCTCTTTAAAGATTGCAGTGCATATTAGAAAATTAATTTGCAACCTTTTTTAACATGTAAGATTTGTAGCTAGTTGTATATAGTTTTATCATCCTAGCTACAACTTGATTCACCATGACTAATATCGGGGATCGAAACTCGCCGGATGTTTCGCTAAAATTAAGGGTAGTTTACTTAACGACGTTACCTACTTGACGAATTCGAAGGGATTTTATGAAGCGGGTTGCATATTAACTTAACGCACTCAAGCATGAAATATGTGGCCTCTTCTGACAGTTCTTACCCCCTCCATGACTACCCTTCCCCTCTTTCGCAGATTAGCGTTTTGTAACTTAGTCAGAAGGGTACAAACTCCACTCGCCATTCGGTAAGACCGACAGGTCTGCCTTTCAGTGATAGATTCAAATTAACCATTTCTCGTGCTGATAGCTAAGTGAACTATATTAAGGCACTAGAGGGACTAGACAGATAGTTTACAACCTGGGAGTAGCGACCCCATTCTTGGTCATGGCTTTTATCGGGTGGAACACGTTGCTTGTTGAGATTATAATGTTATGTTTACTTTTTAAATTGATTACTACTTTAGGAAGGTGCAAAATTCAAATACAGTAAAAACATTTTAGTTACTAATTAGGTTCCTTTTGGTTATCTAGCTCAGACTGTTGCTTGCTTACTTAGTTTGCTGGAGGAGTCTCGTGTTTAGGCGAGAGGCGCTGCTATCATAGCTTTCAAAATACCCACTAGGCTCGTTGATTAACTTTTGAAACATCTTAGTCGCATTCATATAAATAATATAGGATAATATAGTTTATAGGAATTTTATCAAACACGTGGGCTTAACGGCACGCTAGTTTGGTTTAACTGATGAGGTCAGGATTCATATTCTGACTGGCGGTTCTGGGATTGATTTTCCCTAAATAATTTTCCACTCTCCCTCCTTGCAACTCCGGGTAAACTTAATCTTAATTCAACCTTTTTCGTCCATAACACATTAGCGAAATTAGTACACATGTTTATAACCCAAACGCATAGTAAGATGTGGTGCTAAATTTTTTATAGCCCTGATTAATAAGAATATTATAAAATTAAAATTTAAAAACCAGGATATTAATACTTGTAGGCCATCAAGGGGTCGCGATGGTTTCAAAGACCAACATTGATTTCAAACCTGGCTTAATTTGGAAACCACTGAACTAAACTCGCATTTCACCCACACGTAAGTGTTCGAATTATACAAGTGAATTGGGTATTTTCCTAGTCATACTCATCAAAATGTTAGTGATGGATGTTATCATTTATCAATATATTTTATGGCTAGGAGATTTTAAAATGTGGCTTGATCGTCGTTGTAGATAATTCTCGACAATTAGCCATGGTCAAACTATTATTTAAGCTATGAATGAAAACCTGAGCTTTCATTAAGCCTAGCCTAACACAGATCAAAACAGCCAATGATCAATTGGATTTGGATGTCTGTGTCTGAAATTTTCGAGCTGTCGTCTGTTTTACATTGCGTGAGAAAGAGAAAACCCTTCGGGTATTTCTTTTTCTCTTAATACTTGATAAGACATTGTGATATACTTTACTATTTTATGCGAATTATTAATATATGTCAGGCTATATTAAATTTCGTGTGATGAATGGTTACTAAAATACCTTTATAAATTTATGGAGCAAATAATAAATAGCGATAGGTCGTCTCGCTCTTAAATTGCAGTAGATGCGCTTGTAGACACCTACGTCTCTTTCTATCTCATTGGTTTCCTCGTTAACGCTATCCTTTTTTTAACCAGAGGAGGTGCAATTATATAGCTTAAAAATGAAGACAATTACTCATACGAAATAATCACCCATAATGTATTATAAAAAAATTCACTGATGCATCTAGTGAACGCAATATATATACTAAAAAAACCAATTCTTAAACCACATTTTTCACCCAAATTATGAAAATTAACATTGTTCCTTAGCTTTAAAAGTCACATATAAATATCACGCCATAAGTATATTTTCACTAGTGTGGCAAAGACAGTAATTTTATGGTGGTTGTAATAATTGTGGTGAACATCGCCTGCAAAATCTTACATGGGATTTGAAACAAATTGAATAACTTCCATACCTCTTAAAATGTTTATAGGAAAATATGAAAACGTTGTCTTGTAGAAACTTTTTTATTTTGATTATAAATGAGCGAGTAAAGCATTGCTGCCATTTACATTAATAAAATTCTTGCCAGAATTTATCAAAACCGTCTCATTTCTTACCAGATTTGAATAAATTAAAGCTAGATTTTGAATAATTATTTTTTAACATAGTGGCTAAAGTCTGTTGCCAAATAAAATAAAAGATTTCTCTCTTTAAAATTATAGAAGTCAATACATGCTCTAAAATATATTGACCCGAAAAAAAATCTTACATGTTAAAAAAGGTTGCAAATTAATTTTCTAATATGCACTGCAATCTTTAAAGAGAATGAATACTTCGTTTTTAAGAAAATACTTAAACAGGCCACTTGAAAAGAGAATTAGAGCACTAATGACAAAGTTATTTTAAATTCTCATATATCGATTTGATTACAAATGAATTTTTGAATCATCTTCAAGGAAACAAAATAAAAACTATGGTGAACAGTGATAATATTAATACAAAGATAGTCAATATCTATAAATAACAGTGAAATAGAGTAAAATCTTATCAATGATGACTGCAAACAATTTGTTTATATTTTCTAAAAGGTGCTCCTAATGTCCATACGTTTAACTTCTGTTCCCCTGGCCTAAAGTGTATAATCGAGCAGGACTGTCTGATTTAGGATACGAATATCCTCTTAATTGGAAATAATAAATAATTTATAACGCTATGCTTTTTAATATTCTATGTAATGTTGGCAGCCTTATATGAGTCTACGAATTTCAAATAATTACTTAAACTTATTTAAATAATTTGATTGGATTTGTCTGCACTCTAGTATACAAGTAGTAAGTTAAGAAGATTCCATCCTGCTGCCCTCTACCAGAATTGTGACAAAGCTTTTACGTTAAACGTTCCTTCTGTTAAAACTCAAGTCGGCCATTTGTGGATACAATTCAGGATTTTCACAAAAGCAGTTTATTACAAAACTATCGGAATGGATACCATTCCGAGGGGGTACGATTCAGGTTTTGGGGGATATAATTCCAGTGGATACAATTCAGGATTTTCACAAAAGCAGTTTATTACAAAACTATCGGAATGGATACCATTCCGAGGGGGTACGATTCAGGTTTTGGGGGATATAATTCCAGTGGATACAATTCAGGATTTTCACAAAAGCAGTTTATTACAAAACTATCGGAATGGATACCATTCCGAGGGGGTACGATTCAGGTTTTGGGGGATATAATTCCAGTGGATACAATTCAGGATTTTCACAAAAGCAGTTTATTACAAAACTATCGGAATGGATACCATTCCGAGGGGGTACGATTCATGTTTTGGGGGATATAATTCCAGTGGATACAATTCAGGATTTTCACAAAAGCAGTTTATTACAAAACTATCGGAATGGATACCATTCCGAATGGATACAATTCCGCTCCCCCAAAATATCTACGTGGTTTATGGATGGCCCCTAGAACACAAATAACTCCAAATCATTTATTTATTACATGTTATTTCTTAATCTTCTAACTATCGATATGTTATTGTAACAGTACCTAGCTAGCCTTGACAATGAACTTCTACAGTAAAGACTGGTTCACACCAAAAGCTAAGCTAAGCTAAGCTAAGATTTGCTCTGAAACCGTTTAGAAAAATAGCGGACCAGAAATTTAAATGTGTTGATTCACACAGAAAGCTAAACTAAGCTAAACGAAGCAAAGCCATTGCCTTGCTACGCCACGCTATATTATTTGCTGGCCGGGCAATTTTTTCATCTTCCATCTTGAGCCATCTTAACGTAGCGCATGCTTGGGCTACGTGTTGAAAAGACAAAGTGTTAGGTTGTTGAAAATAACCAAAGAAGTGTCGAAATTTTGTTTTCAGTTTGTTTTACGCATACTTAAGTAATATTTAGATTTAATAAGTGTTTTAATATTACAATTGAACCGTTAATTGAACAAGTCAAACCTCCACCTCCTACATTTTCTTCCGCTTCCAAAACAGCTGCTAATAGCAGTTCTATTGTCTAAGCTCGAACAAGACCTTTTGGAGAAAACATCACTGGAACAGACCAGATATAAACTACAGTGAATTTAGGAGGGAAAAGAGGAACTATAACTTAGCTTAGATTAACAATTAGTGTGAAACCAAAATGACAAAACCTTAGCACAACATAGCATAGTCCCAGGAGTGAACATACATTTCAACCTGGCCTAGCTGTCGTGCCAGAACCAGGCGCACTAGCCGTATTACAATCATCCCTACTGAGTGGTCATGTGACACTACACGCTCTATACCTCTTCAGAGTCCATGCATGTACGGACCTTCTAATATGAACCGTGGGATAATTAAAACCTATAAACACGCTCTAACTCTTCTGTTGGACCCTAGACTGGAGATGAACCCTATCTCCTTGGTCAGAGTCAAACACGCAAGCGCACACCTTGCTACTCACATCCAAATAATGCATGATTAATGTAAGAAAATACACATCATTTCATAGTTTGGTTTGAATTCGAGCGTTGCGTGTGGTTTTTCAAATTGTCAGGAACAAAGTACAGTTTCGCTATGTCGGCCTTCGCCTCATAACATTCCTTGAGCCAGCACTGTTTGAAATTTACTTACAAAAATTGGCGCGGATAGCATATAACGAGAAATAAAAAAGATTGTAATGACCCGCCCTCCCTCTAAAACAAAGTTTTTTTTTTGTAATTACCTCCAAGAAGATTCTTTACCCGGGAAAATTGGAGGATTAACTTCACTGGAAAATGTAAACGGGCGGAAAAACATTTCTTCTTTCCCCCATTTTCCTCTTCTTTCCATAATAATTTATCCTATTATTAGTTTGTTGAAGTACTGAAGTGGTATCAGGCCCCTCTGTACCATTTCAGCTTCGTAGCAATCTGCAAGATATTCTAAAACTAATGTTCAAGGTGTGCCCTTATTACTATTGCTATTATTTGTGTTCTCAGATGACCTGACTTAGAGGTACCCAACATTTTTGTTATCAGGGGCACACGCAAGCATTCAGAAAAGTGAAGCGGCTAACAAAACTTTTATTAGAAGGAAAAGTTATATATTTGGTACATCAACTAATAAAATGAAAACCCTATTCCGCTAAAGTGAAATAAACAAGGTGATTTTACTTTTTAGAACTAAGAAATTAAATTATTTGACAGTTACTAATTCACGATAGCCATGTTAGTGTTGACCTGCTTTTATCCATTCCAAACTTTCGAGAAGGTAAATTAAGGAGTTAAAAAAATTAATATCATTAATAGTTTTAATCCATTTAAACTTAAAACTTTAAAAATATGTCACTACTCGCCAAGATGGGCGTCAGTAAGTTTAGATCTGTATTTTGGTTTTATGATGTTCATTTGCGATAACAGATGGTTCTCACCCTCGTCGCTGAAATGACGCTGGTGAGTACGCGGATAGCTTTGCCTAAGAGGTCATCCATAAACCAAGTAACGCTGTTGAGAGGGGGGAGCTCTTGTCTACATGGTGATACGTGGAGGGAGGGTGGGTACATTAGAGTAACACATAACACAGATACTATACTTCAATTGTAGTGTTAAAAATTATGTTATAGCTTACTCTGACCTCGTAGAATGGATTACAATTTTCACTTAAGGTGAATTTATTTTCCCACCTTCACTACATTAATTCTCTTTGTCCTATTTCATGAAGAGAATACACTTGTACACTTAATTGTACATGTACTAATAAAGTTTGGGAGGTCGAGATTATCTGTAGTAGCTTACAAATACAGCGGCACTAGATATCATATTCATAAATTCTGAAAAATGACACCTGGACAAGGGAATGAAACCAGGAACCTTCAACTTAGTGTGCCCAAGCTCTACCACTGAGCTATCCAGTGTTCGACCCTTGCTTAGGACCATTCTTCACTCATAGTTTAAAGCAAGAGTTTGTGATGGGCGTGTGGAAATCATCGGCTACCTATTGAGCTATCACTGATACCCCACAAAGCCACCGGTGACTCGGGGTGTATTTTTGCTGCCATCTGTACAAATGGCATTGTACTGTACAGGAAAGTGAATAACATAGAGAAATCATAGGCTTGTCCTATTTCCTCAAACTAGACAAAAGTATTTCTAGCTCGACCTGGAGCTGGGTCATAAGAACATTCACATTTGACCCAACTAATTTTGTGACTTTATTGGTGTGTTGCCGGCGCAGATCCTTTAAATTAGGGGCTTAATGGTCCTTTGCAAGGGCTAGAAAGCTAATTATTCCAGGGGAGAGGGGGTGGCCACTATAAAATGTCACTATAGCAGTACCTTTAGCCTATAATAGTTGTTATACGTATATATGGACTCTTTAACCCTCCCTATGGGGGGAGAGGGGAGGAGTGCATTAAATTCGGGGTACGGGGGTCCGGATCCCCCCCCAACAACCCCGGTCTTTCTAAACCCTTGCTATTAAAATGTAAAACCCTTTTATGAAATACATTTTAATCAAAAATCGTAAAGCAATTTTTGAAAAACACGCAATTTTTAAAAGTTTGTTGTTAGTAAACCACCCTTATGTGAATTTTATCGAAAAAAAAAAGAAGGTATACGGTATTATTTATCATGTCAAATACATCTCAGATATCCATTTTAAACAAAATTGTTAGAGCCGTTTTGAAAAATTTCAAATTACATTATTAAAAAATAGTAATCTCTAATCACTAACTATTTTATAATAATATGGTTATCTTAAAAAAGTTAATATAATATTGTTAATATTAGCAGCATTGACATTGATATTACCCGCGCAGTGAACGCATGGTTAATATAATTAAGTCTGGTTTGCCAGTGACGGTGACGTCGGAGTTTGAATCCCGGCCGAGTGTACTGAGCGTCGTTTTTCCTAAGTGGTTTCTCACTCTACCCTCATGCAAATGTGGGTACAGTTCCTCTAAATTTTAGCTTTATCATTATTACAACAATATCGTAACTAGCACTCACAAGTATAACTGAATAGAAGTGGGGTGCGAGGAAATAAAAAAATTAAAACATCTCACCTCTCTGGATTGTCGTAGGGAATTGCTCGTGGTTCTTTTACTAACCAGGTGTCGAGCTTATAACTACGTTTTTTAAGATATTATATATTTATATATAACCAACACTAATATTATATTAGCAACAGGCCACTTCTATTTACCACTGATTCCCTTCTCTTGACTCAACCTTTCACAACCCTGTCATATCTAGTAATTCTGTTAAAATTGTGTGTGTGATTTTCAAATTTTAGTAATTACATATTAATGTGTTGAGTAGGAAGGTATGTTGAAAGGATGGGTGGTAGAAGGGTAGTTTATCCTTCCTACATAAGCTACAAACTCTGTGTCTGACAGTTGTTATTTTATTTAAGCTGCTTTTTACGCTTGTTAATTCCTCAAAGAAAATATTACAGGCGATGGTAAAAATGTTTGCCTCCTGTACTTGGTCCACACTTACTAGGTCACTCTATGAAAAGTCCTTTGTTTTCCAATAAAATATTGGTGACCTGGTGGTCTAGGGGTAAGGTGTCGGACTTCTGTGCTAGGGGTCCGGGGTTCAATCCCCGGTCCCGGCACAGATTTATCTGATTGCCAAACCCTTCCTTCACCTCTGACAAGATGTGTATTATTCACAACTTGTGAATGTGAGGAATGCCAGGCCTCCACCGTGGTTCGGATTCCACGTTAAACTGTAGGTCCTCCATTTCATCTCACAATCACCCTACCATTTCACATTAGCGTAAGTGCGTATAACCCGAACGGGTAGTAAGACGCGGTGCTAATAATAATAATAATAATAATAATAATCCAATAAAATATTGAATGTAGGGGAAATAAAGGCATTTGAAATGTTGACAGAGCAATGTTTACAATCGGAAGTTTTACAAGGTGCATCTTGAAGGGAAGTATTAAAATATGAACTAGTATTTGCTTGATTAAATACAATTAAAACTGTAGTAAAATTAAAAAACTATAACATTAAGTTTTTAAATGTATATGTGGAACCCCCGGTCCCCGTCACCTTTCTACGCCATTGGTCCTTTGTAAGTTTCTAAACGGTCTGGTAGCAACCTCTGGACTAATTAATACAATCTCGCGCGTCGTGTGGATGTTTCCAGCGCTAGCCACAAGAACAACCGGTAATAACACCGCTCTGTGGTGTCTGATAAACACACTAAAAGGGTTTAGAGCAAGGTCTCTTGTCTTTGACTGGACATCCTGCCCGCTGATATACCGGATTGCTGATCCACTCTCCTACTACAGGGAGTTTGTGTGTGTAGTCAGGAAACACAACAAGATACTTAGGCAGGAACAGCTTAAATGTCTTGCCGTGACCAGGGATGGCAACAATATACCGATATAAAAATAAATAAAAATATTTAAAAAACTCAATATATTTATATCGATGTTTTAGCAACAGATAATCGATCAATTTATCGATATCGATATCGTATTTTGGACCAGACTTTAGGGCTTGTGATATATCAAATTATAAATATATCGTTATATTAAGGGAAATTGCTACTCCAAGTGTAGGGAGAAGATACTCGTACTCATGGCGAGACTGAGACCACGCGCTTGTTGGAATATACTACAGGGTGGCCCACGGAAAAGCAGCAGCAGGCACCTCACTCTGAATTGAAGAAGGTCAATCCCCCTCCACCCATATTGTGACATGAAGAATGAGCAAGTGAACTGCCTGTCTAAAGCACAAGACGGGGTGGAAGGGGATTGACCTCCTCCAATTCAGAGTGAGGCGCCTGCTGGATATAGGAGGCGGGCTACTTTTCTGTGGGCCACCCTGTATAAGATAATTATAAATATCGACTAGTGCAGTATATGGTTTGATCCGTGGATCGTGACTTGTTTTATTCTGGTCCACCAATCACAACGCGATTTTAATAAATAATATAAAGATATGACAAGGAAGAAGGACAGGCATACAACTGGCGGGACAGTGAGAGGGCAACAATTGAAAATATACTACTAAAAAGTTTCAAATATCTGGGCAGTATTGTGGAGGAGAGTGGAAGAAACAGGAGAGAAATAAGTGAGAGAGGAAGGCAGAGGCGTTTTTTCAGAAGTGTGAGAAGACCGATTTGTAGCATAGATATGTCACACAAGAGCAAGGGAGTGATTTACCATGCTTATTAGTGATTACCTTCCAATATTGACGTACGCTGCAGAAACGTGGGTAGTGAAGGAACATGATGAAAGCAGAATGCAGGCGAGTGAAATGAGATTTTTGAGAAGCAGGATTGGTGGGAGAAAATTTGACAGGATGAGAAATGAGAGAGTAAGAGGAATAGTAAAGGAAGAGCCAGTCCAGGACAAGATAGATAAGGCACGACTAAAGTGGTATGGCCATGTGAGAAGAACGGAGAGAGAAGGGATTCCCAGGAGGATGTTGGGTATGGAGGTGGGGGCTAAGATTCTGAGAGGAACACCAAGGCGCAAATGACTCAAGGTAGTGTGGAGGAGACAGGAGAGGACTTGACTAAGGTGGAGGGAAGAGATGGTGGGAGGAAAGGAGCGGTGGGGAGGCTTATGTTCCAAACAGACCCAGCCAGTGGTTGGAAGTTGTTTATGCTGCTGCTGATGATGATGAATAGAAAAATACAGAACCGGAATTTGCATTATCGAGAAACTTGCGACACAAAAACTGGTTCTGTCATCTCAGTGCCTTCTTAGGTAAATCACAGTAAAAAATACAATATTGTGCTTGAATACGTGTTCTTCGTATTAAAAGTGTTGTTTACTATCATTATATTTATTTTTTATATTGATTGAAGCCCGTTCCGTTTGCTGCATTATGCAGATTGGCCCGCGGGCCATGGAAGGTTTGACCACCCTGCTCCAGTGTAGCTTAGCTAATCATAATACACCACGTATCATGGAGCGTTGTATGGAAGACACAACTCATGTGGTAATTTGCAACTGTCATTCTTCTATTTACGTTTGGTTAACTCCCCAATTGCTGATGGTTGTGGTAGTTCTATATCTTTAGGAGGAGGTACAACAACCCCAGCTATGTTTCTAGTTTATCAAAGGTTCAATTCCTGGCATTCTATAAGTTAGTATGTTCACAAACTAATTACACAGTATTTATATCAACAACTATGAGCTGTTCTTCAGTGCGATCCGTTGGAGGTATCCTTGTTTCATACCAAGTGCTAAATACACTAGTTCCCATTTCAGGTTCTAAGTACCATTATTCAATCACAGGTGCTATATACCTTGGTTCCATCCCAGGTGCTAAATAGTCTGGTTCTATCCTAGGTGCTAATTAACATTGTTCCATCTCAGGCTCTACATACCCTATCTCAGGTGCTCATTAACATTGTTCCATCTCAGGTGCTACATACCCTGGTTCTATCCCAGGTGCTAATTAACATTGCTCTATTTAGGTTCTACATACCCTGGTTCTATCCCAGGCGCTAATTAACATTGTTCCATCTCAGGTTCTACAGACCCTGGTTCTATCTCATGTGCTAATTAACATTGTTCCATCTCAGGTTCTACATACCCTGGTTCTATCTCATGTGCTAATTAACATTGTTCCATCTCAGGTTCTACAGACCCTGGTTCTATCTCACGTGCTAATTAACATTGTTCCATCTCAGGTTCTACATACCCTGGTTCTATCTCACGTGCTAATTAACATTGTTCCATCTTAGGTTCTACATACCCTGGTTCTATCTCACGTACTAATTAACATTGTTCCATCTTAGGTTCTACATACCCTGGTTCTATCTCACGTGCTAATTAACATTGTTCCATCTCAGGTTCTACATACCTGGTTCTATCTCACGTGCTAATTAACATTGTTCCATCTTAGGTTCTACATACCCTGGTTCTATCTCACGTGCTAATTAACATTGTTCCATCTTAGTTCTACATACCCTGGTTCAAATCTCACGTGCTAATTAACATTGTTCCATCTCAGGTTCTACATACCCTGGTTCTATCTCACGTGCTAATTAACATTGTTCCATCTTAGGTTCTACATACCCTGGTTCTATCTCACGTGCTAATTAACATTGTTCCATCTCAGGTTCTACATACCCTGGTTCTATCTCACGTGCTAATTAACATTGTTCCATCTTAGGTTCTACATACCCTGGTTCTATCTCACGTGCTAATTAACATTGTTCCATCTTAGGTTCTACATACCCTGGTTCTATCTCACGTGCTAATTAACATTGTTCCATCTTAGGTTCTACATACCCTATCCCAGGTGCTAATTAACATTGTTCCATCTCAGGTGCTACATACCTTGGTTCTATCCCAGGTGCTAACTAGCATTGTTCCATATTAGGTGCTACATACCCTGGTTCTATCTCAGGTGCTAATTAACATTGTTCTATCCCAGGTGATAAATACCATTGTTCCATCCCAGGTGCTAAATACTCCGGTTATATTCCAGATCCTAAATACCTTGGTTCCATCCCAATTTCTGGTTATTAACGTAATATAACTTGATTACAGTATGTCCATATTTTATAAGTTTCATCATAACCAAGCCAGCTAGTCTTCCTACCTGTCAGGGTAGACTAGGGGTACCACACGTGTTTGTTAACTTATTCCTACCTGGTTGGTAAACACCTGGTACAAGTAGTAATTGGATGGTTAATTTCAAGTGTAACCAGCCAAGGCCTGTCTTAAAACTAACTCAGATCCTCACGGCTATCAAATAAAACTAATGAGTTGATTTTCTCCCCCGGCACTGCCCCAGTCCAAGTTTATGGACAATCCACGATGCACTTTTTCTTTAAGATGGTTGTCATGATTTTTTTACACACTCATGCATACAAACGTACTCATATAGAAGAAGGGGAAAGATATATTTTTTATTCATCTTCTGTTGTAAATTAAGGTCAAGAAGCTGTGAAATTGCGAGTGGGGGGAGAGAGAGCGTAGATGAAAGAAAGGGTGGAATATTGGTGCCCCAGCCCGACTAGGAATGTGCTCTCATTTCTTCAACAAGGGAGCTTGCGCTATAAAGAATGAGAAGTACACACAACTGTCAGTGGTAAATTATTCATTATCACATCTCTCTGCCTCCTCTTCTGGAGAGTGACGCCTACTTTCTCTGCTTTCCTTTAGACGTGTAAAGAGGAACGACCCAGCTAGGTACGTGTTTCAATAACTTTTCAAATATTACTAACGAGCTATCTTATTTTTCAACGTATTAAAGTAGTTATGTTTCTATTCTTCTTCGACTAATGGTTTAAAATTAAAGATGAACATGAATTATATCAAAGGGTAGAACAACTGCCCCCCCCCCCCCCTCATTCGCCATATTTGTTTACATATAGCTCACTTAGAGATCGCACGAGAATACTTTACCCTAAGTCACGTGATATGAAATAATCGACCCTCTCAAATCGTACCATTTATGGCATAAGCAAGACTAATATTTATATCTCTAACAGAGGGCATGAGAACAAGTTTAAACCTGCTAGTATCCATACATATATATGTATAATATAATAATAAATATACAATACAACTTTAAATTTGTCTGCATGTTCGATTTACGTTTGTTTATTTCCCGTAACTCAAAAAGTATTCGTAGGATCGAGATGGGACTTCTGTTGTACTCCTTATCTTTAACAATAAATGGTAAGCTAATAGTCTACTACCAGATTATCTCATTAGCGAGCGAAGCAATTTCGAAAAAAAACCTACTGTCAGGGAGGTTACTTATCGTTTTTATTTGTAATAATTATTAATTCAAATGTATTAACTTTAGATCTTATTTGTAAGTTTCCTTAGCAACGAGTGGTTTGGAAATATCAATAAACCATGACTGTAGAATTAATTGTTTTTATTCTGCTTACTTGATCGCCAGTTGAACTGCAATCCAAAGATTACATTTTCATCTTAAATCTAAAGAAAAACTGTATTTTGAGTTGGTTGTTTTATATTACCATTAATAGGCAAATCGTGATTCTTTAACAAATAAAACTTACACCTAGGTAACATTCAACATCTTTATATGATTTGATATTACATTTACATGGATACATATTCAGACAATTAAATTAATTATCCAATTTAAAGCAGAAATTAATAAGTGTAAATGGTATACAGTAAGCAACAGCCTATTATAACCGACTATTTAAATGTTAAGAAATAGATTTCAATAAATTTAATGTAATACTGTGATGTTTTGTCTATCCATCCCCTCTCACTTACGGTTAAGTGGAAACACATTTAGGTTTTAGTGAACTTTGGATATTGTGAACCAAATATCTGGCTCCATAGAGGAAAAATAGAAAGGTGGCACTTTTCAAGTCAACTTGGTAAAACCCCAAGGTGTGCGCACCTCAATGTATTTAAAAAAATAATCAAATTAATCTAGCCTAATGCCTTAAGCCGCGTGTCAACTGGGGAGTGCATCTTTAAACGCAATAACCAAGCAAATTTAAATTTTAAATAAGTGTTAGGGAAATCTTTAAGGTATGCACCTTAACCTCTATATTAACATCCATAGTGAGCCTTGCACATTAGACATCGTAACCACCTATTTGGGTAGCTACAGAACCAAGAAACATATAAATTGGAAACTTGTTATTAACCCAGGGCCGTTTTATGACCTTGGTAGACCCTAGGCACTTTTCCTCTGTGTCCAATATTTTTACTCATTTTTATACTAATTTCATCATTTGCGCGCACAAAAAAAAAACGAATAAAACTTGAAAATAGTTGCAAATTGTATTACACCGTGAACGCCTTTGAACCTCTGTTGACACAATATCCTGGGTCCACCAATGATTCGCGATATGTGCAATGCAACTACGTATAAAAACATAACTCTGTTATACTACTGTGTCTGTGATTATGTCAGTGAGGCTGTTGAGTAACACAATGGCTTAAATTATTATTTTAGTCATTCAAATATCCAAATAAAATTTTATATTAAAGTTTGCTGTTTTTCCTTTATTTTTGTTTATGTATTTTTTTTCAATTGAATTACTTTAGGCTTTAAAAGGTTGGGTAGGCCCTAAAAGGTTCGTATGCCCTTGGCACTCGTGCCAAGTCGGCCTAATGGATAAAGTGGCCCTGTATTAACCACTTTATTTGGGAAACCTTAGTTTTTGTTACAGCACATATTGTGAGCCTGAAGTATTAAATTACGCGATTGCTGGTGCGGAAGGATGCCAAACGAAGAGCCATGAAAATACTAAACTCTTATTATTATTTACGGAAACTAGCGTATGTGAGCCTTGATTTTTTTAAAAACTTTTACCCTACTAATTGTATAAAAATGAAATGTCTGTTTTGTTTTTTTCTGCTCAATCACGCTCAAACCACTGTACATATTCTTCTGCTGAAACTTCACATGGATATAGCTTGGACATCTAATTAACTTTATAGGCTAGTTACAAATTACGTCCGCTATTTTGTTTCAAGATATCGGCAACAAAACACTTCTCTTCGGCCTTTTTCTCAACTTATGCTTATTGGATTAACTTTTAATAGGTTTCTAGATAAATAACTGTATTATAAACTACGGCCATATTGAAACAAAAAAAAAGTTGGCCATAGAACACTACTTTTTAACCTGTCCAGAGCGTTAACTAATAAACTATGGGAAGCCTAACAATGGGACCAATAATCAAGCATCATATAAATACTATAGGATGTTTATTTGTCTGTATGTTTGTGTGCTTGTGAGTATGTATGTAGGTACTATAACTCTAAAATCAAAAGAACTAGAAATATTAAATATACTAATACATAAAAATAAAATGTCGTCTGTCTTTTTTTTTTTGCTCAAGCACGCCAAAACCACTGTATGTTTTTAGGAAACTTAGAAAATTAATGTCAGGAATTTATTGTGAATAATCTAAATACCTCAATAATTCCTAAATATTTGACATTTCTAAGTGGAGTTTTGTGACATGGGGGATTTAGAAATTCCCCAAACTTACGTAGAAAACTACTTCTCACTGAACCTGTTTTGGTGGCCGCATAGTCTAAGGCGTCACTCTCGCAATAGACTCAACTCCCGATGACAGGAGGATCAGGGTTCGAATACCGGTCGGGTGAAACTGAGGTTTTTTTCCTAAATGTTTTCCCCTCTACCTCGACGCAAATACGAGTACACTTCCTCTAAATCCAACCTTCCTCATCCCTAGTGATTAAAGTAATTAATACATAATAAACTTTTAGCCTGAACAGGTAGTAAGACAGGGTGTTCAGAAAACTTATCACTGTCGTACAAGATTGAAATTTGCCACCCCAAACAATCTGATATATTTTTTAAATTAATGAGCAGAAAAGGGGGACCAAAATTTCCTAAACTAATAGAATGAAAATATTTCCGAATGGTATAAAATGTTATATATTTAAATACCTATTGAGGGACAACCTTAAACAACCATAGGATCCTATTTCCACGAGCGTATTTAGCAGCGCGGCTGTTATCAGCGCTGCTTGACGATGCCTCGTTTTAAATGGTTGTGTTTCCACGAGGGTGTGCGGTTGAATTAGCAGCGATGCTGCCGCGCACGATCGCCTGTCCTCGCGACTAGCCCAGCGTTTCCTAGCAGCGCTGCCAGTGTAGTAGATACATTAAATTAGATGGTCCTGTTTCCACGGGCGGCAGAGATACGCGCGACTCTTTCAAAACAGAACCACGTGTTTTGTGCTAGGCTAACAATTACAATATTATTTATTACTATAAAACAATCCCCCACAATCCTTTGAGAGCTTAGATGTGGAAATGTTTATTAGTGAGATAGAGATGCTACCAGCCGTTTGGGATTCAAGTTCATCTGAACACAGCAAGAAAAAACAGAGCATGGGAATCATTTGAGACAGATAAGTTTAATTCCCAAATTACAAGTTAAACTATATTATATAATTTTTTTTTAATTTTAACCAGTTTAATACAATAAATTTAGGTTTAATGTACAACAATGTTTCTTGTGAATTATTGTGAATTACGTATTTTGCACCATTAATTTACAAGTCTCGTTAATAACTACCAGCAATTTATATAATGCATAAAAAATCATCTTTATCCCTGTTAAAGAGAGGGAAATGGAGGGGGGGGGGTCCAAAATGGCCAAACATGTGATTTTATTACTGAAATTTTAGAAAAAAACATGGGTTTAATATTGGCAGCGCGAGAGCAGCGCTGCTACGGGCGCTGCTAAATACGCTCGTGGAAAAGAGCCCTAAGGCCGGTGACAGACTGACGTTTTGGTTGCGTTTTGGTCACTGTGACACAAACACCGCGATCAGGTCACTAAAGTGCATTGCATTGTTTTATATGAGAGAGGTCGCTACGCCTAAGAAATGCTCACAACGACGTTTTCAAATTTGTCGCGGCGTTCGTGTCGCAGCGACCAAAACGTGACCAAAACGTCAATCTGTCACCGGCCAAAGAGTTTGATCACTTATTATCTTTGCTAAATGGTGATGGTCTTATTTACAATATGTTTTGTAACAATGTATATAATTTATTTTTACATAGCTTATGATCGCTTTTAGGCAAACATTGCGTTCTATGGATTGCGTTCATCTGTGAACTCATTTTATGAGCTGATTAATATTTCTTTTCAAAAATTATTTTCAAAATGTATTGGTTGACATATTTGTTTTTGGATTGGAAACTATATAAAGAATACAGCCGGATGTTGAGTATCATTATTCGATATAGTTTTGATATCTACCGGTCCGCATGAATTATTCGAACACTTACAAACACCTTAGGAATCTAAAATTAGGCATGCCGATAAGTTTTAAGATACGTTTCTATAGAAAAGTCCTAAAATCGAAAATTTAATATGGCGGATTCAAAATAGTTTAAAGAATTAGGTCAAAAATATTGAAATTGAATAATTACTTTTCTATAGTAACTTTCTCGTAGTGCTTTTTCATAATTCTTGTACAATTGTTAATCCCCTTTCATATTTCATACTAATTTTATAATAAAAGTCCAAAGAAAAGGACCTATTACCTTTGACCATCTTTTACGAAATTGTTTGTCATCCGTCACTTTCTCTCCTGGGGTTGGGGTGGGCAAACGTCACGAGTAAGAACCGGGCAGTGACATATATCATAATAATAATAATAATAATAATAATAATAATAATAATAATAATAATAATAATAATATAATAATAATTAATTATATATATCATATAATATATTATTATAATATTGATAATTTTAGTATCATAATATTTTTGTAATGTTATTAGTCTACTATTAATAATATTATAACTTACACTATTAATATGGTAAATACCACTAACATAATATAATACATATAATTTAAATATGTCATTCTATACACCTCATAAGAATGTCTATTTACACGAAATTTTTTCCCCTACATTAGTTAATTTCCCTTAACAATGGCATGCAAAAAGCATAAAATATCAAGTTCTACCCCTTATAGCTTATGAACTGTTTTTGATTTCAAATCATTGAATCACTAGTTAAAGCTTGTAATAAACACTTGTTAAAATGTGCAGTAAAATTTTGTTTCCTAATGAGTTTAACCTGATAAAACATGCTCAACAGGATATCGAGTGAGCTATTTTGGCTCGTCCAGCGAGCTAAAAGTAGTCAAGCCGAACCAGGAGGCATCGGCACAAAACAGGAAGACGCCCTCTTTGGGGCGTGGTCCTTTCAGGAGTCACGGGACAGCCTAGAAGGGAAGTATCAAAGGAACTGTCGGCTAATGGATTGGAACACGGACTCAGGGTCACCCAAACTCTAAACCGCGACACTCTTTAGTTGTTGTTTTTTTGCCGCACGTCTAGCTATACCTCTGTTTTAGCTTCTGTGGTGCTGACTGACAGCTCACAGCTGACTTCTGACTGCTTTGAAAAGCTACCAGACCAAATTATGTATCCCTACGCCGAACCATATGATCTGCAAAAAACATGTCTTTAGCAGTTGTCACTTCTGACAGTCAAAATGTAGGTATATACCTAAATGTTGACTGTCAGAAGTCAGCTGTGAACTGTCAGTCAGCACCAAAGAAGCCATGGGGCTACTGTACCTGTACGAGCTACCCGTATATTTACACTAATGGGGTAAGGATGAGGAAGGTGGAATTTAGAAAACGTGTACTCGAATTATAGTGGAAAACCATCCTCAGTATACTCGGGTGGGATTCAAACTGTCACTGGTAAATCCATGCTAGACGAGACCAATCTTCGAGACTACTGGTGTATATTATTTAAATGATCATTTCCTATCTAAAATCTCTCCATATATACTGAGATAACATAGACACGTTCTTGTTATAAACAGGGACCAGATTTTGATGACATGCCATCTTTTTTATTTTGTTCGTCACATACAATGCTCACAAATACGTAAACTCTGTTCATGATCCCCTTAAGTCATCTATAAGTCATTTTTAGGCATATTTGAGTGATTTTGAATAAGTATATTTTTTAATACTATCGATTTGTTTATAAATGCATAGATGCTCAAATTTAATTTTTTTCGACACACAGTTGTCGGAATGAGAATATAATGTAGGCAATGAACTTTGTACCCCATTTGCTTGTTTATTTTACATCCATTACTGTTTACAGCCTGTGGCCTGGGTCAGTTTTTTTATTGTGATTATAATCTAATTTAGAACTAGGAGAGGCACAACATCCAGTCTCCGGTTGTTAAATCTATCACTGTGAAAGGGTAAGTCATATTTCACCAATGATACATTTTTCGAACATGCCGGGATCAAACCCGGGATCCTTGGCTCAGTAACAAACCCGCTACCGACTATGCTAAGGTGTCGGATTCTATTTTCTTGTATGTTTTAAAAATAGGGGGAGCTGAATTGCATCCACTCTGAATTGTCTCCATTGACTTTTCTCAAATAAAGAGCTTTAATAAACATTCCCAAATTTTATTCACTTCATAATCCACTCCTGATTGTATCCACCTAATGTACTAGATTCCAAAACATCTTATAAAATCCTGAATTGTATCCAAAAACAATAATCCACATACTATTGACCCAATGTCCATTCAGAATTCTCAAAAACATCTTTAATAGAAACCCTTTGAGTTGTATCCACTAGAATTATCTGCATTATATCCACTAAATCCTTATTTGTATCCACGCTGAATGGTCCCATTCAGACATTTTCAAATAAACAACTTTGATTCAAATCTTAAATTGTATACATTTGGCTATCTCCACCAAATCCTGAATTGTATCCACTCTGAATGGTCTCAGATAAACAGATTTAATAAAAATTCTTGAACTGTATCCAACAATGGCGAACTTTTAATTTTTACTGATGTAGTGTGGAAGCTTCGTCAGACATCCGGTAGAGTGCAGCGGGCATAGAATTTTCTTAACTCACTACTGATTAATAGAGTGCAGTCGGACCAATATGTTATTTAATTCTACCAAACTATTTAAGTGGTAATTTGTTTTCACTTAATTTAACAAAATAGTACTGTAGGGCAACAGCAGTTAAACGAATGTACATTTGGAGCCTCTTTAAAAAAAAAAAAAAAAACATGGTTTGTAGTCAAAATTGTTTGTGTTATTTTTATAGACATTATGTTATTTTATAGGTATCAATCAACAATCTATTTATATTTTATTATCAATGTTCAGTTTTTTTTTGTATTTTCTAGAGGATGCTTCAAAAGTCCATTGCTAATCAAATTAATTTATAGGTAAATTGAAACTTAATTTGACATTATTGGCTCTATTCTCTTTTCAAGTTGGCTCCAAAAGTATTTTGTGAAGAAATGAAGTATTCTCTCCCTTTAAAGATTGCAAATTTACTAGAACACTAATTTGCAACAATTTTTATCTTGTGTCAGTTTTTTTCAGTATTTTGAGCATATATCGACTTCAATCATTTAAAAGAGGCAAAACTTTATTTAATTTGCCACAGGCTATAGCTTCCCATGTTAAAAAAGACATAAAAAACTTGCTTTAATCTAATTCAATCTAGAGGAAAAGGAGATCCTTCTGGCGGATTTTGGTAATGTGAGTTGACAGCACTGCTTTGCTCACGTCCTAGGCACAGTGAGCTCTATATGCTACTGCTGACGGGACATGACACATTCAATCCAAGTGAAGTTCATTGACTTCAATCTGGTCGTCTTCTAGGGACATACGGGACAAACCCTGGCTTTGAAATCTCGTTGTTCTATGGTTCCAGCGTGTTACTGCAACGGTTAGTGTTTAGAAATTACTATATGCCGTTCCACTCTTAAATTGCAATGCAGGTCTTATGGAGCACGAATTTACCAGATTACATCCGCTTTGGACAAATCGATAATTTTTGTATTTTAAACTTATTAAATAATATAAAGTTTATACACATTATGACAATACGTTAGGAAGTTGATTAATGTCATAACTGTGTTTTTCTGGGTTTATTATTATTATTATTATTATTATTATTATTATTATTATTATTACATATTATTATTTTACTAGATTTTTAGGCTGTTATACCGACAGCTTTCAATTGAAAGACGCATAGAAGTTTGGAAAACAATTGGTTTGAAAAAATATATTTCAAATACAAGTTTTTTTTAAATCTTAATAGTAATACAACTTTACAATGGTAAGTTACTTTTTATCTCAAATAGTTGCGGAGATATTATCAACATTGAAAATTTCCGCTTATGTGAAGTACCCTCAAACTCATTTTCAAAGAAAAATGGGAATTTCCATCTTGCTTATGGTGTATAACAATGCGTTAAAATGAAATTTGATTAGAATCGCTGGAGCAGAATTTTAGAAAATAGATTTGATCTCTTTTTGCCCTTCAGTAAACTCCCCTCAGATTTTTTTTTTAAAAATTTGGCTTCGTCAGATTCTTTCCCGTAGTCTATACTATAGGCCCAAGTTTGCAAAGTTATCACTTTATCGGCCACATTCGGGCTTCTGGAGGTTGTGGAAAGACATACACACACATTATAAAATTATATATAGAAATGATTGTTACTATCAGTTCTTTTTTTCTAGGGAAAAAGTGGGTATATTGTGGCTCCCCTCCTATCTCCCCCAAAAAACAGGAAGTGTGTATTGTATTTTAACGATATTTTCGTCTTCAAAATAATTAAATATTCAAACAAAATAGTCAAAGATAAAAAAATTTAAATATAATGTTATTATGTTATTATTATCAGGTATTCTGTCTTATGACAGGTCCATTCCTTTTGTCAGTGAACTTAGACCGCAAATGTGATGTATACCAATTTGAAACAGAAACCTTATAGCTTGGGCCCACACGCGAGCTATACCGACCGAGCGGCCACCGTACGTTAGCGATCTTTAGCCAACTTTTGTGGATAAAACGGTGGGGATTCAGCGTATATCCGGATACCCCTAGAAAACATGTGAATCTTTATGGCTTAAAACTTGAGAATTATTGTACGCCATTTGTGGATAAAATTCAGGATTTTTATTAAAGCAATTTATTTGGAAACTGTCTGAATGGATACCATTCATAGTGGATACAAATCAGGATTTAGTGGATATAATATATATAATTCTAGTGGATAAAATTCAGGATTTTTATTAAAGCTGTTTATTTGGATACAATTCATTCCCCTCTTAAAATACACATTTCTGGTAAGACTACAACTAAGCTTGATAGGGTAGCGTTAGGCGGGGATAGGGTGGATATTGCTCTTGAAGCAGATATTAGTAATCATAATATAAATCAATAATATATTTGGTGACCTGGTGGTCTAGGGGTAAGGTGATTGACTTCTGTGCTAAGGTGTCTGACTTCTCTGCTAAGGGTCCGGGGTTCAATCCTCGGTCCCGGCACAGATTTACCTGATTGCCAAACCCTTCCTTCACCTCTGACAAGATGTGTATTAATCACAACTTGTGAATGTGAGGAATGCCAGGCCTCACCGTGGTTCGGATTCCACGTTAAACTGTAGGTCCTCCATTTCATCTCACAATCACCCTACCATTACACATTAGCGTAAGTGCGTATAACCGAACGGGTAGTAAGACGCGGTGCTAATAATAATAATAATAATATATTCAACAGAATGTAAGAGATTCTGTTGAAGGTATTTCATTGAATTTTACATTTGTAAAGTGTGTGTTTGATTTAGTCGAGTGCAATGATTACAAGTTTTTGTTAATATTTATAGGGTATTAAAAAAATTGCTTAGGTGATTTATAAGTTGTTTTTTGATCATTCTTAGGTAATCAAAATCCGGGGCTTATCTCTAAACATAAGCGAGTGCGTGCTTCATGGTTCAAACTACTCCAGTATTTACTTAACATGCGCTTCATATCGTGATACCACATGTTATAGTGAGCTCCAACCACCCGCCACCAATGGTCTGGCCGCACATAATAGGAACCTCTATCCAACCTGGTTTTGAGCTCTCGGAATGTGTTGATCACGACAAAGTCCTCTGTCTCCCCAGCAGAGCAACATGGGTGCATAAGTAAATATCAGATATATATTAAATAGAAACAGTGGTTTAAAGTTCTAGCCCTGAGCTCACGGGTTTGAATTATACTTGCTCGTCGTGGTCCTAGCTCTCACTAGCTATAAGTATCAGCACAAGTTGCCTGGATATAAGTGTCAGCTGTCTGAAAGCAGGTCAGGCGTGCTATTCATGGTCCTAGCTCTCACTAGCTGCAAGTATCAGCGCAAGTTGCCTGGATATAAGTGTCAGCTGTCTGAAAGCAGGTCAGGTGTGCTATTCATGGTCCTAGCTCTCACTAGCTACAAGTATCAGCGCAAGTTGCCTAGATATAAGTGTCAGCTGTCTGAAAGCAGGTCAGGCGTGCTATTCATGGTCCTAGCTCTCACTAGCTGCAAGTATCAGCGCAAGTTGCCTGGATATAAGTGTCAGCTGTCTGAAAGCAGGTCAGGTGTGTTATTCATGGTCCTAGCTCCCACTAGCTACAAATATCAGCGCAAGTTGCCTAGATATAAGTGTCAGCTGTTTGAGAGCAGGTCAGGCGTGCTATTCATGGTCCTAGCTCTCACTAGCTACAAGTATCAGCGCACGTTGCCCGGGTAAAGTTAGTATCGGCTGTTGGAAAGTTTGCTCTTCTCCCAACTGATGCGGTCTAGAGGGAGCCTACACCAGATCTATTCTATCTGATGTGAAGTTTACATACCTGAGTTATCCAATAGCGGCTGAAAACAAATAGTTCAACGAGGCATTCGGTTAGTTTTATAGCACCAGATAGTATAGCTTCCCGTCATCCTAGCTGCAGTAACTGTCTTGTTTCGGAAGGGGAAGCTTACTCAGCAGCCTTTGAAAACCATTTAAATAAGTTTTTTTACGTCAGTATCTTTTTGCAAACATTTAGCTAAAATAAATTTCTCTTTGAGATATTGAAATGTCGTACGCAATATATTTAGTCACTTTATTGCCAAAAAGGTGACCTGGCGGTCTAGGGGTAAGGTGTCGGACTTCTGTGTTGGGGGTCCGGGGTTCAATCCTCAGTCCTGGTACATATTTATCTGATTGCCACCCCCGGTGGCGTAGTTGGCTAACGCGTCAGTCGTGTTGAGCCAGACCGCCGAGGACGGGGAGATCGAGGTTCGAATCTCGGTCGGGTGAACTGGGGGTGGTTTTTCCTAAATGGTTTTCCACTCTCCCTCCACGCAAATGCGGGTTCACTTCCTCTAAATTCAACCTTCCCAATTCCTAATCAATTAGTGTAATTAGTACTTAAGCGTATAACCCGAACGGGTAGTAAGACGCGGTGCTAAATAAATAAAAAAAAAAAAAATCTGATTGCCAAACCCTTCCTTCACCTCTGACAAGACGTGTATTAATCACAACTTGTGAATGTGTGGAATGTCAGGCCTCCACCGTGGTTCGGATCCCACGTTAAACTGTAGGTCCTCCATTTCATCTCACAATTACACATTAGCGTAAGTGCGTATAACCCGAACGGTTAGTAAAACGCGGAGCTTATAAATTTATTGCCATGCCGACTTTCAGCGAACAAAGCGTGTACACACCCAGTATGTGGCTACTCTATGTTCTACCGTCGAGGTTCAAGTAGACTTACAAATTCATCTACTATTTTATTGATATTTTGATGTGACTTTTTGAGGGAACCCATTATAAATATACATATATATATGTATAAACCTAAGTAAACAATAGTACCACAGTAAAATACTGGAAACAAAACAGCGAGAAAGATACATTTTAGCCATCGTAGTGTGATAATGTATCTTTATAACCTCACTTGTTTTCTGTAAGCAAACATTTATTTTTATTATTAAACTTGGCAACATTAGCTCGGGAGACAACGGAGTACAAAAGCTCATAAATCCCCCGTAGTTGTCACATCTAGCTTACCTTATTCCTTAAAGAGACATTTATCATCCTTCAAAGAGTGTTTTGGGATGGAAGAAGATCCATTATTTCTTCGTCACATCTTTCAAAAGAGGAACTGGTTAGACATAACTCGGATTAGTGACTAGCTTTCCTCTGATGCGTTAAGAAGTAGGATTATATATTTTTAATTATTTAAACGTGATATAAAAGTTGACCTGCGCGAAAAAATTGAGACTCATTTATTTCGAGGTCTCCACGTGCAGTGACGTCGGAACATTAATTGTGTAGAGGGAGGGGGCAAGTAGCAAAGAAAAGAGGATTTTGAGGGTCTAGAGTTTACCCCATTCCCCCTAGCAAATGTTTGAAAAGATATTGCTCCTAAAAGCTATTTGGAGGTTTTTTGAAAATTACACTCCTATACAAGTTATTTAGAATGATCTTCTTCCAATAATATTTTCAAATTTGGAAATGAGTCATCCTCCTTTTGTAAATTATTGAAAATTAGATTTCTCTAGAAGATATTTCCTGAGAATCTTATGAAAATTAAATGCCTCTATCAAATATTTGAAATAGTCCTTCCCTGGCAATTTTTGGAAATAATTATAAGACGATAAAAGATATTCGGAGTTTGATGCAAAACCAGGTTTTTAACGGAAAATTTTCTCTATATTTTATTCGGAAAATTTTCAATTATTATTTGTATAGAATAATTTCAACTGATTAAACGGAACTAATGTAGGGGGGATATATATATCCCAAATGTCAACGTTTATACTTAAGATTAATTTCTCATGAGGGCGTTATAACCATAAACACCTCAAACGATCTTCAGTTGTCACAAGGTCTAACGTGCTACTCTCGCAAAAGACTAGACTGCCGATGACATGGAGATCGGTGTTCGATATCGTTCGGTTGCACTAAGGGCGGTTTTTCCTAAATAGTTTTCCACTCTCATGGGTGCAATTCCTCTAAATTCAACCTTTCTCATCTCTAACACATTAGTGTAATTAGTAAATAGGTACCCGCCTCGGTGGCGTAGTTAGCTAATGCGACAGTCGTGTTGAGCTAGACCACCAAGGACGGTGAGATTGGGGTTCGAATCTCGGTCGGGTGAACTGGGGAGATTTTTACTAAATGGTTTTCCACTCTCCCTCCACGCAAATGCGGGTTCACCTCCTCTAAATTCAACCTTCCCAATTCCTAGTCCATTAGTGTAATTAGTACTTAAGCGTATAAGCAGAACGGGTAGTAAGACGTGGTGCTAAATAAATAAATAAATAAATAAATAAAATAAAAGAAATAGGTATATAACCTGAAAAGGTAGTAAGACGTGGTGCTAAAATAAATAGTAAGGAAACAAAAGAATGAGAGCTTTTGTAGACACGTAAACTATCATAAATAAGTTAATTAAAATAGGTTGGCCCGACATTTGTCTCCCCCCTATTCTCCGTGCTTCCTAACTACCCCAGCCCCGTGCCCCCTTATGATAACCTACTCGTCTCTTAACACACTATATTTCGAAGTATAATAGGCTCTAGGTGCCACCTCTACAATTTACCTCTTCATCACAAGCCGCCACTGTGGAAAATTTTCCTATTCAAAATTTCCAGGAAAATGTTCATCTCTCTCCACAAGGGTTCCACCAAACACTGGTCAGATGATAACATGTATGTTGAGAATGTTTTGAAATGACAGATGTACAGAAGTATCTCAATATCCAGTCCATTGATAACTTGAGAAGGAGGCCTTTACTTGTCACAAGATGTTTTATAAGCTCTGGCTAGAAATGTGAGAAGGAAAAGTCCCCGCTTTGGAAAATTTTCCCTATATTTTTTCCGGAAAATTTTCCAAAACGGAACATTTTCAATTATTATTTCTGTAAAATAATGTCAACTGAATAAATTGATAATAATAATAAAAGTAGTAATAATGTTAGTGGTGGTGATAGTATTAGTAAAGAAACACCTGATTCGGTGGCCGCACGGTCTAACGCACTAGTCTCGCAATAGACTTGACTGCCGATGACAGGGAGATCGGTGTTCTATACCAGTCGGTTGTACTGAGGGCGGTTTTTTCTAAATAGTTTTCCACTCTCACAAGTGAAATTCCTCTAAATTCAACCTTCCTCATCCTTAACACATTAGTGTAATTAATACATAGGTGTATAAACCGAACAGGTAGTATTTTTTTTTAGCACCGCGTCTTACTACCCGTTCGGGTTATACGCTTAAGTACTAATTACACTAATGGATAAGGAATTGGGAGGGTTGAATTTTAGAGGAAGTGAACCCGCATTTGCGTGGAGGTAGAGTGGAAAACCATTTAGGAAAAACCACCCCCAGTTCACCCGACCGAGATTCGAACCTCGATCTCCCCGTCCTCGGCGGTCGAGCTCAACACGACTACCGCGTTAGCCAACTACGCCACCGAGGCGGGTAACAGGTAGTAAAACGTGGTGCAAAAAATAGTAGTAAAGAAACAAATGAATGCGAGCCTTTGTAGACCTGTTATGTTCATATATCATACTTCAATTTTTTAAGCATCGACAAGTTAATTAAAGTAATTTTAAGGACACTCTACCCTCCGTGCCCCCTCCCCCCTTCTTATAACCCACTACTTTCTTAACACACTATATTTTGAAGTTTAATAGTTTCTAGGTGCCACCTCTACAATTTAACCCCTACACCGCAAGCCGCCCCCACGGAAAATTTTCCGAGACAAAATTTCCCTGAAAATGTTCAACTCTAGCTGTAGTTTACAAACGTTCATGAGATGTAATGATGCTTGTTTGCCTCACGACTGTACTCGCACTGTCACCGTTGTGTAATATTTCAAGGTCTTCAGCAAACACTTTGTGTCATCGTCGAGCAACAAACATTAACTGGGCGAGAACAACCTTCCCTTTCTTCATAGCAGTCCTAGCTAGCTGTGACGTCAGATGGACTGCTTATTGACTCTGGAGGATTCAAACTCAGCTCGACTGTTTAGTGGCTCTGGAGGACTCAAACTCATCTGGACTGTTTAGTGGTTCTGAAGCACTCAAACAACCTCAGCTGGACTGTTTAGAAGCTCTGGAGGACTCAAACAACCTCAGCTGGACCGTTTAGTGGCTCTGGAGGACTCACAACCTCACCTGGACTGTTTATTGACTCTGGAGGACTCAAACTCATCTGGACTGTTTAGTGGTACTGAAGCACTCAAACAACCTCACCTGGACTGTTTAGTGGTTCTGAAGCACTCAAACAACCTCAGCTGGGACTGTTTAGAAGCTCTGGAGGACTCAAACAACCTCAGATGGACCGTTTAGTGGCTCTGGAGGACTCACACAACCTCACCTGGACTGTTTATTGACTCTGGAGGACTCAAACTCATCTGGACTGTTTAGTGGTTCTGAAGCACTCAAACAACCCCAACTGGGCTGTTTAGAAGCTCTGGGGGACCCAAACTCAGCTCGACTGTTTAGTGGTTCTGAAGCACTCAAACAACCTCACCTGGACTGTTTATGGTGTCTGAAGCACTCAAACAACCTCAGCTGGACTGTTTATTGACTCTGGAGAACTCAAACTCATCTGGACTGTTTAGTGGTTCTAAAGCCCTCAAACAACCTCAACTGGGTTGTTTATTGACTCTGGAAGACTCAAACTCATCTGGACTGTTTAGAGGTTCTAAAGCACTCAAACAACCTCAACTGGGCTGTTTATTGACTCTGGGGGACCCAAACTCAGCTCGACTGTTTAGTGGTTATAAAGCACTCAAACAACCTCAACTGGGCTGTTTATTGACTCTGGGGGACCCAAACTCAGCTCGACTGTTTAGTGGTTATAAAGCACTTCAAACAACCTCAACTGGGCTGTTTATTGACTCTGGGGGACCCAAACTCAGCTCGACTGTTTAGTGGTTCTGAAGCACTCAAACAACCTCACCTGGACTGTTTAGTGGTTCTGAAGCACTCAAACACCTCACTGGACTGTTTATTGACTCTGGAGAACTCAAACTCATCTGGACTGTTTAGTGGTTCTAAAGCACTCAAACAACCTCAACTGGGCTGTTTATTGACTCTGGGGGACCCAAACTCAGCTCGACTGTTTAGTGGTTATAAGCACTCAAACAACCTCAACTGGGCTGTTTATTGACTCTGGGGGACCCAAACTCAGCTCGACTGTTTAGTGGTTATAAAGCACTAAACAACCTCAACTGGGCTGTTTATTGACTCTGGGGGACCCAAACTCAGCTCGACTGTTTAGTGGGTTATAAAGCACTCAAACAACCTCAACTGGGCTGTTTATTGACTCTGGGGGACCCAAACTCAGCTCGACTGTTTAGTGGTTCTGAAGCACTCAAACAACCTCACCTGGACTGTTTAGTGGTTCTGAAGCACTCAAACAACCTCAGCTGGACTGTTTATTGACTCTGGAGAACTCAAACTCATCTGGACTGTTTAGTGGTTCTAAAGCACTCAAACAACCTCAACTGGGCTGTTTTTGACTCTGGGGACCCAAACTCAGCTCGACTGTTTAGTGGTTTATAAAGCACTCAAACAACCTCAACTGGGCTGTTTTATTGACTCTGGGGGACCCAAACTCAGCTCGACTGTTTAGTGGCTCTGGAGGACTCACACAACCTCACCTGGAATGTTTATTGGCTCTGGAGGACTCAAACTCATCTGGACTGTTTATTGACTCTGGAGGACTCAAATTCAGCTGGACTGTTTAGTGGTTCTGAAGAACTAAAACAACCTCACCTGGAATGTTTATTGACTCTGGAGGACTCAAACTCACCTGGACTGTTTAGTGGTTCTGAAGAACTAAAAAAACCTCATCTAGTGGCTCTAGAGAATTCTAAACAACCTCACCTGGACTGTTTATTGACTCTGGAGGGTTCAAAAAACCTCACCTGGACTGTTTGGTGACTTTGGATGATTCTAAATAACCTCACCTGGACTGTTTAGTGGCTCTGGATAATTCTAAACAACCTCACCTGGACTGTTTGGTGACTTTGGAGGATTCTAAACAACCTCACCTGGACTGTTTGATGACTTTAAAGGATTCTAAACAACTTCACCTGGATTGTTTAGTGACCTTGGAAGATTTTAAACAATCTCAACTAGACTGTTTAGTAGCCCTTAAGGACTCAAAAGTCACTTTATTAACCTTAGATGGTTCGAACAACGTCCCCTGGACTGTTTAGTAACCCTGGAGGACTCAAACAACGTCACCCGTACTGATTAGTAGTTATGGAGAACTCAAACGTGCCTTGGACTATTTGGTAGTTTTACAACATCCGCCTGGGTAGATAATGTAAAACTACATCCTGCGAATATTATAGTAGTCCATCAAGTCAGAACAGAAGACCGCTCTTCCAGGTCATAGTCTGGTGTGATAATCGCTAACTTAATAGTTCCAGTATCTCTTGCCTTGTGGTTTGAACTACTCTGCTGTTGGCACCATTAACTGTCCCGTGCACTGCCTTGTGGGAATAAACTGTAACGCAATTTAACCTCGGGTTCATTCTGCACTAGATTTGGTTGAGAAACGACGGTTTAATTTCGTTTGAAATATTGAATAATAGAAGATACACGACACAACGCGGCTTCTCTATGTTGGTAATCTGTTGGTTTCATTTTGTTGGTAATGTGTTGGTTTTATTTGGTTGGTTTCTCTAAGTTGACACACTCTTGGTTTTACCTACATCGGTGATAGGATGGTCTAACGCGTTAATCTTGTGTTGGAGTTTCTTTATTTTTTATTTAGCACCGCGTCTTACTACCCGTTCGGGTTATACGCTTAAGTACTAATTACGCTAATGGGTTAGGAATTGGAAAGGTTGAATATATAGGCAGTGAACCCGCATTTGCGTGGAGGGAGAGTGGAAAACCATTTATGAAAAACCACCCCAGTTCACCCGACCGAGATTCGAACCTCGATTTCTCAATCCTCGGCAGTCGAGCTCAACACGACTAGCGCGTTAGCTAACTAAGCCACCGAGGTGGGTGACTCGTTTGTTGGTTGCAAATGTTTTCTTAATTGGTTTCCCAACGTAAATTCAGGTACATTTTCTCTAAAATTCTACCTTCCTCATTATTATTCAATTAGCATTATTAATGTATGCTTATAACCTGAACCGATACTACGACGTGGTGAGTAAAAAAGGGTTTCCTTTTTAGCTACTTTGTTGGTTTCCTTTTGTTGGCGCTGTATTGAGTTCTAAAATTGGTTATTGTGTGTTGGTTTTACCCCGTAGACCTTTATGTTGTTTTTCAACGACTATTACCAAGAAGGGGTATCCTCGGCTGGTACCAAGTCAGAGCTAATAAAACATTCTCGTGTTGGACTAGACTGCCGAAGACGATATCGGGATTTAATCTCGGTCGGGTGCACTGTGGGTGGTTTTACACCTTCTCTCTCCACGCAAATGCAGGTGCATCTCCTCTATATTAAGCTTTCTAATCTCTAGTCAATTAGTGTAATTAGTACATAGACGTATAACCCGAACGGGTAGTAAGACACGGTACTAATAATAAATAATAAAGCATTTCTTTATTTATTAGTTAGATTCAGCTATAATTCAAATTAGTATATTTCTAAGATATTGGGACCATATATTATATAACCTAACTAGTTTGAGATTTAACATACGTTTACTGACACAACCTACTAAGTTAGCTCAATACATGAAAACAAACTTAACCTAAGACAGCAACACTCACCCAATGCTAGGTCAATATACTGATTTTTGTAGGAATAAACCGCTGAAAGGCCTTTTTTTTTAAATATCAAAATCCTACTAAGTATATATTAGAATTCTTAAAGGGAAAAAATATCTCTAAATTAGTTTGTTCTTACACAAATGAGTGTACAAAGGATTCACTACCCAGATAAAAAGGTTAACACACACAAGAACTACATTAAATTAGTCACCAGCAATTTCTTTAGCATCGTGTTTTAATATCCGTTTGGGCTATACGTTTATGTACTATCTACGCTAATGTGTTAGGGATGAGAAAGATTTATTTTAGTCTAAGTGTACCCGCATTTACGTGGAGGGAGAGTGGAAAACCATTTTGAAATAAACACCCCCTCAGCAAACCCGACGAAGATTCGAATCTTAATCGCCCCGTCATCGGCAGTCTAGTCTACTTCGAGAGTAGTGCCTAAGATCATGTGGCAACCGAAGCGGGTACTTGGGATATTACTTGGCTTCCTTGCACCTGGGATATTAATACGGCCCTTACCACTTGGGATATTACTTGGCTCCCTAACACTTAGGCTATTACTAGAGTCCCTACATAAGATGTTAGTAGAGTCCTTCGCACCTGAGGTTGTCTCTCGAACAAACATTCATTCACCCTAACCACCAGCCCGTGCTTCCCATATCCCTTGAATGTAGGCCACCGAGTCTAGCTCAGGATCTTCCTCAGTCCATCCAAGGTCGATTCTTTGTCAAGTATAATTCTTGTATTTAGGTTGAGTCTCGTTTAAAGACTGGACAAACTAGAACGAACAATATCGTGATAATCTGGTCGACGTGTGAACTCTGACACGTCAATAGTCCGAGTGTTTAATTTGTAGGTCAGTGTTCCACGACCTTGGTGTCCCATTAGACCAGAGGTGTCAACAGTGGCGCAATTCGTCACCTTAACTCGCTGCCTGGCACGACGAAGATATTGATTATTTGTCAGTCCTTGGGGCGCGGTAGTATTACTACTAGTGTGGACTGGCGTCATTCTGGGGCCAAGAGAGACAGTAATTTATACCTCTATAAACGCCTGTAGGAAAGTATATCAGTATTTACGATGCACAAAACCATGCTTGGCAGAAATTATTCAGAGTTCAATACAAAGGCATTGCTGTATGCCATTAACCTTTGTGTTTAGTTTCTAAAAATACAGCAATAAATGAATCTCTTCCTAAGGTAACGATACGAAAAAAGTACACTCCCGGGGATTGAGCCTTGACCTCTCGAGTGAGAGTCGAGCATGGCCATGAGGTTGTGACTTAGTCTCCAAGGTGGCAGGGTAGGGCTCTAGAGGATCCTTGTTCCATCCCGACTTACGGTGCGTCGAATAGTTGGGTAAGTGTTCGTTACCTGGTGGTGACATCACTGAGATAGGACTACAGGTGTTGTCCTAGGGTAAGCTCGTTTATAAATCATAGGATATAATTTAGTAGTCAGGACCACCTTGAAGGACTGGAATCAGGGAAATAGGTTAACACTCCTAAAAGAGATCAATATGCCATGGCGATATGCTGCTTCCTTGGGCTCCATTCGGACCACGGAGCTGGTTCAGTCGGTATTCGAAATGGTGTGTTTTATGATCAGTGAATTGGTGAAGGTTGATGGTTAGTGTGGTTATTTACCTTAGTCACCGATGGGATCATTCGACAATTAGGAGCCACTCGCGCTGTAAGGTTGGTAAAAACGAACAGATTTAGGGGCAGTGTGAAGTGGTCCACCTTATCTGTGCTCGCAGCATTTCTGGCTCACCTTCACATGACTTGCATCATCGGCAGTCCCCGAGCTCCTCTCTCATAACGAGTGTTAGGAGCTTGCTGGGACTGTACAACATTCAGTACCAGGAAAAGTATCACCTGATGTACTTAACAAGTTCAGAAAGATTATGATTAACTTTTAACCCATTAATATGACTTGATTGAAAGTTGTAAGAACTAATGAACCAGTGTTCAATGTTGATAGCAGGATCAAGTACAGAACCAAGGACTTGTAAAACATCTGTTCCAGCAAGATCAAGAAATGAACCTAGAGATCAGTCCAAAAAGTTCCAGCAAGTTGTGGCTAGAGGAGTAACTCCACCATAATGCGTTACGTGTCTTTGTGACCTCTGCACTAAGGTCTGTAGTTTGAAACCTGTTTGGGATCCACCCATCACGGTCTTGATGGATATTCACGACTAGCCTAGAGCAATCCACGATGTTGCCGCCCTCTCCAGTGATGCCAGCTGTACTTATATACCAATCTATTTTCACCATCGTTGTCAGATCTACAATATGTACCATGTTATCATCACTAGAGCTACAAGATCTACGATATGTAAATGCTTCTGTAAATATGCTTAATGTGATGAGTTTGTAAAGTTGTCGGTGATTCTAAAAATCCACTGATTCAGTTAAGCAATATAAAATATTTATTTACTATTTTACATACTCACCGAACCTTTTACAAAATAAATGGTGAGCTTACAAAATTACCATCAATTACTGGGTAATGTTAATATGTCACGTCAATATTAGGTTTGTTTAGGATAGATTAGACAAGTTTATGTTAACTTATGATAGGTTAGGCTTGGTTAAGTTAGGTTAGGTTTGTTTGGATATTGATTGTTTCTTCCACTTGGATATTATACTTTCATTAACATACGTTAGGTATTATTATATTAGGTGTGTTGGTGCACCGCCTTACCTCCTATTGGTTGTGACACGGGCAATGGCATACAGGCCGGCAAGGCAGTATCTATAGTAGAGATACTGGTTTGTGGGAACAGTGCAAGCACGCTCAGGTTATGACTGAGCAATGGTTGTGCTTGTGATATAATGCCTAAAATGTGCCAACACTGATAGGTACAGCATCCTTACCATAAGGTTGTAATCGTGATATACTGCCTAAAATATGCCAAAATCGACCGTTACGGCATTCTTACCGTAAGCAGGGAAGACTGTCATGGGTGCAGGTACGATCAAAGCTAGTAGCCTGATATACTTTAAATTAATTACTAAAATAAATAGTACATTATTAGCCTCGGATGACCAAAGCTATGATGCGTAGCTGAGGTTAAAACAGAAGGGTCCATCTGTTGACAATCTGGCAAGAACCTGGACTATCGGAACGTGCGTGGAATGTGAGAGGCGTGTGTGGTAAAGAGAATTAACTGTTAGAGAAAATTATTGGAAAAAAAATTGATATTATATGCGAAAAGGGAAGGCGAAAAAGGAAATATGTTTTATGACGAGTGATGGTAGCTAGGCATTGTGGTCAGGTGTAGATGAATAGGTTAGGGGAAGTCAAGGAGTAGGTTTAATCCTAAGCCTAACAGCTAAGCTGTTTGGGAAAAGATATGAGTTGGTATCATCTAGACCTCTATAGGTACGTATGAAAACAGACATTCGTAGAATTATGTTGGTTGCTGTTTACGCTCCGGTGGAGGGTGGAAACGAGGGTGTAAGAGTGGAGTTTTGGAATGAGCGCAATTCAGTTTTGAATGCATGTGAACTGGGTGAAAGAATTACCCTGCCAGGAGATATGAGTGGATGAGTGGGTTAGGAAGGTATGGTGATAAGAGTAAACGAGATTGGTAATGAGTTAGTGAGTATTTTTTGAGATACAAGTTTATTTGTGTCGGACATATGGTTTAAGAACAAAGATATTCACTTGTATACATGGCATAGGGGATATTCGGGAACGATAATTGATTTTGTGATGCATGACGAGAAACTTAGAAGCTTAGTAAACAATAATTGGGCTGTGCGTGGAGCTGAATGTGGAACGGATCACACTTCCTAGTGATCTCATTAGTTGGATTAGGTAGGAATTTTGTGAGGAAGTGGTGCAAGCGTATTAAGAAATTATGAGTGAACGTGGAAAAATTGCAGGATACAATTGTGAGAGCGCTATATGAAAAATTGCTAGGTGAAAAATTAACCTTACAAGAGCAAGAATGGACTGTCAAAATAAATGCTAATGATATATAAAGTGCTTGGAGCAAAATAAAAGAGGCCGTAGCTGAATGCGCGGAAGGTGTATGTGGATCTGCGGTGGTGGGAAACTTAAAAATAGATACATGGTGGAATGAACAGGTGAAATAAACTGTGAGAGGAACGAAAGAAGTATACAAACGAATGATTTCTGTCAAGAGTGAAACAGAACGTAAGAGGTTGTGGGACATAGACAAAGAGAAAAGGATGACTGCTAAGAAACTAGTAAAGGAGAATAAAGAGCAAATGAGATTAAAAGAATAAAAAATAATGCAGAATGGTTTTGAAGGAAATAAGGTGTTCTGCAAGGGGGTAAAGAGAACAAAACAAGGAGTACAAGGAAATACCTATGACATTCATAATAAACCTAGTGAAATGATCTGGGATGAAAACAGTATAAGAAAGCAATGGAGGGAGTATTTTGAGCAATTTTATTGCGAAAACGTAGAGAAAGTAGCACACAATAGGGAAAGTTTTATGACGAGTAAAATAATTAACGAGGCTGATGTGTTAAAAGCTATCAAAGTGCTAAAAGATGGCAAAGCTGCGGGCGTAAAATGCTTAAGTGTGGGGGTATGGTACTACTTGCCAGATTGTATGAGTTGTTCACTTTGTGTGCTGGGATTCCGAATGTTCCTAATGACTGGAAGAATGCTGTAATTGTTCCTTTGTACAAAGCCAAAGACAGTAAGAGTGAATGTAAGAATTATAGGGAAATTAGTCGTTTGAGTACTCCGCGCACATTTTTTTTGGGAGAGTTGTAATTTAGAAGGTGCGAAAAAAAAAAACTGTGGCCAAAATTTGGGTTGCGTAATATGGTTTAATGACAAGTAGAGTTTGAATGGACCAGATATTTGGATTACAATAAGTTATTGAGAAATGTATGCCAGTAAGGAAGAGAGTTTATTGTGCATTCGTTGATCTATTGAAAGTATACTATCAGGTGAATAGGATTATGTTATGGAATGTTCTGAGAGAGTATGGTGTGAATGAATGGTTAGTAAATGCAATTATGACGGTGTATGATGTAAGTAAAGCGTGCATTATAAATGACGGAACTTTGTGAGGGTGGTTTGACAATTAACCAAGTTTTGGACAAGGTTGTGTTATATCTCCATGGTTGCTTAATTATTCATGAATAAGTGTATTAGAGATGCTTGTGAGGACGCGGTTGGTGTAAAAATAGAGACTTCGAATGTCAGAGTGCTGCTATATCCAGAAGATGTCGTAATGATGCCTGAGAATTAAATTGACTTACAAATTGAATGGGGTCCTTTGAATGTGGCGACATTCAGAATGGATCAGGAAATAATAATTACTAACAATTATTGTCAGCTTAATATAAATAGAAAACTTTAGAAAAAGAAAATGATTTTGTGTATCTGGGCAGACTGTTCTGTAAAAATTGAAGGATAGATGGTAAAATTGATAGACGGATGAATGCACCTTGGAGAGTAGTTGAATATATGTGAACTTTTGCAAAGAATGAGGTAATATTGAAAAAGGCAAATATGGCGGTATATAAAAGTGTGTTAACGCTTAACGCCAATATTGTTTCAAGGATATGAAACGTGGGTTTGTAAGGATAAACACAAGAGCAAGGTGAATGTGGTTGAAAAGATATATCTAAGAAATGTATATGGAAAAACTCGTGTAGACAGTGTCAGTAATGAATGGGTTCTGAAAGAGTGTGGTTTGGAAGGAAATCTAAAAGATCAATGTGAAAGGAGCTTCTTACGTTGGTTTCGACATATTGATAGGATGAGTGTGGATCGAATTACAAAACAAATATATGAAGGTAGAGTGAGTGGATCAAAAGCAGGAATTTACCATGTAGGACGTGGTTAAATGAAGTAGAGGAATGTGTGAAAAAGAGAGACATTAAGAGTTTTAAGAATAAAATAGCATGTATTACACGGTGTCTGGTGGTGTTGAAGGGAAGGGAGTATGCAAGAATAGGGAATTGTGGATAAATTTAGTGAAGATGGATTAAGAACGCAGTTGTTGTTTTTTGAGCTATATGGACAGTTTCTTACCTATACCGTAAGGGAACAGTGTGATTGTATGTATGTATGTATGTATGTATGTATGTATGTATGTATGTATGTATGTATGTATGTATGTATGTATGTATGTATGTATGTATGTATGTATGTATGTATGTATGTATGTATGTATGTATGTATGTATGTATGTATGTATGTATGTATGTATGTATGTATGTATGTATGTATGTATGTATGTATGTATGTATGTATTATGTATGTATGTATATATGTATATGTATGTACATGCATTTATATATGTGTAAAATCACCGGTAAATGTAGAAAGCACATTTCATGTAACATAATTTCACAATGCTGCATTGGAAAATTTATAAAATCATTGATAAATTTAGATAAATCCTATGATTTGTTAAATAGACCATTGCTTTATTGAATCTATACTTCACCGATAATTTAAAAAATAATGAATCCAGCACATTCACAGTAACATATACACATAATTTATCCTGAATGGTTGCAGTCTTACCTTGACGGAATATCTTATAAGCTACGCCATAATGGAACAATTCAAAGTAAATTTTCTAACTTTCAAGGTAAACGAAGGTTACAAAACTTCACCAGCGTTGCCAGATCTAATATATATATGTATATATATATATATATATATATATATATATATATATATATATAAAGCTATCACCATCAGAGTTTTTGTAGTGGTTTGAATCTCAACGCAACTTAGCTTAGATTCATTAATATAACATCACATAATATCAAAGAGATGAATTTGCAGGGACTGCATTAGTATTTGATTTGAGAGAGAGTTGTAAAACCACTTTTAAAACTATAGCGTACATCTAGTTGAGATTTCCGAACTTTCAGCTCTGGCTGAGCATGCCAGTTGAGGTAGCTAGGAACGAGTCGACTCTGCCAATGGCATCAACTTCATATTAGCTTTGACTGCGCACCAGCAGTAGATGATGACAATCAGGTGACACATAACGTCATTAAAATGTTGCCACATATTGATAACATCACGGTATTAATGTTAATTACCTCGCTCCGCAACTACTGCAGCCAACAGTCACTGCGATACGACCAGAACCTAGCGGGCTTCGAGTCACTCAAATACTCAGAGACGGCATATGAGCGCATTACGTCTGAGTCAGTAGCTATCGGGACATCCTAAAGGATTTGATCTACTTGTAACTTGCTTAATTTGAGTCCCCCAACCGGGATTTGAAGAGTAGCCCCCTGGTGAGCATTTAGTGTGATGACAATCTCCTAGCTCATCACGATCTTGTAAGGACGTATGAAGACGAGTTTTCCATAGTTTGATGAAGTTATCTAAAATATTATTTGTTTGTTACTACCTTCTAGTCAAATTAAGCTTGTTATTGGTATTTTAGCACACCAGAACAATGTTGAGGTTGGAGATTGTATATTATTAAAACACTAGAACTATGTGTGAGGTTGGACCTAGGGGCTTGTCGGGAAGGTATTTAAGTTTAACCTAAGAGTTTTATATTAAAACATTGGGACAGCGTTGAAATCAAATCTAGGACTTTAAACCTAGAACCTTAAGTGAAACCTTTATTATAACGCGTGCTTATGTATTTAGGCCAACATTTATATAAAATTGGCCCTGATGGCATTGGGTGAACTTTTTAATCAGATATTAACACTTCATACTAGAGTTAGTACTAATAGCTGTTGACCATTTGATACAAAGAGTTTGTCTGCATCGTAGGAAGTAACACATAAACTTCCTAATATATATATATATATATATATATATATATATATCTAAATGTATATTATCTATCTATGATCTTTCCTTTGGAATAGGTTTGAGTAAATATCCATGAGTCAATTTATAATAATAATAATAATGATTTGTTTATATCAATGTTTATCAGGCTGAGCACACTCATCTAGAATGTGTGTCACACATGGATTGTGTTGACGCCAAAACTGATATTCTTATTAAAATAATGTTTTATTTGCCAAATCTCTTTCTTTCATTCTATCTATTAATTGGCAATATAATACATTGTCGGCATTCCATCGGGGAAATGTAATTCGTTAATATCGATACTCTCCAATTAAAGGGCTAGGAGGCGGGGAAGAGAGGGAGGATTTATCTCCTCACAAAGTATATCTCTAGTAGACCTGGTGAATCCACAAGATCATTCACTGGACAATATTTAAAGCGCTTCAGAAACTTCCAGAGGATTATTGAACTATTTATCGGAATATTGGAAATGCGATCAAAACGAGCCGCCTCGTATCCAATCATTTTATAAATGGGTCTATTTCGCGAGTAGCTTTGGTTTTTAAAATGGGCTGCAAAGTGGTTTCAAATGTGTACAGTACTTTTTAAAATAGCATTATGTCGATTATGTTTAGAACTTAAGGTGGCTGCTGCCTACCAAAGCGTTGAGATCTATTTTAACGTTCAAAAATCCTACGTTATTTAACAAATGGTACGTTATCTTAAAACATTGTTTACGCCAAAATTGAGGTAAAAAGGAATTAACTTGTTGAAAACCTTATATTTAAAGTTTTAAATGAATCCATTTAAAGGTGAAATAATGTAAATTTCAACGATGTTTGACGCGAAATGTCTCGGTGTTGAGATTAAAGTAAATGGTTAGAAACATAGATCCATCCTTCCAAAAATAAATTGAAGAACACTCACCATTACAAAGTTATGTTGGTACTTCACATCCTATCCAACCGTTCTAAGTGGTCGAGTTAAACCACATCATATCCAGAGGTACCACTACACGCGAGTAAGCCAACTGTAATCGTCACACGTGTAACAAAAGATCAGGAGTTTACTATCAGTGTGCTCCAAAGAACTGATTTGTTTTTATCACCGTGTCTTACAGCCTGTTCATGTTTTACGCATATATGATAATTACTTTGATGGGGTAAGAACGAGGAAGGAAGAATTTTAGAGGTGATATACCCGCATTTGCGTGGAAAACCATTTGAGTGGGAAACCATTTAGGAAAAAAACTCAGTAGACCCCACCGAGATTTGAACCCCAATCTCCCCGTCATCAGCAGGCAAGTCCAACATGAGAGTGATGCCTTAGACCAGGGATGTGCAGAAGGTGACAAAAGGTTCAAATGAAACAAAAAATTATTGGCGTCAAAGACTTTTATTCATGAACTGTTCTTCAAAATTCACTAAATAAAATTATAAAAACTCATAAAAGATTCACACGAATAGGTCTAAATACGCTAAGAGTGCAAAACAATTATAAATACCTTAGGGGTTGAGTATGTTTTTAAGTTCGTTCAGAAGATTTACATGATGGGGTGTGAGATGAGTGAAAATGTGAATGAGCTTCCAGCATCTTTTTATAATCTGAGTTAAACTGTGAAGCGGTGATTCTCAAGAGAGAAGACGTAGCTCGTCAGTAAGTCGGTTTCTAAGATCACTTTTCATAAGTTTTATGGGTTGAAAACACAGGTTTGCATGAATATGAGGATGCAAACATTGCCATACATTTTTGGGCATGATTTACCAAATTTGGAAATGTTGATTTTAGCATGATTTTTATAAAAATACAGTTATGTTGTGTTTAGAAAATCCCACTTCACAAAGCAACACTTTTAAATTATTCATCCCATGGGCTGGATTGAACATCCCTGCCATAGACCCTTCGGGCACTAAAGCGGGTTTTAGTCACTGATAACGAACGCTACGTACTATAGAACATTGGCTGTCCCACTATGGGAAGAGTGCATCTTGGAGCACAATGAACACAACTTGTGCACCTGTAGTGCACGTTAACTAAATGCATGAGGGATCAGAGGATCTCGTTGCAATACCACAGATTACTCCATCATAAAATTGACGTTTCAAAACTAGTTCTCCTTTGATCAAGCTGGCCTACCCCATTTTTCACCACGATTTTATAGGTCCACAATGCAGTGAACTGTTTGTTTCTAGCTATTCACAGCTTCAAGTTCTTTCAAAAGTGTATTTGTGTGGCCTCTCAGTTCAATGAATTAGTTCTATATCAGGGGTGAACATAATGTAGCTCGCGATCCACACGCGGCTCACGATTACCCGTCATACAGATCTATTCACATTGCAATTTTTTTAAAGTTAAAAACTTTTCTTAAACATAATTTTGTCATTACTAATCGAACAAAAAATTTTTTTTCTGCAATTTCAGTAATTAAAAAAACACCCAAAACGGACTTTATTTATCGTTTGAACATTTTTTTTTTATCATTTGTTATATTTTTCTGCTTTGAATGTGTCAACAAACTTGGTGTAGCGAGAAAATCAAAAACAGGCCAAACAAAATTAATAATTTTAGTCAAATAATTTTTATTTGACACACACTTGGCTATAAATTAAGTAAATATATTTATTTTTCAAAATTAAAATAACTTAGTATGCATTTTGGGTTTTGTTTTCAAACTAGAAACCATACTATCAAAACAATATTTTACTCGTTTAATCTACTTGTCGAGACCTTATTTAATTTACTTGTTGAGGCCTTTCTAGCGTCTATCTTAGCCGCAAACTGCTTAAATATGCTGATGAGCTATTAAAGCAGCTCGCACTCGTCCGTTTATATGTTAGTCTGTCAAAACTGATCTATATCTAGAGTTAATACATCTAAATGTAGAATATAATGCTTCACAAGAATAGGTTGTACCATAAATGGAGATCGGTCTCTTAGCTCATTCCTTTACTTTGGGATAATTTTGTTCCGGGACATGCTTCCAAAATTCAGCAATCGAACAACCACTTTGTTATACTTGTTTAAGTCCTTCATCCTCTTGAAGTTCCAGTAGCTACAATTCTACAGCTTCTGAGTCCACCACAGTTGGATTTGAAATAGGACAACCACTCTCAATTACGTCAACGAGAAAAGGATTCTCCATAAAAGCAAATAATGGCTTAAGTGTTCGAAGATCGCATAAACGATCATTGAGTTATTCTACAAGACTATTAAATAGTTAAATAAAATAATTTGCAAATATAAGCTTTTGTTACCAATTCTACTTCAGGAAAGTTGACAATACTTTTTTCAGACAAGCAAATTGATAAAAAATTTTAGAGTCCAAGTATCTCTGAAAAATTTCCAATTTGTTGTGGAAGCTGAACACAATTTGTGCTAGATCTGATATTAGTTTTCCTTTGCGTTGCAGGGATGTATTACTTATCTGTAAAGGGGAATTTATATATATATATATATAAACGCCATGTCTAACAAACGATGAGTGTCCTAAAGTTGAGGGGAGTATTTCTCCTTTCTCGAAGAAATTGTTAGATTGGTTTCAAAAAAACTTGTTTGGTACATAGCTTACTGAGAGCCACCTTACTAAGAAAAACTACGATATTTAATTAGGAAACTCATCACTGTTGAGTTCATTTACAAAGGCTTTGAATTGCCGGTGTGTTTTTGCACTTGAAAGAATGTATTTGACAAGTTTTAGAACTGCTGTATTTCCATAACCTGCTAAAATTTAAGATACTTGGCTGCTAGATGTTCCCAATGAATAATACAATTTACAGAGAGGAAATCAAGATATGATGCATCAGTCTGTAAAAGTCCCATGGAAGCGATCACGATGCAATTCACTAAACGTTCGCTTGCAGCTAACTCAACTTAATATATATGTTCTGGGAGGTCTTTCACGTTAAGTGAACGTTACATGAAGGGTATCACATGATCTAGCCAGCCAATCATTAAAGGAGTGACGTCTGCATGGTTATTTAGTAATTCATTTTTTGGTTTTATGACCAAGGTTTACTCTTCAGCTTAAGTTCAAGTGATCAGACATTGAAAAAAAAAAATTAAACTAAAATAGGAAAGTTAAATTTATCAATAAAGTTTAATAATAGATAGATATGATATTGATAGAAAACAGTAAGCATTCACACATCATCACTTTACAAATAGTACAAATCACAGATCAAAATACATAGGTACTTTAGAATGCAGATGTTTGGCTCGAGTTGTTACGTTAAGTTACATGAATCGTGATCACACATCTGTTTTCTTAAGTTAAGTGAACCTTAAGGGAACGTTATGTTAAGTTAAAGTTAAGCTGATCATGATCCCGGCAGCAGTGTATAAACGCTTTGCCCGGGATTAATTAAATCCTAAAATAAACCCACCATTAGTTGTTAAATTTTCCTCCTCGTAAACATGGACATCAAATTACTCTGACTACGAAGTTTTTCTTTTAAATATAAAACTTTAGTTCGCCTTAGAACAGAACCAACAGGAAACTATATGCTGAAAATACTGTAATGCGTGTCATAATGACGCTTAAGCTTACTGTTCTTGAACTGCGCCAATATTATTTGACATAAGGCAAACTTTGGCTTACCAAGTATTTAAAACAAAACTAAAACTTATCCTACCACTTTGTCTTAAAGCCTCTATTCTCGTCTTCATATTCACGTTTTTTAAACATCACTCGACTTGCAAAAAACAAAACTTTACAAACAAAATGCCAACTGTACTTATACGCAACAACAGGCTGCTTGGCTGGAAGCAGGCTGGGTGCTAAATATAAAGAGGAACATCGGACATTGGCGCGGCTTTACGTAATCTTACCTCAACTATTGTGGTTCCCAAAGGCCATGTAGTTGGCCACCCCTGTTTTATAATATATATGACCAACTCTTTTCCTCAACACGAAGTTATCTTTCGTCAGTAAAATATATCGGTTTCAAAGGCTAAATGTTATTTCCATCTAAATTCTATGGGCACAGATTTGTGCTGAATGTGAACCTGTCTCAGGCTAATTAGAAAGTAACACGTGGCACTGGGTCTAAATGTCCAGCTAATTTAGTCTGGCTTGTCAGTGATGAGAGGTCGGGGCTTATATACCGGCCGGGTGTACTGGTTTTTCCTAAATTGTTTTCCACTCTCCTACCACGCAATTTTGGGTACACTTCCAGTAATTCTACTTTCATCACCCGTAATTCACTAGCGTAATTAGTACATATTTGGATAATCTTAATAGGTAGTAAGACGCGGTGCTGAAAAAAAAGCTATCAATTATAACAAGAACAGGGGTTATAGGTAAGACCTCTAAAATGTTTATCCTTTATAATTGGCTGCAATAACAAGTAATTCCAGCCAGGCTTTGTATTACTGAGTGCAGACTTGAGCGTCTCGATTGGCTTCCTCTGCAAAGTTAAATGGGAAAACCATTTGAGATGACTCTGAATATGATATAAATACCAAGAACCAAAAGATGAGCTACATGAGGTTTTCATTCTGAAGAGTAGCAAACAGCACTGTAGTGGTCAATGGTTTGATAAGAGGTGAGTATCAAGCAGTGCTTTAGTGAGCAATGATTTGGCAAGAGGTGAGTAGCAAGCAGTGCTTTAGTAAGCAATGATTTGGCAAGAGGTGAATAGCAAGCAGTGCTTTAATGAGCAATAGTTTGGCAAGAGATGAGCAGCAAGCAGTGCTTTAGTGAGCAATGATTTGGCAAGAGGTGAATAGCAAGCGGTGCTTTAGTGAGCAATGATTTGGCAAGAGGTGAATAGCAAGTGGTGCTTTAGTGAGCAATGATTTGGCAAGAGGTGAATAGCAAGCGGTGCTTTAGTGAGCAATGATTTGGCAAGGGGTGAATAGCAAGCGGTGCTTTAGTGAGCAATGGTTTGACAAGAGGTGAGTAGCAAGCAGTGCTTTAGTGAGCAATAGTTTGGCAAGAGGTGAGTAGCAAGCAGTGCTTTAGTGAGCAATGGTTTGGCAATAAATGAGTAGCAAGCGGTGCTTTAGTGAGCAATGGTTTGACAAGCGGTGAGTAGCAAGCAGTGCTTTAGTGAGCAATGGTTTGACAAGCGGTGAGTAGCAAGCAGTGCTTTAGTGAGCAATAATTTGGCAAGAGGTGAGTAGCAAACAGTGCTTTAGTGAGCAATGATTTGGCAAGAGGCGAATAGCAAGCAGTGCTTTAATGAGAAATAGTTTGGCAAGAGGTGAATAGCAAGCGGTGTTTTAGTGAGCAATGATTTGGCAAGAGGTGAATAGCAAGCGGTGCTTTAATGAGCAATAGTTTGGCAAAAGGTGAATAGCAAGCGGTGCTTTAGTGAGCAATGATTTGGCAAGAGGCGAATAGCAAGCAGTGCTTTAATGAGCAATAGTTTGGCAAGAGGTGAATAGCAAGCGGTGTTTTAATGAGCAATGATTTGGCAAGAGGTGAATAGCAAGCGGTGCTTTAATGAGCAATAGTTTGGCAAGAGGTGAGTAGCAAGTGGTGCTTTAATGAGCAATAGTTTGGCAAGAGGTGAGTAGCAAGCAGTGCTTTAGTGAGCAATGATTTGGCAAGAGGTGAGTAGCAAACAGTGCTTTAGTGAGCAATGATTTGGCAAGAGGTGAATAGCAAGCAGTGCTTTAATGAGCAATAGTTTGGCAAGAGGTGAGTAGCAAGTGGTGTTTTAATGAGCAATGATTTGGCAAGAGGTGAATAGCAAGCGGTGCTTTAGTGAGCAATGATTTGGCAAGAGGTGAATAGCAAGCGGTGCTTTAATGAGCAATAGTTTGGCAAGAGGTGAGTAGCAAGCGGTGCTTTAATGAGCAATAGTTTGGCAAGAGGTGAATAGCAAGCGGTGTTTTAGTGAGCAATGATTTGGCAAGAGGTGAATAGCAAGCGGTGCTTTAGTGAGCAATGGTTTGACAAGAGGTTAGTAGCAAGCAGTGCTTTAGTGAGCAATGGTTTGACAAGAGGTGAGTACTTAGGTAGCAAGCAGTGCTCTTGTGAGCAATGGTTTGACGAGAGGCGAGTAGCAAGCATTGCTTTAGTTAGCAGTGGTTTGACAAGAGGTGAGTAGTAGCAGTGCTATAATGGACAATGGCTACTGAAATTCAACATTGCAAAGAGGAGCTACCACATTATTGCGATACAACACGTTCAGGTGGAACTATCACACTCCTGAGATACAACACTCCAAGATGGACCTATCACACTATTAAGATACAACACTCCTAGGTAGAACTATCACACTTTTGAGATAAAACTCCCAGGTGGAACTACCAGACTATTGAAATAAATACAACACTCTCAGCTGAAACTACCACACTATTGATATAACACTCCCAGGTGGAACTACCAGACTATTGAAATAAATACAACACTCTCAGGTGGAACTATCATACAATTGAGATAACACTCACAAGTGGAACTACCAGACTATTGAAATAAATACAACTCTCAAGTGGAACTACCACACTATTGAGATAACACTCCCAGGAGGAACTAACACACTCTTAAGAAGATACAAAACATTCAAGAGTAACTACCACAGTGAGTGACTCAGTGTGCAGTATTGTGATGTAATTGCATTTTGCAAGTACCTGATAGTGCTCGTAGCAGGAAAGGGGAAGGGAGGGTATGACTTGAGTCTGCGCAGTGGCAACAAAGGCTCGCTGGCGGTGGTTCACTATCCATAATACCAGTAGGCGTTCGGGAAGAGACCGAGTCGGACGTTTAAATCTCCAGTAAGTACCTATAACACGTCTTCACGTCGCGTGTGGTTTGGATCGTGTGCACGGACTTTCAAGGACATTGTGAGCTCACATTTATCTCAGGCAAAGAACGTGACGGGATATTCGTTGTTGTGGCACGTCTGGAGCAAGAGAGGAACTTCCTGCTTGGCAAGGAACATCAAGTAGTAAGTCCCTGTCATGGCTTTATCTTAATTCAGCTGGGATTCCACAGCGAGGATTTGTAAATATATCTTAATTCAGCTGGGATTGCACAGCGAGGATTTGTAAATATATCTTAATTCAGCTGGGATTGCACAGCGAGGATTTGTAAATATATCTTAATTCAGCTGGGATTGCACAGCGAGGATTTGTAAATATATCTTAATTCAGCTGGGATTGCACAGCGAGGATTTGTAAATATATCTTAATTCAGCTGGGATTTCACAGCGAGGATTTGTAAATATGTCTTAATTCAGCTGGGATTGCACAGCGAGGATTTGTAAATATATCTTAATTCAGCTGGGATTGCACAGCGAGGATTTGTAAATATATCTTAATTCAGCTGGGATTGCACAGCGAGGATTTGTAAATCGTGAGCGCGAAAAGTAAATATTCGACCATACCGGGACTCGAACCAAGCTGTATCTCTGGTGACTATCTACATAAAGCTCAAGTATATTATGCTATGCTACCAACACTACAGCAAGAAATAATCTACTAGTTTATTGTGATCGATTGGCAAGGTGAGTGTAGTGGTTGACAATCCCGTCTTGTACCAGGTGCACTGAGGAAGGGGGGGTATTCCACCCTCTACCCTGGAAAATGACGGTGCATATCTTTGCGCTCTATTCTCCTCACCCTGTGTTTCGTGTAAATCGTGTGGGGGGGGAGGGGGGGGCAATCGTGTGGTTCAAGATAATGTCAAGCCCGGTCACTTCTGTCCCCCAACAGTTTCTAATTACAAGGAAAACTGGTAAACATTCTTATCAAGGTTGAACAACAATTTAGTCATTTAATGTGCACTTTCTAGACACAGGGCCACACGACTCACAAACTAACTGTACCCGTTGTCAGTGGTTAGAAAGATCTACCGCTAGTCTAGTGGACCCTGGTTATATTCCGGGTTGTGCAAAAGAGATTTACTATTTGCTTACGGGTTCGTCCTGCTATCGATTTAGTAAGTAGTTTCCTTGATTTTGGTAGTTACTAAAGTTACTAAAACAATTTTAATATATTCATACATCAAGTCATGTTGTCTGCAGCTGCCACTTTTGATATTATCAATACCTGTAAAATAACACAAATAATATAATAAAATGTTATTGATGTTGGCCACGAATAAATTTGTTTCAAATTTCTAAACTGTTCTTCCAACCAAAATCAGGGTAAGGGCTAGGGAAAGACGTGCTGTCTTAGGTTAACTTGGTTGGTATTTCCCGTTCACCAATTAGAGACATCTAGCTAGGGCTGGCTTCCTTATATTAGACCCTTGGTTTCCAACCTTTGCAGAGTTTGACCCCTTCTTTTGGTCTTGTAGAGAATCGCAAACCCTTGATAACCTAAAAGCTTTAATTTCCTTGTTTAAAAAAATGTTCACCGAATCTTACTACTCGTCCGGGCTATCAGCCTTTAATCACACCTGTGGAATAGGTAGAATTGGGAGGAACTTACCCTTTATTTGCGTGGAGGGAGAAGGGATGAACTGTTAAGGAAAAGTCACCCTCATTATCCCCCGTTGGAATTTGAATCCTGACATCATCACCAACAAACCAAACGAGCGTGAAGCCCATGTGCCCATCAATTAAAAAAACTCCTCCATGGTGTGAGCCCACAAGTGAGCTATACTGACCCAGTGGCCCTGATGACCACGTTAGCGGTGATAGTGCCAACATTTGTGGGTAGAGGGTGTCATGCAATCAGCACAACAAACCCACTGGCCATTAATCTTAGTTTTCTAAACCGCAGCTGCTAACTATTTATTTAAGTAGCTCCTCAGTTGTCCTCACGAGGCTGAGTTTGATCCCGTTCTGGTTCCATTGCGTCACATATAAATTTTGGAAGTGCCATGGATTGAACCTGAGACTTCTAGATTAGTAGTAAGAAATTCTGACCACTAGACCACAGAAGATTTCTTGTGCTCACCAATGCTTGATTTAATCAAGCAACTGTCGGAGTTGACTAACCAAAAATAAACTAAACAGTTTTTATCATTTTAGCAGCTTACATTTTTTTACTTAAATTTTGCACCTTCCTATGATCATTTCAATTACTTTAAAAATCTGCATGAATCTATGATCTCAACAAGTGTTGTGAAACCACAAAATATATGCAAGGACCCCGAAGGTTGGAAACCACTGGTCAGTATGTGGATCCTGCTTTCCAGTTAGTATATAGCTGGGCGTTAAGGCTATGTGTGTAATACTATACGAGTTTTACGAGGTTAAGTTAGCTAATAAGTATTTTGCTGCTATAATATAATTATTTTATCAATGCTTTTTTACAACAAATTATTATTTTTCCACTTTATTTTTAATAATATTTTTTTGACAGCGAGTGTTAAGTGGCCGTCAAATTAAAATTTAACTAATCGATTAATAAAATAATCAATAAATATTACGTCCCATTGAAACTTGGCCAGAATTTCTTGGTAATTGAACTAATAAGAGGTGATTTAATTTATTTTCCAGATTATATTATTTTAGGCTTAGCGAGGACCTTAGAGTCGGGTAATCTCAGACTTCTACTTGGATACAAGTTTAGCCCCGAACACAATTTACCTATTACTCTAATCCCAACTAGCGCCACACATGAGCTGGGCCTGATACTTCGAGTTGTAGATACCTCCAGGAATCAAGCTCTTCTCCCAAGCCTGTCACTGGAGAGATACAAGTTGTCCTACATTAGAAAATTGAACCGTGATTTTTTCTCATAACAAAAATCAAAGATATTTAAATACATATTAAATGGATTTATGGAAATACAAACAATTTTTTATGAAAATAAATGTAATTTTTCTGGTTTGCCTTACTATTCTCAAAACAAGGATGGGCACAATGGCTGTGTGAATTAGGGTCATATCCTTCGTAGTAGTTAAGTATTTTACTGGTTATTTCGTGATAGCTGACATCATTATTTTAATATAAGTTTCTATACAGAATTAAATATGAACACATCATCCGGAGAATTAAGGAAAGATGATAATTCATAAGTGTGTTTAAATGTTCTCCTATTCATTTGATATGTTGCATGTTTGAAAAATATTAAAGTATTAGCAGCTTATAAAAGCTGATTACCGGACATTAGTAAAGTAATGCTTGTGCGGATATGGAGTTCAACTATCTTTATTGGGAACTAACCAGATACTTTTGACGATGATATTACTCTTGATCTAGGAGCACTGCTTTTGGCCTAAACAATACTTTGTTGTAGAGAGTTTAAAACTCATGTGCCACTACTGGATGTTAGCGGTTTGTATGTAAAGCACGTAGGCCAATGAGCTGACCAAGTCATCCGAGAGTGTATATATTCCAGAAATTTGTATGTGATGCACGTCAGCCAATGAAGTTACCATATCAGTTGGGAGTATAAATATGTCCCAGTGAAACAGGAGACTAGGGACAGCTTGCATGTAGTTGTGTAGTGGCGCAATCTTTGTTCTGTGGGATTATTGGGGCTAATCACAATGTACTGGAACCATCTTTGTTATGTGGGATTGTCGGGGCTAATCACAATGTACTGGAGCCATCTTTGTTATGTAGAATTGTCGGGGCTAATCACAATGTACTGGAGCCATCTTTGTTATGTAGAATTGTCGGGGCTAATCACAATGTACTGGAGCCATCTTTGTTATGTAGAATTGTCGGGGCTAATCACAATGTACTGGAGCCATCTTTGTTATGTGGAATTGTCGGGGCTAATCACAATGTACTGGAGCCATCTTTGTTCTGTGGGATTATTGGGGTTAATCACAATGTACTGGAGCCATCTTTGTTCTGTGGGATTATTGGGGCTAATCACAATGTACTGGAGCCATCTTTGTTAAGTAGAATTGTCGGGGCTAATCACAATGTACTGGAGCCATCTTTGTTATGTGGGATTATTGGGGCTAATCACAATGTACTGGAGCCATCTTTGTTCTGTGGGATTATTGGGGATAATCACAATGTACTGGAGCCATCTTTGTTATGTGGAATTGTCGGGACTAAGCACAATGTACTGGAGCCATCTTTGTTATGTGGGATTATTGGGGCTAATCACAATGTACTGGAGCCATCTTTGTTAAGTAGAATTGTCGGGGCTAATCACAATGTACTGGAGCCATCTTTATTATGTGGGAATTTTGGGGCTAATCACAATGTACTGGAGCCATCTTTGTTATGTGGAATTGTCGGGGCTAATCACAATGTACTGGAGCCATCTTTATTATGTGGGATTATTGGGGATAATCACAATGTACTGGAGCCATCTTTGTTCTGTGGGATTATTGGGGCTAATCACAATGTACTGGAGCCATCTTTGTTATGTGGAATTGTCGGGACTAAGCACAATGTACTGGAGCCATCTTTGTTATGTGGATTGTCGGGGCTAATCACAATGTACTGGAGCCATCTTTTTATGTGGGATTATTGGGGATAATCACAATGTACTGGAGCCATCTTTGTTATGTGGAATTGTCGGGCTAATCACAATGTACTGGAGCCATCTTTGTTCTGTGGGATTATTGGGGCTAATCACAATGTACTGTAGCCATCTTTGTTCTGTTGGATTTTCGGGGCTAAACACAAAACTATGAAGTAGGGATATTTCCGGAAAACTTTATTCTCTTTTGTGAACACAAAGAAGAACAAACACAAGTCTCCGAGAAGAAAACAAGACACGTCTCAGATCTCACAAGTATGTTTACTCAGTTGACATGTTTACACATGGTCTTAAAAAAAGAGTTTTTGTAGCTATGTTGGAGTGCAAACGTATTTATTACTTGTTTAGTGACCATCTCAAGTAGATTTTGATCTTTTATAAAATAACTAGAACATCTTGATACACACAAGGACCTGCATCGTTCTCTACCAACCACTCTCGTGGATGTGTTTAGTGAAGAAACTACGTTGAGTCTACTTGGAACACACGTGATCTGATGTTGAAACTATGAAAACTAATTGATAACGTTTCCTCACACTGTCTAGAATGTTAAGGGACGATAAAAACATTAAATAACCTGTTCCGAAGTTTGTCTTACGTTTCACTTAAACACGTTGGAATTACATAGTAACTACACATCATCATCCTACATGATCCTACTAAGCTTTAATCCTCAGTAGGCGTTGCGATCCAATACCACAGAGTCAAAGTCTTGTTAGTACGGCAGTATACTGCTGAAGATAGGGTTGCGTGTTGTCCTAAGATAAGTTAGTTTCTCTGTCATATTTCTGAAGTGACCCTGTATTTATAAAGTGGACGTTAGGTTAACCAAGGTGGCGTGACATTGTTTCCAGAAGTTCTGATTTTATTGACACTAATAAACACGAAGATACCGTTTTCTTTGTTTGTGAATGTTATTGAACTTCTTCAACTGCTCTACAGTGTCCTCGATTATGTTGTACCAACATGACGGACAGTAATTATACAAGTGATATTTGTGTCAACTAATCAAACAAACAATTCAACATTCAATTTTCTATCAACAGTTTCTTGGGCTTGCTCTGACGATCCCTGAGTTTTAGAACTGGCTGGAGCGATAACTACAATTGGGTACGTGGTTGATAAACTCCTAAATGCATTAAGAGTTAAAGAACAGTTTTCCAAAGAAAATTGTCTTGGGTTATAAACCAGCTAAAATTTTAATGTGTCGTTACATTCTATAAATAGTGCTCATAAAATTGTTTATGAATGTTCTACGGGTCAGTTTAATCTATGCCTGCACCTACAGATTTTGTTTTTAATATTATCTTTTTTTAAGCTACTTAACATATATTAGTTCCTGAAACGTTATGTTATTAAAATACCTGACCTAATATGACATATATTTATTGTGATATTATGTGAATTGTGGTACATTACTGTCAGAGTCTTTGAGAATGTTTTATAAACCTTTCATTGATTTTCCTTTGGCTATTTAGAAACAACGGATTTTTCCTTGAGCTATTAAAAAAAATGTATTTTCCTTGAGCTATTAAAAACACTGGATTCTACTCGCTGCTTACCATTCATAAACAAAGGATTTTCCTTGAGCAATTAAAAACAAGTAATTTTCTTTGTTGTTTACTTATTATTCATAAACAACGGATTTTCCTTGAGCTATTCAAACACACTGGATTTTCCTTGTTGCTTAATATTAATAAACAACGAATTTTCCTTGAGCTATTCAAAAAAATGGATTTTCCTTGTTGCTTAATATTAGGCCTAACAAACAACGGATTGTCCTTGAGCTATTAAAAAAGATTGATTTTACTTGAACTATTAAAAAAATTTGATTTTACTTCTACTCTTCAAAAACAACGGATTTTCCTTGATCTGTTAAAAAAATTGATTTTCCCTGATCTATTAAAAAAAAACAATGTATTTTACTTGTACTATTCAAAAACAACAGATTCGCCTCGGGCTATTAGTAAATAATTGATTTTCGTTCAACTATTCAATAACAACGGATTTCCCTTGGGTTATTCAGAAACAACCAACCCCTCCTTAAAGTTGTTTCGATGGCCAACACTCGTGCACTGAGCCACGAGGCAGCTTACACGACGTTGTCTCGTCAATGCATGTTTCCTTTGTGACCTTATAGAGAGTGCACCTTGTGATGAAGACATACTTTGTTTCTGAGGACGTGGGAGGACTTGTTTCAAGGTCCGGCGTTCAGGAAACAACTAATGATACCAAGGTCGTGCTGCTCGTTGCTTGATGAGAGAGTGATTACAGGAGTGGCCAACCCAGCTCACTGTGACATTCTGAGAGTAGAGATGGATGAACTGATGTTCTACATGTGCCTGGGATAGCCTGCACAACCATCATAAGTCCCCATTGCACTTTCCCTCTGGACCCCAACAGTTGTAATTACCAGGGTCTTCTTACCCTTCGTAGGACAACTGTCCAGTGAGGGGACTATAAACACATATGTCGCTAGGGGGAGTTGCCGCAGTACGAGCACACACACACACACACGAATACATCCTCAGTCTTACCAGTTTAGTGGATCAACCCGACGGATTAGCTTGCTCAATACAACATTACCTTTGTGATCTAACGCTCTCGGGAAGGGAGGATGTAAAAAGTATTACTTGGGTATTTGATTTGTTCCTACAAAAATAAAAGTTTAGAGTTATTGGCATCGAATATGATATTTTTAGTTGGTCTTTGAATAAGTTAGCCTATTCCGAAAAAAGGCTCTTTATAAAATAATTGCATACACAACTTTGCAGTTTCCCCGAAATATTTTACCTTTTTAATCATGACGAAGGCAAAATATTGCATTTTTATCGATAGCACTATGATTTTTTTTTATAGATCAAGGGAGTTGTGTATGTGACCATGTTTTTAAAATACATTTATGCTTTGTAAGCTGTGAAATCTCCCACCTAAGCAATTAATATATCCTTTTGTTATTTGTTTGACGAATTATGAGCCGTTCACAAACAATAACTAACGCCTTGAGTTTTGCTACCTAGATGATTCTAATCACTTGTCTGTGTGCCGGGTTGCCATACAGCATGTTCAGGCGTCAAACGCACCGACACTTGTTGAAAAAGTTGCGTAACTTGAATACGCGTAAGTTATATCATCCATAGTTCAGCAAAAAATCAACTTAACCTAAATCAGAAACACTTGTAAGCTAAAAGGAAACTTTAAATACACAGCTGTCCTTTTGCCTTGAAAACACGAAAATGGTTTCTATAAAAATAATCTTTTTATTGAAAGTATTACTCAATTAATGTAGGTACACAATCATTAATCTTAAATATTAATTGTCGGGGACCATAAAATGTTAAACATAAATAAGCACTTAGTACGAAAATTTATTTAATTTTAAATTAACTATTTTATTGCGGCTACGAGAAACTCAAACAGATCCAGTCCCGTTATTTAAAAGTTAAATAAGATTCTTAAATGAAAATAACTCTTTATTTTTCCAGTCTGCCACTCAGACAAATGCTATTGCTAAACATAATAACTTACATCTTAATCTTGGTTCGTACAACAGGACATTGACGAGAATCCATTGAACAAAACAAGTTGGATCAGTTTGTCACCTAATCACTCCCGAGTTTATTGATGGAAACTTTTAAGTATACACAGAGTAATATTTCATTGCATTTCGAAGGACACATGGGTCCAATAAAAATAAAATACACACGAGGAAAACTACACACTTAGGAAAGATTATAGTGTTCAAAATCATCTATTCATCACGTCTTATAAGGAGTCAGGGTAGTCACATTAGTAGCGAAACCACATACATTTTGACCTATTCTTTGATGGCTTCCTGTTTGAGACATTTTTTTTTAAGCACCGCGTCTTACTACCCGTTCGGGTTATACGCTTAAGTACTAATTACACTGATGATTAGGAATTGGGAAGGTTGAATATAGGGGAAGTGAACCACATTTGCGTGGAGGGAGAGTGGAAAACCATTTAGGAAAAACCATCCCAGTTCACCCGACCGAGATTCGAACCTCGATCTCCCCGTCCTCAGTGGTCTGACTCAACACGACTGGCGCGTTAGCCAACTACGCCACCGAGGCGGGTTTTTGTTTGTTGTTTTCTTCTTTGATGACCTCTTGTTTGATTGTCTCGTTGTTTACCTCTTGTTTGTTGGCCTATTATGTTTCGGCAATTTGTTTGTGGCCTGATTGTTTGTTGGCCCCTTGTTTGTTGGTTTCATGTATTTCGGTATTTTGTTAGTTAACCTCTTTATTGTTGGTCTCATCTTGGTTGGCCACTTGTTTGTTGAACTCTTTTTTTCCTCACTCTTGTTTGTATTTAAGTTTTATATCACTTATTAATACGCATATTTTGGTTAGATTTACATTACTAGTCTAGCAGAATGTTCAAACAAATAAAAAATGGACACACATATATTTTAACTTTCTATGTTTATTTTGTTTGACTCGAAGTATCAAGAGTGCCGATATTATGCCTATGAAGTATAGAACCAGTTTTGTGACTATAATGTTTGAAACTATCGTGAAAATTGAACCAAATATCAGTCAGATAGAGAATGGCAAGTTGACATTTTACTGAGCAGTTGAATTGTTTACCATGAACATTACGTGACTCCAAGATACAACCAAATGTTTCAACCGACACGTTGATTTATACATCAGCTACTCAGATCTAATCCTTGTGATCTTCGTTAAAAATAAAACAAAACTTTAAATTGCTAGAATGTTCTAGCATTTCATGCATCTCACCCCAACCTCCATATTTTTTCACCCAAACAATTTCCTGGGCGATTTGGGGGGGGGGGGGGACAAAGGGGGAGGGGGGGTCTATTTTCTCATTAGATATTGGTTGTTCAACTTTAACATTGGAACGGAGAGAGAAACAAGCCAAGAAAACCTTTTTTAAAGTAAATTAATTTTTAGATGTGAATACATTCGATGGTTTATTAATTTGTTTCCTACCCCTTTCCTTAAAAATGACGCAGATATTGAAATTGCCCCAATTTTCCAACAAGAAATAAATACAAGAGTATACCAGACGCATGTAAGGATAAAATTATTCAAATTAATAAATGTTTGGAGAGATCCAGGATGCGTGTCGGTTTGGTTTGGAAGACTATATGAGCCTAGTCAGCTAAATATTATCTGTGACTGTTTGGCAATGTTCCTCATGGATTGTTTGGTACAAGAGATACCATAATGGAACAAGCAGCAAAAAAATATCTCAAAAAGACATCTTCATAGTTGAGGGATTAGTTGTTTCTGTCATCTAGCCTGCTGAGGATCAATCCCCTGGGTGGGTGGGCCCATCATATCTCTAGATGAATGCTGGTTCTTTTCTTCCCTCTTTCTCAGTCTGTTTCTGTGGCTTAGTCAGATGATGGTAGCTAGCCATCGGCATGGGCAAGTACGGTGGTCCAAGGTCATCTCTCTGGGTCTGAAGTGGAGCTCATCAAATGGGGCTAAACAAATGAGGATGTGGCCAGCGCAATCACACTCGTCACTGAATCAAGTGCGACACTCAATTGGCTTGCAACGACTTGAATGGGAGCAGTGAAGAGTTAGCCCTGGCATGTATGCAACTAGCAGTACTTAATAAGAATTGAAAGGAACGAGTAATCCTAGTAGTAATATCTGAACGTTATTGAACTGGGGCTTAATTTCTTTGTGGTTACTTTACACAGAGGTCTATGTATACTTGTTAAAGGTGATGTGGTTAAAGCTGATACTGTAGGAAACGTGAGAAAAGGGTAGCATTTTTGCAGTTTTTGTAGCAAAACATTTGTTTGTCCAAAATAAATAAACTATTTATCTAGTATAAATATAGAGTTTAATTTTCTTCTTATGGTGATATTAACATGTCTTGAATATCTTTCTAGGGTGTCCTAGAATTTAATTACAGATATTTCTCTTCCTTTAAAAAGTGTCTTGTCAAATGCTAATATGCACATGACATGTTCAACAACTCTGATATAAGCACGTAAAAAAATTAAACTATATGTTTATACTGGAGAAATATTTGATTTATTTTGACCAAAAAAGTTTTTTGCAATAAAAACTGCAAATGCACCGACCACGTCCCCTACACTCCCACGTAAACAGCACAGGACACTTTATCTCCTGACCTTGGTCAACCTGACTTTCCTCGCGTGTCACGGATTGTTGGCTCACAGATGTGTACGTAGGAAGGTAAGTGTAATTAGTGGCAATCTCTTAGAGCTAAGCTGTGTGGCTGATATGCTAGAGTATGTACCATAGCGTCCTCGGATTCATCCTAAACAGGGGGATCCAACAACATGAACATTTGGACGCAGTTTCAGCACAGATACTTGGAAAGGGCCGGGTTGATAAACATTGCAAGAAATATGGTTAAATATGGGGGGATGCTGTTCACGCTCAGCATCAGGATATTATAATTATCTGGGTTCATCTTTCGGGGTGAAGGGGGGGGGGGTTGGGCTCCTATGCCACTTCTCCCGCCCTCCAATCCCGTTCCAACCCTAGACAAGCTACCTAGTGCCCGTTCCTTCTGCCAGCACCACGGTCATCTTGACATTCACGTAACGTAGAGAAGCATAGAGTGTGTTTAGGATTCATGTAACTTTACGTGAAAACTCAAGCGAAACAAAGACACCCATTTTGAATTGTTTTAAAACATATTGTTCACTAAAATGGAACTCAAGCATTTAGGGCTGATTAGCTACGTGCAATATAAGCTTAATGGAGCAATAAAATAAAGCGACAGACGACGTTTTAGTCCTCGTGAGGTGTGGTCAAACAAAATATATTGAGAAAGTTGTCGGCACTACATAGAAATACCAAATGAAGCAATAAATAGCAATGTTGATGCTGCTCGTAACGTGATTGGCTGAGAAGAGCACGGGGTACACTTCCTTTAACGTAACGTAGCGTGAAAGTTCTACACTGGAAAACTCTTACGTTAAGCTAACGTTACGAGGAGAACTATTATGTTACGATAAGTGAACGTTAAGTTGATTTTTCCCCTAGTTCGTTGTTGTGGTGTGCACCTTGGTGAGTTGGTACACGATCAAAGCGCAGCGGAGCTAGGACTGCCAACCGTACCGGAATTTAGCTCATTGTCCTGTTTCCCGAGTGAGCTCCACCCAAGAAAAAAAATGTCCCCGAAATCAAGAAATTTCTTAAGGCACCGCTATATACTATTATACACTGGATCACTAGGTATTAGTTTAAATATACACGACATTGTTTTAGATACAGTAATGTCTTTCTAAACGTTATTGATTTTATTAAATTAATTTATTTCAAAACAAATGGAATCTGAGTATTCTTTACTTAGTAATACATTTTGAGTATGAATAGCAGGTTATGAGGACAAAAAAAAATGAGAATGGCCCTTTACTCGACAACACCAAAGATTAAAAGAATCACACAAATGTCATAAGGTGACATAGTATTTTTTTTTTTTAATTTTTGCTCTATCTTAATAATGAATGGAGATATCACACGTAAACCAGTTATCGGAGCCATCCTTTACATAAGTTTATCATAGTCCTACTACAGCTTTGTATTGGGTGTCTCAGAACTATACAAGAAATAGTTAGCAGCCCTAAGTGGAAGGGCAGCCACCCCCCTCCCTTAAAGTCCATGCGGGACCATTTTTGTTAAATTTAACTCAATGAAACCCTTAAATAAAACAACATATATAGCAAACATACGTAACAGTTTGATCCATATTTCAACAAACGTTAATAAAAATATAAATTCAAAATTAAGTTAATAGTAAACACAGAATCAACACCCCTACCTTATTTCTTAGTTTGTTTCTTTTTAATTTTATTGCTTTTATCTTTAATTAACTTTTATACACGTTATTTCTCTATATAGCTTTTATTAAGTACCTATTAATAAAATCTATTGTTTTGTTTCTGTTTATTACTAATTTTATATAAAATTGTGCCTTCTGATTTTTAAATTTGACATTGTCAATAGTCTTAACATTCCTTTTCTGCAATTTTACTTGACTTTTATTTCCCTGTTAAATTATATATATTTTGACAGTGTATAACTCTAGTGAACTAACGTCCTATTATATCCACGGAGTATCTTCACCTCTGTTCTGCCAAACACGCTCAGATAATGTATCTTCTCAGAGACTGAACGACTATTTACAAAATCAAAAAATGACATTAATAAACTCAATGAAAATAAACATTTTAAAACAACCTGTCATTTAAGCCACTGTTTTACATAAATTAAATATACATATAGGCCTACGCACATAAATTACAATTAAAAACATAAGTTATATTAAAATTCTTCATTAAAAATAATAAATTGTATTTACAAATAAACTAATATGCTAAAAATAATAGACAAATCGAAGTAAACATGAAGGCTTTTATGCTATAGCTGTATCAAACTATCGAGCTGAACCTCGAGCCGAACCACATCACGTTTTCGCAGCAAACAATTGAATGTCGATATTTTGACTAAATATCAAAATATGTTTGTTACAAGGATCGGCTCAACACTCAAGGACGGCGCTGCGAGCCCATTCGCGAACCATGCAAGTGAAACTTTGAATTTTCGTTTATTTTTCATTAAAATATGGTCAACAGAGTAGGTTTTTTAAAAACATTTTTGACCTTTAGGGCCAATAAGTGCGCACCCGGAAATTTTCTTTGGGATGGGGGGTTTAGGAGGAACAGATCCATATCTACTGGAGGTGAAGACAATTTATGACTGTTAAGTGCCTCTAGATACTATTTAATCTAACTATGGCTGGCGATTCCAATAATGTAAGTGACCTAAAGTTAGCTAAAATGTATCAAAGCTATTTTTTCCAGTACTTTTTTCCAATTTGTAACTTTTGGGACACTTTTAACGTGTGTAATGGTAGGCTTCCAATAATATTTCTCCCACAAACCAAGATACTTTTAATGTTTTGCTCGAAGAGAAGAATCAGTGGTGGAGGAAACCTATTTGTGTAGGGAGGGAGGAAGCAGTTACAAAAATAAAGAATTTTGCACTCCAACCCATAGGGGAGTCCAAGGATCCTTTCAACGAAAATGTTGCAAAAAATATATATATACGCATATGTAGGCTAATAACTACGTTAATGAGTTAGGGATGAGGAAGGTCGAATTTAAAGGAAATGTACCCGTATTTACATGTAGGGAGAGTGGAAAACCATTTTGTAAAAACCACCATCAATACAACCGACAGAGATTAGAACCTTGATCCACCTGTAATCGACAATCTAGTCTAACACGAACGTGATGGCTTAGACCATGCGGCCCCCGAAGAATATGATCTACCTAGAAGATGAATATAATTTTCAAAAATTTGACAGATTAGGACAATACCAAATGGCTTCTAAGGGCATGTAATTTTCAAAGAATCTTCAGGCAAAGATAATTCCAAATAGCTTCTACAGCATTAATTTAAAAAAATATTAGGATGCCTATATAAGCTATTGTGAATGGTTATTTGCTTGAAAATCTTTGGAAATTAATTTGAAGTCTTGGGGGAGGGGGGCTTTAACCCTATTTTCTCCCACATGGGTGCGCTACTGGGCCCAATCAAATTGATTCTATGTTAAAACTCACTTGTGATATTCGATTAAAGTTTTTATATTGACCACTAGTTTCTTGAAATTTAAGGTCGCAGTATTCCCATCACCTTGCGTTTAATTGAGTTTGCCACCATCGTATGTCGTGTCTTTTCTTCCTTTGTTTCTGAATACATATATGCCACGGCAGCCAATTTTAATTTTCCACTGTCCATTGCGTGTGTCATCCAACGAAGTAAATAACTTTATGAAGCAAAATATGGCTCTAAAGAAAGTTCGAGGTCAGTCTCACGGGAAAAAATTGCGCAAGTAAAGACAAAAAGCTCAACTCGAGGCTCGGCTCGATATTCTGGACGCAGCTTAAAAGTTTACATAACGCTACATGAACAACTTTCCAAGCGCTGGATTTTCTTTCACACAGGAAGTGTCATCCGCAGTGGATTAGCAAACATCTCAAACACGGTAATATAAGAATATGTTTTCTCAGACATTGAAATCAGGATAAGTTTCTTGACAAATAAATATAAACTGTATTACCACACATACCAATAATGCTGTTTACCTCAATAAGTGTATATTTAATAATTCAACCATTTTACTTGTATCGGACTGATTAGGGCTCATTATTGCCATTTTGGTGTTGATGGTGGAGTAGTAGCGTCTACTAGATGTCGAATCTCCACGTATCAAAGTTTGGGCACGATATATTGTCAGTTCTCAGAGAAGACTGGCTCCCCCTGGAACGAGACGTCTCGAGGAAGACGGAACTCTTGTTGTCTTCTTCTACTTACGCCGATCAAACTGGATTCTCTTTAACGCCCCTCGTTTGAAATTCAAATCAGCCCCTTTCCAAACCGGCTAAAGGCCCCCCTTGACGTAACAAATCACCCTCTGGCGTTTTATCAAGGAACAGGACGAATTAACCAATTACTGGATTTGGTCTGCCTACACCTATTGATCCTGAATCTTGTCTCGTTTGCTATGACCTTGTCTGTCTCTTGACGTGTGATATGTCCACTCCCGCGCTGTGGTGCTGGGCGTGTGGATCTCAATAGTGAACCAGAGCCTTGAGGAGATTTGGAAGAGCTATAAATACATGATAATACTTTCTTTGGAATCATGGCAAGGTTAACCTGATCCTCATCTGGGGTTTTATACTATGAAAGAGGAACCCCACGATAAGAGGACTGTACCATTGAGAATACCTTTTAAACGCTGGAGGGACTTTAACACATAGATTACCTGATACATGCTGGAAAGATTGTACCGTAGAAAATACTTGATACGCGCTAGAAGGACTGTACCACAGAGAAGACCTGATACATGCTAGGACTGTACCACAGATAATACCGGATACACGCTAAAAGGGCTGTACCACAGATAATATCTGTTCCACGCTAAAAGGGCTGTACCATAGATAATACCATATACACGCTAGATGTACTGTACCACATAGAATACTTGGTACGCGCTAGAAGGATTGTACCACATATATTATCTGATTCACACTAAAAGGACTGTACCACAGATAATATCTGTTCCACGCTATAAGGACTGCACCACAGACAATACCTGATCTACACTTGAAGGACTGTACCACAAAGAAAATCTGATTCATGCTTGAAGGACTGTACCACAGAGAATAACCTTATTCACACTAGAAGGACTGAACTACAGATAATATCATTAATATTCACGTTAGAAGGACTGTACCACAGATATTACCTGATCCACACTAGAAGGACTGTATCACAGATAATACCTGATCTACGCTAGAAAGGCTGTAACACAGATATCACCTGACTCACACTAGAAGGACTGTACCATAAATCCACGCTAGAAGGACTGTATCGACCTTAGGTTAGTGGTCGTGTCTTCTTGAAGATAACTTGTAGTTGTTCCCACCGAGGATTGGAATACAAAGAACATGATGGCCTTGCTTTGTGCTTCAAGGTTCTGTAGTAAATATACAGACGACGAGCTGTTAGGACTCCTGACTGACATGGAATGCACAGGTTGGTAGAGATTGGTACTCTTGACTGACACAAAATACATATAACTAGCTAATTGGAAACAAAAATAGTTATTCTAGTAATATTATTTTTACTGTATACTTGATGGAATGTTTGGTAAAAGCAGATACGTCATGCCAAAACAACTATATATATGATAAGGGCATGAAATAGAGCTATGAAATATAAAAAACTACTTTTTTTTTTCAAGCTCTCGAAATATGGTTTGTATTGTTTAAACAAAGAAGAAGCCATTACTTCCTTAATTCTTTTTCATATTCCCTCCACGTATATCTCTACTGCTTGGGATCCACAAAATGGTGTAGTATCTCTTAAGACACATTTTGTAAACCAAACTTTTTATATTTTCTATTTCTTTTCACTTTATAATCACATTTTCTACAGAATCCTTTTTTTCTCTCGAAATTTTCCCTCCCACACCCTTGAGAAGAACAATCTTTTTAGAAGAAAGCGTTCTCCCTACTTTTTAAGCTTAGTTACGATTTTTTTTCCCCCCCTTTTTCATATTAGAAGCATAAGGAAAGCCCTTAAGATCAGTGAAGGAAAAATAAAAAAAAATAAAGGATGAAAAGATCCTAAAAATATAGTTTCCGAGAAGCAAAAGCAAAATATTTTATATTTAATTATTCGTCAATTAAAGTGTAAACTTATTGTTAATCATAAATTTAAAACATGTTAAAACTTTAAAGGTGTAAAGATATTTGAGATTTTTTCATAAGTAACTTTTATTTATTCCATAATTATATAATTTCATTTTAGCACATGTTTCATCATTTGACTACTTTCCTCCACTAAGAATAAAGCCATGGACACTTTTTTATTTCGTAAGTATTTAACTTGCATTTTCTGAATCAACTTATCGTACCATCACATTACTTACAAACTTACTCATTTATCGAACAGCCACCCACTCCATCGGTCATCAATTCACTTATGGGAAAGAGAAAATTCCCAAATCTGTGAATTAATTATCAATTTTTCAGTCCTGGCTGGAATTAGATCTCGATTGTTTCTCAAAGCTCATCCACATGATATAGCTCGAGTCAGCCAAGACATGATTGTAATGTAATGCAAATCTGTTGAGCTTCGCTCTACGTGCATCTAATGCGCCCTCATCTTAACTAGCAAATGTACGTTTACATGACTGGCCAAGAAACTGAAGAGTAGTCGTTTGGAGATAAAATGGAATGATAATAAACTTTATTAAGAAAATGCATTAATATTTTCAATATTGGTTTACATCTGAATTACTCGATCTAATTAATTTCCTGTCTGTCAGCCAATCAGCGAATATGTCTTATGAGCCTGAGAATTGGTCGTATTTTCCAAGCTAGACCCATGGGTTAGTAAGCTCCTCAAAATACCAAATAAAAGACTGTAATTGAAAAATATTCTCAAATTTCAAATGCCACTTTAAAGAATGTTCATAAATGTTCTACTGATTAATGCTTTCATCCACTCCGAATAATGTTATTAAATAACACCCTGAAGAATGTTCTTAATTGCCACTCATAATAATGTTCTTAAATACCACCCCAAATAATATTCTTAAATTCCACTTCAAATAATGTTCTTAAATGTCACATTAAGTGTTCTAAAATGCCACCCAGAGTAATCTTTTAAAATGCCGTCCCAAATAATGTTCCCGAATACCAAATTAAAAAATGTTATTAAATGTCACCCCTAAAGATGTTTTAAAATCCCGTTCTGAAGAATATTTTTAACCCCCCCTGAATAAAGTTCTTAAATTCTATCCCGAAGAATGTTATTAAATGCCACCCCTAAAGATGTTATCAAGCCACCCTGAAAAATGTTCTTAAAGTCGTATGGAAGGGGACGCAAGGAAAAAAAACATTGTTTTTGCAGTTTTTATGGCAAAAATAAAAATAATATTACTGCAGTACAAACATATAGTTTAATTTTCTTTACATGGTGACCTAAAAATTTATTGAATATTTGTCAAGGGTGTTCTGGAATTTAATGAAAACTTTTATATTAATTCAAAAAGTTTGCCAGTTATTCGGAAACTGTTGAGTTCAACATGTGAAGAAAATACTCTTTGTTTGTACTGGAGCAATATTTTATTTATTTCGGCCAAAAAAATGCTTTGCCATGAAAACTGTAAAAATACTGGCCTTTTCTCGCGTCCCCTTCGATCCCACCTTAAATGCCATCCTGAAGAATGTTATTGAATGGCACCTTGAAATGTGTTCTTACATTACATCCTAAATAACATTCTCAAACTACATCCTGAATTGATGGATGCGTCCTAATATTTCTTCCTACAATCTAGTGTTTCCACAGGAAGAACAAAATGTTGTTTGGTCTGTGTTAGCTTTGTGGCGACTGTAGCGATAAAAGTAGTTCACTGGAAGAGTCTGGGGAAGGGAGGAGGCTAGATCAGGCTCAGATTATTACAAAGGCCAAGAAAGTGTTGCCATGGCAACGCAAATCTCGCCGGCTTTCGTGGTCCTAGCACTTGGTTCTATTGTGGGCGTATTTAGATTTTTCAAACATCTCCAGATAATGGCGAGATATTACTCACAAGAAGGAAGAGAAAGAAGTTTTTTTTTTTTTTTTTGCTTGGAGAGCGTTCAGATTAAAATTCTGGCTTTTCAGGTTTGTTTTAGTAATTACATTTTCGTGCAATTTATTTTCTGTATTCACTTAGCTAGGATTATTTCCTCTCAAAAATTGGATTATAATTACACAACGAAGTCGGTTTTTTCTTGTTATAAATAAAAATAAAAGATTGTCAACAACATTGAGAGAAAGATAATACTTCTAAATGGTTTTATATCTAAACTGTTATACATTTATGAACAAGTTATATAATATTTTTATTGCTATCTATACATTCAATTTTTATTCTTTGTTCTTTAAAAACAACTCTAAACATATTTATTTACGATTGAAATGATTGTGATTAGTAATTATTAGTTATGACTAGTAATTCAGATTTCAATCATGTTTAATTCATTTCCCATTCAAGATTCAAGAAGTTCTACTGTGTACCATTTAATGGTAAACGTTTAGTCAAATTAGCTTTAGGACTATTGTACGAGAACCACTGGTTTAAATAAGCCTATAAACCTTTGTTATTTTATCCTGTACAATAACTTACTTATAGATCATTTTACAAGTGAATTTTAAAAGTGACATTTGATATTTGAGAGTATTCTTCAAGGTGGAATTTGAACACATTCTTCAGGGTGGCATTTGAGAACATTCTTCAAGTAATGCCTTTTATTTGGTATTTTGAGGAGCTCACTATCCCATGGTTCTAGCTTGGGAAATACGGCCAACCTCCAAGCTCATAAGACACATTCGTTAATGACTGACAAACAGGAAATTAACTAGGTCGAGTAATTCAGATTTAATCAGTGTTGAAATAAATTAATACATTTTACAAATAAAGTTTATATCATCCCATTTTATTTCCAACTGACTGCTATTCAGTTTCTTGGTTAGTGATGTAAATGTGCACTTGGCGTTTAAGATGAAGGTGCCTTAGGTAAAGTGTAGCTGAAGTTGTGACGATAGAGGCTACATTCTCAAACAGATTTACACTACTTTACAATCATGCTGAACTTTATTGTTTGTAACGTATAATTTGATAAGCTCTGCTATTAAACTTATTATTTACTAGCGGACCCGACAGACGTTGTCCTGCCCGAACATTGGCTTTTCGTTTGGGTGGCATAATTGATTTCGATAATAAAACAATTACAAATTCACAATGAACTCCAATTAGTGAGTAACACATATATTACAAATTCAGTGTTTGTCAAGACAACATACAAATTAAAACATCTTTTCATTTTTGGCATTTCGCCCACAACGCCACAAATATCAGCTGTATCGAAAAACAAACATAACTGATAATTATTCTCAGAAGTTCAATTATTCATGAACTTTTCAGAAGGTTTTAACGGTCAATTATCGATTATTTTAACGGTCAATTAATATTATATTCATTATTATAAATATTAGGGGGGTGGGGTGGGGGGTGAAATGTTGAGGTTACATGTTCTGATATGCAAAAAATCTAAAAAAAAAAAAAAAAATCCCCCCCAAAAAATTCCCTAAAAAATAAAAAAATAAACTCTTAGAACCCGATTGCAGCGCCACCTACCGGGTCCAATTGTGAATCTAAACCATCCACGGACCCACTCAAACACACAAAAAATTTCATTAAAATCGGTCCAGCCGTTTAGGAGGAGTTCAGTGACATACACACGTACAGAATAATTATATATATTAAGATATGATTTTAAAAACCTAAATGTCAAGCCCTTGAACATATATCTAATCATGTCATATATTTGTGACGACTAAGTCATGACCTTACAACACTTTTAGACTGATAAAAGAGTGACTGTCGTGAAGGCAGCCCTTACACCCTCAAATACTTTGTACATTATTTTGTACAATGGCACACACACTTTTTTTTTTTAGTTGGAAGGGGCATAGTGTATTGAAGCTATTATTTATGTACAGTACCTTTATCCAATCGTGAATTTTAGGTGCACTTGAGATGAGTATAATAATAGTATCTTTTGAATATTAAATCGTGATCTCTAAGTAATCCTAATTATCTACAACACCTTAAATGCGCTGTATTAAAGTTTTACTCTATTTTTTAAATATTTCACTATAATTATTGGAATTTTTTTTGGGAGGAGAAGAGGGAAAAAATTCCCCGCTTGTGCTTTTTTGAGGCGTATTGATTTTGTAAGATTCAAAATTGTTTTCAACCGACTAAACCATATTTTTGGCTTTGACTTCCTTCATCCCGATTCCAACCGCTCAAATAAACTTAAAAGAAGTGAATCTTCTTATCATAGTGATAGCCATTCCTTTCCAACAATAAAATGTCGGGAATCATTTAGAAAAAAAACCTCTTTCCCTTCTGACTGTAAAACCTCAGCTATCGAAGCTGGAAGTCGGTGAGTTCCATTATTCATAGTTCAACAACTGAGCTAAGTCCTCCTGCATTATTCAACGTTGACGCGCAGGTTCCATTGGCGACTGCAAGATGTAGTCCAGATGGGAGACAGGAGTCTGGGAGGTGTGTGGATGATGTATCGGGAGGGGGTGGGTGGGGGGGCAATCAGAAAACAATTTACTCGCGTGGGTAACATTGGTAACGACGCTGTTAGACGTCCGTTCCTGGCCACACGTGGAATGTCGCCCAAATAAAATCAAAACACACAAACATAAAACATTTTTTTATATCTCCCTCTTCCAGTTTTATTTGTTTTCCTCCTTTTTCTAGAACCATTCTGGAACATTAAGCCATATTTTTTTTATAGATATTCCTAAACGCGGAATGTATGTTGTTTATTGTTTTCATACATCGGGAAATGCAGGGTAAATTGTCACACAATTTACAAACTAACACAAAAATGACTAGTACATTGCATTATGTACCATCTTTAAGATGTAGCCAGGCTCCCTAGCACTTGAAATGTAGCAGAGTCTCTAGCACCTAAGATTGAGCCAGGGCTCCTAGCACCTGAGATGGAGCCAGGCTCTCTAACACTTGAAATGTAGCAGAGTCTCTAGCACCTGAGATTGAGCCAGGGCTCCTAACACCTGAGATGGAGTCAGGCTTCCTAGCACTTGAAATGTAGACAGAGTCTCTAGCACCTGAGATTGATCCAGGGCTCCTAGCACCTGAGATGGAGCCAGGCTCTCTAACACTTGAAATGTAGCAGAGTCTCTAGCACCTGAGATGGAACCAGGGTACCTTGCACCGGAAATGTAGCCGGGTTCCCTAGCACCTGAGATGTAGCCAGGGCTCCTAACACCTGAGATGGAGTCAGGCTTCCTAGCACTTGAAATGTAGACAGAGTCTCTAGCACCTGAGATGTAGCCAGAGTCTCTAGCACCCGAGATGGAGCCAGGGCTCCTAGCACCCGAGATGGAGTCAGGCTTCCTAGCACTTGAAATGTAGACAGAGTCTCTAGCACCTGAGATTGAGCCAGGGCTCCTAACACCTGAGATGGAGTCAGGCTTCCTAGCACTTGAAATGTAGCAGAGTCTCTAGCACCTAAGATTGAGCCAGGGCTCCTAGCACCTGAGATGGAGCCAGGCTCTCTAACACTTGAAATGTAGCAGAGTCTCTAGCACCTGAGATTGAGCCAGGGCTCCTAGCACCTGAGATGGAGCCAGGCTCCCTAGCACTTGAGATGTAGCCAGAGTCCCTAGCACCTGAGATGGAACCAGGGTACCTTGCACCGGAAATGTAGCCGGGTTCCCTAGCACCTGAGATGTAGCCAGGGCTCCTAACACCTGAGATGGAGTCAGGCTTCCTAGCACTTGAAATGTAGACAGAGTCTCTAGCACCTGAGATGTAGCCAGAGTCTCTAGCACCCGAGATGGAGCCAGGGCTCCTAGCACCCGAGATGGAGTCAGGCTTCCTAGCACTTGAAATGTAGACAGAGTCTCTAGCACCTGAGATTGAGCCAGGGCTCCTAACACCTGAGATGGAGTCAGGCTCCCTAGCACTTGAAATGTAGACAGAGTCTCTAGCACCTGAGATGTAGCCAGAGTCTCTAGCACCTGAGATTGAGCCAGGGCTCCTAGCACCCGAGATGGAGTCAGGCTTCCTAGCACTTGAAATGTAGACAGAGTCTATAGCACCTGAGATGTAGCCAGAGTCTCTAGCACCCGAGATGGAGCCAGGGCTCCTAGCACCCGAGATGGAGTCAGGCTTCCTAGCACTTGAAATGTAGACAGAGTCTCTAGCACCTGAGATTGAGCCAGGGCTCCTAACACCTGAGATGGAGTCAGGCTTCCTAGCACTTGAAATGTAGACAGAGTCTCTAGCACCTGAGATTGAGCCAGGGCTCCTAGCACCTGAGATGGAGCCAGGCTCTCTAACACTTTAAATGTAGCAGAGTCTCTAGCACCTGAGATTGAGCCAGGGCTCCTAGCACCTGAGATTGATCCAGGGCTCCTAGCACCTGAGATGGAGCCAGGCTCTCTAACACTTGAAATGTAGCAGAGTCTCTAGCACCTGAGATGTAGCCAGAGTCCCCAGCACCTGAGATTGAGCCAGGGCTCCTAACACCTGAGATGTAGCCAGGGCTCCTAACACCTGAGATGGAGCCAGGCTCTCTAACACCTGAGATGTAGCCAGGGCTCCTAACACCTGAGATGTAGCCAGGGCTCCTAGCACCTGAGATGGAGCCAGGCTCTCTAACACCTGAGATGTAGCCAGGGCTCCTAACACCTGAGATGGAGTCAGGCTTCCTAGCACTTGAAATGTAGACAGAGTCTCTAGCACCTGAGATTGAGCCAGGGCTCCTAGCACCTGAGATGGAGCCAGGCTCTCTAACACTTAAATGTAGCAGAGTCTCTAGCACCTGAGATTGAGCCAGGGCTCCTAGCACCTGAGATGGAGTCAGGCTTCCTAGCACTTGAAATGTAGACAGAGTCTCTAGCACCTGAGATTGAGCCAGGGCTCCTAACACCTGAGATGGAGTCAGGCTTCCTAGCACTTGAAATGTAGACAGAGTCTCTAGCACCTGAGATTGATCCAGGGCTCCTAGCACCTGAGATGGAGCCAGGCTCTCTAACACTTGAAATGTAGCAGAGTCTCTAGCACCTGAGATTGAGCCAGGGCTCCTAACACCTGAGATGGAGTCAGGCTTCCTAGCACTTGAAATGTAGACAGAGTCTCTAGCACCTGAGATTGAGCCAGGGCTCCTAGCACCTGAGATGGAGCCAGGCTCTCTAACACTTTAAATGTAGACAGAGTCTCTAGCACCTGAGATTGAGCCAGGGCTCCTAGCACCTGAGATGGAGCCAGGCTCTCTAACACTTTAAATGTAGCAGAGTCTCTAGCACCTGAGATTGAGCCAGGGCTCCTAGCACCTGAGATGGAGCCAGGCTCTCTAACACTTTAAATGTAGCAGAGTCTCTAGCACCTGAGATTGAGCCAGGGCTCCTAACACCTGAGATGGAGTCAGGCTTCCTAGCACTTGAAATGTAGACAGAGTCTCTAGCACCTGAGATTGATCCAGGGCTCCTAGCACCTGAGATGGAGCCAGGCTCTCTAACACTTGAAATGTAGCAGAGTCTCTAGCACCTGAGATGTAGCCAGAGTCCCCAGCACCTGAGATTGAGCCAGGGCTCCTAACACCTGAGATGGAGTCAGGCTTCCTAGCACTTGAAATGTAGACAGAGTCCCTAGCACCTGAGATGTAGCCAGGGTTTCAAGCACCTGAAATGTAGCAAGGGTTCCAAGCCCTGAGATGGAATCAGGGCTCCTAACACCTGAGATGTAGCAAGGGTACCTAACCCCAAGGTCCTTAGCACATAATTCCCCCCCCCCCTTAGGTTCGATGACCTGGGATCTAAAACTGTAATCCAGGTCCTGTATTCTCTTATAAATATTATATTATTCTTATTTTTATTTATTATTTTTACTATAACTTATTCTATCTGGAATTAATACCTTAATACCTAAACTAATTTTACTAATTCCTACTTATTATTTGTTTTGGCTATTTATTATTTATTCCTATTGACAATTGTTTCAACTTTTGACATCTAACCTAATCTAACATAATTCTTCACCTAATCTAACCTAATTCTTAAACTAATGCAGTCATGCTACATTAACAATCATTGTTTGTTTGCGCTCTCCTAAAAGTCCGTCGGGAACCTTGGTTTTAGTCTCTTGGTCCTGGTCATTCAGGATGACTGTCTCTACCAGATGATAGTCCAGGCGTTCGTCAGCTAAGCCCCACTCGCACTTATTGCCAACTGCTGCGGACTATGGGAACCTAGGAAGGACTCTGCCATAAATTTTTTTAACACTGCGTGTTTCCTGCTGTAATACCATTTGAAGTGAGGTTCTTCAGCAGTGTCTCCACTACTGGAATCCCAAGTCAGCTGTCCCTCAGCAGGTCTCCAGGATTTGCCTCTTTTTAGAGTGTCGTCGCCCGTACATTCAATCATTTAAGTCGTATCATCGTCTTTATATTATCCTAGCCCATTTCATCAACATGTATTTGTCACGATCCACTAATTCTTCAATCTCAGAGTATATTTCTTTTGAGGTGTCTGCGTATACGTCCTTAAGTCTGTAATTTCTTCTTTCACGAAATATTTATGTTTGAAGTCTAATTACGTATTCCTCTTTCTTCTTGTTTGACATTACTGTGTCAAGAAATATCCACCGGACACTAACCCTGAGTACAAGGCCGTAATCAAGAATTTTTTTTGGGGGTTCAAACCCCCTCCAAAATATAATTAACAAAATATATAAGGCTTTTCTTATGGTTCAAACAATATAAAAATTAAGCACAAGTGCAAATTAGGGGGCTGTGTTACCATAGAAAGCACTTCAGATAGCTTCTAGAGGTGTTTAATATTTAGAATTTTTTCTATCCTCCAGAAATTAGAGGATATGCCCACCAAACCCCCCCTGAAATTATTGGCTGGCTACGGCCTTGCCTGAGTATGTTGTACACAGGGTGGCCTTGTAAAGGTGTCTCATATGGGGGCCTCAGTTCCTTCGTTAATAAACATTCTAACACGACGTGTTCCGGTGTCGATTCCCGTTCACAATCACATAGTTTAGTGTCGGTCAGTCCTCTGTCTTTGAACGACGCCATATATATGGCTCATGATCTTTTATTAAGTGTAAAAGTACCCGGGTAGGTTGTAATTATCTCATTCAAAGTCTCACTCGCACTCTTGGGAATATTGTGAAGGTTCTTCTCCCGTTGTTAGCCTACTTCCCTCCCAGAGATCTTGCCACTCCTCTACTAGACACCTCCTGACATCTGCTGACGTTGTTTTCCTAGATCGGGTCAATTTCTCTACTCGTTGCAGGTCACCTCTTTTGAACCAGTATATAGCACCTCTTATACGTATGTCTAAGTTCAGCGGGCTGATACCTAGTGTTACGCTGTTATCATAAAGTAACATATATTTATAGTGCTACGTCCATCCATTTAATTTTATTGGTTTTAATATTTATTCTTTCAAATCTTCTATTTATTTTTCAAAGTTCATAAAAGCCAAATAATGTAACAAAAAAAAATTCAGTTCTAAATTAATTGAACATAAATTTGCTTGGTTATTGTAAAGAAGACATTAATTTTACCTTTACAGGACACTACAAAGGGGGCATTCAAGTATTACGTAAGCACATTTTTGGCCATTTATAAGCCCTCCCCCCTCTTGGAAGCAAAAATAAGCAAATGCCCGACCCCCCCTCTTGCTTACGTAAGATTTGTCAACTTTTTTTCCATTTGTTCACAGGAATAATTAATCATTATTTTTTTCATGCAATTTCCCCTAGGTAGTAAGACGCGATGATAAAAAAAATTAAAATTCATGCAATTTATAAATTGCTGATAATTATTAACATAGAGTTGTAAATTAATATTGCGAAATAATTGACAATTAACACTGGTATACGATGTATTTAAATTTATTGAACAGGTAATATTAAAACAAATGTAACATAAAAGATTAAAATTTTAATTTACTTTTAATTATTATAATTATTATTAGCACCGTGTCTTACCACCCATTCGGTACTTTTAATTGAAATTATAAAAACAAGTGGCCTATTATTAGTGAATACATACATATTATATTTATAAAAAAAAACCTAGACTCCATTTAATTCGATGACCAATGTCCTTGAATCCATGTCTAAACACTTTCAATTATTATGTTTCTATTTGGGGGGGCTAGGTCACCCACTTCTTCCTCATTGAGCGACCCAGCATCTTCATTGCTGCCCAAAGCCCAAGCGGCTTACGATGCGCCCTCCCTCAATTTTGCCCGTCTTTTTCTGTCTTACGTAAGCATTGTTCTGACTCCCTCCTCCCCTTTTCAGCAAAAATAAGCAAAACTTAAACCCCCTCCCCCCTAAGGTGCTTACGTAATACTTGAACGCCCCCAAAGCTAAATATTAGTCTTCCTTGACTAGTATTTATTCATGATCAATTCATCCAATAAATGCTATAATATCTATAAAGCTAATTAAAACTTTGTCTTATCATATCGTGAGGATATAGCTCTATGTTCAATGGTTCATGTTAGATTATAACATCGTGAGGATATAGCTCTATGTTCAATGGTTCATGTTAGATTATAACATCGTGAGGATATAGCTCTATGTTCAATGGTTCATGTTAGATTATACAGTAACCTCTTGAATATATAGCTCTAATTCAATAGTTAATGTCAGATTGTAACCTCGTGAATATATATCTCTAATTCAATATTTAATACCAGATTATAACATCATGAAGATATAGCTTTAATTCAATATTTAATGTGAGATTGTAACATCGTGAATTTACTTCACATCCATTAATGTTTCCAGCCTATGGCCTGGCTCAATTTTATTATTCAATTCATAGATTTTTTCCCCCTACCGGCTGATTAGGCCTGTCGTAGCTTCATATGCCTTACAATCGAACTTAATACTAGGGTAGGAACAACATCAAGTTTCCGACCGTTAATTTGTCAATGTGTAAGGGTAAACCCATATTTTCATTAATGATAAGTTTTTGGCCATGCCGGGAATAGAATCCGGAACCCTTAGCTCAGTAGGCAGATACGCTAACGACTGAGCTAAGGTGTCGGACTATCGTCGTGAATGTATAGCTCTAATTTACTTCAATGGTTAGTGTCAGATTATAACATAGTGAGGATATAACTATTGGTACAATGGTTCAAGGTGAAATAGTTTTATTCTTGTTTTTTTTTTTCAAGAACCTAAGCTTCTTTGGTTTTAGAGATTAGGACTTAGGACTTCATGAGTGCCTCTTGTCTGCTAACATTCCTGGATGAGATACTGATAGAATCTAACTTCAGTTTGGCTCTAATGTGGGGGCTTAATTATCTAAATGGAGGAGGTCTTATTATTTGATTACTTGTAATTCTCGCTGAGAATCGCCAAGGCTGAGCCAGACATTAACGAGCAAATGTAATTAGGTTGCCCTAGGAGTTATTCGTTAATTACTTTTACACCAAGGGATCGCTATTTCGTCACATGGCAAACAAAAGATGCTGCTATTTACTCCGTGGAAGAACTGACTAAGGGCCAAGATGACATTGCCAGATATTTGCTAGTACATGACGTGCTATAAACACTAATGTTACACTTACTAGCTTATTGAAGAGCAGATAACCTTCCAGTCTTTACACTAGAAGTTGGTTGTACAACTGTCGGCCACTGTTATTGTAGAGAACTTATTCCGTCAAACGTTGTCAAAATTATGAAATACACCATTATTTTCGCGTGGAAGGGTGCGGGTGTTTAAATTTAAAGTAGATCAAAGTAAGAGTAGACCTAGAAACTTATGACCTTTTTTACCTCTTGCATTAAAAAACTACGAAAGCAATGGTACCAATTTTTAATTATTAAATAGTTTCTCTTTGGTTATAGACAGTGTACCTTACCACTGAGTCCCCAGGAAGGATCGTAGCTCAGTGGGACGGTCTGACTTGAGTGAGCACAACGTTGTTACAGCTTGTTGATGATGTTGATGCTGGAACTAGTTTCCCACGACCTAGCCAAACAAGGTGATACAAATAGTGGGAAAGTGGTGATGTAAGTGATGGCGCTACCGTCAAGCCTGGTGCCGGAGTAAATATTGCAAGAAGCAAACTATGATTTAGTGTTTTTCTTACATTTAAATATTAAAAAACTGTTAGTTCCTTTTATTAGACAGTATTCGCTAAATTGACCCAGAATTATAGTACAACTAAAATATAATGGATTAAAAATTATTCAAATATTTTAGGCTTTAATAGAAATAATCAGGTTTAATATATCAACGAGCTAAATATTTTGCTTTGATATGGAACTTGTTGTCTTAAGGACATCCAACGGAGGTATATAAAGTTAAACTGCTGGTCTTAAGGTGGTGTAAACAACTTAGAGAACTAAAATGAAACCATTGTACTTCAGGAGATATGAACAGCCGAGGGAATTAAAGTGGAACTGATTGGCTTCAGGAGATATAAACAACTCGTGGAACGGAAGTGGAACTGATTGTCTTCGGGATATATAAACAACCGAGGGAACTAAAGTAGAACTGATGATCTTAAGGTGGTGTGAACAAATGAGGGAACTAAAACTAAACCTTTGTACTTCAGGAGAAATAAACAGCTGAGGGAATTAAAGTGGAATTGGTTGTCTTCAAGAAATGTAAACGGCCGAGGGAATTATTGAATTGGGAGTCTTCATGTTACGTAAACAAATGAGGTAACTTAAGTAGAACAGAAACTTATCAAGCTATGTAAACAGCTGAGAGAGGTGGAATTGATTGTAGTCAGGGGATATGAACAGCTGAGGGAACTAAAGTAGAACTATTGTCTTCAGGAGACATAAACAACCTATGGAACGGAAGTGGAACTGATTGTCTTCAGGTTTATAAACAAATGGGGGAACTAAAGTATAACTGATTGTTTTCAGGTTATATAAACAGCTGAAGGAACTAAAGTGGAACTGATTGTCTTCAGGTTTATAAACAACTGGGGGAACTAAAGTATAACTGATTGTTTTCAGGTTATATAAACAGCTGAAGGAACTAAAGTGGAACTGATTGTCTTCAGGTTATATAAACAGCTGAAGGAACTAAAGTGGAACTTGTTCTCTCAGTTGAAGAAAAGTTTACGCTTGATCTAGTTCTTGTGTCTGCTCCTCCTCTCCTTCACCCCTTCTCTTCCATCCCCTACTGATCCAACTTCTCAGGATAGTGGTGTTTTTTTTTACCTCAAAAGGGGGAGGGGGTAACGAGAGACTGAGGTGACAAGTCATCACGTCTGGCTCTGGCCCGGAAAGGCTGGGGTTCAACTTTTGTACGAGAACATTACCGGTATGAGATTTGGCTTTCGCTTTCCTTATAAAGATGGGAATATGAGCCAATAATATCCCATATCTGCATTAAATTTTTAAACATGATATTAATCTGTCCAAGTCATGTTTAACATTAAAATGGTCTCAGGATTTGACTAAAAAAGTCTACAATTATTTGTTAGTAATTTCTCTGAAACCATAACTGGAAAGAGGTGTTCTCTACTCATAGGGTGGTGCTCTTAGCTGATCGGGTAGTCTATTACACTCCAGTAACAATGAGCAATGGCTGACCGTTAGTCAAGAAGAAACATCAACTTACAAGGGTTCTATTGAGGTGGATGTAATATCTCCCACCGTGTATATATGAGAGCTTCTCAGCTGTGTACAGTCCCAGCTCAACATGGAGCAGACTTGCTAGGACTATATTTTCACTAGAAGGGCTCAAAGTTAGATTTCGAGCCATATTTAGTCTTTAATTACAGCCTAAACTATGATAATTACAGAAATAATTTTTAGCACACACCCAATGAATATTTTAAAAAACACATAGTATATCGACTTCAAGGGTTCATATTAGTATTATTGGTTCTGGTCCAGTAAAAGTGTTTGAGCATCTGAGACCAGTCTAAAGATAAATTTGTTAAGTATATTGAACTCGACAATATTAGAAATTGGCTGATTGGCTCAGGGGTCACAGGGGTCAGGCCCCACCAACATTTTTCCAACTTTTTTTTTTAACATTAAAATTTTTTTCTTTATTTATTTTTACTCTATAAATTATTTTGAAAAAAATATTAATATGAAGTGAAGCACCATTCTCGACACGCAGTGAATTATGGCATTTGTTATACAGTATTCCGGTCAAGATTATTAATTCCTCGTTCCAATCATCACGCGAGGACTGTACCAGCGCTTTAGTGACTGGATATAGAAGATTAACAGGGCCAGCCAGCTCTGACAGGCCCTATCAGAGAAGCCACACCTAGTGTGAGATGTCTCTCAAGGTTAATCCCCAACCATTCTGGTGCCAGTTTGACACTAGCGAATGGGGCCAGTCTGAACGGGCCCGCTAGATGATAAAGGTGGTCTATATTTTGTTTTTGAGTCTATGTTTTAGTATGTGTTAAGACCCAAGAAGTAAGATGACGCGTGGAAATGCTTAATTAAAAGGAATAAAGTAGATTCTTGATTAAAATTCAGTTTTATTGATCAAAACTGCAAGAAAAATTTCAAATTAAATGGTTAGAAGCACACCAGCCTAGATAGTTTACATTTATGCCGGAGGATGGCAAGAAAAAAATAACTTTTTCTACTGATTGGTTTGGTAAACAATTGTGGTTAACTGTGAGTGAAGAAAAACAGAGCTTATTTTGTTTTTATTGTTTATTGTTTGGCAGTGAGGGGTTGTGGACAACGGTAGGCTGTAAGGATCTTAAACATTTAAGTAAAATAACGAAAAAACATGAGGAATGTGCAATTCTTTTTGAAAATGTATGTAAGTTTTAAACATTTGGAACAGATGGATTCCACGGTCAAAATTTTAGTCCAAAAACACCATGAACAGGTGTCAAAAAATAGGCATATATTAGGAAGATTAATATAATGCTACCCACCTCGGTGGCGTAGTTGGCTAACGCGCCAGTCGTGTTGAGCCAGACCACCAAGGACGGGGAGATCGAGGTTCGAATCTCGGTCGGGTGAACTGGAGGTGGTTTTCCCTAAATGGTTTTCCACTCTCCCTCCACGCAAATGCGAGTTCACTTCCTCTAAATTCAACCTTCCCAATTCCTAATCCATTAGTGTAATTAGTACTTAAGCGTATAACCCGAACGGGTAGTAAGACGCGGTGCTAAATAATAATAATAATAATAATAATAATAATAATAATAATATATAATAATAATAATATAATGCTCAGAGTACTGCGCTACTCATGAACTGGCGTTAAGAGACAAACGTGCCCAACTTTCGTCCAAGTAATAATATAATCAGTTAGTAAGTTTAATTCAAACCCTGTATTATCTTGCTCTTTCGATTTGTAGATTTTTTTTAGTGATTTGTAATTCTAGGATTTAAAAAAAATTAGGAAACTTAAATGAATTTAGCTTAATGTTCACACGTGGTGAGAAAAAAGTCACTACCGGCAAGCTTTGACCTGGCCCCACCAAAAAGAAAGATCACGTTCCACCACTGATCTTGTATATCAAGACAGCTCAGAGACACAGGTTCGAGTCGGGGCTGGGTTTTCAGGGTTCACCACAAGCTTTATTTCAGGCACCAGTGAGTGACCCCAAGTGTTAATCACGTGATGTTTGTTTATACTCCTGAACTTGTGGTTTGAGTCCCAATCACTAGTCTGAAGAGTGGAACCGGTCTGGTCCATGTGAGACAGGTTTTGTTAGGTTAAGTTCAATACCCGCTGCAAGGTCAGGGGTTTTAGACCCTTTTTATCTCTGTCATTTGAAAGGTCTGTTCCTCTATTTCTTCTATCGCACACTGGCCGCATTCCTTGTTTAGCTTGTGTTTTGTTAATGAGTTATTTGCCGTTCTTTGTAGCTCAGTGGCTAGCCTACAACAATCCGATTTATATAAGAAGGTATGATTTTGACTATTATAAAAGCTAGCAAAACAATAATTCTCATATATTATACGTCAGGTCATTTTACATCCCATCTGGAATAAAAGTTCCCTTCTCTAAGTTATCTCACTCCCAGCTGATATTTTAGAGTATGAAACTGAAAGATGGCCTTGCATCAAACTCCAAATGGTTTTTAAAAGGTCGTTCTGCTCTTAAATTGCAGTACAGGTCTTATGGAGCGCGCAGTTGCCAAATCTAGCGTATCCGCTTCAGACAGATCGACAATTTTTGTGTCAGAAATTTATCAAGCTATACAAAGTGTATACAGTGTGTACATTAATTCGAGGTTTGATTTATCTCAATAGTTGTGTTTATTATTATTATTATTATTATTATTATTATTATAAAATTAAACTCACTCTAAACAGATACCGTAAAATATTATCTGTGATGAGTAGGTTGGAGTTTTAATTCTGATTGGTTGAACTAAAAATACTTTTCACAATTCGGTTTTCCCCACCTCCATACATGTGAATGTGTATGCGATTAAACAATTAATTTAATTAGAGTATAATGCCTTGGGCAAGTGGTTCCCAACCTTCTATCACTTGCGTACCCCTTGGCAGCCCATTTACACAAATAGTGCCCTTAATATTAGCAAAATGTTTAGTTACTGCAATAGTAGTTATTTCGGATTTATTTGTTGCAACTGAAAATAAACGGACTAATAATGGAATTAAAAAACAATGTTCTAATAAGGTGAATAAAGAGTGCATGTATTTTTAAATTCATAATGCAAATGCTACAATAAAAACTAACACATTTAATTTGTTTATTAATTTATTAATAATTTAAAAAACAGTTTTATGTTTGAAATTGAAATAATTTTCTCAAAGTCAAATATAGAAGAAAACTGCCTCTCAGCATATCGTTGAGTTAATTTCAAAACTTTTGACTAATCTTTTGTCTTACACTGCAGTCATATTATGTAGCTTTTTCCACCATTGTTCAACTTATTTTTTTTGCGTACCCCCAAAAGTCCTGACACGTACAGTACCGCTGGGGGATACGCATACCCCACATTGGGAATCACTGCCTTAGACCGATTGACCATCACTGTGGGCATCTGGTTTCTTCACCCGAGAATATATTATGGTGTAGTAAATTGATGTTGCACATAAAGTAGTTATGAATGCAAATATTAAATATTTTCTCGGCAATTGCAACAAAATCCACCCAATTGAACTGAACTATTCACAAACGAGGAAGTATAATTGTTTCCATATGTATGTAAAATTGACTAAATATTGTACGTGTAGCCAATATTATATTTTTTATGTGAATGGGATGAACTGACTTAACTCTTTAATTTTTTACGTCACAACAGTAACACCTTTCAGGCTAAGCGGGTGTCTCCCGCGCACTCACTTCCGCGCATAGATGAAATAGGACCTGTCTTGTAATAAGTCTCTTCACACGCAGCGGGTAAAGCTTCGCTTATCGCTTCTTGGTCACATCTTCCATTCGCCTGTTGAATTTCAAAGTGTGTCCCTTTTAGTTTCTTTTGCTTTCTCAAAGTTTTTTTTAGATATGAATACAGATATTGACCTCAAACTCATAATATAATTAGGCCAAGAAAGGCCAGTTCTGTGGGACAATTCTGGGGAAGATCCCGAACTTGCACAACATAAGCTTGTAGAGAAATTAGTATGGAATCGAACTCAGATTTTGAGATATGGTCAAACACAGATAAAATAAGTATGGTACTGTACAATCGCACAATCTAAACTTGATAGAACAAAGCGCGATTGGTGGTTTTCACCCACCCCTTCTGAAAGGGGACTTAAGATTGTCACCCACTAGGGTGCGTGGCACTGTCGAGAAGAAATTCCCGTTGTCTGCCTTTTATGTAAAATGGTACAACGTCCACTACAATGCGGCTCGGCGCGGCGCGGTGCGACGCGTGGAACTATCTTGTGGAATTTACGTGCCAGATGTCTCGAGGTTTATAGAGAACCTTTTTCCTTTCGGCGCACCGCAATTCCAACACCTTTCGGGTGCGTTGGTTTAGTGCCGGCATGCCTCTTACTACATACAACACGTGTTCATATTCGTCGTGAATGGAGAGCATTTTGTCTTATATTCCCACAGTTCATTTCGGTAATGCACATTTAGATTGAGGTTAATTTCAACATAATCGCAATCGAAGAGCACGTTTTCATTGTGTTTTTCCTTGTAGATCTGATTAATTGAAAATAGGGGAGAAAAGTGATAAATAAAAAGTAAATGTTTACATAAAATTCTGGCCACATGAAAATTATGCAACAAACGTTTTCTTGAAATTATAAAAAATAAACCAAAGTAACCTTCCGGATGGACTCAGAGCGGCGCGCTAAATGGGTGGACCACCGGAATGTTCCACATGGCGGTTCGGAACTGCGCGGCGCGCCCAGTGCTGCCTGTGCTCTTTAAGACCGGGCAGTGTGTAAATCGAGCCACCACAAATAAATGGGAGGTGCTATTGGTCCGTAGCTTTAAAAAAGAATAATTGGGCTGTTCCTGTAATTTTTTTCACATAATATACACCCATGTAAAATCAAAAGAAAAAAGTTTCCTAACATTAAAACCTTTTCCTGTTTTACGTTAAATATTTTAAAAGGTATAATATATGGTTTTTTTTTTCAAATCTCGCTTAAGAGTATAGAGTTAAGACTTTACAGGACTGTTTATGACTTTTACTACAGCCATCGTAAAATGATTGGCTTTCCCAATAATTGGAATGATACTTATAGCACAATGTATTTGGAAACTCGTAAAATTGAGAAAAAATGTAGGTTCATACAATTTGTAGAAAATAAGTAGATTTAATTGATTTCTTAGTAAATTGTATTGCTTTCACTAGAGGAATCGGTGATTTTTTTTTATATAGCATGCTTACTTCACAGAATTAATTATGTTCAATTTTAAGCTACATAATGGTGATTCCGCTGGGGGGAAAAAAGACAGTGCTTGCGGGGAAATCATTGGGTTAGAAATATATAGTAGGTGTCCATAAAAGTCTGTACTGCATTTTAAGAGTGGAACACCCTCTTAGATGACCGTTAGATCCAAGGTGCTATTCTCGCAGTAGATTAGACTGCTGATGACGGGAAGATCAAAATTCGAATCTTAGTTGGGTGTACTGAGGGTGGTTTTCCCTAAATGGTTTTCCAACTTTCCTTCCATGAAAATGCTGGTACACTTCCTCCCAATACCACCTTCATAATATAATACCATTAGCATAATTAGTGCATAAGTGTATAGCCTGAACGGGTAGTAAGACATGGTGCTAAAAGAAAAGAGTGGAACGACCTATTTTTTATAGGGTAGACCAGTTTTCCAAATAATCCGAAAGAGGAGAGTTTTAAATAGCTTCTAGAGACATAAAAACAAAATCTTTGGTAGGGTCAATCCAAATAATTTGTAGAGGAGTCAAAGTTTCAAAAGATTTCTAGACGAGGACCCCTTCAAATATCTTCTAATGTCATCCAATTTTCAAACTTTTACGTGATATAACATTTTTTAATATAGTGTTATTTCATAGGTATTGACAACACATATCAAAAGTGTTCAGCTACAGATCACATGACTTGACAAATGAACACATGGACGTGATCTAGTAAACATTTCTAGCCCTCAGATAAGGTTCTACCTATGAAAATTGGAGTGGAAAGGGTTTTTAAAGTTTTGAATTAAACCACTAATGCTATTTCTGCCATCAACTTGCTGATCTAATGTGTCCTTGGTAAACCCAAGTCTGGCTGGTATTCACTGAGCCCCCAGTACCACTTTGCAAACCTTGTCTTAGTTCAACATCCTCCAACAGCAACAAGCCTCAGGCATCATGGTGAATTGCTACAATTTCATGTGTGAACGCAAACAACATAGTAGGCCTTGTTCACACTCAGTACAAGACACAACAAGGAACTACTTTGATCAGGAAACATAGTAGGCCTTGTTCACACTCAGTACAAGACACAACAAGGAAACTACTTTGATCAGGAAACATACTATGCCTTGTTCACACGTAGTACAAGACACAACAAGACACTACTATCACCAGGTAACATACTATGCCTTGTTCACACGTAGTACAAGACACAACAAAGACACTACTATCATTAGGAAACATACCAGGTCTTTTTCACACTTAGTACAAGACACAACAAGGACACTGCTATCAATCAGGTAACAAACCAAACCTTGTTCACACGTAGTACAAGACACAACAAAGACACTACTATCACCAGGTAAAAACTATGCCTTGTTCACACGTAGTACAAGACACAACAAAGACACTACTATCACCAGGTGACATACAGGCCTTGTTTACACGTAGTACATGACACAACAAGACACTACTATCATTAGGAAACATACCAGGTCTTTTTCACACTTAGTACAAGACACAACAAGGACACTGCTATCATCAGGTAACAAACCAAACCTTGTTCACACGTAGTACAAGACACAACAAGGACACTACTATCACCAGGTAACATACTAGGCCTTGTTCACACTTAGTACAAGACACAACAAGGACACTGCTATCATCAGGTAACAAACCAACCTTGTTCACACGTAGTACAAGACACAACAAAGACACTACTATCACCAGGTAACATACTAGGCCTTGTTCACACGTTAGTACATGACACAAAGACAAAGACACTACTATCACAGGAAACATACAAGGTCTTTTCACACTTAGTACAAGACACAAAAAAGAACACTGCTTCATCAGGTAACATCTAGGCTTGTTCACACTTAGTACAAGACACAACAAGGACAACTGCTATCACAGGTAACATACTAGGCCTTGTTCACACTTAGTACAAGACACAATAAGGAAATACTTTCATCAGGTAGCATACTAGTCTTGTTCACACCTACTACGGGGCACAACGACACCGTCAACAGTAGTTAATTACTACGCTTTGTTCACGCTTAGTACGGGGCACAACATGGACACGTCATCATCAAGCAACATATTAGGCCTTGTTCAATTTTTTACGAACAGACTTGAACAAACCGCAAAGGGTTTTATACTTGGTGGTTACACATCTTCTCTCATATGCATACTGGAGCATTAATTTAAAGGCTGATAGCCAGTACTATCACTAGAATGAGAATAAACTAATATTAATTTTAATCAAGTTTCCGAGTTCCTGTAATGGTTGTAGTTGTGAGCCGCCTAGGTCATGTATTCAGTACTCGGGTTCTTTAACCTGTTTGCTGTTCTGTCTGCCTACTCTCCAGGAACATCACGCCTAATATCCTCCTAAGACTTGGCTGCTGGGATACAGCTTGTGCGCCATGACTGTGGCTGGTTGGTTTCGTAACATAGTGAGTAGGGACTCGGGACACCCATAAAGTGTGTGTCGTCCTCAGACTGAGTCTCAAACAAATCTACTCTTCCATCGGGACTCTTTGGTCATCATTTCTTACCCGGGGATGTACAAAGTTTAGGGACACTACTACACGCGTGTTTAACAAAGTCACAAAGTCTGATTGGGGTGATTGGCTGGTGGTTCTGATTGGGACTGATTGAGGGTGATTGGGACTGAAGGTTCTGATTGGAGCTGGTGGTTCTGATTGGGGCTGATTGGGGGTGATTGGGACTGATGGTTCTGATTGGAGCTGGTGGTTCTGATTGGGGCTGATTGAGGGTGATTGGGACTGATGGTTCTGATTGGAGCTGGTGGCTCTGATTGGGGCTGATTGAGGGTGATTGGGACTGATGGTTCTGATTGGAGCTGGTGGCTCTGATTGGGGCTGATTGAGGGTGATTGTGACTGATGGTTCTGATTGGAGCTGGTGGTTCTGATTGGGGCTGATTGAGGGTGATTGGGACTGATGGTTCTGATTGGAGATGGTGGCTCTGATTGGGGCTGATTGAGGGTGATTGGGACTGATGGTTCTGATTGGAGCTGGTGGCTCTGATTGGGGCTGATTGAGGGTGATTGGGACTGATGGTTCTGATTGGAGCTGGTGGTTCTGATTGGGGCTGATTGAGGGTGATTGGGACTGATGGTTCTGATTGGAGCTGGTGGTTCTGATTGGGGCTGATTGAGGGTGATTGGGACTGATGGTTCTGATTGGAGCTGGTGGCTCTGATTGGGGCTGATTGAGGGTGATTGGGACTGATGGTTCCGATTGGAGCTGGTGGTTCTGATTGGGGCTGATTGAGGCTGATTGGGACTGATGGTTCTGATTGGAGCTGGTGGTTCTGATTGGGGCTGATGGTTCTGATTTATGTTTGTATTTCTGATTGGGCTTGTGGTTTTGATTGGAACTGATGGTTTTGAATGGGGCTAATAGTTTTGATTTAGGCTTGTATTTCCGATTGAGGCTGATGGTTATGATTGGATCTGGTGGTTCTGATGGGAACTGATGGTTCTGATTGGAGATTGTGGCTACTGTTGTTTATTATAGTAAACAAAGACATGCGTGACAGTGCTAAAGAATTGACATACACACGATAACAATAAGCTTTTAGTCTATTTTGAATCCTGGCTGGGGGTCAATTTATTAAGATTGGCTAACTTAATTTATTATGATTATAATAATTATTATTACAGCAAGTCAAGTTCTAAATAAGTATTGTTGTCCAGAGTTTTCATGAATGAAGAAATGAGGTGACGTTTTACCCCGTACATAATGAGACACTCCAAATACAAGTGTACCAAGAATATTTCCAGATTTATTAATCGAATGAAATGTTGCGAGGGGTGGGATTTGTTCCACGTCTCACCACCCAAATTGTTTAAAATACTTCATGGCGTGAGCCCACAATTGAGCTATACCAACTGAGTGGCTGCCGTCGTTGGTGATGGTAGTGGCAACATTTGTGGATAAAGGATGTCTTGTGGTCAGCACAACGAGTCATCCGGCCATTAATCTCAGTTTTTTAGACCGGAGTTGGTACCAGAATTTGTGTGGAGTGATAGTGGGAAACATTGGAAAAAAACCTCAGTTCACACTAGTGTCCAAATCCTGATCAGATGAGCTTGGCATTTAGTCCACGGGCCCACCAATTTGAGCTACGATTAACTTAACCTCCAAAGTGGTATTGTTTAGAAAGTATGCGTCTTCACGATCAAATAGTAAAACAATCTATTACGCCATTAAGTAAGCAATTAGTGGCAAACATGTTTTTCCCCGAGCATTGTTCTTGCTTCTTGAAGCAGATATTGTAATTTTAAATGGCGACCTTGTATTTTTTACTAAGTTCTTGAGCGTCAAATTATGATGATAATAATAAATAGTAATAGTAATAATACATTTTATTTTTAATTTTCCTTTATTAAAGTGCTAGCCACGTTCAATACCTCTAACAAGATATCACTGAGAAAATACAGATCACAAGGCTTAAAAAAAAAAAAAAAACACAGACCTACATATAAATAAATTCAAGAAAATAATAATTGTTATTAAACCTTGGACAAATAATTTAAGCTACAGTAAACAGTTTTCTCGTCTTAAGAAAATTCAAACCATGATAAGACACACTAGCGTTAGGTCCTAATCACCTACTCAACAAGTATAACCACTAATTGCTTAGAGGCCTAGTTGAAAAGATACTTTGAGAAAGGGAAAGGTTAAAATATAGTTTTGATTCTAATGTATTGTAAAATAAAGAAAATAATAAATAGTTCCGTGAAAAATGTTTGTCTGGTCGCGAATGTTTGAACATAAGTATACCTGTAAATTCAAGAGGAGGAATGTCAAAAACAGATATTTATGAGCAGGGCCGGATTAAGTCCTTTAGAGGCCCTAAGCTCTTAAACGATTTAGGTGCCCCCCTATTATATCTATATCAATAATCAAAATATCAACAAATATAAACCATAAAATAAATTTTATTTTTCTAACCAAAACTTATACGTAATATATAATAAAATGTTTATATTTGTAAACGCCCACTTTCTTTATTTTAAGAAAGTGTTCTTCTACTTTTTCTATTAGCAAATTTTTGATCACACCCTCAAAACTAATTTTCCGTAACACATCTGCCTCTATACATTTGGAAAGGCACACTCAACACTGAATTCTACAATTATTATTTTATAAAGTTCTGCATAAGTGAATTTGGTTCTTACAGTTTTTGTTGAATTAAATTTATGCCGCACACAAGAATGAAACGGCTGAAGCTCAACTGAAAAATTATTGTTTAAGTTCTCTGGGTAAGCCTTAGTCAGATTTTCACAACCCTGAGTTGAAAACTTGCATAAAGTGATTTTAAATAATAAAAGGAAAATAGTAATAAATAAAATAAAAAACCTAACCTCACCTTACCTAACCTAAGAAAGCATCTGGTTTATTTTCCCCTTTGTATGGTGAGCAGCAAGAAGGCCCCGTAAACTCGACTCCCGCCAAAATGTTAATTGTGCTGCTATTAAAATTATTAGACAGTAAAACCAGGATTATTAAACATAGTGGCTGTCATCACTGTTTTCATCATTATGGGATGACATCTTTGTATGACCCGGATAGATATGAATACCGGAACCGGGAGGTTAGTTAGACAAAGCGAAAAATTAAATAATTAAGAAGTGCATATCAGTAAGTGATTATCACGCTCACACGCTGCTTTTAGCAAATTGTTTATTAATTCCTATCGTATCTTACAATATTTTGTGGTTAGTTTATTAAATTAGCAAAACACGTCATAAATAAAACATAGGCCTATATTTCTTTAAGTATCTGGTAGGTCAAATGGGTACTAAAAATTAAGCTATTCGTGGAATTTTTCACTAAAAATATTTTAATTGTTTTCTATGTGTAGTTTTGTGGTGTTCCCTTTCCCTGATGCCCTAAGCAAGTGCTTAGTTTGCTTAGTGGTTAATCCGGCCCTGTTTATGAGTTATTTAAAGGTGAGCAGGAAGTTTCAGAGATTACATTTGTTTAGTCGGCTGAGGCTTTCCAGCATTAAAAAAAATCAGATGATACTTGACCAAAAATGTTGTATTTTTAAACTTATTGGTTTGTTAAACTATACGTTCAAATATATTATGATAGTATATATTTGTCAATATATTTAATTATACATAGTTGAAATGTGTATACATTATATATACATTATATATATAGTTAAAAATACAGGCCCTTTATATTTTATAATTGGATTTGCCACATCTCTATATCAAATCTAGGGAACAGATCCTCGTGCTACCACATGATTATCTCAGATAATATTGTCGGGAAATTGGTTTCAATCTCGTGACCTTGGTAAGGATGAAGGATGGTAATTTTGTACCTCAACTTTCGAGGTGAAGACCCCCCTTGGAGGCCATCTTGAAGATCATGTCAATTTGTTCGCTACACTTTGATGTACATCTTCCTCTGATATTATTTGTTCTGCGCATGCGCCGTCCAGCCTTGGTCCTTATGAGTGACAACTGACCTTCAGAAAATAGCTAGTCTAGCACTGTTCTTATTGCGTGGTGATATTATGTTACTGGAACACTAATTCAAAGTGAGATTTCCGTAACACGATTATAACCAGCATTAACTAAGTCAGCAACACAATCTAACACAGACCTTGCAATATGTGCTTCAATATTGACGCATTTTTCAAGATACGCACCGAGAGGGGAGGGGTGTCTCTTCACCCCTTAAACCTATAGATGGGACACTTAACTGTTGATGTGAAATTTACTCAAAATACAATCTGCATACCTGAAATGTAACAAAAAAATAAATAGATACACAGTCTCAAATTAAAATGTTTGTGATTTTTAACGCCAACTTATTTAGATACTCATACATTTTATTTACTTAATGGGTACATAATTTTAACTGACTTTACTCGGTTGTTTTTTGTTTTCCTGGTATGATCTTATTGAGTTATGGCCATGTAATGCATTACGTTTATACATGGATAAAAGGGGCCCCAATAATAGGTTTGATACACCCTCTACCCCTAAACATGCCTTCCTACACTTTTGATGGTACGCTTTATTTAGCTGAAAACTACTTTGAATTACTTGCATAATGTCCCTCTCTCACCTAATAACCAGCATTCTCCTACCCGGGTATCTGATAACACGGGCATTACATTATTTTATGACTCAGCAGCCAGAATAAAACCATGATCCATAGAAGCCGGGATGGAACCAGGTCTCCTGGCATCTAGAATGGAAGCAGTGTACTAAAGTAACCAGTCGTTCTTGCCACTGCTCTACTATATGAACTATGTTGAGCACTACACAATATTGTACTGTTTTTCTACTCTATGTCATGTTGGTCACCCCTGGCCATGGACGAAAGTGAGTACATCCCCGGCCCCTCTCCTCACTCGCATGCTGGTGATAGTTGAACGAACTATATTGTGCGGCCACCATAACCACGAGAGTATGCCTCGAGGGTCCGTTCTCAGGCCCAGCGAATCATATTTGAACACCTCCTCGCATAGTAAGCCCTCATAGCACTCTCGCACACCCTTTGAGCAGGACTACTGACACTTGAACACCTCCTCACAAAGGAAGCCCTCCTGATACTATCTTACACCTCTGAGCAGGAATACTGACACTTAAACACCTCCTCACGTAGGAAACCCTCTGATACTATCTTACTTACACCTCTTGAGCAGGAATACTGACACTTAACACCTCCTCACGTATTAAACCTCCTGATACTTCTTACTACACTCTTGAGCATGAATACTGAACACTTAAACACCTCCTCACAAAGGAAGCCCTCCTGATACTATCCTACTTACACCCTTGAGCAGGAATACTGACACTTATACAACCTCCTCACAAAGGAAGCCTCCTGATACTCTCCACCTCAAATCTCTCTGGCAGCACTACTGACACTTGAACACCTCCTCACAAAGGAAGCCCTCCTGATACTCTTCACCTCAAATCTCTCTGCACACTACTGACACTTGAACACCTCCTCACGTAGGAAACCCTCCTGATACTCTCCCCTCAAACCTCTCTGACAATACTACTGAAACTTGAACACCTCCTCACGTAGGAAACCCTCCTGATACTCTCCTCGTCACATCTATCGAACAGGACTATTAACACTTGAACACCTCCTCGCATAGGAAGCCCTCCTGATACTTTCTTCCTCATGTCTCTGGAGCAGGACTAATGATTATATTTGGTTCTCTTTCATGTTCTTTAGAATCTAACCTTAGCTTACATGAAAGGTAGCAATTTACCCTAAATTCTTCCCCTATAGTAGCCTATATTATAGGCCCGTAGTCTGTCAAGGTAAGAATGCTCTCTTTCAGGCTGAATTGAGTGTAACTCTCTTCCTCGTGTTTCTTATGGTGTTTGAACATTCATTAATATATATATATATATTATAATATATATAATATATATATATAATAGCCTGCCCTGGGCACAGTCTGCATTTTCACAACTGGAACTGACTACCTGAGCTGTGGCGTGCGAGGAGTTGACGCAGAAGATAAGTTTATACAAGTTAAATAGCTTTCCTTCCAATCTGTACCCTTATTAAAGTGTGCGATAGTAAAATATGGACTACTTTAATTTGAACAAATCGATATTTATAATTTGATGTAAAAATCTAAATGTTTCCTGAAACTAAACTGCTGCCATCTGTGCACAGTCCCTAGCCCAGCCTGCTATTCGGTCCATCGATTAGCTAGAAGACCGCCTTAAAGTGCTACCAAAATATTCTTCTCGAGATGTAAAACGGTCGCTATAAAGAGGGTTTTACGGTTTGTGATTCTGAGCGTGGAGAAAACAACAAAAGGAGAACTTCCCTAAAGTTTATGGGATAAATAGAAGCGAACCTCTTCCAACAAATCTCGATTTCAGGACGTCCTCTTCTCCTGGAATTCTCCACTCGTAACACAATTTTTTTTTGTAGATGTTTATGTAAGACATTGTGAAAGTGATATTCACCTCTAGATCTATAACTTATTTTAAGTCGTCCTACTGTTTGTCAATCTCGAACTATCTCAATCACAGAGTTACAGAGGTCACAATAATATAACTGTAGCAAATATCTCGAGAAAAAAGCTGCACAATTTGAAATATTAGGACTGAAACAACTATTACTGGGATATTATCTACAAAGAGAAAAGCTACCATAACGTAGCTAATATTTTAATAATATACCTAAAGAAGTTCAAGATAGCATAACTCCATTTAATATTTTGGGGATATATCTACAGATATTTAAGATACCAGAACTGCAACCAATATTACGGTTAAAGAGGGTCAAGATACCAAAAACTGCTGCTAATATTACGAAAATATCTACATAGTTTCGAGATACCAGAACTCCAGCTAATATTACGGAATATATCTTCAGAGATTCAATATTCCAAAACTGCAGATGATATTACAGGGATATTATCTACAGAGAGTCAAGATACCAAAACTGCAGATAATATTACAGGAATATTATCTATAGAGGATCAAGATACCAAACCTGTAGCTAATATTTCGGGAGAGAGCTATAAATGTTAGTACATCAAGTCTTCAGAAATATTTTTGGGATAAAGCTACAAAGTTCAGAATACCAGGACTTCATCAAATGGATAAAGAGTGAGCTATTATATTATTATATTATATTATTATATTATATTATTATTATTAGCACCGCGTCTTACTACCCGTTCGGGTTATAGGCACTTACGCTAATGTGTAATGGTAGGGTGATGTGGAGATGAAATGGAGGACCTACAGTTTAACTGAGATCCGAACCACGGTGGAGGTCTGGCATTCCTCACATTCACAAGTTGTGATTAATACACATCTTGTCAGAGGTGAAGGAAGGGTTTGGCAATCAGATAAATCTGTGCCGGGACCGAGGATTGAACCCTGGACCCCAGCACAGAAATCTGACACCTTACCCCTAGACCACCAGGTCACCGTGAGTTTATAGGCAAGGGTGTGTCCCCCTACCCCCTCAATGTTGGTTAAAAGCTTGAAAGTTGGAAATTTTTGTGAGATTTGAGATTTGGAGTTGGGAAATTCTAGGCTTATTCTGTACCCCATTACTTTCTATTATGAAAGTCTTTAACCACAGACTTGTACAGACAAATTTAAAATTTCCCAAATGTTGATCCCTACTCTACAAAAATTCCCAACTTCAAAAATCGTCAAACATTTAAAGGAGATTCCTTGTTTAGTAAATTGTATAAATCTTAGTTAATCAAGTAGTCTAGTAGCGCCGTTGTCAGTAGGCAGAGACAACGGCCGCTGAGTGTATGTCAAATGCGGTATGGAAACGAATCATAAGGGAACATAAGCTGCCCAGTAGCAAAATTTCACTCAACCAGCAATGGGGGGGGGGGGGGGGGGGGAAATTGGGGGCTTAAACTACTCTCGAAATTTTATGAACAAAATGGCTTTATTTATGTTTCAAACAATATAAAAATTAAGATACAAGTACAAATTATGGGGCTGTGCTAACATAAAAAGCACTTCAGAGAGCTTCTAGAGTTGTTTAATATTTTGTAATTTTTTCTAGCCTTCGGTAGTTAGGGGGCTATGTTGCCATAAATAAAACACTTCAGATAGCTTCTAGAGGTGTTTAATATCTAGAAATTTTCCCAGCCTTTGGCAGTTAGGGGTTTATGGTGCCATAAAAAGACACTTCAAATAGCTTTTAGAGGTGTTTAATATCTAGAAATGTTCCCAGCCTTCAGCAGTAGGGGGTTATGTTAGTATAAAAAAACACTTCAGATTGCTTCTAGAGGTGTTTAGTGTTTAGAATTTTTCCTAGCCTTCAGCAGTTAGGGGGTAATGTTGCCATATAAAACATTTCAGATATCTTCTAGAACTGTTTATCAATTAGAATCATTTCTAGTTTCCGGCAATTGGGGGATGTGCCCACCAACCCCCCTCCCCCCCCCCCCGAAATTATTGGTGGGCTACGGCCTTACAAATAAATTAATTAAAAAATACAGTTGCCTAAAGGCTCGGCTTAAGGCTTGATTATCATCCCAAATAAAAAAAAAATCGGAGCCTTCTTATGGTCCTCCTCCCCCCTCCCCCTCGTTCTCAACATTGCCCTTATTGTACTCTCCTTTGCTACTTGGGAATTTTTCTAATTTCTAAATGCTTAGAGTTGGGAAAAACACTGGTTCACCCCCCAAAATATATTTCGTTCAACGCCCCTGTCTATAGGGAGACCCAGTCTATAGAAGTAACCAACTTATAATGGGACTCGTCTATAGGGTTAAACAGTTTATAGGGGCACCTAGCCTGAAGAAGTAACCAGGTTATGGGGTAGCCCAGCCTATAGGGGTAGCCAGCTTAAAGGGAGACCCTCCCTTTAGAAATAACCAGTTTATAAAAATAATTCAGCCCATAGAAGAGGGCTTAAACGTGATTCCCCTCCTCACATCTCATTCAAGCGTCTTAACCGCTCAGCTAGTGAGAGCAGTGGAATATGGTGTCGAGTAGGCAGGCGTGTTAGTCTCTCAGCTAGTGAGAGCAGTGGAAGATGGTGTCGAGTAGGCAGGCGTGTTAGTCTCTCAGCTAGTGAGAGCAGTGGAAGATGGTGTCGAGTAGGCAGGCGTGTTAGTCTCTCAGCTAGTGAGAGCAGTGGAAGATGGTGTCGAGTAGGCAGGCGTGTTAGTCTCTCAGCTAGTGAGAGCAGTGGAAGATGGTGTCGAGTAGGCAGGCGTGTTAGTCTCTCAGCTAGTGAGAGCAGTGGAAGATGGTGTCGATTAGGCAGGCGTGTTAGTCTCTCAGCTAGTGAGAGCAGTGGAAGATGGTGTCAAGTAGGTAGGCGGTTTAGTCCCTCAGCTAGTGAGAGCAGTGGAAGATGGTGTCAAGTAGGTAGGCGGTTTAGTCCCTCAGCTAGTGAGAGCAGTGGAAGATGGTGTCAAGTAGGTAGGCGGTTTAGTCCCTCAGCTAGTGAGAGCAGTGGAAGATGGTGTCGAGTAGGCAGGCGTGTTAATCCCTCAACTAGTGGGAACAGTGGAAGATGGTGTCGAGTAGGTAGGCGTGTTAGTCTCTCAGCTAGTGAGAGCAGTGGAAGATGGTGTCGAGTAGGCAGGCGTGTTAGTCTCTCAGCTAGTGAGAGCAGTGGAAGATGGTGTCAAGTAGGTAGGCGGTTTAGTCCCTCAGCTAGTGAGAGCAGTGGAAGATGGTGTCAAGTAGGTAGGCGGTTTAGTCCCTCAGCTAGTGAGAGCAGTGGAAGATGGTGTCGAGTAGGTAGGCGGTTTAGTCCCTCAGCTAGTGAGAGCAGTGGAGGATGGTGTCAAGTAGGTAGGCGGTTTAGTCCCTCAGCTAGTGAGAGCAGTGGAAGATGGTGTCAAGTAGGTAGGCGGTTTAGTCCCTCAGCTAGTGAGAGCAGTGGAAGATGGTGTCAAGTAGGTAGGCGGTTTAGTCCCTCAGCTAGTGAGAGCAGTGGAAGATGGTGTCAAGTAGGTAGGCGGTTTAGTCCCTCAGCTAGTGAGAGCAGTGGAAGATGGTGTCGAGTAGGCAGGCGTGTTAATCCCTCAACTAGTGGGAACAGTGGAAGATGGTGTCGAGTAGGTAGGCGTGTTAGTCTCTCAGCTAGTGAGAGCAGTGGAAGATGGTGTTGAGTAGGTAAGCGGTTTAGTCCCTCAGCTAGTGAGAGCAGTGGAAGATGGTTTCAAGTAGGTAGGCGGTTTAGTCCCTCAGCTAGTGGGAACAGTGGAAGATGGTGTCAAGTAGGTAGGCGGTTTAGTCCCTCAGCTAGTGAGAGCAGTGGAAGATGGTGTCGAGTAGGTAGGCGGTTTAGTCCCTCAGCTAGTGAGAGCAGTGGAAGATGGTGTCAAGTAGGTAGGCGGTTTAGTCCTTCAGCTAGTGAGAGCAGTGGAAGATGGTGTCGAGTAGGTAGGCGGTTTAGTCCCTCAGCTAGTGAGAGCAGTGGAAGATGGTGTTGAGTAGGTAGGCGGTTTAGTCCCTCAGCTAGTGAGAGCAGTGGAAGATGGTGTCAAGTAGGTAGGCGGTTTAGTCCCTCAGCTAGTGAGAGCAGTGGAAGATGGTGTCGAGTAGGTAGGCGGTTTAGTCCCTCAGCTAGTGAGAGCAGTGGAAAATGGTGTCAAGTAGGTAGGCGGTTTAGTCCCTCAGCTAGTGGGAACAGTGGAAGATGGTGTCAAGTAGGTAGGCGGTTTAGTCCCTCAGCTAGTGAGAGCAGTGGAAGATGGTGTCAAGTAGGTAGGCGGTTTAGTCCCTCAGCTAGTGAGAGCAGTGGAAGATGGTGTCGAGTAGGTAGGCGGTTTAGTCCCTCAGCTAGTGAGAGCACTGGAAGATGGTGTCAAGTAGGTAGGCGGTTTAGTCCCTCAGCTAGTGAGAGCAGTGGAAGATGGTGTCAAGTAGGTAGGCGGTTTAGTCCCTCAGCTAGTGAGAGCAGTGGAAGATGGTGTCAAGTAGGTAGGCGGTTTAGTCCCTCAGCTAGTGAGAGCAGTGGAAGATGGTGTCGAGTAGGTAGGCGGTTTAGTCCCTCAGCTAGTGAGAGCACTGGAAGATGGTGTCAAGTAGGTAGGCGGTTTAGTCCCTCAGCTAGTGGGAACAGTGGAAGATGGTGTCTCTAGACTAATATATTCTTCTCGCTGAAAATTTAACGACTCGAAAGAAGGAAGAGAATTCGCTCATTGCGACTCTCCTTAGTTGACCTCTGGCCCGCAATCAGCCAATCGACTTGTCTCTGCCCTCTTCCTTGCCGTTGATTGAATAATGTGATGGGAGGATAGATGGACACAGCATAGGCCTCATCAGCAGAACTCTTTGTGTGTGGCTTGTGAACATTCTAGAGCCAGTAAATACATGTAGAGATGTGGAAAAAAAGTATAGATACTTAAATATCGATATTTTCCTTTCCATAACAATACATTTTAATCTATATCTTTGTTTCGATTCATTTATTAGTAGGTATACCTAAGTATTAATACCCTGGTACCCACTTCAGTGGTCGAATGGTCTCAGAGTCTAAAGCAGGGGCCAAACTTGTGACAGAACCTCGCATCGTCTCGTATCCTCGACGCACTCAGGGCTGGAGAGGGTTGACGATAGGCGTGATACATCCGAGACAGCATTTCGGCCAATCAAACAAATCCTCGTCCATCGCGATCATCGTAGCTTTCCATATTTCCCATTAGTTGGTGTACTTTAGCAGTGGAATGCAGATGCTAAGACCAGTGGCGTAACATCAACAGCGAGGATCCTTATGTAGCGTTAGTCAATGGGCCCTTTAAAGAAGGATTTTTTACTAAAAATAGATTTAAAAAAAATGTTGTAAGCTTATATGACAATTTAGATTAACAAATTTATTAATAACACACATGGGTACTTTTATGCGCACCATATTATATGTATTTTTTTATAAAATTATATAAAAGAATGATAAAATATTATTTTTCTATATTTTCAAACATTTTTAAATATGCCCGAGTCAAAAAAACAAACAAAACATCAGTTGATTTTTTTTATATTTGTACTTATTTTTATAAGGTACGATTTACCCAAAATTTAATACTATAACCTCGTAATCTTGACAAAATTGTTTAGTTATTGGTCCAATCAGCGCACATCCATCCATCCATCGTTAGAAAAATGTTATCAATAATATAACTTTTGGTTTTAAAAAGTAATACCGAATAGTGTAACATGAAAAGTAGTCAAAAGTCGTGATTCAAAGAAAAACATTAACATTAAATGTTGGTGGCTTTTATAATATTATTAGGAACTAGATACACTTAAATTTTTATTTTCTCTACTTTTTTGAATTTCATTTCTGCGAAATTTCTTACAGTATTCTTGACATTTGATTCATGCGTTTGCTGGTTATTAATTGAGAAGATAGCAAGTCCCGACAATATCCCTTTCTTCTTTTATTGTACTTCGTAAATATTTCTTTATTCCTTTTAAGAATGACCTTTCCGATGTTGCCACGTTTAGCTAAGTTACTTCTCTCATTGAAGACATTTTATCTGTTCATGGTCTTTAACTAGTCCTGAATGATAGTTGCCTTCTGAAGGAAGACATTAAATCCGATTAGTACTCATTGTAGTTCTGCAGCTTCATTTAGTTAGTCATCAGTTTCTGTTTGTATAATTATATGGTGCAATCCAGTAAAGTTATCAGCAATTTCATTTTAACATTCAAACGTCTCTGGATTTCCATTACAGTTTTGTTAAAGTTAGCATTGTAAACTTCAGTTTTAAAACGAAGTTATGCATTTATAATCGTCTGATCTTCTCATAGCTAACTATCTAATCGTTTAACATTACTCCTAAGTATATATTGAAATGTTTGTTCTATTCTCCATATTAATACCATGTTTTTTTTGAACTTTGATTAAATAAACTAAATTTTTCCTTGATACCTGCAGACTTTCCAAAACATTGTTTAGCAACAGAATGTCTTTCATCAGATCAACCAACATTTTGTGATTGTAATACGTCAGAGATAATGGGGGGGGGGGGGGGAATGGGGCATTTCTTATAGAATTGCCTAAGTTTTCATCTTTATTATGCTTATTATATAATTATTATATTAGCTACACTTACTCATAAAATTAATTATAACTTTTTTTTACCAAACATATTAGATTTAACAAATAAAGAAGATGCTAAGGTATAATTTTCTCTTCCTCAATGGGCCCCCAGAGCTCTGGGTCCTGGTGCGGTTGCCCCAACTGCACCATGGGATGGTACGCCACTGGCTAGGACTGTGGATAAACAACAAGAAGGTGCCGCAGCATACATGTATATGCAGTGTGCGACGAAGAAAAGAAGGGAAGGGAAATATTGAGAGACATACCAGTAAACAAGAAGGGTGGAATGTAACGGTAATAATGTTCTGGTTTATTTGAAATTCCAAAAGTCAATGGACAATATAAACATTTTACAAGAATGGCACTGACTAGTTTTAAATATCTCATAAGTTTGATTGGTTGTAGAATGTTGAAGTAGAATACACACAAGTGATACACGAGGAAAGCCTTCAGTGTTCAGGAAAAAAGCTTGTAGCAACGATGTGCTTTCTAGCCACCGGTGATTCCTCCTACTGATTTACAATATTTTTTTCAAAATCTTAAAACAAGCTATCAGCTTTTTCTTAGAGATGACAATAATAAGTTTGTCGTTTTTTTTCTTGCAAGCATCAGCATTGATTCCCATTTTTCTTACTATTTATTCCGATTGAATTTAGTTGAAATTCTATGGGTGTTTGGTACCACACAACAATTTTTTCTGTTCATACATTTTAATGAAATTAGAAAAAAAAAATTCCTTGGTCCACTCCATTTACTGCACTAAAGCAGGGTTTCCACATGCAATGATTATTGGCGCCACTCAACTGGCGCCAGTTTAGTGGCATATGGAAACCTTTAAATTCAACTGGCGGCCACTAATCATAGCGCCAGTAAAGTAAGGAGCAGTTGAACTTTTTGGTGCCAGTATCTTGTTTGTTTGTAAACAGTGTTTAAATTGATAATAGTTTTTTTTTTACGAACGATGGTGACACTAGAAAATAAATGATCAACAAAATATATAATAATGTTCCTCGAGGTATATGAACAGTATCCATGCTTGTGTAACCACAACATTTCTTCATTAATAAAGACAGAAATAAAATAGACGAGGCATTGAGAAAAATAGTCGAGGTTATGTCCGATGCAGTCACAGAATTTAGTCTAAGCACTGCAAAGGCCAAAATACGTAGTATTCGAAATCCATTTACGAACCCATAATCTATGCTTTCGCTTCTTTCTTTTTAATTTTTTCTTGAGTTCTAAAGACACGATTTGCACTACGACATCAATATTTGCATTAACTACAGCAGTTGACGCCATGTTGAATACTGCGCCAGTAGAAAAATGGTTGATGAATGTGGAGACACAAACTAGCGCTATTAATATTGGCGCCATTAAACTGGCATACTCCTGGCGCCAATAATCATTGCATGTGGAAACCCCGCTTAAGAAAGCTAAATGAATAAAATCCGAGCCGTGACAGTGTTTGGCTCGGAGCATGTTCAGACATGTTTCCTCATCCCGCATCTTACCTTTGATGCGACGGAGCAATACCGACCAGAAGCGGGTCGCAGCAATCCGATCTGATCAGCGAACATGTTCAGGTCGAGGTAACATGGTCCCGTCCTAATTACCGCGTTCAAGATACGCGTCGTGAATACGAGGTTATGTTACAAGTGAGGATCTTGATTGAGGCATCACTCTCGTAGACCACTTAGAAAGTACTTAAAATTTAAATACATACATACCTATATACAATTTCATGATAATCACTGAATAATCAGAGACAGGTTTAGGGTTAGTCACGAGAGAACCGGATGTAAGGATATGTGATCTAAGAGCGAAATTATTTGTTTCTATTCCTTTCTCTCCTAGATGTATATTATATAATATATAACTTGCATGATGCACTCACAACTTTTGGGGGTACGAAGTTGAAGATAAATCATGTTTGGGGGTACGTGAACCAAAAAGTTTGAATGACACTGGACTAGTCTGCCAGGATTCGGGATTATAATCCTAGTCGGGTGAACTGAGGTTTTTTCCCCCTTAATGGTTTTTCACTCTTCCTGAATGCAGATGCAGGCACATTTTCTTTAAATTAATTATTTCTCATCTCTGACACATTAGCGTAATTAGTACATATGCATACAACCCGAACGGGTAGTAAGACGCGGTGCTAAAATCAACACAAAACATCCTCGTATCGAGTGGTATCGAAATAATTAATCAATTCTATTTTTAATTCGTGTATTGTAATGTTATATTTTTATATCCATACTCTGAGTGTCTGATGAATATATACTTATACTTCCTTCGTGATATAATACACAAATAGGAACAACTATACTATAATATAAAAGTTGTATTTATTGTTACTAGATAAATACAGAAATTCCGATGGATATATAAAATAAAGTCAACATTTTTGTATTTAAAAAAACACTAAAATATATCATATTTATTAAAATGCCCTGATTACTCTTTTGATACCGATACTTACTGTTATCGATCATATTATTTCGATTTAAATACGGTATAGGCCTTGTAATGATACTGTTTTTGGACCCCTCCCATATATTAAAAAAGTCATGGATGAAGTGTATTTTTCTTCTAAGTAGACCTATGTAAAAATTCCTTTTAATACTTCATCCATGTAAAATCACATGTTTTTAGAAGTAAATTCAATACACTACGTTTCAAAACTTTTTTGTTTCTTTAAAAGATCAACTCCGTTGTCTTAAAAATATCTTATGACTCGCTGGCTCCCTCTACCCAATAGGAAGCCAGCCTTCATAACATCAGGTCACCAGGAGTTTTTCTATTAGTTAGTTTTGACACTGGTTGATAAGGGGTCCAAGAGGCAAGGGGTAGGTCATATATAAGCAACTTGTCCGTATGAATCCATAGCAATGTCGGTAATATAAGACAGTAAGTAACTTAACTCCGAGTAGTGCCTGTAATATAAGACAGTAGTAACCTAAATCTACACAACACACAGTACTCAGAACACGCAACGTGTGATATCACAGAAAAACCATTTGTGAATAAACAAAAACTGTATCATTCAATATCATATCTTCAGTACCGAAGGTGTAATCATCTAAATAAATATAGTACAGCATAAAAAGTCTTGTTCATTTAATAAGATTAAATATCAGAAATAATCAGATCAAATAACCACGTGCAAGTGCTCATGGTCGCGTCGTCATCATCGTAAAACACGTTATCGTTATAAATAGTGCTCAATCACAGAGCAATATCACATATATAATCTCGTATCATAATAATTGTCTCCCAATCGCGGGGCATTAAATCCGATATCCTAATAATTGGCGCCCATCACGGGCCGATATAGCTCCGTATCGTAATAGCCTACATAATTTTCTTCCCATACTAGAAAAGAGTAAAGTACGTATGATTTTGTTTATATATTCCGTCCTTTAATCCTGTAGTTGAGTGTTAAGGGAGTCAAACTGCATGTCAAGTAGACCCTGATCCAATTATGTTTGTTCCCGTGGTTGAGTGGTTAGGGAGACTGACTACATGTCTAGAGGACCTTGTCAAAAACACTGGGGGACAGCTGATAGAGTTTGTTACAGTCACAAACACTGAGGTACAGATGACAGAGTTTGTTACAATCACAAACACTGAGGTACAGCTGATAAAGTTTGTTACAATCACAAACACTGAGGTTCGGCTGATAAAGTTTGTTACATCACAAACACTGAAGTACATCTGAAAGTGTTTGTCACAATCACAAACACTGAGGTACAGTTGACAGAGTTTGTTACAGTCAGAATAGGCGCCGACTTGTAACAAAACATTGGGGGGGGGGGGGAGGGGTGCTCTATAAAAAGGGGCGTGGGTGTGATATAACATTTGAAAATTTTCAAGCACTGTATTTAAAAAATGGCCAAAATTAAGGTGCAATTTGTTAGTATCAATGTATGCTTAGTAAAATAAAATGAATTTAATAAAAGAAACCAAACATGCACAGCACAAAAATAATACATACAATATGAGTACTGCCACTAACCAAACTATAATGGGAACAGGTTGACATATGCCAGGCCATCTGTCGGTTCACGAGTGGCGAGTGCTACCAACTTAATCACCCTTGCTTACATATCAGATTGCAGCACCTGCCATTTGCTACGCTAGAAAACACTGTTCGCAGAGCAACCCTAGGCTATAGCCAAGATAGAACTAGCGTCGTAATATTAAGGTTTTAAAAAGGCTGAAATATTGGGGGTGCTTAGCACCCCTGGAAATATTTTTGGGGGTGCTTAATATGCGAAGCACCCCACAGTTGGCGCCTATGACAGTCACATATACTGAAGGAGAACTGAAAAAGTTTGTTACAATCACAAATACTGAGGGACAGCTGAGAGTGTTTGTTACAGTCACAAACACTGAGTTACAGCTAACAAGAGATTGTTTCAAAGTTAATAGGTAAAATTGTTAAACATGATCAATAATAAACTTCATGTTTTTTTTGGTTAGTTTTGTTGATTCTGCTGTGAATTTTAGTTACAAAGGACCAGAAAATCTTAAAATACCTAGTTGAAAGTTTAATAAGATTCTTAGATTCTTAGAATCAATGTCAACGCTGGCCCCTTTATGACATTACATACAGACCTCTCTATTCTTACAAGGAAACAATTTATTCTATTTAAAAGTCCTATAGAAATATGAATATTGTTACACAAAACGCATAATCCATCTTTCTGTCCTATCTAGTTATTTGGTGTCCTTTATAGCAACGTCCTCTAAATCTTTTATACAGTAGCCCCATGACTTCTTTGGTGCTGACTGACAGCTCACAGCTGACAGTTGACGGCTTTGAAAAGTTACCAGACCAAATTATGTATCCCTACACCGAACCATATGATCTGCAAAAACATGTGTTTAACAGCTGTCACTTTTGACAGTCAAAATTTAGGTATACACCTAAATGTTGACTGTCAGAAGTCAGCTGTGAGCTGTCAGCCAGTACCAAAGAAGTCATGGGGCTACTGTAGGTCTTCCTGCCCACTTGTGTTGCAAGAGTCATAAGCCGATCATACTTGTGTCACTCTTCCACGGCATATGCCGTGCGTGTTTGTGTTTGTGTTTCCACCTCTCCTTCTTAGTTTAGGTTCAACCATCCTCTTCTCCCTCAAGGCTAATGACGTCATTTTGGAACCGGTCAGGGTGACTGGCCTTCGATCGTCACAGCGTGTCCTTTCACTTTCCAATAGCAGCTGATGGGCTGGCATGGTCATCTCTTGCATGTGTCAGCACAACTGTTCAAACTATGATTTCCCATCCTCTCTCCAGGAGAATGCTGGGGAATTTACTGAATATCCTCCTTACTCTTCCTGTTTGATTAGGTTAGAACGTTCAAGTCATTCAAACGCAAAAATTTCATGAATGCCACCTCCTCCTTACATCCGAGAACAATCAGCCACCTCCTGCTGACAGCTGAGGACAATCAATCCATCTCCTGCTGGTATCTGAGGACAATCAGTCCGCCTCCTACTGGCATCTGAGGACAACTAGTCACCTCCTGTTGACATTTGATGACAATTAATCCGCCTCCTGCCAGCAGCTGAGAACAATAAGCCACTCCTCCTGGCAGCTGAGAACAATAAATCCGCCTTCTGCTGGCAGCTGATGATAATTATCCACCTCCTGCTGCCAACTGAGGACAATCAGCTTATTCATGCTGCTGAGGACAATCAACCTCTTCATGCTGCCAACTGAGGACAATCAGCTTATTCATGCTGCTGAGGACAATCAGCCTCTTCATGCTGCCAACTGAGGACAATCAGCTTATTCATGCTGCTGAGGACAATCAACCTCTTCATGCTGCCAACTGAGGACAATCAGCTTATTCATGCTGCTGAGGACAATCAGCCTCTTCATGCTGCCAACTGAGGACAATCAGCTTATTCATGCTGCTGAGGACAATCAGCCTCTTCATGCTGCTAACTGAGGACAATCAGCCTCTTCATGCTGCCATCTGAGGACAATCAGCCTCTTCATGCTGCCATCTGAGGACAATCAGCCTCTTCATGCTGCCATCTGAGGACAATCAGCCTCTTCATGCTGCCATCTGAGGACAATCAGCCTCTTCATGCTGCCATCTGAGGACAATCAGCCTCTTCATGCTGCTAACTGAGGACAATCAACCTCTTCATGCTGCCATCTGAGGACAATCAGCCTCTTCATGCTGCCATCTGAGGACAATCAGCCTCTTCATGCTGCTAACTGAGGACAATCAACCTCTTCATGCTGCCATCTGAGGACAATCAGCCTCTTCATGCTGCTAACTGAGGACAATCAGCCTCTTCATGCTGCCATCTGAGGACAATCAGCCTCTTCATGCTGCCATCTGAGGACAATCAGCCTCTTCATGCTGCTAACTGAGGACAATCAGCCTCTTCATGCTGCCAACTGAGGACAATCAGCTTATTCATGCTGCTGAGGACAATCAGCCTCTTCATGCTGCTAACTGAGGACAATCAGCCTCTTCATGCTGCCAACTGAGGACAATCAGCCTCTTCATGCTGCCAACTGAGGACAATCAGCCTCTTCATGCTGCTAACTGAGGACAATCAGCCTCTTCATGCTGCTAACTGAGGACAATCAGCCTCTTCATGCTGCTAACTGAGGACAATCAGCCTCTTCATGCTGCTAACTGAGGACAATCAGCCTCTTCATGCTGCCAACTGAGGACAATCAGCCTCTTCATGCTGCTAACTGAGGACAATCAGCCTCTTCATGCTGCTAACTGAGGACAATCAGCCTCTTCATGCTGCCAACTGAGGACAATCAGCCTCTTCATGCTGCCAACTGAGGACAATCAGCTTATTCATGCTGCTGAGGACAATCAGCCTCTTCATGCTGCTAACTGAGGACAATCAGGCTCTTCATGCTGCTAACTGAGGACAATCAGCCTCTTCATGCTGCCATCTGAGGACAATCACCACCTCCTGCTGGTGACTAAGGACAATCAACCACCTCCTTTTGGCAACTGAAGCCCTTTAGTGCTCACTTGGTGGAACATATATTTATTTTAATAGTTAATACGTTTTAATACTAGGGTAATTTACCGGCTTAATACACAGGGATGGGACGAGGAAGGTAATTTATATGAAATTCACCCACATTAACGTGAAAAGAGCATTATAGAACCACATTAAAATTGACATGTGGATAGTTACGTTAGTTGCATCCTTTCAGTGCTCTAATCCCAATCTCTTTATAAACGGCAACCCGATACAATAGTAGCCTGTCGTCTTAAGATGGAGTTGCAGGGAACGCGAGAAAAGGTGTTTTTTCGGTTTTAATTTAGTATTTAAAAAAAAAAATCAAATATTGCTTCTATACAAATCTAGAGTTTAATTTTCTTCACATGGTGATATCAACAGTTGTTAAATAACTATCATGAATATAGTGGCATTATCTAAAAACCTTTTTTAATTTAAGAGAAAACGTTGTCATGAAATACCAGAACACCCTTGACAAATATTTGAGAGCTTTTGAGGTCACCATGTAAAGAAAATTAAACTCTATGTTTGTATAGAAGCAATATTTGATTTATTTTGACCAACAATGTTTTGCAACCAACACTAATATTTTTTCGCATTCCCTACATCCCTACCTCAAGACCGCTCGACTGCCGCTGTGGGAGCCTCTATTAATGGCCGTGTTCTATATAATCAGACTGCACTTGAGTGATAGGAAATAACAGGAAACTCGTTAAATAATTCATTGCTAGAATTCAGATGAGGGCAGCCCCTGCCAGTTTTACTGACCCTAATTATCTACCCCCACATACACACTTCCATCCCAAGGGTGGACCAATCTACCCCCACATACACACTTCCATCCCAAGGGTGGACCAATCTACCCCCACATACACACTTCCATCCCAAGGGTGGACCAATCTACCCCCACATACACACTTCCATCCCAAGGGTTGACCAATCTACCCCCACATACACACTTCCATCCCAAGGGTGGACCAATCTACCCCCACATACACACTTCCATCCCAAGGGTGGACCAATCTACCCCCACATACACACTTCCATCCCAAGGGTGGACCAATCTACCCCCACATACACACTTCCATCCCAAGGGTGGACCAATCTACCCCCACATACACACTTCCATCCCAAGGGTTGACCATTCTACCCCCACATACACACTTCCATCCCAAGGGTGGACCAATCTACCCCCACATACACACTTCCATCCCAAGGGTGGACCAATCTACCCCCACATACACACTTCCATCCCAAGGGTGGACCAATCTACCCCCACATACACACTTCCATCCCAAGGGTTGACCAATCTACCCCCACATACACACTTCCATCCCAAGGGTGGACCAATCTACCCCCACATACACACTTCCATCCCAAGGGTGGACCAATCTACCCCTACATACACACTTCCATCCCAAGGGTGGACCAATCTACCCCCACATACACACTTCCATCCCAAGGGTGGACCAATCTACCCCCACATACACACTTCCATCCCAAGGGTGGACCAATCTACCCCCACATACACACTTCCATCCCAAGGGTGGACCAATCTACCCCCACATACACACTTCCATCCCAAGGGTGGACCAATCTACCCCCACATACACACTTCCATCCCAAGGGTTGACCAATCTACCCCACATACACACTTCCATCCCAAGGGTTGACCAATCTACCCCCACATACACACTTCCATCCCAAGGGTTGACCAATCTACCCCTACATACACACTTCCATCCCAAGGGTTGACCAATCTACCCCCACATACACACTTCCATCCCAAGGGTTGACCAATCTACCCCCACATACACACTTCCATCCCAAGGGTGGACCAATCTACCCCCACATACACACTTCCATCCCAAGGGTTGACCAATCTACCCCTACATACACACTTCCATCCCAAGGGTGGACCAATCTACCCCCACATACACACTTCCATCCCAAGGGTGGACCAATCTTCCCCCACAATCCAGAGAAAGTTGAACCGAGACCTCCTAGATGGTCGTATACTTTTCGGATTGGTCATGACTTTACCATAATAGGTTGGAAGTTGAACAGCATAATTTAGGTTAGTCTATAAAACACGTAACACTGTTGAGAGGGAAGAGGGGGATCTTTAATGTTTATATGGTGTTACTTGTGGGAAGGGTGGCGGGAACATCACAGTGTTACGTAACACAGATCTTACAGTTATATTCAAATGTTGAAAACATAATATTACTTATAGATAACGTCCGATTCTGAATAGTATCCCATCTGAGTCTTTCTTTTAGTGTCACAAAAGCTTCCCATAAGAAATAATGGCACGTAGCACAGGTTGTGGGGGGGGATGGGGGAGGGTAACACCACGTCTTAGTACACGAATATATGTGAATTACTCTAATGGGGTTGGGATGAGGAAGAAATCATTTTAGAGGTAATCTGCCCGCATTTGCGTGGAAGGAGAGTGGGAAACAATTTAGGAAAACCACCCTCATTATATCCGACTGGAATTCTAACCCAGATCTCAGCGTCATTAGAATCTGTTGTGGGAAAGGGGTGGAAGCTGGATGTGTACATGGTGTTACAAGGGGGGTTACGGAGGGTCAATAAAAGTATGAAAAAAAAGCGTTACTTTGTTTATGGATGACCCCTTTGCTCACTTGTTCTTTGGCTACTTTTCGGTACTAGTTCGCTCAATATCAAAGCGACAGCGCATAATTTGAAAGTGTTTGTATTGTGTGTATTTGTAGTGTCGGAGAAGAGATTTTATAATCAAACTTATACTGTTGTTTATTATAATATTAGGTGCGCTATTTATAATAGTTTACAAGTGATGTGTACAATTATTCTGCAAGGAGAATATATCCGACATGTTTAAGTTTCCCTCAAACAAAGATTTAAACCAAAAATGGTTTCGAGTGATCACAAGAAATTCCAGAGTAAGCAAACACAGTCAAACATATTAGAGTACATTGTCGTTTTAGAGGGGAATTTAGATAGCTTATAAAATATGCCTTGAATTATCACTTATTCGTGTTCGTTTAGATTTTCTTCTTGTATTAATGTCAGCTATGAACAAACAAAAATTTACAAGAATAGTAGGTTAAGTATTTCTAAAAATAAAATAGTATCAATTATAGCAATAGATTTTAAACACTCTAGCAATTAGATTATAGAAAATATTTAAAATTCCTTCCTAGAATATGGATCGTATTTTAAGTTTTTTTAATTCTAGAAGTATATGATTATACTATATAAAATACAGAATTATTTAAATACAATTTCATACTATACCTTAAAAATTAATTATTAGTGTCATCGCTATAGCTATGTCCAAACAAAATCACAACTAGGGTTATTGATGCTTTTATAAAATACATTGACCGAACAATAATTGCAAAGTATAATCAATGGTAATATACATTTGTCACCTTTTATATATCAAGATGAAATTCATTATAAAGACCTTCCATATTTTTTTATTTTTTTCACTTGGCCTAGAACTTAACGAAAACTGAATATCATTGTGTTAATTACTTTTAACATTATTTTCCGGGACATCCACTCTAAAATCACTCGTTGAAGCCAGCCGGATAAGATAGTTGTTGATTAATTACATTATAGAAAATACATGCAAGTGTCATATTAAAAAAAAAGTAGGCTTTTGACGTTGTCATTAAAGTAGATAAATGTAATGTATATACGTATATACATAATGTAATGAAATTGATGGGATATGGTACAAGAAAGAAGTTAACTTTTCTACGCACTTAAACTATAAATGTAGTATTATTTTGGAGAGGAGGTCCTTGCGATGGTAGGATTTTTTTATATGAAGAATATATCTTCGTTCATATTGTATTAATTTATTTAACAAATTGGAAACAAATTCTGGGACAAAATCTGGGATTAAGGACTTCGCGACTTCGGTCTTATTTTGGAGCCTATCCTTTAAAGTCAGGGATCAATGGTCACCTTAATATAACAAGCTATAGGCTTATCATTTGCAATCTTGCATTAAGCGTGTGCTAAGCCGTGAAAATTCATGGTTGCTCCTATACTAAACATGGTTTAACTTGAAATATAGTTTTAAAATATCAATAAATGCTAGTTAGAATTCAACACATCTTAGGATTAGATAAAATAAAATAAATTATGTAGCTACCTTTTCACAATACAAGGTAGACAAAACAAAGACTTTTTACTTAGATACTGGGAATATTTTCAAATTATTGTGTAATTGCCATTTAAAACATAGAATTAATATTTTACAATTAAAGTCAAATAAAATATAATAAAGATAAATTTAGGGTAGTATTAATTGTAAAGGCATGGGCTATATTAATATTTAACAAAAACTACATAAGATACACATAGATAACGATCTTCTATTTTGTACCACTTTCCAAGAATGCAAACATTAAATTATTTACATTTAAATACATATAAGCCTTACTCAATTTTATATTTGTAGTTCGTGATTTAAATTCAAAACTTTCTTATACAGAGAGATAAAATTAATTGTTTAGTGATTTTTCTAATATCTATATCATTTTTGCATTTACTAACATTTAATAAACATTTAAATCACATTTCTTAGATTAATTTAGATTTTTACTGTAATGTGTGAAGTAAACAAATTTTAAAATTTACTTTTTGTAGCTTGTATAGTGAACAAATTTCAAACGTAGCCTACTAAATTTTAACATTGTAAGGTAGTTGGAAGTGTCTGTTTTGTTTTGAATACATTTCTGTTGAAATAATAAGAGATAATCCATATAAATGATTTAATTATTTATTACAAAGTGTTCTATGTCCACTTCAAGTCTGCCTGGGAGCATGTAGGGTGATTGATTACTGTTGCTGCTTCGTTCTTATTTCTCTGATAATTACACTCCTAATAGAGAACTCTACAGGAACAGGAGACGGTCCAACAATAAATAACAGTAAATTAATTGGTCAGTTTTTTAATCAATTAAATAACTTAAATATAAGTGATAGACTTGGGAAATTAAGTTTATTTTTTATTACTTCTTAGAGTTGAAAGAAAAGGTCAAACATGTTTTAATAATCACTCACTGTGACGTGATAATAAGAAACAATAAGTTTGATAGTTTTATATCTTAGTCCTCAAAATCCAAAAGAAGTGATCTACATTTGTACTGATGAACATTTAATTTTGACTATAGGCTACCAATGTAAGACATTATGGTTGTTAGGCGAATCGAAAATGCCTTTTAAAGTAACTGCATCTAAGACTTAAGATAAATTATGTTAAATCTTGACAAATTCGACATTAATAATGAAAAATTTAATAATAGCATTGTTGTATTTATATTTGGGAAATCAATGTGCCTGATTATAAAACCTCTAGCTCAGTTAATAACTCAAATTCATTTTAATATTCTATAAAGCTACAAATATGCTGTAATTATATCCTCTCAGTGAACAAAATGTCTGCTGAACCAATTTAGAATATGGTAAAAAAAGTTATTGTAGGGTTAGAGGAAGTTGGCTTAGAAACAGCTGTATTTTAAGTGACTATAATACATTTAATAAAAAAAGGCCATACCCCTTTTTGATAATCTTCCTAAACATAGAATCATGTATCATTACTCTGATGATTATAATATACCTTTGTTTTATATTATTGTCTGTGTACATATTTTTTAATTCACAAGAAATAACGGTTTAAACCAAATAAGAAAATGTTGAATATAAAATAATAGCTTTTCACGATTTTGATGATCCCGTCATTTCGAGAAAAGTTTCGCTTGCAAGCAAAAGAAGACATTTTACTATATAATCAGATAACAATATAGTTTATGGCTATAGTTTATCTTCAAATGCAGCTTATTTTTCTATAATCATTAGAAATAAAAAATATTTAGGTGATAAGTAGAATCAATCAATTAATTAATTAAAGTGTTTAGTAGCTAGGAGCTAGGCACAACATTACCTTTTAAAAGAGGACACAGCTAAGTTTGTTAAAGTTGGTCTGACTTGGTTGGAGGTAACCATTGCAAATGTAAAAACCATGGACAAAGTCACTAACCAATGAAAGAAATAGGACTACGTTTCTAGAAAAATTATATCTTGGTCAGAACAATGGGAACCATTTATATTAATAAAATTAAGAGTTTGTATGCCTGTCTGTCATGAGAATTTCGCGATATCACACACACACACAATTTAAATTATAAAATTATTATCCCCTATGCACCTCAAAGGTGGAATTTTAGATTTTTTTAAATTCATTCAAAACTGGGTCTAAAGAAATAAAACTAGGATAACTATTTTTTTTCTGTCTGAAGCAAAGAAAATCAAAGTATTGCGTGGCTACCTCGGGCAACGCTGGGTACTTCTGCTGGTTAAATAATAAAGCATGAATTCTCACAAAAGAGGCTTATAATGATTTCAAATGTAGTTTAGATGCGGTTTAACAGTTGACAAATTACCTAATATTGATTAATTTAAATGGAAGAATACTATATATATTATCAAGAAATTTTCAGACTGAAGATTGAAGGAAGAGTTGGTCTGTACAGACCGCTTGCTGGCTTTCAATAGGGTCTATATCTATTAGTAAAATATTTTAGATTGAAAATAAGTTACTGAGTGGCTATAATTTTGAATTAATCAAAATTGAGAGGAATAAAGAAAGATAAGCCATTGATGAAGATTTTGAGAAAGATAATTACGAAGATAATTATCTTGATTCAGAAATAACTTCCTTTTCTAAGTTTTTTGTATCTCTCTTGAAGACTTAGACCTTAAAGAGATGGAAGACGATATCCCTTCTCTTACTTATGTTGTGGGCGGCTGTTGTTTTAAGCTAACGAGAAAGTTGAAATGTAACAGCTGTCGAGATTTGCTAACTTTGGCCCAAGAAACAGAGACAGAAAACAATACTGAGCACGAATGTATGAATAAAATTAATGGGGGGGGGGGGGAGAGATTAAAGTATCCTCAACGAGGAGTAGTGAATGTAGAAATGTATTAAATTGTAGTGTTGTAAAAAGTTAGTAAATGAATACAAAACTTATTTAAAAAATAAATAAAAGAGCAACAGCCGTGTCAATAACTTTGAAAAATCTGTACGATTGCAAAATATTTTAAAGTGTAACAATAATATTTTCTTTTACCGTATCAAAATAAAATTGAATGGTCATATACAAACAATCTGCACTTTGTTTAACAGTTTCTGTTAGATAAGCTATATCAATGGATCGAAATGTTTGAACAAAAGAAAACTTTTATTTAAGAAGTAATTTTTATACTCACCTGAATTACATGATTTTACCAAATTAAATAGATAGATGCTGCTGGAAATATTGATATAAGTATAGAACATGTGTCAATTTTTTTCAAACCGGTAAATAAATAATTTGTTCTTTTTTTAAAAAAAGTTTTGGTTCACTAACAATAATGATAGAGGGCTAGCATGTTTGATCCCATTGTGGTTTTCAAATCTGTTATGGATTTTTTTCAATTTAATTGAAGTTTTTTTATAAAGATGGAACTGGAAGTAGGGAGGGTATTTCACTAATATTTGTATTAATATGCAATAATAATATTAACAATAATGATAATTATAATAATAATAATAATAATAATAATAATAATAATAATAATAATAATAATAGTAATAATAATAGCTTCGGCTGTTATTAAACGTAAAATGCTTCAAAATTTTATTGATTTTAATAGTAAACAAAGTGAGAACATGTTTAAAATTTATTTATCCACAAATTTATTCCCAAATTAAATGTTTAAGGTGGGAATTTAAGGGGTGCGAGAAAAAGTCAGTGTTTATTCTTTTTATACCAAAGCTTTTTTTTTGGTCAAAATAAATATTATATTGCTTCAGTGCAACTATATAGTTTAATTTTATTTAAATATTGACCTAAATAGTTCTTAAATATCTGTCAAGAGTGTCCTAGAATAATGACAACTTTTTCTCTTCATTTAAAAAGTTTATCATCTAATGCCGCTATGTTATTGACAGGTATTCTAAACTGTTGGTACTACCATGTGGAGAAAATTAAATTAAACATGTTTTTATTGAAGATATATTTTATTTGTTTTTGCCAGAAAAATGTTTAGCTATAAAAACTGCAAAAACCCTTGGTTAAAAAAAACTATCCATTTTCACTCGTTAGACTTATACTATTGCTATGTGTAACTTGATATAACTAACCAAATGTAATATTGTAAAGTATAAGTTGACATTAAATTTTTAACTATTTTTTTACGTGTGTGGTGTAAGTTAAACTAATTAAATATTTTCCTGTTAAAGTTTCAAGTAAATATTACTGACATAGCTAGATACTTTGTGAATGAATTTGTTTAATTTATTGTATTAACATTTTAGGTTTAATTTTAGGTTGGGTCAACCTTTTTGAATTTCTCGTTTTCAAAGGTATTAGAGAAATACAGAGAATAATAACAATAATGATAATATAATCATGCAGCTTTTACGCATAATACTCCACTCGTACACCGCCTCTAACTGTAAAGTTACTGCGTGCGTTGGCATGCCTTATATCTCGGAAGTCTCGGTTGAACCCCATCATAACAATAAACTCTCTCTAAATACCAAACATTTGCGGAAGAATTGTAAGAAGATCTGCGATCCTTCGTGTTTGTGAAACAATGTTCACACACACACACACGCACACACATATACACACATTGTAATAAATCAGCTGCCACGTAAGGCCACATAGAGCTCACACATACTACCTGGCTAGATCAACAAATGAATACATTTGAAGAATAAAATTAATAATAACAACTCCTGTGAAATAATACAGTTACTATTCTAGTCTCCGCCGAGCAACACAGGCAGCATCTGGGGTAGTCCTAAAATAATTAGTACCATCGCTTTTGATTAAGGGTAGTTGGTTTTCTTTTTAAACAAGAACATTTCTCAACCTTTCAATAAATGATTTTCAGATTGAACTTTGGGAAACGTTAGGTTGATTATAATTACTACACAAATATTAATAATACTTCATTGATTGATAAACCTTCACATTAAACAACATAAGTATATTCTCATTCGAATTTTCACACTTGCGTCTTAAAAGTAGATCAGTGAACTGGGTGCAATAATAACATGCCCCTAGACTCTCACTATAGCACAGCAGACAACTAGACACTGTTCTTTCTATCTCTGAACAACACACTGTACTTAGCTCCAGGAGATATCTGTATTACCTTCTGTCTTGAGAGCAAGCAACTGCAGTCAGCTGGACACTGCTCTATCTCTGAACAACACTCTGAACTTAGCTCCAGGATATATCTGTATTACCTTCTGTCTTGAGAGCAAGCAACTGCAGTCAGCTGGACACTGCTCTATCTCTGAACAACACTCTGAACTTAGCTCCAGGATATATCTGTATTATATTCTGTCTTGATAGCAAGCAACTGCAGACAGCTGTACACTGCTATGTCCCTGGACAAATTTCCTCACTTAGCTCCAGTTGTCCAGTATGACATGAAGCAAGTCACATGGAGATATCTGTATTACCTTTTGTTCTGTTGTTTTTATCTAATAATTATATTAGTACGTAGTAGACAGTACTTATCCAAATCGTTCTTTCTTTTCAGAGTATTGGCCCAAAAGGGTTCTGTGATAAAGTACGTCAGCTAATAAGGTAAGTCGCCTCTACAATGCTGTACCATAAAATTCCATATCAGTAATTCAGTGGGTAGTTTTACTTAGAGAACTGATAGTTTTTGGTGGACAACTTCATCTGAGAGGTATTAATTAACCACTTGACCCCTCCTACTGTTCAATGGAAGGTAAATGTCCCAACAAATGAACTCGACCACGTATCGCTCTCTGTAACTACTGGTAATATATATCCTCCATTGTGAGTTGTAAACTTTCCAAGGCTGTGAGTGCAAGTAGGTCTATTGTCATAGACTCGTTGACACACCTGTGCACCATGTTTATTTTAAACACTGTCTCTCGTGAGCTCTATTGTCTAAAAGCTGTACTTGCGCACTCTTCATTATGGTCTATTTAACTAATAAATGTGTTTGTTTCTAGATAACGAGCCACGCTCTCGAGTCTTAAGTGAGAGAGCTTGGTTCAATCCTACATTGTTATTAAGTATGGAGGTTGTCAGGTCCTGGCTTAAAGTTCTCTCCACTACCTCTAAGTTCCCTTTGTTTCTAATTCAAGTTCTCTTAATACAGCCTTGGTTCCATACCACATTGTTATTAAGGTGTGAGTTTGTCAGGTACTGGTTCAAATTTAACTTCAACGGTCCTAAATTCACTTTGTTTCTAAGTCAAGTTCTAAAACACAGCCTCGGGTTCAGGATAGAACAGGAGAACAGGAAATATACATGCTCAATCTCAAAATAATCAGTGATTTCTTTAAACAGGGAGAGTCATCGTGTGTCTCCCTTGTGGGCTACCATAATTTAGGGTCACAGATTCTTTCTCTTGTTGGTTACTACATAGTTGGGTGTCAAGGCTTGTATTCCTTGTAATTGTGACTGTATAGACAGGAGTTAGCGGTTGTCCCTCTTGTAAGTGAACTATTAGTTTAAAGAGGAGCATTTAAGATGCAGAGAGGAGAATTGAGATCGCAGGGAGGAAAATTGAGGCTATAAAGAGGGGCGCTCCCAACTACATGCAGAGGGACCCCGCAGTTCAATAATTACCTCCAGTTTGTTACCAAATAGTGTTTACGAGTCCTAGATGCTTTTGACACGACCAGTATGGCTTGTGATGTCATAGCCTCTCTCGCTCCCTCTTTCTGCAAGGTAGATATGTAAACAGAGCGTATGACAGCCATAAAACCTCGTTCCACCAAGACACCTTGTCACTTTCTCGTGGTACGCTCTGGGCAGAGAGCAACTAGACCTCTGTGCTCCCTGGTAACTAAACTGTCCCGTACATACACTTTGAAACACGCGGGAGTGAACAAATACGACAATGCAAGGAAGAAGCTATATTTGACACAAACCAGACCTGTTCATTGCAAAGTAAGTCATCTTTGTTCTAGAACCTGAGGAAGCAATTTAAAGTGAGGGGTGATGTTAATCCCACCTGTAAAGGGAAGATGTGATTCTTTATCACGAGGGCTTCATTATGTGTCGAACTATTCTTATATTAACTTTTTTTTATTTAACCCCGTTCGCGTTATACGTACTAATTACTACTTACTAAGTAGTAATTACGCTAATGGATTATGAATTTGGAAGGTTGGCTATAGAAGAAGTTAATTTAATTTAATTTTTAGCACCGCGTCTTACTACCCGTTCGGGTTATACGCTTAAGTACTAATTACACTAATGGATTAGGAATCGGGAAGGTTGAATATAGAGGAAGTGAGCCCACATTTGCGTGGAGGGAGAGTGGAAAACCATTTAGGAAAAACCATCCCCAGTTCACCCGACCGAGATTCGAACCTCGATCTCCCCGTCCTCGGTGGTCTGGCTCAACACGACTGGCGCGTTAGCCAACTACGCCACCGAGGTGGGTGGATAGAAGAAGTGAACCCGCATTTGCATAGAGGGAGAGTGGAAAGTCATTTAGAAACCCCCCCAGTCCACCCGAGTGAGATTCGAACCTCGATCTCCCCGTCCTCGGCAGTCTAGCTCAACATGACTAGCGCGTTAGCTAACTACGCCACCGAGGCGGTTATATTAATTATTTTCTACACATTTATATTTGCTTGAGTTAAATCCTTAGCCTATCTCACAAAGACGATGATATTATAAAAAGTGGGTGTCATTAGGTTAAGTTGGTCTCCAACCCAAGGTCCGATATGAGCTTGTGTTCACACAGAGAGGGAAGGCCTGAGTCCAACAAAATGGTGCTTTAAGCGATGCTGTGTCTTCATCTTGTTCTGTTGCGAGATGTTCCCGAGGTCAAAGGTCACGATTAGAGAAGAAACAATACGCCCGTAATTTGGTCACCGTGTTTTGAGGTCACCATCATCCCAGTGTTGCCACAACAGCGTGCACGACTCTTGTAGGTGGACAAGACACAAGCAGAGGGAGGTCCTATTTTCAATATGGTGAGACTGTATCAGTTGTCTAGCAACATGACTTACAAACTAACCTGACATAGTGTTGCTGCCCTAGTGCCAAGAAGTGACTATCCTATAATACAAGTCCCTTATTACAAAAAAAAAAAAAGTTAAAATATACAAACCATGCAGCTTAAGGTATCTGTCAGAGCTTGACTCCCCTAAGAGACATTTCCGGTTTCCGGTGACGGGGTTGTTTAGGTCTGAATCTCACTTGGGTTAACTAGGGGTGTACTCTAGCAAGAGACTAGACTGCCAATGACGGGAAGCTTGTGGTTCGATCCTGGTCGGGTGTATTGTGGGTGGTTTTTACTACATAGTTTTCCACTCTCCCTCCACGCAAAAATGTGTATACTTCCTCTAAATTCAGCCTTCTTCATCCCTAGCCCATTTACGGTTTAGTAAGACGTGATGCTAAAAAAAACTGGGGATGGTTTCCCCAATGCAATTTATCACTGTGATTTTTCCATCCACTCTTCTTGGCAATATTGGTGCACGTCTCCTAAACTATACACTCATCCTTACCCCTTACAGTGGGATGGAAGGAAACACGAGTTGAGCTTCCTAATTTTTTTCATTAAGAGTTAGAAAAAAATATTTTATGGTAAAAATAAATCCAACATAGTTTTAGTAGATACATATTCTTTAAATGGAAAAAACAAAATTACACTTAGGCACGGGAATAAAACCCGGGACCTTTGGTTAGGTACTTACATGCTCTAATCATTGAGCTGTGTAGGAATCGTCCCGTGCCCAAGGTCATTATCCACAGGGCATAGTCTGTGATGGACGTGTGGAAATAGTCGGCAAGTCCATCACAAACTCTGCCTATCGATATTAGTGGAGAATGACCCTAAAAACTGTATGATTCCTGGATAGCTCAGTGATTAGAGCATTGACGTACTATGACAAAAGTCCCGGGTTTGTTCCCCGTGTACAAGTGTCATTTTTTCAAGTTAAATAATATGATATTTGTATGCGGCTACAACTGTAATTATCAAATATAATAGCTTAGATTTTTAATCCATTTAGTAAATACTGCTTATTTAGTTTTATACACATTGCAATTTAAAAAGTTTTTGAATATATGTCATGGGCCAGGGACTTTTTCTCTTAATTTAAAAAGTTTCAGGTCAAATGCCGCCATGATCATACAAATATTCAAGCGCTGTTGAGTTTAAAATATGTAGAAAACTGAGCTAAATGATCTACTGAAGCAATATATTTTAAATTATTTTGACTCAAAAATATTTACTGTCATAAAAAAAACTGCAAGAATATTATGGAACTTGACTCGCGTTTACTTTTTAATGAAGCCGTTAATAGCCTTTGTGTAAAACGTAACACTGGTAAAAAGATAGGCTTCTATGTGAGTTTGATCTCTAGTAGATGTTCCCCTAATGGAAGTATCGGGGCTTGTCTAGAATTCCTTAGTGCCAAATTATACAACTTGTTATAAGAACAACCTGTACACCCAGATACACCTTCTGTCCTCCCAGACATCTCCTATCTGATAGACATCACCAAACATCAACCATAACGATCACGTTAAATGAGATGGTTTATTTGAAAGTTATCAAACTATTAATTACATTTTAATGTCTTAGTAGCTCGTTTGAGTCTAGTTGACTCTAAAATAGAACAATAAGTCTAGGATAAACGTCTGAAAGCTAAGTGACTAAGTTACACATGAATGTTATTCTCATTTCAAACGATAGACCGAAGAGCAGTTGTCGATGAATTTAGTTATCATATTCATTCTAATTTTATTAATCCATTAGTGTTTACAGTCTTTTGCCTGAGTCATTTTTTTATTCAAGCCATTTATTCTCCACTACCGGCCTTAAGAGAGGGTGAGCCCACATTTCACCGACGACACATTTTTCAACCATGCCAGGAATCGAACCCAGAACTCTCAGCTCAATATACAGACATGCTACTGACTGAGCTAAGGTGTTGGATATTTATTCTAATATATAGTTAATTAAAATTCTACTAAACACTACCCGCCTCAGTGCTGTAGTTAGCTAACGCTCTAGTTTCGTGTTGAGCTAAACTGCCAAGGACGGGGAGATCGAGGTTCGAATCTCACTTGGGTGAATTGGGAAGGGAGGGAGTTGTTTCTAAATGGTTTTCCACTTTCCCTCTACGCAAATGTGGGTTCACTTCCTCTATAACCAACCTTCCCAATTCCTATCTCATTAGCGTAATTAGTGCTTAAGCGTGTAACCCGAACGGGTAGTAAGACACGGTGCTAAGTATTATGATTATTACAAAACATTTATAGACAATCTGGGAACGTTTCAATCGCGGTGAAGGTTGATTACAAGATGTATTCACAATAGTCCCGTAATGGTTAGTTTTCCTTTTTGTAGGTCACTTGGCGTAGGGAACAAACCTTGACTGTACCCTTATGTTAAGTAACTAACAACTGTCACAACAAAACTTTCTTCACCTAGGCTAATAATACTGAACGTAGAAAAGACCGCGAATTTGTAGCTTTGAACGTTCACACCCGTCTAAAACCTTCATCAATTTTCACAATAAAACATTACCTGGCGTCTCGACTGAATAATTAAATAAAACTTGATACAAATGGTATTTGCCTTGTCTCTGCCCTTTACATTTGTATACAAGTGTAAATGATTCATATTTATTTGATATTTATATACTAATATAACCCATGCATAATATATCAATTATCACCCGACTAGATTTAGACGAGAATGAAATTAATCTATGTGGCCTCGTCCGTTGCGTGCAGCGCTGCCGCCCCCAATATTGTTTTTGCGTGCAGGGGGAGAGATAACATCGAGACTAATGCTGTGAGTCACAATATACCATTCTAGATGTCGAGATTGGCGTGACATGCAGTCTACCTTAAGGGGCCGCATGAATACTTTCTCACCGGCTCATCTGAATTGCAAACACATTTCACTTCGGCTTTGGGATTGTTTAATTTACATAAAATAAAACAGGAATAAGACACTTTCCTTCCTATATAAGATAAATATTACTATTGAGATTTTGTAGCTATTTTTATAATATTTTTCAAGGATTTTCTTAAACTGTAATGGATACTCAAATTATATTTAAATATACCGTATTTGAAATAATTTCACTAAATTATGACAAGCCATTTTCTACGTGTCCTCAAGAACAAAAAATGCGGGTAGTGCCCGTGCAACCATTAATTACCTGGCGTGACATAAACTTCAAAATGCCCTCAGTATAACCATGAAATGACACGTACAGTATGAACCTCAAAATGCCCTCAGTCCAACCATGAAATGACAAGCAAAATATACATGCAGCCCACACTGCCCAGTCCTTGGGAGTTGCCCAGATTCCGTCACGGAGTCGAGAATATCAACAACTTTCAATATTTGGTGTACATGGTTCATTGCGTGACTGGCAAAGGGAAACTCAGGGACGAAACAAGCTGAGGTTAGGATGGTAGCCTGTCTCACAGCCCAGAGTAGCAAGGTGGTAGTAGGGTGGTCTCGTGTCTCACAACCTAGAGTAGCAAGGTGGTAGTAGGGTGGTAGCCTGTCTCACAGATCAGAGTAGCAAGGTGGTAGTAGGGTGGTAGCCTGTCTCACAGCCCAGAGTAGCAAGGTGGTAGTAGGGTGGTCTCGTGTCTCACAACCTAGAGTAGCAAGGTGGTAGTAGGGTGGTCTCGTGTCTCACAACCTAGAGTAGCAAGGTGGTAGTAGGGTGGTCTCGTGTCTCACAACCCAGAGTAGCACGGTTGCATTAAGGGTATTTGGTGTGGATCACCACTCAGAGTAACAGAGTGGCAGTAAGTTGGTGGCGTGTCTCACCACTCAGAGTAACAGGGTTGTAGTAGGATGGTGGCGTGACTTACCTTGATTAATCGATTAATTAAAGAGGGCCATATGGGGAGACTGATCCAAAACTTTAATTTAAAGACAATTTTCTATTTTTAAGGAACTGTATATCAGTTTTACTATAAATGATATCAAAGTAACATTATTAGGAGTGCGAATATTAATTATTAATTAAAATACAAGGTTGATTATTATTTATACTAAATCCTAGCGTTTTATTATATCAAAAACAGGTAACCAACATACCTTTTAGGTTATACTTTTAACCTACAATGCCCATGTGGTGTATTTCTTTCCCACAAATAATCTAGTTGGTTTTATTTTAAAATTAGTTTTTATTTTTATTAGAATAACATACTTCCAACTTGTATTCATTCTGAAATCGTTCCAAAGGTACTTGAGATTTGAATCCACATATTTGAAACCATTCGCCCAGAAAATAACAAGTATTAACAAATATGAATCGCATATAGAGTGTGTAATGTGTACTTCACATCTTTGCGATAACTTGTCTTTGACTCTTACTCTGGTCTAGTCCTTCATTTACATAACAAGAGTCGTCACACTTGACTGACCTTGAACAAACTGTAGCGCAATGAGACGTCAGCATTACAGGTGACTTTAGGAATATCTCATGTACCAGATCTTGGCATCCAAGGGCACTGGCATCATCTTTGTGGCTTGAATCAGAAGGTGGTGCCTCTAGGGTAGGCTGAAATATTAACGGGAGGCGGGGGCAGGGAGGGGGTTGGTTTGACCCTGACTTGATACAACATAGATTTTAGTTTGTAGAAAAAACTAACCTCTGATGTTATTTTCCAAAAGTGTTAAAAAAACAGATTCCGTTGGATCTTTGATGAGGCGATTGTGAGTGAGGTATTGCTCTTCGTATTGAGTAGTAGAGTAAGAATTTTTTTTTTTTTTTGTAGTTTGCTCAAAAACCGAGCAAGTATTGGGTGTCTCAATTAATACTTACGTGCTATGCCACTGTTTCTACTCTTTCATTGAGCAAATACTCGCCAAATAAAAACGTGCCAAAAAAATATGCCCAAAAATTTTTTCTATGTTCTTTTTTTCAGGAGATAATTCTCTACACCTGCCCCCCACCCCCTATTTTCCAAAAGGGGTTCCAGATGAATTTTACTATACATAATAAAGCTCAGCTATGTCACAAGCATCGATCACAAAAACATTATATCTACGATTTTAATTGAGTTTCAATATATAAATAACTTTGAAACATAATTACTGAACGCCCGTTTTTTTTGGTACACCCTGTACCTTTCCAGTTCTTCAGCTTATCACAATAACAATTCTCACTCACATCAATACGAAGAGCCCTAGCCTTACTTGTATCATCAAAGAGCCCACGAAAAGACACTTGTCCCCAGAATAAAAAATGGAAGAGGTGTACTTTTAGTTATCGTACTTTTTTGTATGCACCGCATCTTACTGACCGCTCTGGCCATATCCGCAAAGCTACACTAATGGGATAAGGATGAGGAAGGTATAATTTAGAAGAATGCACCCATGTTTGTGTGAAGGAAGAGTGGGGCACTATTTATGAAAAATCCCCCTAGGTATTCGAACACTGACCTTTCCGTCCCCAACAATCTCGTATATTGCGAGAGCGACGTCTTGTGCCACCATTGCAGGTCTCGACTGTTCGAAGTGGCTATTGATTTGTTTTGTGTGAATGCGCTGTAAAAAAATGATATTCTTATCAAATGTAATGTTCTTCAAACTTATTTATTACGCGACCATTAAGAAATATAATCAGTCCAGTCATTTATGCCCACAAATATTCTCTCAAAATCCGTAGAGTCTGATTTTGGTAGAAAGAACAGTTTAGAAAATTCAAACATATTTATTTGCGTCCAACATTGATACATTTTAATATATTATTTGTGATTTTAAAAGTATTGATACGCTTTATCAAAAGTGACATTTACAGATAACATGACTTGATTTATAAATATATTATAATTATTTTGATAACTTTAGTAACTACCAGATTCTGTTGTTACTACCAAAATCAGGGTATATCTCTCACCACGCTTGCAAACCCTGCAAGTAGAATTGAATTCCAATCTGAGGTGGTTGTTATGAAATCTGTTAGACTAACGCCCTGTTTACATATTGTTTTTAATCCTTATATTATTGTGCTTAATGTCCTTCGGATATTTAACACACACACACACACACACACACACACACACACACACACACACACACACACACACACACACACACACACACACACACAAAACGTATCATGACTCCCGTGAAATGTCAACAAATGCAATTTGTCCTAACAAACTCATCTAAATAAAACAATTTCAGTAAATTCGGTAACCACGAGCAACATTTTCCTTAAAATTATCTATTAATAATAATTGTTACTATTAAAACGAGCTTAATACCCGTTTTAAAAATCAACTTCCTCATTTCTGATCGTGTAATGTGTCCCATCGGCATTTCTTGGTCAATGATTGCGAATAGGAATCATTTTTAGTGACGCTAGAAATCTGGGAAAAGCATTTCAATAATTAAATATTCTAAAGTAGATCAAATATTTACTCCAATGAAAGTGTGAAATTGTTCCTCAAGTGAGGATTTCACAATAAAAAACTTTTCTTTTGTATATGCTTTTTGGTTTTTGGGGTTTCCTATATAAATTTTCGGTCACCAAATATTTATGCATCCTTTTTGGTTAGGGGCCATCTGCCTGCAAAATTTGTTTCCTAGATCTTCTGGCTTTTGAAATTTTTATGACTGTGTTTCGAAAAAACATTTTGGGGGGCACCCTATTGGATTTTTTGTCCACCACGTATTCCTGCACCCTTCTGGGCTAAGGGCTTCCTGCCTGAAATATTTCAGCTTCCTAGATATTCTGGGCTTCGAAAATAATTCGACTTTTTCTGGAAACCACCCTCATTTTGGGTTTTTTTTCGGGAATTTTCCATCACAAAATTTTCCTGCCCCCTTTTGGGATAGGGGCTACCTGGTATTAAATTTCAATTTCATAGGTCATCAGGACTTCAAGATTATTTTAGCTGGACAGAGGAACTAGTAGTTACAATAATCTTTATTTAGTGAGGAGTTTTAGAATTTTTTTTTTTTTTAAACCACGTCTTACTACCCATTCGGGCTATACGCTTGTGTATTAATTAAGCTTATGGGTGAGGAAAGTTGAATTTTAGAGGAATTGTATCCGTATTTGCGTGGAGAGAGATAATGATAAACCGTTTAGGAAAAACCACCCTCAGTACACCCGACCTGGTTTAAATCACGATCTCCCTGTCATCAGCAGTATATTTTATTGCGAGAGTAGCGCCTTAGACCATGTGGACATTGATTCGGGTAAATTGCAATTAAATAGTGACAAATTCTTTTATTGTAGTTTATGCTTTCATTTTGATGCACACTTCGACCATCGTTTAATTGCTTACCAGCCGTAAGTGTCCGTAGTTTGTAGCAATGGTCCTGCGAGAGTTGATCCAACTTTCACGAAGTTTTACGGGTCGGGGTTTTGTGTACACACCAATGTCACTGTTTATTGGATCTGTTACGGGCTAAGGATCCCAAGGATACGGAGTGAGTAGAGGAGGCTTAATTTTCACGATGACCTCAATTAAGATATTGTGCGGGTGCCCACATCTGCTTGACAAATAAACAATCTCTTAGGGGTAGAAAGTTAGTGAGGTTTCGCAGATTAACTTATCTTTGCTAAGAGCTTATATGAGTAGCGACACAACTTATTTACATTCGTAAATGTTTGTAAACAAGATTGTCTAAGTGTTCTTTCTACCACTTTATTTTTTATTGGGCACACCATAAGGTTGGACTATTAGATCCTACCCGCCTCGGTGGCGTAGTTGACTAACGCGCTAGTCGTGTTGAGCTCGACCGCCGAGGACGGGGAGATCGAGGTTCGAATCTCGGTCGGGTGAACTGGGGGGGAGGGGTTTCCTAAATGGTTTTCCACTCTCCCTCCACGCAAATGCGGGTTCACCTCCTCCAAATTCAACCTTCCCAATTCCTAATCCATTAGCGTAATTAGTACTTAAGCGTATAACCCGAACGGGTAGTAAGACGCGGTGCTAAATTAAATTAAATTAAATTATTAGATCCTGGGACCAACTTACTCTATTGAGCTCGTGTTCTGGTATGATTATTTAAATCTAGTGTGAGAATAATTCGGTTAAATTTAATTAATTAATATGCTACTATAGAACTGAGAGACAGTTTTGTTCTCCAAACAATTTAGTCCAGTGATATTCTGGTAATAAAATGCTTTCCTTTGAAAGACTATAATCTTATCTCCTGTTGTAATGAAGGGTTCCACCGTAGGTTAAGTTCTAAAATATAACGTTGTTGTCAATTTCTCTAAAAAAACCCTACGGTGAAAAAACACCCGCACATACAACTATGCCCCGATTTTGGTAGGAAGAACAGTATCTGGTATTTACTAAAGTTACTAAAACAATTTTAATATATTTATGCATTGAGTCATGTTACCTACAACTGTCACTTTCATAGATACACCTGTAAAATAACACAAATAATATAGCAAAGTGTTATCATGTTGGCCGCTAAGGAATATGTTTGCATTTTCTAAACTGCTTTTCCAAACAAAATAAAAGTGGTATTCCCTGGCAAAGGTTGTCTCTGTCCACAGAATCTCGTGACACATTGGGACGTTACGTAAGTTTGACGATATCGTTACAGGTTCCACCGCAAAAGTGAAATTATCTCTGGTGATTCCTAGTTAGTACTCAGACCAGGTCCCTGGACTGAGGAATGTAGTCCAGTGTCTCGTCAGTCACACAAACACGGCCCTAGTACCATGTCACAGTCACTCACACGGTACAAGTATCATGTCACAATCACACAAACACGGCCCTAGTACCATGTTACAGTCACTCACACGGTACAAGTATCATGTCACAATCACACACACATGACCCTAGTACCATGTCACAGTCACTCACACGGTACAAGTATCATGTCACAATCACACACACACACACACACACACGGCCCTAGTACCATGTCACAGCCATTCACACGGTACAAGTATCATGCCACAGTCACACACACACACACGGCCCTAGTACCATGTCACAGTCACTCACACGGTACAAGTATCATGTCACAATCACACACATGGTACAATTACCATGTCATAGTCACACACACACGGCCCTAGTACCATGTCACAGCCATTCACACGGTACAAGTATCATGCCACAGTCACACACACACACACGACCCTAGTACCATGTCACAGCCATTCACACGGTACAAGTATCATGTCACAGTCACTCACATGATACAAGTATCATGTCACAGTCACTCACATGGTACGAGTACCATGTCACAGTCACTCACATGGTACAAGTACCATGTCACAGTCACTCACATGGTACAAGTACCATGTCACAGTCACTCACATGGTTCAAGTCTCATGTCACAGTCACTCACATGGTACGAGTACCATGTCACAGTCACTCACATGGTACAAGTACCATGTCACAGTCACTCACATGGTACAAGTACCATGTCACAGTCACTCACATGGTACAAGTACCATGTCACAATCACACACACACGGTCCTAGTACCATGTCACAGTCACACACACGGTACAAGTATCATGTCACAGTCACACACACGGCCCTAGTACCATGTCATAGCCATTCACACGGTACAAGTACCATGTCACAGCCATTCACACGGTACAAGTATCATGTCACAGTCACTCACATGGTTCAAGTCTCATGTCACAGTCACACATACCTTTTTATAATACCATGTCACAACTACACACACAAGGTCCTAGTACCATCTCACAGTCACTCACACGGTTCAAGTCTCATGTCACAGTCACACATACCTTTTTATAATACCATGTCACAACTACACACACAAGGTCCTAGTACCATCTCACAGTCACTCACACGGTTCAAGTCTCATGTCACAGTCACACATACCTTTTTATAATACCATGTCACAACTACACACACACGGTCCAAGTAGCATGTCACAGTCACTCACACGGTACAAGTACCATGTCACAGCCACACACACAGAGTGTTAGTAACATGTCACAGTCCTACACAAATAACTAAGCCACAGCTACATATACATACATGGTCCCAGTACCATGTCACAATCACACACGATTCTACTACCATCTCACAGTCACATACATATGGTATTAATAGCTAGTCACAGTCACACACGCCCGTACCTAGTACCATGTAACAGTCATAACATACTGTATAATGTTCATGTTCATGTTCACCTAAAGTGTTGTTGTATCCTTGCTATACCTGACAAACATGTTTCCAACCAGGGTTATTGCCACCTACCAGGGGACCCGGGTCAACAACAGGAAATAGCCCAACGTTAGTTGAAGTACTGGTCGCACGGACAGTGTGCTGGATAGGAATACATGTATAGTGTTAGCTTCGCATTAAAAAGATTATACTGAAGCTTTGGTTAACAGTCATTTCATCAATATCGTGTTCCTATTCAGGTCTAACAAACTCTCGATGAAACAATGAGAGTTAATTTATCTTCTATCATTAGTCATTCTTCTGAATTCCCTCAGTTTGTATACATTACGTTCTAATCCAGATCTAACAAACTGTCGATTAAACAACGAGTTGCAAAATGTCATCTCCCATTTGTAGTCAGCCTATGTCGCTCATTTGGTATACATTACGCTCTAATCTAGATCTAACAAACTGTCGATTAAACAATGAATTGCAAAATGTCACCTCCCATCTGTAGTCAATCCATGTCCCTCAGTTTGTATACATTACGTTCTAATCCTGATCTAACAAACTGTCGATGAAACAATGAGTGACAAATTGTCATCTCCCATCTGTAGTCAAACTATGTCCCTCAGTTTGTGTCAGAGTCAGCTTTCCATTATTGGCGGTCAGATCCAGCCAAGTGGATGAGGTAATTACTAGGTTTGGAACCAGGAGAAAGTTGAGTAAACGTGACTAACCTTGATATTACAGTCTGGTTGCGGTCACTTAAGCTGATATCTGCTGTCTTTACGTTTACAAAAGGGCTTTCTGGGTGCTAGTTAAAAAATGACCTGTCCTGGCCTGATACGTGGAGAATCTGGACAGACAAGGAGGAGATCCTAAAACTAGGGGACCTTGATTGTGGAGAAGCTGGACAGACAAGGAAGAGATCCTAAAACTAGGGGACCTTGATTGTAGAGAAGCTGGACAGACAAGGAAGAGATCCTAAACTAGGGGACCTTGATTGTAGAGAAGCTGGACAGACAAGGAGGAGCTCCTAAAACTAGGGGACCTTGGTTGTAGAGAAGCTGGACAGACAAGGAGGAGATCCTAAACTAGGGGACCTTGGTTGTAGAGAAGCTGGACAGACAAGGAGGAGATCCTAAAACTAGGGGACCTTGGTTGTAGAGAAGCTGGACAGACAAGGAGATCCTAAACTAGGGGACCTTGGTTGTAGAGAAGCTGGACAGACAAGGAGGAGATCCTAAAAACTAGGGGACCTTGGTTGTAGAGAAGCTGGACAGACAAGGAGATCCTAAACTAGGGGACCTTGGTTGTAGAGAAGCTGGACAGACAAGGAGATCCTAAACTAGGGGACCTTGGTTGTAGAGAAGCTGGACAGACAAGGAGGAGATCCTAAAACTAGGGGACCTTGGTTGTAGAGAAGCTGGACAGACAAGGAGATCCTAAACTAGGGGACCTTGGTTGTAGAGAAGCTGGACAGACAAGGAGATCCTAAACTAGGGGACCTTGGTTGTAGAGAAGCTGGACAGACAAGGAGATCCTAAACTAGGGGACCTTGGTCTATAACCAGATGCAATCTGTAATATTGTAATGCTCGTATTGTATTGTATTTTATTTTATTGTACTTTTAATCAGATAGTAATAACTGCAGCTTAGCTGGATGTTTGAAATTCCGGTCCGAGGTTGATCTAATTTTTAAGACTTGTAGTAAAATATTTTTGCGTTTTATAGCTAAACACAAATGTCCAGATAGTATTAGTTGTGTTGTTAAAGATTAAATCTCAATCGAAATAATTTCCTACTTGCGATTTCAGTCTTTGCTTATTCTGATACATCCAAGACGCAAATCAACGTACATCCCTGCTGGACGTTGTCCTAGCGACAGCCCTTTGAAGTATGGGTTAGCAATTTTTTGGGGCCTCGATTGACTTTTAAAATCGTCATACATACCATCATCACCAATCGTTTTATCACTCTTATTTTGGCTTTTTTTTTGTCCATACTTATTATATTTATTCCTTAAATTCAATCTTTCCTCAAATACTTATGTCTACACCTTTACAGTAAATAGCCTAAATAAAGACTAAATAAAATGTACATTTTTATATTAAACTGTTACTTTAAATGTATTATAATACTATCGATTATGACCGATCAAGGTAATTTTGTTCCGACTTAAATATGATTTGAAAGTTCTTGAAATATTCGAGTGTAAAAGACTCAAAGATCTACTTTTAATGACGATGTAGTTTTCTTACACGATTAACTGAAAATTGCTGCGAGATCGACCAAATGCCGACCCCTGCCTTAAATTATCGGGTGGTGAGCCCTTCCCGTAACTTATCTAGTGGCCTATTTACTCTGGATGGAGCGCACTTTGTTTTCGTTATGTAAAGCTAGGGTTGAATTTACCGTCATATGATACACGCTTTGAGCAAGCCTTAGTTTTTATTCAACTGTATCAAGATAGAATAAAGAGTCTGTCTAGAACTTTTCAAGAAAAAATTATTATTAATATTTAACAAATAACACATATGGTTTTTACATAATTTAAATTGAAATTCTTCCAAACAATGTTTTTCCTTTGTGAGTTATCTTCCGGTATCTCACAGTGCTTCAAAGAATCCGAAAATGGTGAAAGCTAGAAAATATCGGTAAATTTTCTAGTTTGAATATCAAATGAAGTTCAAAGAGCTCAGTTAGATGTGCTGAATGTTCACAAAACACAAGTGCAAAAATAATTATTGTAATCTAGATTTACAGTTAAACATTTTCATCAATATATCTTGATATTCGTAAAATGGATTTTAAACCTCACTATCAATCACACACTGTGTTCTCGTTGCAGACCTCCATGTACTCTTCTAGGACACGTTGTGTTATTGATGTAGCATCCTGATGTATCCTCCTCCAGAACATGTTGTGTTCTCGATGAAATCCCCATTTGCCCTCCTCTATAACAAGTTGTGTTCTCGATGTAATCCCATTTGCCCTCCTCTATAACAAGTTGTGTTCTAGATGTAATCCCCATATGTACTCCTCTATAACAAGTTGTGTTCTCGATGTAATCCCCATATGTACTCCTCTATAACACGTATTCTTGATGTAGCCCTCCATATGTCCTCCACTAGAACACGTTGTGTTCTCAATGCATCTCTCCATATGTCCTCCACTAGAACACTACGTGTTCTCGACTTAATTCACCATATGCCCTATTACTACGCGCACATACCGAGAAGGAAGAAGCAATTTTCCACTCAACTAGCCATTGTATTGCGGATATGGTCCGAGCCGTCCAGGAGGGATGAGGGGGGGAGGGTAGTAGAATTACGCCATTAGACGTAAAATTGCTTGTTACGTCGATACAAGACGTAGAGCTGTCACGGCTCCTGATTGGGCATGCTTACAACGTTCACGAAACACCTACGTCTTCATTAACTACGAGCCTGAGTGGTTCTGAAACCGGAGGATTGAGGCATCTTGATTCCAACCAAACTGTTGATGCATAGTACAATACCAATGTGTTAAATTATGGATGGACGGAAGGACTTGGTTCCATTCCAGCGGCTGGTGCATAGAATATTAAGTTATTCAAATATGGTTGCTAGCCTACCATTTTAATTGCAGGTAGGCCTACTTGTAGCCTCTACGCATGCTCCTGAACATATTGGTAAGATATCAAGACGGATCACTATTAGACACTCAAGTAACATTATAATTATATGCTGCAATAACCATTCTTAGCAACTTTAATAGCTTATCTATTTAATCCGTCATGAAATGCGCATTCTTACAGTTGTCATTGTACTATTGGCTGCATAAAGCCCCCTTGAGTCGAAAGTGGCTGGGTTATCTGATAGCTACTGATCTTAATTAATAATACTTAGCGCCGCGTCTTATTACCCGTTCGGTTTATACGCTTAAGTACTAATTACGCTAATGGGTTAGGAATTGGGAAGGTTGAATACAGAGGAAGTGAACTCACATTTGCGTGGAGGGAGAGTGGAAAACCATTTAGTAAAGACCACCCCTAGTTCATCCGAGCGAGATTCGAACCTCGATCTCCCCATCCTCGGCAGTTTATTTCAACACGAAGCTAGCGCGTTAGCTAGCTACGCCCCCGAGGCGGGTGTGATCTTAATTAATCGCTCATATGTAGATGACTACACGTCCACTACAAATTCTGCCTTAAAGTGTGAATGAAGAATGACCCCGAGCACGGGGTGACTCTGGGTAGCTCAATGGTAAGAGCATTGCCGTACTAAGCCAAAGGTCCCGGGTTCTATTCCCATGTCCAGGTGTCATTTTTCAATTTAAATAATATTATATTTAGATGCGGCTATAAACGTACTTAAAGACTATAATAGCTTGTCTTATTCTCCATTAGTCAAGTAACAAGGTAGTTTAGATCCTATTCGTAAATTTGAAAATTGACACCTGGACACGGGAATTGAACCCAGTACCCTTGGCTTAGAATATCAATGTTCTACTACAAAGCTATCCGGGATTATACCGTGCTTAAGGTCATTCTTAACTTATAGTTTGAGGTAGATAGATCCTTGTTATATAGTATAACAGAATCCTTATTCATATTTCAACTTCCTTGAATCCGGAAACTTGCCAGCACACACAAAATGATTTTTTTAAATATAATTAAATAAATATTAGTATTAATACCATTTCTCGATGTGAACTTAAATAAAGACTACAACAAAATTAACAGTAAACATATTTTTGAAAGGACGCTTTATATTTCAGTTTATTTTAAACTACAACATATACACCGAATTGTTTGGAAAGCAGTTGAGGTCTTGAATCTCCAACGAAGATAAAATACTGCAGTTTCTATACACAATGTGTCAACCATAGAAATAGTTTGATTCATTTTGATATTAGTATCAACCAAGACTCAGCTCTAGGACCATAAACTATGGGATTGAGAAGTTAAATTCCTTAAACACTAATCCATGGTAGAACTTTGGTATTAAAGACCGTATCTAACAGCAACAAAAGTTACTAAAACTACTTTAATATCGAGTAATGTTATCATCATCTGTCACTTTTGATAGAAAGTGTAAATGCTTATAAAATTACAATGATAATATTATAGTCAAATTCTTGAAATTTTGGTCGTATTAAAATATGATCTGTATTTTGTAAAAGAGTTTTCCTGCCAGATTTCTTTTATACAATTTTTTTTTAATTTTCATTCTGGAGATTCGATTACTTTCTCTTCCGTTATTTTTCCTTCGAACAGTTGGACGAATAAATCTGTCATCGCCTTTGTTAAGACATATGCTCCAAATATGGTGGTAGATGTGATAACAGAAGGTTTTTATTGCAAACATTGGCTAAAAATAACCAATTCAACCTATTTGGAAATAATAAAATTGTATCTTCTTTATTTTGATTTTTACTCCATTCTTATTATTTGATATAACTTAGTCTTCTATGACGACATGTTTTGGTGTTACTATTGATGTTACAGCATCTTCAGGTCTTATTTATGGTAATCTTTTAAATACATATTATCAGAAAGTTAGTGAAAATTTGAGGTATTATTTGAAAAACTTTTTGTGGAGAGTGGAAGGAAAAATAAAATAGAGACGATATAATTTTAAAATCTATTAATCCTTACCAAATCAAAGATGAAAATTATTAAAATATTGGAAATAATAATTATTTTCTTAGTAACACTATAGGCCTATTATAAATAATTATTTCCGAATAGGTTGCCATTAGTTACTCTCAGCCAATTTTTACATAAAGAATCTTCCGTTAGCTGTCACCACCTGTCCTACTCTCAGTAAAGATGGAACGTTAAAATCCCTTGATTCATGTGTTATTTGATATATTTAAGCTTGGGAAAAATCTTAAAATATATTTAGAATTCAATTATGAAGGCCTAAACAATTGGTAAAAGTAATTATATAGACTTTTGCAATTGAAAGAGTAAAAAAATCTAACAAAAATTACAAATTTATACTACTATAATTAATCTACTAAAAAGTCTTATAATTGTTATTTATGTATAATAGACATGAAAAACAAAATAGCATTTTTCAGTGGCGCCAAACCCTAAGCAACTTTTTAAATTTCACTTTTAAATATTTGCTCTTTAACTATAATTGAGCATTTTTAAAGATACGAGGATTCAAATTTGGATTCGAGAACCGAAAGAAAATTTAAGATTCGGATTAGAGGAATATAGAATTCGACCCATCTCTACTAATCTGAGTTACTTCTACCAGGACCGAGACAAAATACAACCAAATATGATCTTAACTCTGCTCCGAGGTTATTTCTCAACTGAGAACGTTATCAAATAGAACATTCCAACTCACTTTTTTTTTTACATAATCGTCCCAGAAGAATTTCCCAATAACAGCCCGAGAAATGTATTTTAAAAAAGAAGCTCTCTTTTCCCGCGATACCAATATTATCTTTGTGAAGTCAATATAAGTTACAATGGAAGTGCGTGTCAAGGTTGGGATATTTCATCTCTCAACATTCCAATATCTGTCGGAGGAGGCGAAGAATTCCCCACGAACAGGAAAACTAGAAGGGGAGAGAGAGCCTGAGTTTGGGGATGGAGAGAGAACTTTGTGATTCTCTTGTTGATTGTCCGCCACAAAACTCCGGGAGATCATATTATACGCGAGAGAGGAGACGTCAACTCATAGCCAAATCCTTGATATGTTCTACTGGAATAGAGGTAGTTACAAGTTACTCCAATCAAGAATAAACTGACAACAATTCTATTCGATTCAAAACAATGGCTTCTCCAAATAAGGAGATTGTTTATTTTGACAAAGAAATGCCGGAATTAGAAGAACAAAAAAAAACCCAGCTATAAGCTACTTTGTCTTTAGTAGATCTAAAAAAAACACATTGATAAATTGATTAATAGGACATGTGTCTATGTATTTATGATGTACCCTTTAAAACGTTTCACCACAAAATATAGAAACTGACTTAACATAAAACAGCAACACTTATAACTAATCGCTCAGCCCTCCTGCACATTTAATATAACCAGGGTCCCTAGAACCTTGGATAGAACCAGGTTTCTTGCCTTTGGAAAACCACTAGGGTTCTCATATTCTGCCACGTAAGACAGTTGTCCTCAATGGACCTCCTAACATGACGTCATGACGTGTGGGTTGGTGGGCAGGGTCACGGCCAATAGCCAGGAAATTGCACGCGCTGATCTGGTTTGACAACAAAACAACCAATAAAAAACAGCAACTTACGAGCCAGTTCGTGGCCAAGGTCAGGTTATACTCTCTCACATGAGCACACCTACTCTCACGCCCATCAACACACTTGGTCACACACACATGAGCACACCTACTCTCACGCCCATCAACACACTTGGTCACACACACATGAGCACACCTACTCTCACGCCCATCAACACACTTGGTCACACACACATGAGCACACCTACTCTCACACACATCAACACACTTGGTCACACACACATGAGCACACCTACTCGCACGCCCATCAACACACTTGGTCACACACACATGAGCACACCTACTCGCACACACATCAACACACTTGGTCACACACACGAGCACATCTACTATCACACACATGAGTACACCTGGTCCCACACACATAAGCACACCTAGTCCCACAGACATGAGCACACTTGGTCACATATTCACACGAAATAAAACAAGTACCGGATAAAATGAGAAATAACTTAGGCTATCTTAAATAATAAATAGTGTAGTGTTACCGGCCCTCTTAGATGTCCAGTTTGGACCTTTAGTGAACTTTGTAAGCTCTTGATCAAACATGACGTGACTTCTATAATAATGGAGTTTTGTTACATCCAGTACTGTTTCAAGCCTGGGGCATGGGTCAATTTTTTTATTCAAGCCATATATTTTCCACTACCGGCTGGCTAGGCCTGTCGTAGCTTCAAAAGCCTTATAATCTAACTTAAGACTAGGACAGGCACAAAATACAGTCCCCGGCCGTTAATTCATCACTGTGAAAGGGTAAACCCATATTTCACCAATGATACATTTTTCGACCATGCCGAGAATCGAACCCGTGACCCTTATCTCAGTAGAAAGACATGCTGCCGACTGAGCTAAGGTGTCAGATACATTAATGAAATACACTTATAAAACTTATTTTCGGCATTTAGTGATTTCATCCGAACAAATCTTGTTGGATAGGCATTTCACCTGTTGTCTTTTTGTTTGTAATAGAGCCTATAGTGTGAGGATGCACGATAAATATCTCAAATAAAAGAAAAGCACATATAATAAATAAGAACATATTAAAAAGGGCTAAATAAGTAATGGTTACAAAAGGGGAATAGGGGTAGTAAAAGAGAATGAAATAGAAAAGTAAGTAAATGAGAATACACAGCGAAGTAGGGGGAAGACGCCTTACATAGATAGTATGAAATACATCCGTATCGGTGGTCGCATGGTCTAACGCGTTTCCCTCATAATGAACTGGATTGTCGATGCAAGGTATATCGAGGTTTGAATCCCGGTCGTGTATACTATGGGTGATCTTTCTTTAAACGATTTATCATTTTCTCCCCACGAAAGTGCAGGTATATGTCCTCTAAAATTCTATCTTACTTAATATTACTTCACTGGCGTAGTTAATATATGTCGTTAGCCCGAACTGCTCCTAAGACGCACTGAAAAAAAATTAAGAAAGAGATTAAACACAAGATAAAAAATAGTGCATATTTTAAAAGTAGTTAATAAACGAAACAACAAAGGTCATTAAGTTTTAAAACTTAGTAAATAATAAAGTAAACCAAATGTAGTAAAACGAGAAGGGAATAGAGTGTTAAAAAAATGAGATTAATCAAAAATACGGAAGTAAAATAGGAACATAAGTAGTGAAATAGAGTAAAGAATAGAGAATTAGAGAACAAGAGCAAACAGAAAGGCAGAAGGAAACAAAGATTGCGAATATAAAATAGAGTAAGAAATAGAGATTTGGAGAAACGAGAGCAAATAGAAGAGTAGGAGGAAAGAGAGGTCGTGGAAATAACAGAGGAATAAACAAACAATACAAGAGAATGAAATATCAAAGCAAAGATGAAGTAAAATTGAATCTTTGCCACAGTCCGGATTGTTCCACTTGGTTTCCTTTTAGAGAGCTGTCAGAATCTCAAAGTCACATCACTAGCGCGGTAGCAAGATAAAACAGAATATTATGCATTTGTCACATCCCACTTAACACAAACACAAACGTTAGCTATCTAATCTTGCCATTGATTTGCTTCAGTATTTGGCTCTAGAGAATGTATATTTTTTATATTTCCAAGAGTATAGCCCTGTAACAAGGTAGGACAGACAAGCTTCCTCGAGAATTCGACCAACTTTTCAGGGAAAGTTTCTCGCTAATGGGCTGTTGAGGGTGTGACGATGAAGCGATCTTGCCGGAAGGGATGGTGTAACTCACCCCTCTTTTAGAACGCGGCGGAGTTATCTGAATCCATCCAATCTATTCCAACTTCCCCCCACCAACCCCCGTTTACAACGTCTCCTTATGCATCATTGAACGACTCCCTCTTCACTATCATGCACATTTTTTCAGCGACATCTTCACTTAGGATTCTTGAAATTGCTTTCGCCTCCTCTCTTGAAGTTGCTAGTGGAGCTGCTAAGAGTCCACAGGTTCTGGAGGGCTGGCTAACGGTAGGCTGAAAATAGGGGAAGGTTTATTCACATTAGCATATCCATGCAGACATCTTTTATCTGTATATATGGAGGAATGTCGGAGAAGTGTCGAGATCTATTCCGATTAGTTTTTTACTACATCTCATGTATTTTTATTGTTTTATTGCTACCAGTTATTGTATTTCTCGTACAAATGTCTTGGCTTGTTAGGGATGGTTCTTCGTCTTTTATTTCCCCCACCGTCACCAATAAACGTTTTCTAGAAACACACCGACACAGTCAAATTTAAAATTAAATATTTAGCTCACTCATGTGCCAACATTATCAGGTGGACCAAGATCTGACTTTCAATTTAGACAAAGGTGGACTTCGAACTAAGCCCATCCAACATCTCATTTTATAACCATTCTTACGTATCAGTAGGCACTATGACAATCTTGTCTTATCTGGTTTGTCAGTTATGAGGAGGTCGGGGTCAGAATCCCGATTGGGTGTAAGAGGTTTTTTTTTTTCATAAACGGTTTCCTACTATCCCTCCATTCACGTGAGAGTGCAATCACTGTTAGTGTTACTTTCTTCATTCTATCCCTATAACTGTAAATATACGGAGAACCTAAATGGTTAGTAAGAGGTTGTCCGTAAACTACGTACGCATATCAGGGCTTAGAGGGGAGGGGGGCGGGCTTTGGCGTGACCAAGCTTGACGAGGGGGGCGAGGGAGTAAGATAATGTGTGACATCACATTACAACTAAGCGTATTTATTTTTAAATCAACCCGACTGCGCGCACGTATAAACTAATGACAATCGACTTATCTAAAGTCTTCAGCATAGGAATTGTTTTCTAAAAGGCCTTTTTCCCTACCAGAAATCTATTATATAATAGGATATTGTTAAGAAAAAAGACCTTTCAGAGAGTAATTCCTACCGTGAATGGAATGTAGTTAGATCAAGCTTGGCAAACACATACGATAAAAGGATTATAATATAGACTATACAATCAAAAATACTATTTAAATAAGAGGAGCACGTGATATTGTGGCATAATATTAAAAGGGAGTTTCACAAAATTGTGGAAATATGTGACTAGGAAGGGAGGGGGTGAAAAAATTTAGCATGGCGTAGTTTATGGACATCCCCTAAGACGTGGAGTGCAAAACATTTGAACAGCATTATTTCTCTTCATGTGCCCGTATATTTATCCAGCTAAAGACTTAAAGCACCAGTTCGCATCTTGTCCCCTCCTCTCTGCTCAGTGACAGATCAGGATTGAGGAAAGGGAAGGAAGCTTGGCGGAAGTGACGACGTCCCTAGACGCCATGCGGTGATGTTGGCGTCCCGACGTTCTAGTCGCCATAAATGAGACGCCTGGGGTACTCAGCGTCCCCCATCTTGATTCTCACTGAGGCGTCTGCCAAAATATGGGGTGGGGGTGAAAATAAGTTTACACTTGGTTCTAGGGGTTGTCTTACTGCGTGACCTGAATACATACACTTCCCCGGCGCAGTAGATTCAATAATGTTCCAAAATTTGTGGTTGATTAACTTCCGGTTTTACTCCATCCTGTCTTGATACAATATTGGTTTCTAAAACTAGTCGAAACATTGCTTTTATGGAATTTATTAAATTACTTAATTTAGTTTAATTCGGTGACTAAACGTGTGCTCTCTAAGCACATCAAATTATACTGAATAAAATACCTCAACCCTTGTTTGGAGCCAACCAACCATGGGATGAAACCAGGGTCGCTTTTCCTTGAATGTCTCACTCATCATTAGCAGTGAACCCTCCTCTATCAACCTGATGACCAAAATATCATGGTCCCCCTCATACAACTCCTAATTGGAGACAGACCTATCTGACTATTTATATTAATCAGTTTTTTAACACCAGAGCTGTTAATTAATATTAGAGGTAGGTTTGAGGAGACTAGTTTAAAGGAAGTTCACTCAAATTAGCGTGAAGAGAGGATGGTTTAGTCCACAGTAAAGTCCCCTATAGAAAACCAGCCTCAGTGCACCTAGCCGGGATTCAAGTCTTGACCTTCTTATTAATGGTGGCTTCGTGCACGCGAGTTTGATACCTTGTACCACGTTCCCAATGATGTAGGTATCTACCCTTGTCATCTTCCTCCCCTTTCCGAAATTTGTCATACTTTTATTATTCACCTCACCTTGCTGATATTTACCTAACCCTGCTGACACTTGCTTCTCCTCGGCAATATTTGACCCTCCTTGCCAGAAATTGCTTTTCTCTATTGGAATTTGCACCTCCACGCCCAAATTTGCCTCTTGGTTGCTGACATTTGCTTCTCTTTACTGACGTTTGTTTCTCCTTGCAGACATTTGCCTCTCCTTTTGTATCTCCTTGTCGACATCTGGTTGGCCTGGTTTCTCCCAAACTAGTCCTTGGAAGGTCTTCACTTGCTCAGGTCACTTCATCTTCACTTTCCTTGTCCATGGCTAAAGCTAGAGCTTGGTTACAGAAAACTAAAGGTTTTTTTTTCCATTGGGGGCCTAGGTCGCTCACTTAGTAGAGCCTAATTTCAAGGTTTAGTCCCCCCTTAATTAAACATTTGTAAAAGTATAGTACAAACCACACCCGGGAGGTATACATATTTTGTTTTCCCCCGTTTTTTTTAGCACCGTGTCTTACTACCCGTTCAGGTTATAATTTTGCACCCCTTCTTACTGTCGATTTGGACTATCCAAATATTTACTCAAATTAAATAGGGATTAGTAAGGTATATTTTAGAGGATATATATTCCCGCACTTGTGTGGAGAGTGTGAAATCATTTAGAAAAAAATATACCTTCAATACAGTTGAACAGGATTCGAACCTTGACCTCTCCGCCGTACTCCCCAATTTTACAATCTATTGCGAGAGTGACGTTTTAGACCATACGGCCACTGATGTGGGTCAAATATATTTTGAAATATACGTGTTTAGTAGAATACGAATACTGTAAATAAAACTCTAAAAGAAAGTTCGTTTGAAAGTCTTCAATCATGAGTTTAAAATTGTATTTTGGTCGAAGGCATTTTTTTTTTCAGCGTCACATTCGAGAATATCAGAGGAAAGTAAAATGAATCTAGAGGCAGGCAAATTTATTTCAGTGGGAGGTAGTTATTTCCGGGCTGTGGGGGTGTCAATGCCCCCCTTGTCCTCCCTGGTTCCACCGCCATCGAATGCAATCCAACTACAAAACGGAAGTGTTGAGTACAGTTCTAGAGGAACTAGTGGCAATACAATTGTATAGATTAATTGATCAAACTTTATTATAAATATGACTACCTAATCTAATAAAAGCCTCTTCTTCAATGATGTCTTGAATGGCCAACACCTCAACATGTTTCCCACAGACAAATTTGTGTTCGTTTTATTTAATCCCAAAAACTAAAGATCGATAAATAACTTTCTAAAACCTATAGCGACTGTACAAAGTATGAGAATCACTTCCAATTTGAGATGAATGTAACGCGAATCTAGTATTTTAGGAGCGTGGTGAAAACAAACGTGTGGAAATGGCGACATCTGCTACGGTGTAATTTGTTGTCGGTAGGCAGCAGCACTAATACATTACGGTCGCAAGACCATCTGCTTGCCCGGCTCCTGTAGTTCTGCAACCCGCATAGTAATCAGGCGGAGACAGGAAGTGTTAGAAGATTTGCATCAACAAATTGCGCCCGACTTGGTTCATCCGATTATTGTTGTTATCATGGCATTTGGGAAGATTCTCGAGGGTACACTCTGGAACAATTAAATATAGACCTGCTTCACAAGCTGTGTGTACGAGGATGACTGGAAGGGTCGATAATAAAAGATTGGTAAATACTTTTACCAGCTGATAGGTAATTACTCCATACATAATGTAGGAGAGGTGGTAACTGATGGCTAGCAGAAGGTTCTTTATTACAAACATTGGCTTAAAGTAACTAATGTCAACTTATTCGGAAATAATTATTGATATTATAGTATTACTAAAAAATTATTATTATTTCAGAATTGGTTGACTTTAGTTACTTTCAGCCAATCTTTAAAATAAAGTACCTCCTGGTGTCCCATCACCTTGGCTTAGTTGGTAGCTTGTCTGTCTACTGAGCTAAGGAGCCCGGTTCGATTCCTGGCCTGGCCAAAAAAATGTATAGTGGATGAAATGAGGGTTTTCCCCTTTCACAGTGATGAATTTACGTCCGGGGGCTGAATGTTATGTCTATTCTAGATTTAAGTTAGTTTATAAGTCGTGTGTTGATATATTCAGTCGTTTCAGAAAGTACACGTTAATTACCTCAAATGTATTAAATACCTTCTGATAGCTGTCACTTACCACCTCCCCTGCGGTAGATGTGGTATATTTCAAGTGGTGACAGTACAGCTCTAAATGATTGGTGTGGTCACGTTCTCACTGAGCCACCCCTTCACACAATAAGAATGTGGTTACCCCACCTGCCCTCCAAGACGTCTCTTGGCTGAATTGGGAGACTCACTCGGCTACAGTTTGGAAATTTGGCACGCGAGCCACTTTGGATGCATTTATCAAAACATCAGGAACAAACAAAACATTAGCTTTAATATTAAATATTGATATTTTATGGTTCAAATGCGAGAAACAACGTGATTTATATCACTATCGCCAAATTAATGAATATGTGAAGAGTATTTTTATTTTTGCTCTGAGTCTTACTACCCGTCCAAGCTACACTAATGGATAGGGATGGGGAAGGTAGCATTTAAAGGAAGTGTAACAATCCTTATTTTCGTGGGAGAAGATAAATCCATCCTAAGTACAAACAGCCGGGATTCAGACCCAAATATCCCTGTCACCAGCAACTCAAACGAGTTTTACGTTTAATGCATACCGAACAGATGACCTGGTGGTCTAGGGGTAAGGTGTCGGACTTCTGTGCTGGGTATACGGGGTTCAATCCTCGGTCCCGGCACAGATTTATCTGATTGCCAAACTCTTCCTTCACCTCTGACGTGCATTAATCACAACTTGTGAATGTGTGGAATGCCAGGCCTACATCGTGGTTCGGATTCCACGTTAAACTGTAGGTCCTCCATTTCATCTCACAATCACCTTACCATTTTGCACATTAGCGTAAGTGCGTATAACCAAAACGGGTAGTAAGACGCCCAGTGATGATGATTATGATAATAATAATAGCAACATACCGAATAAATTGATCCTGGATGGCAAGTACTTAAATATAAATAAACGGTACTTGAATATAGTGCCCAAGATTGATCATTATCCTTTTCATTTGCTCTCATTTACATTTGTTATCCAAACATGGAACATACATAGAACTGTCTGTATGTAAATTAAAGTCCAAAAATGGTAAAATCCTTCATTTTAAAATTTTAATTTGATTTTAAAGTTAGTTAAAAGACTGCACTAACACTTTCAAACGTGGAATGGTGTAACATACCACCTAATGTATTATTGCAGGCCTAATACATTTAGTATACATTGAGGTTTAAGTATATAGCTTTCGGTATTTGAGAGCCAAGTATTTGTAGTCACCTCACACCAAGAATAGAATTACTGTCATTTAAAGAGAGAGCGAAGACAATCGAAATACTCAATACTAATGGTTTTATTTCGTAAAAAATTGTCTGAAAATACTAAACTCGCCAAATTTGACTTACCGTTTATTTAAATGAGTATTTTTCCAGTCCCGTAGATTCCTCTTGAGCTTTGGATGAGTCAATCGACGCGCGAAACTGAATTAATTTGAGGCAAATATAAACGAGAGCGCGGAATGGTTTTCTCTTCCAGATAGTAAAATCAAATAGATTCAGGATTGGAACCTATGCCACGGTCTCTTGCGGTGATAGTTTGCTTGAGAGATCATTTCGTCTCTCATTACGAAGAACGAAGAATCGTGCAAATACATCGTCGGACTTCAGTTTTAATGGAACTAATAAATATTAGGAAACCTACAGAAAGTGTCAGACTAGCTATAACGTAGTTTCAGTTATACTCTTTATTTCTCTCTCTCTTTCTCTCTCTCTCTCTATGTATATATAAATATATACAGAGAAAGAGAGAGAAAGCATAACTGAAACTACGTTATATATACATAAAAAAACTTTTCGTTTTGAAACAATATTAATTATATATGTATTTAATATTGTTTAAAAATGAACAGTTCCTCAATCTTTGCTTTAGTCTGATTAAAATAAATAAGTTCAACTATATTAATTTACAGTAAAACCTTGGATTACGTGCATAATTCGTTTCGTAAACGTGTTCGTAATACAAAGCACTCGTATATCAAAGCGAATTTCCCCCATAAGAAATAATGGAAACTCAGATGATTCGTCCCACAACCCAAAAAATTTAATCTAAAAATGATTAATACCTATTTATTTTCGTTATTTAAATGTAACTGTACTGTAATCAAATTTATTAATTAAATTTAATGGTGTCTGGTGTGAGGTGGACGAGAGAGAGGAGAGGAGGAGGTGTGTTTATTGTTTAGGACGACTTTCACTGCCACTAACAGAATCACTGCTATACGTTGGCTCACTCAAATATTTTTCTTTTTGTGTGACTTTAACAAAGAACCTATCCAATGACACTGCTCGGCAGACAAAGCGTAACCATAGTACTACTCGTATTGCAAGATATCGCTCGTTTATCAAGTTAAAATTTATTGAAAATTTTTGCTCGTCTTACAAAACACTCGCAGACCAAGTTACTCGCAATCCAAGGTTTTACTGTATATTCTTGAAATTGAAAATTGAATATCTGGACACGAAAATCGAACTCGGGACTCCCATGTCCAGATGTAATTTTTCAATTTAAATAATAAGATATTTAGATGTGGATATCACCGTAATTATCAAGTATAATAGCTTATCTATTTAATCCATCATTATATTCATTTAGTTGAAAATTCAGATTTGTGTTGTCATAATTTATTCACTACAAAAATAACTATTTTATATTATTTTTATAGCGTCTTTGCACCCGCTTGGGTGCATTAATCACGCTAATGGTATAAGGATGAGGAAGGTATAACTTTAAAGAAAATGTACTTCCATTCACGCTGAAGAAGGAGAATGGGAAATCATTTATGAAAAAAAAATCCACTCAATATACTCGATCGAGATTCGAAACCAGATCTCCCCTGGAAATCCAATCCAACTTGAGAGTGATATGTTTATACCCTGTGATCATTGTTGTGGGTACTATCAATACTAACAAGTTATTGTTGTGTTTTTGGTTTATGCCTGGACTTATTAGAGAAATTTAACTTGAATCATATGCAGTACACATATTGTTCTATATTACTTGAACTCGACTAAAACTCCATGTTTTCATTCAAACTCAATTCTATGTGAAAAATGCCTACGCTCACACCTCTAAGCATAATAAACCAGTACATTTGGAGTTCAGCCTCTAATAAATAGTGTATAAGGTCAAATACTAAAAAAAATATATATCTAACATGTTGCTTCTTGCTAAAATTGTTGAAATATGGACAATACTGTTCTTAACATAGTAATGAATATAGTTTATTGGTGAATTTAATGAAATAAAACTAATCTCAGGTTTGATTCTGACTTGAGAAGGTAAACGTGTGCCTCTAGTTTCTACAATTGCCACAATAAAAAAACATAGCATCTAGTAGAATAGAGCATTTACATAAAAACTCTTTGAGCTGGGATTTTGGTGATTTATTTCACTGATAACATTAGTTCCAATTATATTTGATCAAAATGCTTAGCAACAATCAACAAGGTCATATAACAAGCCAGTACGGGAAGAAATACAAGTCTTATATAGCTTCATTATTTCCAAGGAAAAAATATCATTGCTTTAAACAGCACGGTGTACACTCATTTCTTTAAACACCACGGTGTACACTCATTGCTTTAAACACCACGGTGTACACTCATTGCTTTAAACACCACGGTGTACACTCATTGCTTTAAACACCACGGTGTACACTCATTTCTTTAAACACCACGGTGTACACTCATTGCTTTAAACACCACGGTGTACACTCATTTCTTTAAACACCACGGTGTACACTCATTGCTTTAAACACCACGGTGTACACTCATTGCTTTAAACACCACGGTGTACACTCATTGCTTTAAACACCACGGTGTACACTCATTGCTTTAAACACCACGGTGTACACTCATTGCTTTAAACACCACGGTGTACACTCATTTCTTTAAACACCACGGTGTACACTCCTTTATTTAAACACCACGATGTACACTCATTGCTTTAAACAGCACGGTGTACACTCATTGCTTTAAACACCACGGTGTACACTCATTGCTTTAAACACCACGGTGTACACTCATTTCTTTAAACACCACGGTGTACACTCATTGCTTTAAACACCACGGTGTACACTCATTGCTTTAAACACCACGGTGTACACTCATTGCTTTAAACACCACGGTGTACACTCATTGCTTTAAACACCACGGTGTACACTCATTTCTTTAAACACCACGGTGTACACTAATTGCTTTAAACACCACGGTGTACACTCATTGCTTTAAACACCACGGTGTACACTCATTGCTTTAAACACCACGGTGTACACTCATTTCTTTAAACACCACGGTGTACACTCATTGCTTTAAACACCACGGTGTACACTAATTGCTTTAAACACCACGGTGTACACTCATTGCTTTAAACACCACGGTGTGCACTCATTTCTTTAAACACCACGGTGTACACTCACTTCTTTAAACACCACGGTGTACACTCATTCTTTAAACACCACGGTGTACACTCATTTATTTAAACACCACGATGTACACTCATTGCTTTAAACAGCACGGTGTACACTCATTTCTTTAAACACCACGGTGTACACTCATTGCTTTAAACACCACGGTGTACACTCATTTCTTTAAACACCACGGTGTACACTCATTTCTTTAAACACCACGGTGTACACTCATTTCTTTAAACACCACGGTGTACACTAATTGCTTTAAACACCACGGTATACACTCATTGCTTTAAACACCACGATGTACACTCATTGCTTTAAACACCACGGTGTACACTCATTTCTTTAAACACCACGGTATACACTCATTTCTTTAAACACCACGATGTACATTAGGCTTACAATGGTTTGAGAACTAGACTGAAATGTAATAATCCTTAAAAAAGCTCGGAGAGATTGTGTTTTTCCTCGTGAGCTAAATCCCTATCCTAGCACTTAGAAATGACATTAAGACCAAGAGGATGAATGTTTGTCTCGTCGATACAGAAACATCTTTGACTCCGCGAGGCTCAAGAGGCGGCAAGAACTACATTCTGACAAAGTGCAGAATGATATTTATATTATTTGAGAAAACATCACGATTAAAGACGATGGTATATCCGAGAGAAGGGCGCTTGGAGCCCTAACAAATTTCTAGCCCGTTTCAGTGGCCGAGCGGTCTACGGCGTCATTCTCTTGTTAAACTAACCTGCTGATGAAAAAAAGACCAGGGTTCGAATCCCGGTTGGGTTTACTGAGGGTGGTTTTTACTAAATTTCTTCCCAAACTCCTTCCACGCAAAAGCGGATAGATTACCTCTAAAATGCTTTCTTCCCCATTGCTACACTACCTTTGCATTTAAAACCTTTTAATAACTTTTGATTTAAAACATATCCATCAGTTTAAGATTTTCATGCAATATAATTATATTGTTGTAAGATATAGGTTATATTTCTACCTTTATTCATCATTTCAATATTGACTTTATACGTTTATTCTCATTTATGTATTTTAAACCTCTACCTACATTCTCTTTTTGACTCTTTTATCCGCAATAAATTTGTTACTTATTATTACTCTCAACTTATTTATCTTTATTTGACTGTTTGACGTGAAATATTTATACAAATAATTATCTGGTTATTTTCAAATATTACGTAAGCACATTTTTGGCCATTTTTAACCCCTCCCCCCCCTTGTAAGCAAAAATAATCAAATTCCTGACACCCCCCTCTTGCTTACGTAAGATTTGTCGAATTTTTTTCATTTTTTCACACGAATAACCGTCTGTTTTCTCGTGAAATTTTGCCTATAGCCTGAACAGGTAGTAAGACAAAATGATAAAAATAAAAAATTCATTGGATTTATAAATTGCTGGTAATTATTAACATAGAGGTGTAAATTAATATTGCAATGAATTTAAATTTATTGAATAGGTAAAATAAAAAAGTTATAACATTATAAAATTTTAATTCACTTTTAATTGAAGTTATAAAAAAATTATTAGTTAATACATGAATATTATATTAATAAAAAACACCCTAAGGCCTAAACTCCATTTACTCCGATGACCAAGGTCCTTGAATCCACGTCTCAACACTTTCATTTATAATGTTTATATTGGGGAGGGGGGTAGAAGCTTTGGCTTCACCAAGTCTTCCTCGTTTAGTCAATCAGCATCTTCATTGCTGCCCAAATCTGCCCGAAGTCCAAGCGGCTTGCGATGCGCTCTCACTCAATTTTGCCCATCTTTCTCTGTCTTAGTAAGCATGGTTCTGACCCCCCTCCCCCTTGTCAACAAAAATAAGCAAAGCTCGAACTCCCTCCCCCCTAAGCTGCTTACGTAATACTTGAACGCCCCCTTACCAAAAATTACCATGAATATTATTAAAACAAAACAAGTTTCATATTCTATCCTAGTCGTGGGAAATATTCTGAGAAAGAAATATAAAGATAAATAAAGGTTGTTAATAAAGGTTGATAAAATAAAGTCCATTAAATTGACCAGGTGAGTAAACATCATGAGATATTACTTCCAACAAAACAATCTACCTTGCGATATTTTTTTGTTTCCGCGTCCTACTAGCCATTCGAGCTATACGCTAATGTACTAATTATGCTAATGTATTAAGGACGAGGAGGGTTGAATTTAGAGGAAGTTTATTTGCATTTGTGCAGGGAGAGTAGAAAACCATTTAGGAAAAATCACCCTTAGTAAACCCAACCGGGATTCAATCACCACGCCATCAGCAGTTCACTCTATTGCGAGAGTATCACCTTAAGACCAGGGATGGGAAAACTATGGCCCGCCGGTGTGTTCGATCCGGCCCGCAGGATAAATAATTAAGATGTGTTGCGTTGTGAAGCAGACTTTTTTAAACACAAAAAACTGTATTTTTTTATAAATCTATGCCAAAATCAACATTTACAAGCTTTATAAATCATGCCCAAATATATATACCAATGCTTGCAACCTGATATTCATGTGAACAAGTTTTTTTTAAACATGAAACTTATGAAAAGTGATCCTATAAACCGACTTACTGATGAGGGTTTGTCTTCCCCCTTGGGTCATTTGGAAATGTATTTCTTTCTGTATTTGTGGTCGTGTGCCCATCACCCCCACTCCACCACCCCATGCTCCACCAGGAAATGTATTTCTTTCTTTATATGTGCCCCCCCCCCAATTCTCCTCCCCAAGTTGTTCTCACAACTAGCGCTAGAGGAGAGCAGTCGGACCGTAAGACCAAATAAAAGGGGAACTAATGGAAATGGCATCGATTTTTTTGGCCACCTTTCATGTTATCTGTCTGAGAAACAACTTCACGTCAGCCCAAGTCACTGCTCGCCGCTGTTGGGGTGGAATGTCCTGCCCATCTCGCGGAATGTCAGCCTCTCTTGTGGATGCTGAACTGAAGCCAAGCCACCTTCATCTCCTCTCATATTTCTTTTTCTCTTCTGACACGTGAATATTCAATTTTATCGTATATTCTTATTTGTGGGTACAATATTCGTGGGAGAGCAAAGAAAAATACATGACGTGAGTTTATTTCAATTACTTTTGACAACTAGTTCAAAACTTTTTGTTCAAAGGTTGATGTGGGCACCGTAGTTAGCCAAACAGCTTGCATTTTGTTTTGTAATACTAGTTGTAACGTTTATTACAGTGTTCGAAAGTTTTCTTCTCACCAACAAATGAAACGATGGTTTAAAAATTCTCCTTTAATAATTACTGATAAAAAAAATACCAATATTTGTCATAATTTCCCATTGAAACGCCCCAAATCGTTTATAAAATAATAATTCATCTCGTCACACTTTATTTCCTGGATGTACCCAAGATCACAATCACACGCAGGAGTTTTGTCACACAACTTGTTGCTGAACACATAGTGATAATAACATGCAAACATTGACTAAATGTTATCAAACTTGGCACAGGTCGGTGTGCCGTCATATTAATAATTACACCCGGTTTTAAAAATAAAACTTTTAAAATTACAAATATTGATATATTGTAACACTTCTTTGAGAGAGAATAAATAAGCTGGTGAAATGCACTATACGAGATACGATTCAGGAGGATCATCACAAGTCACTTTCTGACACATTTTATACAAAATATATCGCAACTTGGGACAACTTGATTTAATTGTAAAATTGTACTGTATTTTATTTTATTTGAGAAATATTCTATCCGCGTTCATTCATGGTAGATACAGACAGGGAAAACTTAAAAAAGTCAGGGAATTCTTTGATGTAAGGTAAAACATGGAAATATTAAGGAATTCAATCAAAAAATGATGAAATCGGGGAATTTAAATACTTGACTGATTCTGCACCTAAATATAAAAGCGAGAGATTTTGTTTGTCGACGTTAACAGAATACATTATCTAGATAAGGCAGTTTTTACATCAGATAGTTCTACACTGTTTGCTTTATAACATATTTACACAAGTACACAAATAATAGCTAATTAAATACTAGAAAATTATCAAAGAGCTTACCCACGTTGGTGGCCGTAGTTAGCTAACGCGCTAGTCCTGTTGAGCTAGATTGCTGAGGATGGGGAGATATAGGTTCGAATCTCGGTCGGGGGTGAACTGGAGGTGGTTTTTCCTAAAATGGTTTTCCACTCTCCTTCCACGCAAATGTGGGTTTACTTCCCCTATATTCAACCTTCCCAATTCCTAACCCATTATCGTAATTAGTACTTAAGCGTATAACCCGAAATGGTAGTAAGACACGTGGTGATAAATAAATAAATAAAATAAATAAAGAACTTATAAAAATGTTGATGATTTCTAGCTTGGAATTTTTTTTAAAATATGTTGATCAATGTAATGAACGATAAAAATATTTCCATCCCCCAAAAAAACTGTAAAAGGGCTATGTATGACATTTTTTAAATGTTGTCTTTAAAAGTCAGACCCGCCTCGATGGCGTAGTTGGCTAACGCACCAGTCGTGTTGAGCCAAACCACCGAGGACGGGGAGATCGAGGATCGAATCTCGGTCGGGTGAACTGGGGGTGGTTTTCCCTAAATGGTTTTCCACTCTCCCTCCACGCAAATGCGGGTTCACTTCCTCTAAATTCAACCTTCCCAATTCCTCATCCATTAGTGTAATTAGTACTTAAGCGTATAACCAGAACGGGTAGTAAGACGCGGTGCTAAATATTAATAATAATATTTAAAAGTCAGGAATGTTTTTGGTAAAGGTTTTGAAGCCACCCTGTCAACGTTCACGTTCAGGTACAAAGTACCTTAATTAATTATTAAATATAATGATTTGATAAAGTTTTCGCCTTAATCAGCTAAGTCTTGTCCATCTGGACCATCCCCCTTTGAGATGAAAGATTCCCGCCGTGGTGGCTTGTGACCTATTGGTAGGTGAGGGGACCGGGTTGGGGGAGATGGTACAAACAGTAATTAAATAATGTGTTGGGGGATGTGAAGGGTTAGGGGAGGTCAAAGTTTTTAGAAAATGCTTAAACCAACCTCATGATTATTTTAATTATCTTATTGATTATTTGCTGAAAATAAAATCAAAATAAATAATTACAATAATTATTAGAGATGAAAGCTTTTCGACAAAATGTTCATATTGTTAAATCCAAGGAGAAGAGGTTGTATTTGCTTGGAGGTTTTATTATAACATTGAAGTATTAACATAAAATATGGTCAACAGTAAGCCCACTCTTAGTAAAACTTTCAAACACAAAGTGCTGTAGTCAATACGTGAGTGTGGAAAGAAAATTGGAGCCCCTGTCATTAATTTATCAGAACTAATTTAAATAACTTGATTTTATTTACAGAACGGAACATTTCCGGAAAAAATCAATGTAAGGTTTTCCGTCTCACATCTTTGATCCCACTTCAGTCAGTCCTGGATTCTATCCTGGAGGTTGCACATTAAGAAGAAATCTATATAGGCCTACACAATGTATTTATATCTGGGGTAAAACCTGCATTTTGGGGCATTAGCATTGACAAGCCCACTTCGGTGGCCGCATGGTCTAAAGCGCTACTCATGCAGTAGACTAGACTGCCGATGGCGGATAAATCGAGGTTCAAATATGGGTCGGGTGTACTGAGGTGTTTTTTTCCAAACTGGTTTTCCACTCACCCTCCATTAAAATGCGGGTGCACTTCTTCTGAATATAACCTTCCTAATACTCACACCATCAACGTAATTAGTACAAAAACGTATAACCCGAACGGGTAGCAAGACGTAGTACTAAGAAGATGAAAAAGCATTGACAAGACCTTAGAGAGCCCGATTTATCCTTTCTCTTATATTCCCTAGATATCCCCAATAGTCCCTCCATTATATTATATACCCCAGTTGCTCCACCCTCTTAGATACTCAAGTACTTCCTCTCTCCTATATAATCCAGTTTCTCATCCCTATTAGATACCCTGTTATGCCCTCTTTCCTATTTACTCAAGTATACCCCCTTCATAAGTGACTTAGTACCCCATCCCTCGTAGGCACCCCAGTTTCCCCTTCTTCCTAAATACTCCAGTATTCCCTCCTTCCAAAATACCCAATATCTCCTTCTCTTTAGGTACCCTAGTATTTCCTCTATCCTAGATACCCCAATATCACCTCCTTCCTAAATACCCCAGTATCTCTCCTTTCCTAAATATCACAGCGAAGTGCCATCACTGCCACTAGTGTAGCTTCTAGAAAAGGTTTAACCACTTAAAATACGTAAATAAATGTGAGTTTCCCGCAATCTGTTTCTGCCAAGCTACACACAGACTAGATAGCTTCGGTCCTCACCCCTTTTGGATGCATATTCATAAGCGTCATCCCCTTCCTCTATCATAACTTGTCAAGTTCAGTGAGGTTGTCCGGCAAATCTACGCACTATGGGTGAGTAATAAGATTGAATAAACAAGACTCTTTTAAAATTTAATGAAGTGGACCGAGGGATCCAGAACTAAATGAAAAATAATTCAAAACTACTTTTCTGGTAATTTTCATCCTCTAAAACGACAACTCAGTGGTGTTCATGAAACTATCCAACTTGTGCAAGTATCACTTCTACAAGTCTCGTTACTTATAGTCAAAATTCGGTCAGTCCCTCAGTGTGAGAGAGAGAGATATATCATGCTGGAGATCCAGAGGAAGATCTTCTTGGAGATTATGACAGCTGGAGCAGGAATCTCATCTCCTCCTCTTTAAGGAGCCTTCTCATAGCCGGAATAGCTGGCAATGGCCTAACTCATATGTTAGAGAATGTTGTTTCATCCCAGAACCTAAGAACCTTTGTTCCATCCCAAGGATTAGGTACCCTTGCTACATCCCATGTGCTAGAGATCCTGGTTCCATTCAAGGTTATAGTGACCCTGGTTCCATCCCAACTGCTAGGTAATCTTGTTCCATCTCAATTGCCAGGGACCCTGGTTCCATTCCAGGTAATAGTGAACCTGGTTCCATCCCAACTGCTAGGTAATCTTGTTCCATCTCAAGTGCCAAGGACCCTGGTTCCATTCCAAGTGTTAGGGATCCTGGTTCCATTTCAAGTGTTAGGGATACTTGTTATTTGTTATTAGTGTGCACAAACAACTGAAAACTAAAATCATGCACTAAACATAAACTACAAATTCAAACCCAAAAACAGGGTTAGGCTTTCACTTTGGGATATCATAATAAACCATAATAATTTATTGTATACAATTACATAGTTATATTAGGTAGATTAGAAAAATAACTTAGTATTTTACTAAAAAGTATATTAAAAAATAAAAAATCTGGTAACAATAGAGTCGAAGGATATGATAGTTTGGTCACCTCTCACAGACATTAATTTTTGGCTCGTGGTAAATATTATCCTCTATCCACCCTGGCTTACTGAGCTCTGTGTCCACGCACTGAGGAATAACTCAAGGGTTCGGTGTATTTTAAAATTAAGTTGTAATTCTAATAGGCACCTCTACCTAAACCTTGAAATTAAAAAAAAAAACTACAGGTGACCTGGTGGTCTAGGGGTAAGGTGTCAGACTTCTGTGCTGAGGGTCCGGGGTTCAATCCTCGGTCACGGCACAGATTTATCTGATTGCCAAACCCTTCCTTCACCTCTGACAAGATGTGTATTAATCACAACTTGTGAATGTGAGGAATTCCAGGCCTTCACCGTGGTTCGGATTCCACGTTAAATTGTAGGTCCTCCATTTCATCTCACAATCACCCTATCATTACACATTAGCGTAAGTGCGTATAACCCGAACGGGTAGTAAGACGCGGTGCTAATAATAATAAAAAAAACTCCACCATTATCGTGTGAGTCAATTTTTACTTTCTCTCTATCTTACAGGTAGAGAAAGTATGGTGATCGTCAAAAAAATCGAACTCGAGATTTTGATGAATTTTGACGTTTCATGACTCCCTGAATCCGAGAAAGTGGTTTTTGAATTTCCGTCTGTCTGTCTGTCTGTACCTCCAACTAGAGCCTAAAATATTTTACCGATTGAGCTGAAACTTGATATCTAGGGTTTTCATAGGGTTGCCCCGAGGGGTTTTTGGAATTGGATATCTACCCCTAAAATTAAGGGTAGTTTACTGAAGGGAAAAAAGAGAAAAAGTCGATTTTCTCAAAATCGGCTCTAACGATTTTGATTAAATTTCATTTATAAACATTAATAAATATTCCAAACAAAATGGCTACCCTCAATATTTCGGCAAAATGGCTTTAAGGGCTCCGGTCTGATGCGTCAATTAACATTTTTTTAAATAGCTCCGAAACTATTTGAGATATGAATTTTCTTAGCATTACAAATATGTATATATATTTATAATACAGATATTTTATCCGAAACATATTTTTATAAAATCAATAACTTTCAATCTATACGCAATTATATGAATTTTTTAACTTTTTGGACATTAATGTTTAAGTATTGCGACCGTAAAAAAAAACTAACCTGAAATGTTGATGGATGTCGACGTCTCATAGCCCCCCGAACCCTAAAAAATAGTCTTTGCAATGCCGTCTGTCTGTGTGTCTATAAAAACTTAAAATTAAGGGTAGTTTACTGAAGGGTGAAAAGAGAAAAAATTGGTTTTCTCAAAATCTGCTCAAACGATTTTGATTAAAATTCGTATCTAGGCGTTGATTAAGATTATAAATAAACTGGCTATTTTCATTTTCCTATGAAAATGATTTTAAGGGTACCTTACAGAAGCGTTAATTTCCGTATCTCCACAACTATTTGAGAAACTAAACAACTTATCATTGCAAAATTGTAGGACTATTAGAAATAAAAAACTTTTATTTGACATATATTTTTATAAAAGCAACAGTTTCTGAGATATTTGCAAATATATTAATACAATTTTGTGAGCTTTAGTTGTAAACATATACTACTTAAGTCTTAACGCAATAATTCTCCAATGCCATAGAGTAATTAAATATAAGTATCTAAAAAAGTATGTTATTTTTCCTTAAAGCTCTTAGGAGAAATGTTTGCATAGCAATGATCTATCTCCATTTTAGACTCAATAGTCATTATTTACATTTTTTATTGGTCAAAATGTATAAATGAATAATTAAATACCAATGCGATGACTTGAAGATCTGTAACACCTTATAAAATGTTAAAACTTTAACCAGAAATCGAAATTTTAATACTAAGTGTTGACCCTTGTGGAAGACATTAAACTGTTTGAAATGCTCTTAGGTGGACAAAGATGCGCCTCTTTTCTCATTGATTCTATATCATTCTATATTATTTTATGCGTGTTCTTATGTGGAGTGGGGATGATACAATGTACATTATTCCGTTCAGAAATCTTACGTGTTTATAGAAAGAGAGAGAGAAAGTCTGTGCGGTGCGCCGTACCATTTATTTTAAACAGTGTGTTTTAGATTGAACACTTAACTTTAACACGCCCGATTATTTCAAAACACAACTTACAAACTAACATAACCCAGAACCATATCTCGCTCTCAACATCCTTCCTTAGCACCAAAGACCATACACGGATGTTAACGTGGAAGCATAAGAAACGGGTAGATTATTTTGGACACTACTTAGAATTGAGTCAGGATACGCTAAAGTCTAGAAGTTTCCACTGATTCATAGTGGTTCATGTTGTGTTTACCATACTGATATACATTGTCAAATATATTGAATAGGGTTGAAGATTACCTCCCAACAATGTTTTGGGTTTGGGTTATTTTGGGTGAACAGAAAATACCAACTTGTTCAATATTCATGGCTGCATAGCGAGCGCTGTTTCCATGTAATGCTCTGTGGGAATATGGAGCAGGGAAAAGGGCCAACCAAAGCATATGACACGAAAATCTTTTCCCATTTTGTTTAACGGCACCATAATTTATTCATAAATGTTATTACGTTAAAACTTGCAATCTTGGTAAAGAAAAACAAACATAATATTCTTGTTTTTTGTTTTTTGTTGCAGGAATATTCGCGCAGCTGTTGCTTGATTTCTTCTTCTATTGAACCGAACAGCGGGGCTGACATACGCATGCGCACAGATTGTATCGGTAAGTACTTCCAGAAGAGCAGTTATTTTAAAAGCATGGGGTATTAATTTCCTGAAGTAGCTGAAATGCTATCCCCTTATCACATTTTCTTCTACTTATTACTTCGCAGTTGGCACAGTCGTGATACAAACCTGATGACGTTAATAAATTGTTGCAGTTAATCATTTAACATCACGGGTGCCCTAAAAAATAGGCGTGAAATGGAGAGTCAGAAAAATATTTAGTTCAAATGATTCACTAAATTAATAAAATTTAATATACTTGTGTGACCGCACGGCCTCAATTGGAAGGTGTGTTTGTGTGATATTGTATGTTATGAGTTGCGAATGACAAAACGAACGTTGCGAGGTGGTTATGATTTTCCTATAAACAAATAAACTAGGAGCTGATCACAGAAGTGTTTTCAGCATTCTTTAACGAGAAATCAGGTATGGTTAAAATGAAGTGGATTGAGTCCCTCGTGGCTGAATACACAACATCGCAGGCTAGGGGTCACTCTGCCCGATTCGCGACTAGCAGGCTAAGATGTTGGGTTCATCAAGTACCAGTTTTGAGGGCTGCCACTTGAGCCTAGGGAACCCGGTTCGATGACCGTCTAGGGACCACCTAGGAGTCAGACAGGCCATAGGGTAAACCTCATAATACCTCGTTTTGTCACACGCTTCCTAATATTCTTTAAGTTATTTCATTTTAACTTCACTTCTAGCATCACATTTGTAATAGATATAGTAGTATTAATAAACCTCTTTAAAAGCCAAGTCTAACATCAACCACGAACCCACACAAGTATTCAATATCCTCTCACTCTTAACCCCGGCCTCAGACATCCTGACAGAGTCTAGGCCCACATTCACAAGGTGAAGAAGGAGGTTGTGATACTTGCTTTATTTATTTTTCCAAATAATTTAACATCTTGTTAAAAGTTCTGTATTTCATTTTGTTTCCGGGGGTGCTAGTGAACGTGAGTTTAGGGCAGTATTTTCGAAGTTTTTATAGCATAAACATTTATTTGGCCAAAATAAATCAAATATTTCTTCTATAGAATCATAGAGTTTAGTTTTCCGCAGATGCTAATCTCAACAGTTCTTTAATATCTGTCAAGGGTGTCCTTGAATTTAGTGACAACTTTTTCTCTGCATTTAAAAAGTTTGTCACCAAATGCCGCTATGCTCATGAGAGATATTCAAGAACTCTTGAGATTAGCATGTGCAGAAAACTAATCTCTATGTTTCTATAGAAGAAATATTTGATATATTTTTGCCAAAAAATGTTTATGCTATAAAAACTGCAAAATTAATGCACTAAACTGGCGCTCACTAGCACCCCACCTTAATCTCTCCATCGCAATTATCTCATTTATTTGAGGTATTTAACGTGCACTTTCTAAACTGACTGATCATATTAGCACACGAGGATTTTATGAGCGAGAGTGAAAGAACCTACCAATTTTGCCAGGAAAGGCATTTTCACATACCTTCCCAGACCTAATTTACATACCACAAACGACATGTGACCGACGGCTTTACTTCCCCTCTGAAGGAAGCTATACTATGGGTTTTTATCGCTCAAGAAAAATCCATTGACCCCGGTCGGGTTTGAATTTAGGAACAATGAGTCCTGAGGTGATCACTTTACCCCAAGACCACCGATGTCGACCTCTCACAACTATAAGTTCACCAATAATTATCTTTGTAGGAAGCTAATGTGGCTTTCGTGATATATATTTAAAATACTATGATGAGAGTTAATAAACATATTCAATTGTTAGTGCCAATTATGAAAAATAGTCTATATGTTGTGATTCTGTAAAAGAAAATACTGCTAAATACAAACTATACACATTTGCCCCAATACTATGTGTAAATTAAATGGTTTCGTTCTTATCTTACTTTTATTTTAAGATATAATTTAAAGCTGAACCCTAAAACGAGGAGCGTATGGTGAAATACTACTATGAAAGCTACTCCGGTTTCAAATTGGATACATACGAACTAATACCACATACAACAGACCTAGGTTCAAGCAACATGGCGGTAGTAAATAAACAGTAATAATCGTGACTATGGTTTATGTTCCCTTCAGTGAGATTAGAAATACCAACAAATGCATCCCTAACCCTCGACACCATTTCTGTCAATAGATACCATGAGTACATACTCAAAGAGAGCCACAATCCCTTGATTATTTTACTAATACTATAGTTCTCTTCCTGACCACTCAGCAGTACTGGAAGCACGTTTTATGTGTATTAACAGTAGCAGAGACAAACCACACATTCTATAGGCAAGTATTGTTTTGTTAGGGTTGTGAAGTGGAGATCAAGACAAATATGTCTGTATCATCGTACCATAAGAAATTGGTGGCACTTTCTTTACTTCATGCATGAAAATTAGATTAAGTAAATCTATAAAAAGTTAAAATTTCAAGAAAACCAATCAACAGGGATAGAGGATAATGTAATATTGTATAGCAGCAGTAATAATAATAATTATTATTATTATTATAATATAATATATACATTATGAATATAATTTTAAAATGTCATTCTCAGCTGACCGAGCGTAGCAAGGTCATGTTTTAGCTCAACCATTCGGCATTTTGTTTGTCTTCTGGATATTTGCTACGCGATAAATTTCAAATACAAAAACCAATTTTAACTAAATTTGGCAGTGGCATTATTTTAACCTAGGCCAAACAACTTATCGTTACGGTGGCCAATAAAAAATCTGATTGTCTATTTGTTCCACTATAACCGATAAATGCCTTGATACATTTTACGATTTTTGTCGGGGCTACTCTTTAAACTTAGGCCGAACGATGTATGTACATAGTTTTTAAATCTTACTATCCGTTTCAATAAGGCGGCCCCTCAACGAGATTATTCTTTGAATAACTCATCTCAAGTGATTTGAACATTAGCACTCAATCGAGTACCCGGGAATTTAAAAAAAAATATCGACATGTATGGCAAGATTGACGTTTTAACCCACGTGAACAAGGTTATTCCTTATGAATATAGTATTAATTTGTTTCCTGTTTAACTTGACCACTAAGGAAAAATATCAAATTAAAATCCAAGAATAAATTATAGAATATATTTTCACTTGAAATACAAAGAGAAATCTTAAGACTAGTAACGATAAAAACATGACATTATTAACATGATGTACTTAGCTTTTTTTTTACTGGAGAGAGTGAGGTTACTTTTACAGAACTACTAGTACTCTGTTTTTTTTAAATAAGTGTAACCTACTTACTGACCTTAATGAGAAGAAACTAGTTCTGATAAATGAAAGAAATGACGATAGTCCAATAGTTAGCTAATATATGACACGAAAGCTGCTAGTTTAAAAAATATACATTCTTATTAAAACTACTCCATAGTTCGCAGACGATGAATAATGTTGTTTCTGTGTTACGTCACCACACCATGTGTACTAGTAGGGGAAAGTGTTTATCATCCCCTCACATCACGTGGACAGATGCATATGTTAACGATTGCACTGCTAAACAAACCAAATAGATCACATGATACAGGCAATGCTCTGCCACTGACCCAGCTTCAGGCTATCATCACATACAGCTTAGCAAAGACTAGCGAGAATTCGAATCAAAGAATTACATGTGTACAAGATAATATTGTTCCTCTGAATCATAACTAGATAATGTTATTAAACTAAAATTGCATTGTTATACATTGTAATGCCAGAAGCTCGAAGTATCTTCTCAAAAGAACCGGAAGGAAAAGACTACACCAACAGGTAGGAAATCACACCATCAATATTCTCTCCTAAAATATTGTTTGGAAAACTGGAGCTTTAACAATCCACACTAAACACTTCATCCTCACGCAGATGGATGATCATATTAAAGAAGGGTAACCAACGTCAATATTGTGTTGACAGTAGTTATTGATCAATATGAGAGATTCTAGTAAATTGCCAGTGTAAAGTATTGTTATTACCGTTGTGAGATATACTTACAAATGTCAATAGTTGTATTACACCAGGTGTTACGATTGTTTATAGAAGAGTCAAGAACATTTTCAAAATTACAGATCTATTCCTGTATTAGTTTACCATCGATATGACCATGTTTGCGGAAATATTGCGCCATAATGTGTGGGCTTTGTTACAAACCCTCGGGGATAGCCAGCGCAAACAAACTTGTGATGGACTCACATAGGTAGGTATATATATCACGTTTCGATACACACAGCAAGGCAGAATAGTCGATATGGTGATACCTCATCAATGAATAAGTCACAACTGTCCATCAGTTCAAAGTTCAGGGACACAACTTCCTATCAATACACTGCTTCTTAGAATAAATGGTTCATTTATACTGTAATTTCTCGTGAAATTACTATTTTTTCATTTCAGAAATAAAGTCCATAGGGGCATGTTGAATATGTTGAGCCACCGTAGATTTTACACTTCTTGGTGTGATAATTTTTTTCTGATTGCTGGACTTCTTGCCTGGTTCGAAATAATATATAGAGGCAGCAACAATGACCCGTTTGGAACGTTCGTTTCCACCCCTATGTTAACTAGTCTGGTTACATGTTTTTAAGAATCGGTAACTTGTTACCAAACACTTGTTACCTCGGCCAGTTGTTTTGTTACGAATTTAATGTGTACTGAATGAATCTCATGATAAGTCACAGCTCTGTGATCTTCTCTCTCTCCTCTCTTTTGAAACATCATTAATTATGTTTTAAGTATTTATTAAAACACTGTAAAGTTATCTAGAGCACCGATACATATTATTTACGTTAAATTAATATGTTTTTATATTTAATTTATGACGAAATGTATTAGCCGGCTCCATTGTGTAGTGGTCAGTGCACCTGGCTGCGAGCCTAGGGCTCCGGGTTTGATTCCAGGATGGTACCTTGCGTATTTTTCCCGGAAGAAAAACCATTCCCAACGGTCACCAGGGTTTGGCTAACTAGGCTTAAGTTAGGTTTAATTGCTTCCGCTGGTTCCAACACCCTCATAAACACTATCATCATCACCTCATCTCATCGGGACATGGCAAGAGCTTCCACGGAGAGGATGTAGGATTAGTGCATTTGGACATCTCCTGGGTGACGGTACATTAGTACTGGCTAATCTCTCCACTCAGTGGGCTACGAATGATGTAGCCCAGACGCGCAATATTAGTGCATCAAATCAACTTGTACAACAATCAGTCGCAAGTTTTAAAGAGGCTTTCCTCTCGTTGCCCGAATCTATCCAGCCCTACCGTATCCTCATGCTGCCTTCATTTCTAACATCTTCAAAAGGTGCACTTTCAATCCTCTTATCGCATAAACTATTTCAAACTTTTTTCACGTTTTAATAAATAAAATTGATTCTCTGGAATTTAATCATTCCTGAATTGATCTTATATTTTGTTACTAAGATCGCACAGATATATTAGCGAGCTATAATTGAAAATATCCTTCCAAATTTTATTGTTACCGTGTTGTCCTCGTGTTTAAGTTGTTGAGCGGTAGTTTGTCGGTTGAGGCATCCAATTTTACCCGCGATGTGCTTGGAGGTTCTAATTTCATATATTTGAATCTTTGTTGTTGTTTGGGGAGAATGCCCACCCCCTTCTTGGACTCACCAGACAGGTTCTAGACACGTCTTCTACTCCCCAAGACCTATAAACAGCCTCGTCAGCAACTTGACAAATGAACCTATATCAACATTTTTAACTGATCCTCCGAACAAGGTGTCTACTACCTGAGTAACAAACAAACACACAGAGGAGTAATATAATTACTATTACAGGTCTCAACAACTGTGATGGAACAGTTAGTCTCCCTGACCTCTTAAACTATGAAAGATGGACTTTCTCTAGATCATATTGTCAGGGTGAACCATGTGTTATCATCCTGTCAAAGGGAAGATGTTTGTCGGGAACTTGGAAAAGCTGCGACTGAGATGGGGGTAGTTCTCACCCCCCCCTCTCACTCACCAAACATCCCCTAGCAACAACATCCAACTCAATGTAAATGAGATAGCCAAGACTGACCGTGTTTACCTTCACTTCACACTCAGTGACATTTGCTGCAACAAGGCGCTAACTCACCTTCAGTATTAGATAAATATTAGCACGCCTGTCTCTGAATCAAGATGGTCGAGCCAACTTGCTACGTTGTATTAAGCTAATTATTTTATCCAACATTATCTGGAATAGAATTTAGATGGATCCAGAGAATACAACAAAATAAGTACCTGTAGTCCTTTAACACTAGGGATGGAACCAGAGAATACAACAAAATAAGTACCTGTAGTCCCTAACACTAGGGATGGAGCCAGAGAATACAACAAATAAGTACCTGTAGTCCCTACACTAGGAATGAACCAGAGAATACAACAAGAAAAAGTACCTGCAGTCCCTAACATAGGGATGGAACCAAGAATACAACAAGATAAGTACCTGCAGTCCCTACACCAGGGATGGACCAGATAATACAACAAAGATAAGTACCTGTGTCCCTAACACTAGGGATGGAACCAAAGAATACAACAAATAAGTACCTGCAGTCCCTACACAGGGATGGAACAAGAGAATACAACAAAATAAGTATCTGTAGTCCCTAACACTAGGGATGGAGCCAGAGAATACAACAAAATAAGTACCTGTAGTCCCTAACACTGGGATGGACCATAGAATACAACAAATAAGTACCTGTAGTCCCTAACACTAGGGATGGAACCAAATAATACAACAAGATAAGTACCTGCAGTCCCTAGCACTAGGGATGGAACCAGAGAATACAACAAGATAAGTACCTGCAGTCCCTAGAACCAGGGATGGAACAAGAGAATACAACAAAATAAGTATCTGTAGTCCCTAACACTAGGGATGGAACAAGAGAATACAACAAAATAAGTACCTGTAGTCTCTAACACTGGGGATGGAACAAGAGAATACAACAAAATAAGTACCTGTAGTCCCTAACACTAGGGATGGAGCCAGAGAATACAACAAAATAAGTACCTGTAGTCCCTAACACTGGGGATGGAGGCAGAGAATACAACAAAATAAGTACCTGTGGTCCCTAACACTAGGAATGGAACCAAAGAATACAACAAGATAAGTACCTGCAGTCCCTAGCACTAGGGATGGAACCAGAGAATACAACAAGATAAGTACCTGTAGTCCCTAACACTGGGGATGGAGGCAGAGAATACAACAAGATAAGTACCTGCAGTCCCTAGCACTAGGGATGGAACCAAAGAATACAACAAGATAAGTACCTGCAGTCCCTAGCACTAGGGATGGAACCAGAGAATACAACAAGATAAGTACCTGCAGTCCCTAGCACTAGGGATGGAACCAAAGAATACAACAAGATAAGTACCTGCAGTCCCTAGCACCAGGGATGGAACAAGAGAATACAACAAAATAAGTATCTGTAGTCCCTAACACTAGGGATGGAGCCAGAGAATACAACAAAATAAGTACCTGTAGTCCCTAACACTGGGGATGGAACCATAGAATACAACAAGATAAGTACCTGTGGTCCCTAACACTAGGGATGGAACCAAATAATACAACAAGATAAGTACCTGCAGTCCCTAGCACTAGGGATGGAACCAGAGAATACAACAAGATAAGTACCTGCAGTCCCTAGCACCAGGGATGGAACAAGAGAATACAACAAAATAAGTATCTGTAGTCCCTAACACTAGGGATGGAACAAGAGAATACAACAAAATAAGTATCTGTAGTCCCTAACACTAGGGATGGAGCCAGAAAATACAACAAGATAAGTACCTGTGGTCCCTAACACTAGGGATGGAACCATAGAATACAACAAAATAAGTACCTGTAGTCCCTAACACTAGGGATGGAGCCAGAGAATACAACAAAATAAGTACCTGTAGTCCCTAACACTAGGGATGGAGCCAGAGAATACAACAAAATAAGTACCTGTAGTCCCTAACACTGGGATGGAGCCAGATTGTATAAAAAGAGATAGAACCAGAGTCCCAAACACTAATGTAATGAAACCAATGTCACTGCTAACATGTTGACTTCTCCCTGACCCTTCTTCAGGGTCAGTCTGTCCCTGATTGTGTTCCTTTGCTGTCCCGTGTTCAATGATATAAATATTCCATGCAACTCCACATCCTATCTTATGCCATCTGTGGCCAGAATTCCCCGTGTTATTGTTCGGCCTGGGATAAAGCAGAACATTTCCTGAAGTGTTACATAACACCAGTTGCATCACCCTGTTCACTCTCAAGGGCAATTCACTCTTGTCAAGGTCACTGCCACAAATTTCCCACAAACGTAAAAGGTTGATTAGTGAGGAGTGGTTGTCGTTGATTACATTCGAGCTGCACACAGCATTCGCAGCGAAGGAGCCGCGGTTGAATTTAATGTCCTGTTCGTGTTCGTAATTGTTATTGTTATTTTCTCAAATTAGATTGGTTGGCCTTAAAGTGAGAAGCATCAGGAATACATGAGAGTTGGTTAGAAAAGAAAAAACATATATTTGTGTAGTCTTTTGACAGTTTTTTTTTTTTTTGCTGATGAGAACATTTCAATGAACTTATGTCCTAAGTAAGAGTAGTTAGCTAACTTGATAGGTGTCAATACTTGGAGGAAAAATTGAGTAAACATGTTCTAAATAAAATAGTAAATATTAGACTTGTTTTATAGTCATTCATAACGCACAACTATTAGCGAATAGTCTCTAGCACATAGTGCGCAAGAAGTTGAAAGTTGAAACTTTTTTTTTTTAGCATCGCGTCTTATTACTTGTTCAGGTTATGCGCATTGAAACACATTATTTCCAATGCTAGCGTTTATCACCGATACAGAGTGAATAGTGTATAATACATAAATTTGATTTAGCTTTAACTTCTCATACGTTATTCATGGAGGGTTGTATAGATAATCATTGAAGTTAAGATGTATCAGCCAATGAGAATACGGGGGGGGGGGGGGGAGGATATAGTCAATTAAATAATATTTAGCACCGCGTCTTACTACCCGTTCGGGTTATACGCTTAAGTACTAATTACTCTAACGGATTAGGAATTGGGAGGGTTGAATTTAGAGGAAGTGAACCCGCATTTGCGTGGAGGGAGAGTGGAAAACCATTTAGGAAAAACCAGCCCCAGTTCACCCGACCGAGATTCGAACCTCGATCTCCCCGTCCTCGGCGGTCGAGCTCAACAAGACTAGCGCGTTAGCCAACTACGCCACCGAGGCGGGTTAGTCAATTAAACGCCACTAAACATGCAGGTGAAATTAATCAGCTTCTGTATTTATTTTCATGTTTGAAATGCATTGTGGTAACCAAGCCTCTTTGTTATTAACGAATTATATTTGTGTTAGAGTCAAATTACTATGATTGTCTTTAATCTATAATGTTATTGAAAATAAAGGAGACATATTACATTTTACACTTTGTAATTGAAGAGTTGGGCTATTAATGCCATGGTATGAGCCACAAGAGAACTATACCGACCGATCGGCCGCTACCGTTATAACGATTATAGTGCCAACATTTGCTGATAGAGGGTGTTATGTGGTCGGCACAACGAACTCCTGGTTTTTAATCTCAGTTTTATAACCCGAAGCTGCTACTAACATTCATGAAAGTAATACAATCTTAGCCACATGAAAATAGGATTAGATTTAATAACACAGACAAAACTTAAATTAGGTCAAATTTATGTTTCAAAAGAGACAGTTTAATTAACGTCGTTTTTTGAATGAACCATTTATTGAAATATTTTTGGATATATTTTCTAGTAGTGATAAGAGATTAGACTTTTTTGTTTTTAATATGAATAAATTATAATTAATTTTAAAACGATGATACACTACGTTTCATCACAAACCCTTGTATTTTCCTAATAAATTGTGTACTATAGCCTACTTTACGCATTATTTGCTATTATACGTTTTGCATGAATATAAACTCAGCCTTAGTAAAACTGCTTAATGCACAAAACTACATCAAATAACCACTATTTCTGTTAAGTTCACAAAAAAAAATATTGTTCAGTTTATTTAAACTTTTTTTCAAAAAAGAATTATTTTGATTAACAAATCGTGTATTTTCTTCGTGAGAACAGCCTACCTCATAACGATGATCCCACCTTGTATAGGATTGCTATTTACTACATCAAACACATTTCCGTTGTTCTTTTTCAACGCGACTTAATACCTGTTCCGGCTTTACGCAAACGTTAATTAAGCTAATTGAATAAGAATGAAGAGGGTATAATTTTAGAGGAACTATAACCTTATTTTCGTGGAGTGAGAGTGTAAAACCACTAAAGGGAAAACCACTCTCACTATACTACCCTAAAGGTATTTGAGCCTTGATCCCCTCATCACCAGAATTCCATTCTAACACGAGAATGATGCTTTAGACCAGGCGCGGGTGTCAAACTCGTTTGATTTAAGAGGGCCATATCAAAAATTGAAAACAATGAGGGGACTGCATTTCAGAAAATTCAATGTTGTCAACATCCCTAAGCACAAAAAAATAATTTAAACTATTTTTACAGAAAAAAAGGATTATACAGGATGATCCAAAAGTGCCAACCCTGTTTTTCAAGGATATTTCACGCAGAAGAACATGGAAAATGAACATTTTGTTTTATATGTTTGGCAACATTGTATGTTGGCCGGGTGTTGTAGCAGTCCGTGTGACCTTGAGACATAAACTAGGTCTAGCAGTTGAGTTATAGCATTTGAAAGTGTAAGATGAGTTTTTTTACGAGGGAGGGATGGTGTCGGCAACTTGGACAACATTTTCCTTACAGATGAGACATGGTTTCATTTAAGTGGTTATGTAAACAATCAGAACAGTAGGTTTTGGTGCTTGAAAATCCACAAGTTTTCCATAAGGTACCTTTACACAGTCAGAAGATTGGAGTGTGGTGTGCAATTTCACGTCGCAGGATGGTGGGTCCTTTTTCCTTAGAAAACTGTTAATGCTGAACGTTACCAGGAATTTGTTATGCAGTTTATTCCATTACTGGAGGAAACAGAAAGTGATTGCTGGTTTCAGCAAGAGGGAGCCACTGCACACAGCCAATTCCACCATTACAATGTGGCTGAGTTTTTTGGTGATGGTGTGATTTCTAAGGGTTTGTGGCTGGCCCCCTCGTTCCCTAGACTAATGCCATCTGATTTTTTTCCCCGTAAGGATACTTAAAACAGACAGTGTATGAAAACAACACTCGAACCTTGGCTGAACTTCAAACCAACATTTGAGAGGTGCATTGCAACCATACCCAAAGGGAATGATCCGTCATGTGTCTAGAAATATGGTTAGAGAGTGAATTTGTGTTACAGAGAAGAAGGATTACACTTTCAACACCTTCTGTGATTTCCTTATGGATTATTGTTTGGTTTACATTAGATATATATAATATTATATGACACCAAATATAAGTTTTTTCTTTGGGTTGCGTGACTTTTGGATCATCCTGTATAAAGAATTATTCTCAATTTCCCCCCAGAAATTTGATACTTTTTTTTTTGCAGCAAGATTGTAGGAGTCTTCAAATATTATAACGGATTAAATAGCCAAGGTATTATATCTATAATATATGGTAGTAGGCACATCCAAATATTATATTCTTTAAATTAAAATATAACACTTAGACACGGGAACCTGGGACTTTTGGCTCAGAATGCCAATTTTCTACCACTGTGCTATCCAGAAGTCATCCCGTGCCCAGGCTCATTCTTCACGCATACTAAGCCAAAGGCCCCGAGTTCGATTCCCGTGTATAGGTGTCATTTTTCAATTTAAATATATGACATTTATATGTACTAGAGCCGTAATTAACAAATATAATAGTTTGTTATTTAATCTGTCATGATATGCGCATTATAACAGTTGTCATCGTATTATTGGAAGTATAGTCCCTCCCGAGTTGACGTTGGCTTCGTTATCTGATAGCTCATGATCTTAATTGACCACTCATATTATGTATCTGACGATTTCCACACGTCCATCACAGACTCTGTCATTAAAATATAGTAAATACTGTCCCCTGGGCATGGTACCAAGCCAAAGGACACGGGCTTCAATTCCCGTTCGAGGTGTAATTTTAACATTTTATTATTATTATTATTATTATTATTATTATTATTATTATTATTACCGTGTCTTACTACCCGTTCGGGTTATACGCACTTACGCTAATGTGTAATGGTAGGGTGATTGTAAGATGAAATGGAGGACCTACAGTTTAACGTGGAATCCGAACCACGGTAGAGGCCTGGCATTCCTCACATTCACAAGTTGTGATTAATACACATCTTGTCAGAGGTGAAGAAAGGGTTTGGCAATCAGATAAATCTGTGCCGGGACCGAGGATTGAACCCCGGACCCCTAGCACAGAAGTCTGACACCTTACCCCTAGACCACCAGGTCACCAATTTTACATTTTAAAGTATATTTAAATATTACACTATGTTGAAGTCATTGATGATAAATGTGTGTCTATAAGCCGTGATCTCTCAGGAGTTGGCTACTTTTCATAAAAGAAAACATTTGTTCAAAACACTAATTATATGATTACAAATATTGCATGGTTGCAAATTTTACCATTTTTTGTAAGCGATCATTGGTAACTCTAAAGTACAGAATTGGTACACACAAACCTCACTTGCTAGATTTCCCCAAACAACCAATAACCAATTTCCAAATGGTATATTTAAATACAACTTTTAAAATCAGAAGTATTGGTCCGTATTTTAGATTGGTTATCAAAAGTTCCGTGAGCTGTAAGTTTGACATACCTGCCTTAGATCATGCGACCACCGATTCGCGCGTTCAAATATTAATATTGATATTAGGGTATTTTGTTAGAATCTTAATATAATCAAAGATATTGGGATATGGAAACTGTAAAAGGGGTTCTAATTTAGTACATTTCACTAAATATCCGGGAGAGCTGGCAGCTATCCTAGGGCCCGTGGTTCCATTCCAGGTGCTGGTGATTGGTTTTAACGACTTGTGTGTGTTATCTCTCCCCGTATTTTTGACTTGGTCCGCCGGATGTGTACAAAAAAATAGCTGTAACAAGAAAGTGGCAAAGTTTGTCCCCCTCCGAACACATCAGGTTCCGGATATATCCGCCAAGTTAGAGCTGCTGGTTGTGTCTACACATCCTCCCGTCCCCTTGGTCCAAGTTCCGATCCAACATCCGGTCCGCTAGCTTGGTTTTGTCTTCAGGCGGTTGAAGAAGAGGCTCCCATTGTCTCGACCTTCTGGCGCTTGCAAGGTAGATGACAAGCCATGGCATGCCGGGAAGTTTGGGAATAATAGTGGAAGCCCTTAGCAGACGTGGGGACATGGACAAACTTAGTTTGCGGGCCCTCCATTTATTTGTCTCAGCGTTTCCCCCCTCACCCCCCTTTTCTCAAAAAAATAATAATTAAAAGACTTAGTTTTGGTTTAATGTTGTGACAGTAGTTTTACCCATTGTACTAACTTTCAGCCGTACTAGGCATATATATATATATATATATATATATATATATATATATATATATATATATATATATATATGGGCTGTTTCACCCCCCAACCCTTAATTCGATTTTCTTCCCCGACCAACTTGATTAGTGTAAAGACACAAGCACAACTGTGCCAAGTTTGAATTAAATCTGTTAAGTCGTTCAAAAGTTATCGTGAAACATATCCACCACAGACGACAAACACAAATCAGTGGAATTAAAAGGGAGAATTTGCTTTACTCGTTCAATAAATCAAACCACATGATTATTTTTTTTTCAATATTTTATAGATCACCTATTTAGAGAACCTACTATACAAGCACGAAAGCAAAAATTTCCCACTTCAACATTTTTCCCCCTCTGTCACCTAAGCGAGCGCAGGGCACCCCAAATCACCGAGCCCTGTGTAGCCGCCCCATTTGCACCCCTTCTAAGGGTGGTAATTGTGGGAGGGGGTAGTGGGGTGGGTTGGAAGATAACGTGACACGTTTAGTTTAATTTTCTACATCCATAGTAATCTGAACAGTTCTTGAAAATCTCTCATGACCATAATGAATTTCGAACAGAAACTTTTCAAATTAATATAAAAAGTTATGTTCAAATTTCCAACGCCCTTGCCAAATTTTCAAGGACTCTTTGGATTATTATATGTAAAAATAAATGGTACGGCGCACCGCACAGACTTTCTCTCTCTTTCTATAAACTCGTAAGATTTCTGAACGGAATAATGTACATTGTATCATCACCACTCCACATAAGAACACGCATAAAATAATATAGAATGATATAGAATCAATGAGAAAAGAGGCGCATCTTTTTCCACCTAAGAGCATTTCAAACAGTTTAATGTCTTCCACAAGGGTCAACACTTCGTATTAAAATTTCGATTCTGGTTAAAGTTTTAACATTTTATAAGGTGTTGCAGATCTTCAAGTCATCGCATTGATATTTAATTATTCATTTATACATTTTGACCAATAAAAAATGTAAATATTGACTATTGAGTCTAAAATGGAGATAGATCATTGTTATGCAAACATTTCTCCTAAGAGCTTTAAGGAAATATAACATACTTTTTTAGATACTTATATTTAATTACTCTATGGCATTGGAGAATTATTGCGTTAAGACTTAAATAGTATATGTTTACAACTAAAGCTCACAAAATTGTATTAATATATTTGCAAATATCTCAGAAACTGCTGCTTTTATAAAAATATATGTCAAATAAAAGTTTTTTATTTCTAATAGTCCTACAATTTTGCAATGATAAGTTGTTTAGTTTCTCAAATAGTTGTGGAGATACGGAAATTAACGCTTCTGTAATGTACCCTAAAAATCATTTTCATGGAAAAATGAAAATAGCCAGTTTATTTATAATCTTAATCAACGCCTAGATACGAATTTTAATCAAAATCGTTTGAGCAGATTTTGAGAAAACCAAATTTTTCTCTTTTCGTCCTTCAGTAAACTACCCTTAATTTTAAGTTTTTATAGGCACACAGACAGACGGCATTGCAAAGACTATTTTTTAGGGTTCGGGGGGTCATGAGACGTTGACATTCATCAACATTTCAGGTTAGTTTTTTTTTACGGTCGCAATACTTAAACTTTAATGTCCAAAAAGTTAAAAAATTCATATAATTGCGTATAGATTGAAAGTTATTGATTTTATAAAAATATGTTTCGGATAAAATATCTGTATTATAAATATATATACATATTTGTGATGCTAAGTAATTTCATATCTCAAATAGTTTCGGAGCTATTTAAAAAAATGTTAATTGACGCATCAGACCGGAGCCCTTAAAGCCATTTTGCCGAAATATTGAGGGTAGCCATTTTGTTTGGAATATTTATTAATGTTTATAAATGAAATTTAATCAAAATCGTTAGAGCCGATTTTGAGAAAATCGACTTTTTCTCTTTTTGCCCTTCAGTAAACTACCCTTAATTTTAAGTTTTTATAGACACACAGACAGACGGCATTGCAAAGACTATTTTTTAGGGTTCGGGGGGTCATTAGACGTCGAAATCCATCAACATTTCAGGTTAGTTTTTTTTACGATCGCAATACTTAAGCTTTAATGTCCAAAAAGCTAAAAATATATATATAATTGCGTATAGAATGAAAATTATTGATTTTATAAAAATATGTTTCGAATAAAATATTTGTATTATAAATATATATACATATTTGTAATGCTAAGTAATTTCATATCTCAAATAGTTTCGGAGCTATTATAAAAAATGTTAATTTACGCATCAGACCGGAGCCCTTAAAGCGATTTTGCCGAAATATTGAGAGTAGCCATTTTGTTTGTAATATTTATTAATGTTCATAGATGAAATTTAATCAAAATCGTTAGAGCCGATTTTGAGAAAATCGACTTTTTCTCTTTTTCCCTTCAGTAAACTACCCTTAATTTTAGGGGTAGATATCCAATTCCAAAAACCCCTCGGGGCAACCCTATGAAAACCCTAGATATCAAGTTTCAACTCAATCGGTAAAATAGTTTAGGCTCTAGTTGGAGGTACAGACAGACAGACAGACAGACGGAAATTCAAAAACCACTTTTTCGGATTCAGGAAGTCATGAAACGTCAAAATTCATCAAAATCTCGAGTTCGATTTTTTTGACGATCACCATACTTTCTCTACCTGTAAGATAGAGAGAAAGTAAAAAGGAAACTAAACTTATTCACTAAAGCAATATTTTATTTAAATTAAGTGCGTGGCTATGGATATTTATCTGTTTCTGAAAGGGGTTCGCGAGTCTAGAAAGTTTGAGAACCATTGCTCTACAGTGATGGAATATTCTACATAGAATATCATTGGGATGAACGCTCTACAGTATTGAAATACTCTACAAAGAATATAACTAGGCTGTACTCTTCAGTGTTACCAATATTTCACACAGATTAATATCAGGTTATACGCTATACAGTATTGCAATATTCTATATAGAAGAACAGTGGGCTGAACGCTCGACAGTGCTATAGTATTTTATATAGAATAATTGCGGGCTGGATGCTATACATTGTTGCAATATTTTACAAAGAATAATTGGGCTGGACGCTCTACAGCGTTGCAATATTCCACACAAACTAACAAAGGGATGGACATAGTAGAGTGTTGCAATATTCCATAAAAGAAGTTAAGTAAAGAAACATTTGAACTTTGGATCGAGAATGTTTGTTTCAAGTGTGGTTGTAAGTTCACCAATACCTGTCATCTCTCTCAATTAGACAATGGTTGTTTGAAGAACTGATACTCGAGAGATGTTTTCACAGAGTTGACTGGAGTCCTTGTTTACGAATTCCTGAAAATATTGCCTGGAATCGGTTTTATGATTATATGTTTATCAATGAAGTCTCTGTTTGTGCGTGTTGCAGTCGTGACCAGAACATGATCTCGTCCTCGTGCTTAGCAATTAAACTATTCCTCGTGATCGTGCACGTGACTGCAACTTCCTTGTAGAGTTTGTGTGCTGTGAGCTCTCTACAACTTGGAGCTGCTTCTTTATCTGTTCAGGATAGAGCGTGTTCAAGGCAAGCAACTGACAATCAGGAAAATGGGGGCGCGTATTAGGGGGTATAAAAGGGGAGAGGGGAGAGTTAAGGTGACTACACTTATAAATATATATATATATATAGATAAAATTAGTTACATGGTCTAGTGGACAAATATTTTTTACGAGCCGTCCAGGCTATAGCTATGTTTACACTAAAAGGATAGGGAGGAGGAAAGTATAATTTAAAGGCAGTGTGCCAACATTTTACGTTGAGGAAGAGTGGGAAACCATTTAGGAAAAACTACCTAGGCACACCTAGAGGGTATTTGAACACTAATCGTTCCTCTCACCATCAAAACCATACGAGACCGAGGACTTAGTCCGCACGACCATTGGTGCGAGTACGGATGTATTGAATGTTTCCGATGACAGTGTTGGCCACATGTTTGCTGTGTTTGACTTTGTTGTGGATTCAGTACCACGTTAAAACAGGTACTGAGGGTGATCATTAAGGATATTTCCACACTCCCCTCAGAGCATATTTGTTGTGTAGTTCTTATTATGCTGCTGCATCATACTTTCATTCTCATTACCATATTAGTAAGCTTTTCTTAAAACATAAATAATTTAAAGTCTTAAGTGATGAACTCTATCCATGATTAGTGCTATTTGAGAGGAAATATTTGTTCAACAATCTTTTCATTCGATCTTGATAGGAGGTCCTAGCCTTTTTTCAAGGATCCTCTCACCCTCTTATGGTAGAAGATTGTTTCTATTCAAGGATACTCTCATTATCTTATGGTAGAAGATTGTTTCTATTCAAGGATCCTCTCACTCGAGTTAGACAGAAGATCCTTTCCTCTATTCAATGATACTCTCACTCGTTCCTGACAGGAGATAGCCTCTATTCAAGGATCCTCTCACTAAAGTTTGACAGGAGGTCCTTGCCTCTTTTCAATGATTATATCACCATGCTAGTGAAACATCCTCACTTCTATTCAAGGATCCTCTAAATCAATATTGCTAGGACGTCCTCAGCTCTATTCAAAGATCCTCTCACTGTATCCTGGCAAGAGATCATCGCCTCTATTTAATGATATTCTAGCTCAAACCGAGCAGGAGGTATTCGCTTCTATTAATGGATTCTCTCACTCAATTCTGGCAGAAGTTCCTCACCTCTGTTCAAGATTCTCTCACTCGAACCTAGCAGGGGATTTCCCCTATTCAAGAGTCCTCTCCTTTGAGGTCATCGCACCTATTCACCCATTCATCTGCACACACAATATCTAAACTCATCAATTAGGTAAAACCCCCTTTGACGTGGAACATCTTGTGCTCTCTTTATTAAATAAATCTGTTCTGCGATTCCATACATCACGTGACATCTCTCTCAACCAAGCGTAGGAAAGGGAAATGCTCCAGGGGTGAGGTTAAAGCTATTAAAGTGCGTTTTGATTTATTTAGTTTTATTGTTGAGAAGCTTTTTTAACTCTCTCGATAAACAAACTTTTGTTCTAAAATAAATATTTTTGGGGGCCTACTGTAATATAGTCAATGCTATATATTAAATACAATTATACCAGATTTATTGAAGTTATATGAATTTATTAGCAACACTTCAATAAATAAGTTTACGCTGTTTTTGTACCAATAAAAATAAAGGAAGGTCCTCATCAATCTTAGTTTTAAAACCAAAGATGGTTAGTGAAGAGATAATAAATGTTTTATATATGGAGATCTAAAAAAACTACAGACCCAAACAATTTGTAGATAAAAGGGTTCCCACTAAAGTGTTTTGACTGCAATAATAAGAATAAAAAAAAGGCTCTGATTGCGATAAATTTGATTATGTACCAGTTTTCCGACTGCAACCAATATGAAGATAAGTGTGTTCCAACTGTGAACAAAGTGAAGATATAAAAGTCTTACTACTGCAAGCAATATGAAGATAAAAAAGTGTTCCAACTGAGACAAAAGGGAAGATATAAACATCTTACTGCTGCAAGCAATATGAAGATAAAATTGTTCCAACTATGACAAAAGTGAAGATATAAAAGTCTTACTGCTGCAAGCAATATGAAGATAAAACTATTCCAACTGTGACAAAAGTGAAGATATAAGACTCTTCCTACTGCAAGCAATATGCATTTAAAATTATTCCAAATGTGACAAAAGCGAAGATATAAATGTCTTACTGCTGCAAGCAATATGAAGATAAAACTATTCCAACTGTGACAAAAGTGAAGATACAAGACTCTTCCTACTGCAAGCAATATGAAGATAAAAGTGTTCCAACTGTGACAAAAGTGAAGATATAAAAGTCCTACTGCTGCAAGCAATATTAAGATAAAACTATTCCAGCTGTGACAAAAGTGAAGATATAAAAGTCTTACTGCTGCAAGCAATATGAAGATAAGTGTGTTCCAACTGTGACCAAAGTATTATATAAAAGTGTTCCGAGTGCATGTTTTGCGAATATAAAAGTTTCCAAATGCAAGTGATATTTGAAGAGAGGTATAATATAACATCTTCTCGTATGATTAAACCTTTTAAGGTAGTCTTCCCTTTCAAGAGAGGATGTCCCACGGGGGTGGTTATTTTGATCTTTGTTATATTCAGCCACTACAATACAGTCAGTAGAGATTTCCTTCCTTGTATGACGATATATAAAACAAATCGTTCTCTAGCTAGACTATAATTAGGAGCTAAAACTAACACATGCACGTGAATTTATAGTTAGTTGAACATGTTTAATGATCACGTAGTTTTATCACATGACTTACAAACTATAGTAAAATAAAAAGGCACCCTTCCCTGGGAATTAAACCACCCTAACCAAGCGCCAAGAATAGAACCATAATAATTTACCAACTGGCTGACAAGTCAGATCTTCTCTTGAAGTCTTTCACAGACTGCCACTGAAAAGAAACCGTAAGTGGAAGCTATGAGGAGAACTGTCGTAAAAATGCGCGTGAGCGTTGAGTCAAGTTGTAAAATAAGACCTTCTCTCTAACAAAATCGTCTGAGAGCTTTATTTTCTTTAACCTTCCCTTGTTCGTTGCAGGGAACTTTTAGATGTGTTTTGTGGTCTTTTACAAACCTCTCTTTGGAGCTAATTTCTGGCTCCAAACTACATCTAGCTACCGACTGCTAATTCTATTGTAAATTATATAGAACCAACCTCTCTTTAGAGCTGAGTTCTGGCTACAAACTACATCTATCTATTTATTTATCTATATACTGCTGACTCTATTGTAAATTATATTTAACCAACCTCTCTTTAGAGCTGAGTTCTGGCTACAAACTACATCTATCTATTTATTTATCTATATACTGCTGACTCTATTGTAAATTATATTTAACCGACCTCTCTTTAGAGCTGAGTTCTGGCTACAAACTACATCTATCTATTTATTTATCTATATACTGCTGACTCTATTGTAAATTATATTTAACCAACCTCTCTTTAGAGCTGAGTTCTGGCTACAAACTACATCTATCTATTTATTTATCTATATACTGCTGACTCTATTGTAAATTATATGAAGCCGACCTCTCCTTGGAGCTGAGTTCTGGCTCCAAACTATACCTAGTTACCAGCTGTTTGGTATTTAATTTAATTTTATTGAAATTTTTTGAAATAAATTGAAGAATAATTTTGATAATTTGGTAAGAGCATTGTTAGCCTTGCAAAAGATATATGTGTTGGGCGCAAAGCCCGAAAACGGCCACTGGACGGAATTTTGCTTAATCCTAGGATTGGACGTTTAAAAATGACCCAAGGCCCAAAGTTCTTTACAATTTCGGGTTTTGACCGTCTCCAAACAGCCAAACCTAAGGTTGTGCAATTAATAAACGATCAAAGCTTGAAATAACATTTTGAAATACCATTTTAGTTCGTTTCTCGACCAGACTGAGCAGATGGCGCGTACCCAATTTTGAGCAACCACATTAATTCAAGAGGGCCAGTGGCTCTCATTCATATACAAACAGAACCGGACAAAACCCGGAAAAAAAAACAAGTAGGCTATTAACAGATAATAATGCTATGAATTGTCAATTTTGGTTTACACTTTTAATATATAAGCTCGGTTAATTTTTATTAGACAATATAATTCTAGAACGTGACACTAAATTAGCCTCGTGCACCATTCTTATTCTCTACAGCAATGTTTTTCAACCTGTGGGTCGCGACCCCCAGGGGGGGCCGCAAAGGATTGATGGGGGGGTCGCGGTCGCAAACCAGGTAAAATAAAAAGCAAGTGAAGGTCCTACACTACAATAAAAATATAACAATTTCAGAGAAAAGTTATTTTTAAATATAGGTTCTACAATCTACACTGCATTAAATATACAACAATAATTTCAGTGAGAAGGCTGTGCCTGTTTATTTTTTACTCTGACAACTGACAAACGACTGTTCCTATGCGGCCGCTGACCGTTGACCTTCAACCTTCAACGTTGACCTGCGCGCGCACTCCCCCCTCCCCGCCTAACAGCGCCAAATACGTCTTATTTGAAATCACTGATATAATTTTATTACGGGTCGCCAGAATTTTTTTACTTGTAAAGGGGTCACATATTCAAGAAAGTTGAAAAACACTGCTCTACAGTAACATTTACTTTTCACCAAAATAAAATTTCTCACGTGGTTCAAAGATTACACAGATTCCTGAGGTTATTTCATTACCCATTTATGTTCCTTGTCTCAATCATACGTCTCACGCTTGTTATTTACAAGTGTTGCTGTCCTAAGCTAGCTCGGCCATGTGTTATAATAAAGATGAGTTTATAATGTGAGCTATCAGAATAATAACAACACATCGTCTACCCGCTTCCCCGACCGAGAGAATAATTGCTCTTTAATAATTGTGTTACCCCCTTCCTTGAGCTAAAACAGAAGTGCACCCCACCCTCTGCCTTCAGCCCTCCTCAAACTGTCCGAGGTTGTCATTACTCACTTTCTGCCAACGACAAAACTTCATTATGTACATTAATTTTCACACGTTGTTTGATCTTTGCCCCCCGCTCTTCCCCATCTTCATCCTTTATTCTCCACCATGTGCCAATCTCCTGCTTATTGCCGGCAACCATCGGGAGATCAAAAGTCTCCTTTGTTGAGACTTTTATTCTGCTAACGTACAGTCACGAACAAAACCTCACCTTTTGGCAAAAGTTTGGCTTCTTAAATTTGCTTTTTAAACTTGAAATACGCATCGGTGGGCACGCGTACTAAATGCCAATAATATCTACTCTTGTCAGCCAATGGCGAGCTTGATTAGGGTTCAAATCCCTGCTTAGTGTGCTTTTTTTTTTACTTTTTTTAAAATAAACGGTCCCCCACTCTCTCTTCACAAAAACTCAGGTACTTTTATTATAAATCAAACCTTAATCATCCCTAGCACATTAGCGTAAATAAAATGCGTATAGTTCAAACTGATAGTAAGACTCACGGTAAAAAAAATTACTTTAATTAGTCGCTTTGGTAGGGTGGATATTAATAATAATAATGATAATAATAATGATAATAAAAATAATAATAGTAATATTAATAATAAATACTTCAACGAGCAAATGTCCGCTTAGGTCAATTGAAAATCTAGAAAACAAAACAATAATATTGCACAACTTAGTTGAATTGAAATGAAATGGAGAAATACATATTTTTACTTTCTCTCGACCTTATTTTCCTGTATGTATCTCGGACTAGAGCCGAAACCATTTTACCGATCATGGATAAAACTTGGTATCGAGGGTTTTCACATGTTCCCCCCGAGGAATTTTTGTAACTAGATATCCAAACCTAAAATTAAGGGTAGTTTACTGAAGGGCAAAAAGAGATAAAATCGATTTTCTCAAAATCTGCCTTAACGTTTTTTATTACATTTTGTATCCAAGCATTGCTTAGCGCTACAAAAAAAAAAAAAAGCATTTCTCGTTTTCGTGAATTGACTTTAAGGGCACTTTAAATAAGCTACAATTTTCAAATTTGATCATAATAATATCCTCAACTATCTGGAATACGAAATAACTTATCATTGTAAATTGTAGCACTGTTTAAACTAAACATATTTTAATCTGGAATATATTTTAATAAAACCAATACTTTCAGAGCTATAAGCAAACATACATTTTACATGGAGTACTTAGAAATATGTAATTGATTGTTATGCTCTTTGTTGGACAGATATGCTTTTCTTTTATCAATGTTTTCTTAACAATATATATAATTACATTTATGCTCTTTGGTGGAGTGTCCCTGCAACCATGTGTATTATTTTCACACATTTTTTGAGTTTTTTTTTATCAAATGTTTTTGCTTTAAGATTAAAAAGAGTGAAATTCTCTGTGGTGCAGCGTACCAAATTTATTTAATTTGATCTTCCTCTTAGTTGTTCTTATTCCACAAACATAACACAAATTCAAAAGTGTATTCTGTTGTCAAACTCTGTTGGGGTCAATAATATTGAGACGCTGTGTTTCATCCAATTGATCAATATTGATCACTAGCAATCCCGCACGGCGTTGCCCATGACCCCTTCAAAAATTTGTTAAAATAGCCTAATTAAAAAGTTAATTAAAAATTTAAAAATCCGTCTTTGGGGTGCATTCGGACCCCCTTCCGTCCACCTGTGTTAAAAATGTCAGAGCTCTGCGTGCCGTAGATTTGGCCGGGCATCGCACACAAACAAACACACACACAGAGAGAAACACTTTTATTATTATAGAAGACTATGCTTCATCCATTTAAAGACCGGCTTCATTAATTGATATACCAACCTATTTGTCTACATTGATTATTCTACAAGAACTTACCCACACATTTTTACACTAAGCAGCTTTGCACTGGAGACAGGACAAAATGTTACTAACATTTATCAAGAAGTTCATCAGGATGAAATTTGAAGTACTCAACCCCCGACCCCAACGTTGAACTAACACTGTTGAACAACGTAATTATACGATTTCTAATGTTCCATCTCTCCAGGGCTATCGTTCAGGATTCAAACACTACCAGGCACATTGTTCCAATACATCTCACTCCTTTAAAACTAAACCAAACAACATTTTATTTGCGTCCAGACTGTACCGGTAGTTCGTCCCACTTAGTTTGTAATAAGGTGAACCAGTTAACGGGGGAAAAGGGCCCTTGTTCGTGTTAGTTTTTGACACTTTACATAAAATGCCTTTTAGCCAGGCCAGGTATTGGGGTGGGAGAGAGGGGTGGAACCATCCCCCCGAGTGGCCGCGCTAAGGGAATGGGGCAGGGGTCTCGCTCACTCAATTAGCCCGCACGAGTACCTGCATGAGGCACAAGCACAATATTTCTGGACGCTGGAAAAAGATGATTGATTTGATCTTATTTCCTCCAAGTTGGAGTTTCCACTTCAATATCACATTCGGGAAATAGCCATGAAAATAGAGCAAGATAAAACATGTTTAGGATTAATTAGGAGACGTAGACGAAATAATAAAAGTTCACAACGACATATGTTTATGACTAGTGTCGTTGTACTTTGTAAACTATTTCCATCATGCTCTAGTGTCAACCTGTAGTGTTCCTGGTATGGTAGGCCATCAATGTGTAGTGCTCCTGGTATGATAGGCCATCAATGTGTAGTGCTCCTGGTATGATAGGCCACCAGTGTGTAGTGTCCCTTGTATGGTAGGCCACCAGTGTGTAGTGCTCCTGGTATGGTAGGCCACCAGTGGGTAGTGCTCCTGGTATGATAGACCATCAATGTGTAGTTTTACTGATATGATAGGCTACCAGTGTGTAGTGCTCCTGGTATGGTAGGCCACCAGTGTGTAGTGTCCCTTGTATGATAGGCTACCAGTGTGTAGTGTCCCTTGTATGATAGGCTACCAGTGTGTAGTGCTCCTTGTATGGTAGGCCACCAGTGTGTAGTGCTCCTGGTATGGTAGGCCACCAGTGTGTAGTGTCCCTTGTATGATAGGCTACCAGTGTGTAGTGTCCCTTGTATGATAGGCTACCAGTGTGTAGTGCTCCTGATATGATAGGCTACCAGTGTGTGGTGCTCCTGGTATGGTAGGCCACCAGTGTGTAGTGTCCCTGGTATTGATAGGCTACCAGTGTGTAGTGTCCCTGGTATGATAGGCTACCAGTGTGTAGTGTCCCTTGTATGATAGGCTACCAGTGTGTAGTGCTCCTGGTATGGTAGGCCACCAGTGTGTAGTGCCCCTTGTATGATAGGCTACCAGTGTGTAGTGCTCCTGGTATGGTAGGCCACCAGTGTGTAGTGCCCCTTGTATGATAGGCTACCAGTGTGTAGTGCCCCTGGTATGGTAGGCCACCAGTGTGTAGTTGTCCCTTGTATGATAGGCTACCAGTGTGTAGTGCTCCTGGTATGGTAGGTCACCAGTGTGTAGTGCTCCTGGTATGGTAGGCCATCAATGTGTAATTTTCCTGATATGATAGGCTACCAGTGTGTAGTGCTCCTGGTATGGTAGGTCACCAGTGTGTAGTGCTCCTGGTATGGTAGGCCATCAATGTGTAGTTTTCCTGATATGATAGGCTACCAGTGTGTAGTGCTCCTGGTATGGTAGGCCACCAGTGTGTAGTGCCCCTTGTATGATATGCCACCAGTGTGTAGTGCCCCTGGTATGATAGGCTACCAGTGTGTAGTGCCCCTGATATGGTAGGCCACCAATGTGTAGTTTTCCTGATATGATAGGCTACCAGTGTGTAGTGCCCCTGGTATGATAGGCTACCAGTGTGTAGTGCTCCTGGTATGGTAGGCCATCAATGTGTAGTTTTCCTGATATGATAGGTTACCAGTGTGTAGTGCTCCTGGTATGGTAGGTCACCAGTGTGTAGTGCTCCTGGTATGGTAGGCTACCAGTGTGTAGTGCTCCTGGTATGGTAGGCCACCAGTGTGTAGTGCCCCTTGTATGATATGCCACCAGTGTGTAGTGCCCTGGTATGATAGGCTACCAGTGTGTAGTGCCCCTGGTATGGTAGGCCACCAATGTGTAGTTTTCCTGATATGATAGGCTACCAGTGTGTAGTGCCCCTGGTATGATAGGCTACCAGTGTGTAGTGCCCCTGGTATGGTAGGCCACCAGTGTGTAGTGCCCCTTGTATGATAGGCCACCAATGTGTAGTGCTCCTGGTATGGTAGGCCACCAGTGTGTAGTGCCCCTTGTATGATAGGCTACCAGTGTGTAGTGCCCCTGGTATGGTAGGCCACCAGTGTGTAGTGCCCCTTATATGATATGCCACCAGTGTGTAGTGCCCCTTGTATGATAGGCTACCAGTGTGTAGTGCCCCTGGTATGGTAGGCCACCAATGTGTAGTTTTCCTGATATGATAGGCTACCAGTGTGTAGTGCCCTGGTATGATAGGCTACCAGTGTGTAGTGCTCCTGGTATGGTAGGCCATTAATGTGTAGTTTTCCTGATATGATAGGCTACCAGTGTGTAGTGCTCCTGGTATGGTAGGTCACCAGTGGGTAGTGCTCCTGGTATGGTAGGCCATCAATGTGTAGTTTTCCTGATATGATAGGCTACCAGTGTGTAGTGCTCCTGGTATGGTAGGCCACCAGTGTGTAGTGTCCCTTGTATGATAGGCTACCAGTGTGTAGTGCTCCTGGTATGGTAGGTCACCAGTGTGTAGTGCTCCTGGTATGGTAGGCCATCAATGTGTAGTTTTCCTGATATGATAGGCTACCAGTGTGTAGTGCTCCTGGTATGGTAGGTCACCAGTGTGTAGTGCTCCTGGTATGGTAGGCCATCAATGTGTAGTTTTCCTGATATGATAGGCTACCAGTGTGTAGTGCTCCTGGTATGGTAGGCCACCAGTGTGTAGTGCCCCTTGTATGATAGGCTACCAGTGTGTAGTGCCCCTGGTATGGTAGGCCATCAGTGTGTAGTGCTCCTGGTATGGTAGGCCATCAATGTGTAGTTTTCCTGATATGATAGGCTACCAGTGTGTAGTGCTCCTGGTATGGTAGGCCACCAGTGTGTAGTGCCCCTTGTATGATAGGCTACCAGTGTGTAGTGCCCCTGGTATGGTAGGCCATCAGTGTGTAGTGCTCCTGGTATGGTAGACATGGTAGGAATGGTAGGGAGCCAATGCATAATCTTCCAACTTGTTTCAGCTCAGTCAACGACTCAGTCAACCGGGAGTGATTATATGAATGACAATGGTTCTATACCAGGTGAGGGTGGTTTAACGAGTTCACTAAATTATTTATGGCTTTATACCTGCGTGGTGGAAAAGTAAATAAGGTTAATTGATAAGGATCTCACTAAAAGTAGTATCTTAGACACCCATATCTTAAATTTCATGTATCCCTTGTTAAAACAACAAGAAGAGTCAGCATTTCTACACACCATAATTGTATCCCACTTCTGTCACAAATACTTTATTTGTTCTCGTGATTTAGATGCACGACAAGTCACTTTGTAATTGCTGAATATGAGTATCACTTCTACGCGTGTAATAAATATCCTTAACAGAATAAACAACAGCCGAGTGTATATGTTGTTTAAAGTTAATTAATTCAGAGGCTAATTGGAAAAGTTTTTAGTGAGTATGCCATTAGTTATTCACTAACTGTGTTCATTTAATTTTATGTTGCGACGAGGGGGGAAATAATTACACGCTTTCAACGATTAACTACTTCATCAATATTTCTGTAGCTATGTACACTATACATATACTCTAATTACTTTTATTATATGTATCCTATTAGTAAACATTATTTCACTTACACAAATATATTGTACATATGCGACTGTTAAAGGTTTTATTGGAATTAAAATTCATCGACCAAGGAAATTGTAAAATAACTCGACCAATGTTTTATATACAGTAGTTAAAAACATAATTATTTCTGGTTTTATTGATAATCCAATTAGGTTGAACTTGGTTATACATATGTGTTTTTTGAAGTGTCAACACAGGAATTTTCTATTTAAATGTATGATTTCTGATAACTAGGCTACACAAATTGTTATATATATATGTATATATATATAAAACAAAGTGTATGTACATATATATACATACTTTATATATATAAAGTGTAGCCTATACATACTATACATATAGTATGTATATTAAATATATATAGTGTATATATAATATATATAAACATGTTTTATGGGAAAATAAAAAAATACTTCAAACAGATTTTTATGTTATTATATTTTGCTTTGGGGGGGGGGGGGACGTTATTTTTTGTTCCCCCTTTGGCCCACCCGAGCAATACACATTCTATTTGCGCTAGTGAGGTAATGATGAGAAAATTGTAGTTTAAAGGAAAATTAATATATTCACATTTGCATGGAGAGAGAGAGAGAGAGAGATTGGTAAATCATTTAGAAAAACCCACCCTCCCTACACATGGTTGGGATTAAAACCTGACCTCACTGTTAAATGGGACCCAGACAACATATAGGCTAAGCCCAACAAATATTCCGCACTCTCACCGATGCGGTTATTATTATTATGATAATGATAATGATAATAATAATCCATTTAGTTGGGATAAAATTTACAAATAACTCCTAAATGCCAGCTGTAAATATAAAAGCATATTTCGTCAAGCATGTCACATAGTCCCGCAGGGAAAGTATTTCTGGAGGAGAGTCTCTGAACATTAGTGAACAAATCACACAACCAACAAAATCCTCTCAAATCTGTTTAAGCCAATTCATATTAAAAACATTAGCTATTTTTATCGTTCGCTCACCTTCATGGGTACAGCCTCAACTGCAGTCAAAAGAGTGAAGTGCTGCAGATGTTAACAACTAAACCGAATAATGCTAATTAAAACTATGCCAGATGGAACTGAATGTGAGTAACAATAGGACCAAATCAATCCAGAATGCAGCTAGGCCTGCTTGAACTGCTTCATTGAACGCGGTGACTGATCGGATTATTGGGACGCATGCGTGGTGGATGGACAGAGGAATAGTGTTGTGGATTGTTAAGAGTGGCTTTCAAAAGCAGACATTTCTAGCTCACGTCCCCTGGTAATCACTTGTTAGCGTCAAATAGTCGAGGGAAGTGAAATTGTGAGCGAACAGTTCTTTACGCGTGTTTTCAAATAAATTACCTTTAATTTATATATTAATTATATGATGTTAACTAGGAAGGCACCAGAACTTTCATACACAATGCTGTTTCATCACACGACTTATAAATTTCCTTAGTCAACAACATCACCCCTGCAGCACCAACACTAGCAATAATCTCGATTAGTGCTAGTAATTATTGTTATTACCATTGTTTTATATGTTTCCCCCCTCTCAAATTGTTTTTGATTCTATCTTAACCTAAGTGATGGAAATTCTGGAGGCTACGAAGTATCAAAACAATCTTTCATTTCAAGGTGAAGAGTACATTTCAATCTAGTGAATACCTTATTAAACCAGACACAAGGATGAACAATTTCAAAGTCACCTTCACAAGTAGTAATTGTGTACGTAACAACTTCGGTTATTATTCTTGCCAGCGTGTACACTCTGGTCCCACTCAAAAACAACATACCTCATTGTTATCGTTTGAGGCTTGGTTGGTCATTATGTATATAATTATAATTACTGATTAAAATAATATTGGTTGGCTCTGAACAAGGTCAAAACTTGATTTCAGACTTGGCTTTATTTACCCTTATAAATTGAAAATATTAATAAATAAACTGGTCATTAAGAACATAATAATAATAATAATAATAATAATATAATAATAATAATAAATAATATTAGCACCGCGTCTTACTAACCGTTCGGGTTATACGCTTAAGTACTAATTACGCTAATGGTTAGGAATTGGGAGGATTGAATTTAGAGGAAGTGAACCCGCATTTGCGTGGAGGGAGAGTGGAAAACCATTTAGGAAAAACCATCCCAGTTCACCCGACCGAGGTTCGAACCTCGATACCCCGTCCTCATTGGTCGAGCTCAACACGACTAGCGCGTTAGTCAACTACGCCACCGAGGCGGGTAAGAACATAATTATTACTAGGCGCAATACGATTGTCTCCAAAGCTACATCCAAGAAAAATAAACCTTGTTTCTTGTTTATTGGACAGTAATAAATAATAAATTTAGTAAACCTTTTAAAAATACTATTAAATAATACAGTCGATACCTTGGAAATATGTTTATTTTTGTGCTATATAGGATTTTTCAGTGGGATTCTGGTAGGGAATGAGGCCTTTCAATTGTTCAGAAATACAAGGTTCAGTGTAAACCTATGGTCCACGTCACAATGTAGAAAACAGTAGTTCGTAAAAAATATACTCTAAGCCCCACGTTTAGCAAGTACGAGATTTAAGTTATATTTTAATCAAATTAAAACATTTATAGTAATGTTAGCCATATTAAAAAATGTGTTTGATCTACCAGTTTAAAATCTAATTTTAGAATCCAATCTTGAGTATAAGTATTTGGTCCAAAAAAAGGATTAGGATACTGGGGATGGAGGAGGCTACATCATGATGAGTTCCATACCCTGTTCTCATCACAAGACATTGTTAGGATAGTCAAATCTTGCAGATCACGGTGGGCAGGGCATGCGGTGTGAATGGGAGAATCTAGAGCTGTGTTTAGGCTGCTGACTTTCAAACCCGATGGAAAGTGACCATCGCGAAGAGATAGTTGCAGATGGGAGGATAACATTAGACTAGACCTGAAAGAGATAGGGTGTAATGAGGTAGACTAGTTAGAACTAGCGCAAGATAGGGTAGGGTGTAATGAGATGGACTGGATAAAACTAGCTCAAAATAGAGATAGGTGGCGTACTTTTGTAAGTGTGGTAATGAACATTAAAGTTCCAATGCCATCGAGTAAGAATAAGTAAGTGATCTTGAGTATAGGACTCCTGACCAATAACTTGGATTATTGCTGAGCTTGTATAACTCATCCTACCAAGTTAAATTGTATATCTGTTCTACATGTCTTACCATCCATCTGGGCTACTCATACATTTGTTCTAAAGGGGTTGGTAGAAGAAAAAGTATGAAGAAGTGTACCAGCACTCGCATTGATATATTGTGAAACTATTAAGGAAAACACACCTCAGTACATCCGACCGAGATTCTAACCCCAACTTACCCATCTCCGGCAAACTAGACAAGATGAGACTGACGCCTTTGTTCACGCACCCATTGGTGGGGTAGCTGATGCTTGTGCTCTACTTGTTATGAGAAGTGAGTGTAAGCTACTTGGTAAAACCACTGTCGTCCTGCCACCGTGAATTAAAACTCCATAGTGACGTCACAGACCATGGTGCTTGTTCCTTAATGGGACTGACGAGAATTCCAGTGACTCTCCTCGTTAGAAGTCTCATATGGTCCAACAAGAAACACATTATACAACAATTAATATTGTTGTCTAGGCTATAATATAGCATCCACCCACACCGATGGACGCACGATCTAAAAGTCAAAATCTTTTAGTATGATTCCCGAATGATAGGAAGGTTGGAGTTTGAATCCTGGCCGGATTAAACAAAGGTGTATTTTAACAAACAATTTTCCACGTCCCCGAAAATACGATTACATTTCATTTAAACTCTACCTTCCTCATTCTTGCCATAATAGCGTAATTAAAATGTGTACAGTCCGAACACATAGTGAGACGCGGAAAAATAAAACAAATTGCCACCTGCTTACTACCTGGATAGTAAAGTCCTGTGGTGGCTGGTTATGAGTGTCGCTGTCCTAGTTTAAGATTGTTTCCAAGTCGTTAATGAAACAAGAAGCTAAACCGATGAACCCTTATTTTATATGACCCAAATTGCGCCCAGACGATGTGTAACTGGCCCACCAGAAGTTACGAGGGCTAGCCCGGTTGAATAGCGTCTCCAGAACAATAGCTGGGTCCCTCTCGCCTGGGACTCACGCACGAAATGAACCTCATAATCTCCTTACACTGGGAAGTCCCACGTTACACAAAAGCACCCCATATTCGACGTTAAATGGTCGGTTTTGAACGCTGGCGTTTAATGCAGTCCGTTAGAGCAAAGTTTGGCTAGTCAAGTCAGTTCTCTGCGCTCTTAGGGAATCCCCTCAAAATTGTCTGTGTCATAACAAAATGGAGGAAGTGAGGTTTATCACCAAGCAAAAACATTTTTGAATGTATCCTGTTTTTTGATAGCCAACATGTGTCTAAAAGTTTACCTTCTGTAACAGTATTTATATAACATAAAGTATTATAAATCCTGCAAACATTCATCAGCACAACTAACTTTAATATTATAGCTTTAATCATTCCCACCGCCACCAATGATTTTATAAAGATGTATTTTCGGATTGTCATGTAGACTGAATGGTAATGAGACATTATGTACTAGTAATTGGTAGTTAGAGACTTAATGATAACTGACACAAGCCTACTTCCACTCCACCATGTTGGACCTATATTAGTTCGAGTAATTGGTGGATGGTAATTTGGTGATGACTGACACAAGTCTACAACCGCTCCACCATGTTGGACCTATATTAGTATGAGTAGTTGGTGGATGTATACTTGGTGACAACTGACACAACCCCCCTTCCACTCCTCTAAGTTGGATCTATATTAGTAGGAGTAATTGGCAGATAGACACATAGTCAACAACTGACACTTGTACATCATGTTGCCTATATTAATAGGAGTAATTGGTGGATAGACACATAGTTAACAAATGACCTTGTACGTCATGTTGGATCTAAATTAGTAGGATTAATTGGCGGATAGACACATGTTAACAAATGACCCTTGTACGTCATGTTGGATCTAAATTAGTAGGATTAATTGGCGGATAGACACATGTTAACAAATGACCCTTGTACGTCATGTTGGATCTAAATTAGTAGGATTAATTGGCGGATATACACATGTTAACAACCGACACTTGTACGCCATGTTGGACCTATGTTGAACCAACTGATTGTGACAAGGTCAAGGGAATACTATCGAACAGGTAGTTAGGTGAGTTGGTACACGTGCCTATCAGAGTGATCCTTGAAATGGTAATTAAATAATGTGAAGTAGTTTATTTAATCATAGGCTGTTTCCTGAGCGCTATCGTTGTGGCGTGAGGTCGGGCTGACAAACTCGTTTCTTGATATTATATCTAACTTGAAGGTCGGGATGACATTTTAATTTGGTTCACCTGAGAAATTTTAAGTATTGACTGAAGTTAGAGCTGCCTTTAGGTGACTTATTGAAAGGGAATAAGCTTGATTTTCTATGAATACATGTTCGCACTGCACTTGAACTACTTTAGCTGGACTAGATGACTACCTAGTTTCCGAAATGCAATCCAGTCCTTGAGTAATTTGTCTTCCCGATCATCAAGAGGTCTCCACCTTTTCCCGGAAGAGGAGAGGAAGATGGACGAGCTGAGTTGAGGGGCGCAGCTTCATTAACCTTCTCGCTGTCTGAAGACTATACAGGGTGGGTGCTCAAACAATCCACGGGTCGGTGCACTTGTCCCTGAGACTGGAAGTGGGGCATCTTCTCCAAAACCAGGATGTGGTATATTCTTCAGGGACTAGGATGTGGTTTCAATCTTGTCTCTCAAAGAGGGGGGGGTAGTATATTCTCCAGAGACAGGGCTGGGATATTTCTCCAGGGATTGGAGATGGGGCATTTTTTCCAAGGGCTGGGAGCTATGCATATTTTCTGAGGGCTAAGTGTGTTGTTGTTACCGGGGACTAGGGCTGATGCGTCCTCTCCTAGGAACTTGGAGGGGGGGGAGGATACAATCTCCAGGGAATGGGGTTGGGGCATCTTCTCTGAGGGGTGATGGGGGGGCAGCTTATCTATCTGGGGAGACTGGGGTGGAACACTTGTCCAGGGGACAGGGATTTGGTTGCTCGAACGTTGCCACATAACCTATTTGGGTAATTATATAACACAAGCTTAGGGGTTCAGAGGTGTGCATCTCTGTACGTAGCACATTATTTATTTACTACACCACATCACAAGCTTAGAATGTCAGAGGGTTTGTGCATTTCTGTTCGTACCTCATTTGTTTACTGTTGCATTTGGCTGACTAGACTCAGAGTTTAGGCTCACTAGAGTGTTAGATTTTGGACTTACTAGACTGTCAGAGTTTGTGTTTACTAGACTGTCAGAGTCTGGGTTGACTAGACTATCAGAGTTTGGGCTGACTAGACTGTCAGATTCTGGGCTGACTAGACTGTCAAACTGCTCCTAAAAGTTTAGAACACTTTAGTCACCTCCACAGCCGTCCTCAACTGTCTGACACAGATCGGGTGTACCCTCCATTTATCATCGAGAGTGCACTCGCTGGAACAGGGAGAGGAAGGGAGGTGTCAGCTCTCACTTTAGTGACACCTTTTGAAGAAGTGGGGAGAAATATAAAAATATACCAACAGCCGACATAGAACTTGGACAAATTTCTAATCTTATCTATGGTGATTGCAAGAAACAGTTGCTATTCATAGCGACTAGCCAAAACAGGTTTTTACTCCAAACAATAATATATTAAAATTTTGAAATTATCAATTTTTAACGTTGAATTAAAGAATATTGATTTTAAAATTTTATTTTGTTTTAACATAAGAACCTTATCAGCACATTACATAGAAATAATTTAACCAAGTACAGATAACATTTTTACGTAATATTTTAACACTAAAAATATTCATTTAATAACAAGTCAACAGAACCAAAGATTGCACGATTAAAGCATTGGTATAGTTCAGCAGTAATCTGGTACAGCAGTAATCTAATACAGCAACAATCTGTTAGAGCATTAGTATAATTCAGCAGTAATAGTACCAGTAATTAGTTGGGTAATTTTGTCTAGCAGTAATACAGTCTAGCTAAATCTAGTCTAGCAGTTATATAGTCCCGAAGTAGTCTATTCCCACAGTTATCTAGTCTGAAATATGTAGTTATATAGAGACAGCCATCAGTTTGTTGGAGTGACAGCCCCGCAATCACTCTGATGTTATTATCTAGTGCCAGTGCCGGGGGGGGGGGGGAGTGGAGAGACCCCCTAGGTCCCTGTCAGCAGCCAATTAATTAATTGCGTCGTGAACGCTGTCGCGGGACTCGGGGACTTGTTTGGTGAGGGATTGTGAGTTTGAATGCCCGCATTAGAGACCAGATGGTATTGAGTGCTGCCATGACGACCAGGTCAAGGCAAGTCATGACAGCAATGAGAGCCCTCGTGGTTTAAGGACATAGCCTTTTTACAGTAGTGAATGCCATATATCATACAATCCCCAGGAGAGATGGTAGAGTGAACATTTTCACATTGAATTTTTATTTCAGGGAAAATTTTCAACTGTTTAAATGGAACTAATAATTATAAATATTGTATCCCAAATTTTAAGATCTACACCTCATATCAATTCTTTCAAGACGTCAACGCCAGAAACAAAGAAACAACAGAGATTCCATTTATTTTCTCACATTCACTTATCGACTACAGCGATTTGGGGGTTTAATGTGTAACTAATGTTGGGTCTGATGTAGAACATATATGTTAATACTTCATTAATATGAACAAATTATTCACGGATACATCCCTTATATTAGGTTTCAATCATTCGAAGTTTTTACAGGAACATTTTCTGAAAAAAGATTTTACTAGGGAAAAAAAATGTTGATCTAAAATTCCTCGGAATATTCTCATCTGTACATATGAGGAAACTCAAAGTGACGTTCATTATTCCTAGACCACTATCTGGCGATCTGGTCACCTAACATCGCATGACCAATAGATGACCTGGTTAACTGTTGACCTTTTTTGTGAGCGTGACCCCACGCTACGTTATCCAAGCTAACTTGAAGTGAATCTTAAGACGTAACACTGGAGGTTGTTCGAGTAGACATGCACCTTGGAACCATATCATAATCTGGGTGGATCTGGGGAGGCCATGCATGGAACCCACGGGAATTCTAATTCACTCTGTAGGTTTGTAATAAATTATATAACGTGTACTTTCTAAACACAACACACGCCTCACAGCTCTATCTACTCTTCAACAGCATCTGACCATACTTTATAGTTACCTGCACAAAACACACAGTAATTATGTTAAAGCCTCTGCTCCTAGTTGGATTCAAACAAATGTCCCCTACCTAGACTTGTAGACAGAGTCTCTAATCTCTCTCGGTGAAAGAGACAGACCAGCCTGTTTAATAAAGTTACAAGTCTACAAGCGGATAACCGAATGAGGTGGTGATAAAAAAATACGTCTATAATTTACAAGATAATTTAATAGTAGCTTGTAAGACATTAGAAAATCATGTTTAATAAACATTTACAAGTGTTTTAAAAAATACATTTGTGGCTTACAAGTACTTGTAGATCAATAAGTATTTTCCACACGTCTAGGTACATAGATAGGTAACATACTTAATAAGTGCAATTTTAATGGCTTTGTTTTACATAATCAGTCCTGTATATTACTTTAACTGATAAATCACTTGTATAAATATTCTAAGTAACATGTATATTATATTTAAGACTTATGATGTGTAAACAAGTTGATTATTGAAGTTAGGAGGTTGACACGTTTTAACGGTTTAAAATTAGTTAAGTGAAAATTGAGAAACAATTATATATATCTTTATTATTGTTGTATAACATAAATCAACACTTGCCTAAGTTCATGAAAAATTAAACTACATAGTGCATTATAGTAATGTTGAGATTCAAAAACAAAACCAATCCATATGAGTTACCTTATTCCATAGTTTTAACTTATTTCTTAACACTTTATTTAAAAAGCTCCAAACAAAATCTTGTGTTTTTTTTTTTTAATACAGTAACTTATATTTTTATTTCATTACAACTGCCATGAACTAATTTTTCAAATGTTTGTGTACTTTTAGTTGCTGCAAACAATGGGAACCAAACTGGCTGTATTATTATTTATCTTGTAAATAAAACAGTTGATTTGTAAATGCTTTCTACTAGTGCACTAAATCTACAAGTCAAACTATTTCTAAACTTACGTATAAAAACTTAATTACTAAAGCTATTGTAAAATTTTCTAGTGGACCCACTTGGAAAAAATAGCTTTCTCTGCCTTTGGAGGAAGGTATTAGAACTCACAGTCTTATTTGTTGATGAACATAATTCTTTTGTTCAACATCTATTCTACAGGAAGTGCGCGCACAGTTCACTTTAAAAAATAATATTCTTTGTTTGTCACCATTTTATAATTGTGTTTTGTTTTTGCAAGTTTTTTTACAATACTTACATAAAATAAAATAATTAAATAAAATTAGTTGTTTGTAGCTTTGTTTGCAGTTGTTCCGCAACTCCAATCTTGTATTTCCATCCTCCTTAATAACATTATTGTGAATATCCACGTCCATGCAGGTATCTAATTATAACTCTTGTTTGAAAATTGGTGGTTAAACGCTTTATGAACACCATGTCTACCCTGAAAGAGTGCTTGTTTCCACTATGGTGCTGCTTATAATTATTATAATAGGGCCATAGTGGAGCCCGTCTAGGTAAGCCTGTAAGCTCTCACCTTAAACAGAGTGTACATTAAACAAAAACTATTGAAAGCTTCCTGAATGAGAACTTGAAACAAATATTTCCTTAAAAGCTTCATTTTCCACGATTCATGGAATTAGACAGTTTCACTCAAAGGCTACAACTCACAGAAAAGTTTGTAAATAAATACAACACAACTATCTCCAGCGTTCCAGTGGATGGCGGAGTAAACAAACTGACTCGTAATTGCTGATAAAGTAGAAAGTGTTTTGACCCGTTCAAGAACAACACGTAATTAGAACGTTCTCTACGGGGTGTTTGGTGTGTAAGGGTAGGAAGGAGGGTTGACGGAAATCACGAGGAAGGGTGAGGAATGTAAGATGATGAGAGAAGGGGAGAAAGGGAGCTAAACTAAACTTCAAAGCGCGATCCCGCCTCTCGCTTGTAATCATCTAGCGCTACGGGCGGGAATTACAATAGTCAACATTGCCTTTAGCAGGACGGAGGTGGAAACACATTACAAATACTTTGATTAGATTGTAAAACAAGCAGTTGAAAGAAGTAGGAATTCCCGTGTGTGTGTGTGTTTGTTAGACATGTTCAGCAGATACATTAAATTATATTTTAAAGCTAAGCATTGTGTACTTAGGCTACTTTATTAATTCGAATCAGTGGCTGTTCGTGAATCGATCACTGATACGTGTATTTTATTTTTACCTACTTAATAAGAGAGATTATAAAATAAAAAATAATGTAAGTATTTTTGTTTAGTGTTAAACAAAATACAAAGTTGCTTCTGTGTACAATACTTTTATTCGAGGTTAGTATAATTATTGTGTACTGTGTAAAAAAAAACAAGACTTTGCAAAGGCATGACGTCATTGAAGTGTTTCTTGTTCCATCAGATAACAATAAGCAGGAGCTGGTCTCTCATAATATTGATATCTAATTGTGTTTGTAACAAAAGGTGATTCACGAACAATGTTTGCCAACGTCCTCCACCCATAACCCTACCAGCAGACATTGAATGACAGCCTCTTTGCAAGCCCATCAACTGCATCTAGCACATTTCCAATCTCCTTGCTACAATACCATACCATACCACTCCTCCAAGTCGGGCTGATGACAGTGTTGCCAACTTATTTTTTTTCTACGATTGATCTAGTTTGTTTCAAAGTGGATTTGCTGGCTAAAATAATGAAATTAAAATTTAGCTCTGTATTTTTTCTAGCAGAAGAAAATACTTATTTGAGTAGTTTGTTATTGGTTTATTGATTTTAAAGTTAACTAAAGGTAAGGAAGGTAAGTAAAAATTTAAATTTACATCAGTGGCTCTACTTCTTTTCAAGTAGGCTCTTTAAAATAATTCCCTAAGTGTGAAATGTTTTCTCATTTAATTTTTTTAGCCAACGTTTTAATACCTGTTCAGGTTATACGCATATGTATTAAATAACGCCCCTTGCTCTCACCCTTAGAATGTTTTCTAAAATTGCATATGTATTAGTTACGCTAGTGAGTTGGGGATGAATGTTTAATTTAGAGGAAGTGTACCCGCATTTGTGTGGAGGGAGAGTGGAAAAACTATTTTGAAAGCCTTCAGTACACCCATCTGAAATTCGAACCCCGATCTCCCTGTCATTGACAGTCTAGTTTAACACGAGACTGATGTCCTAGGCCATGCGACCACCGAAGCAGGTATCGCTCTCTTAATTGATTGAAGTGTTTGGAATATCATTTTGCAAACAATATTTATCTTGCGTCAGGAATTTTGGCAAGTCAATACTATTGATTTTAAAATAAATATATTTTTATTTTCTTTGCCAAGAGGCATTTGGCAATATATTCTTTTAATAAGCATTAGAAAATCTAGCTTTATTTTATTTCAAATATAGCAGTAAATTGGGTAATTTTGTACACTTCTGGAGGGATTTTGTTAGTATGATTTGGCAACACTGGCTGATGGAAGTGCCTGTGTAGTGGTTCTAGAATATGACTACTGGGCAACTATTCATCAACATTTAAAACAAACCTATTACATATTAGTATGGTTCAAATGATGTTAAAAAACACAAGATGGTTTCCAAAATAAATCAAATAGTTGTGTTAAATTTAAAAACTAAGCGGCAATGTTCTCCTAATTCAAGTCGTGTGTCATGTTCCTTCCTAATCGTGTTGATGAGACCAGTAGCTCTAGCTTGAATCAGTCCACAATCATTACAATATTACGTCCACTGTACACTATTTTACAGTACGTGTCAATTTGTGTTAACTCTGCTCGTGCCGCCAACCGATAATGTTCTTGTTTTCAAAAATAGTTATCGGGTGATTGTGCCCAGAATATTGGTTTCCACGCTTGCAATTTTTAATCAATTCTAGGTTCGTCTGAATAAAAGTCACGTCTTTTTTTTTTCATTTTTAATGAAAGGATTAACCACAGACACATATTTCAATTATCTTTTCAAGCGATTGATTATCTAAAAATTATAAGCCATGAATATGATGAATTTAAAATGTTATCAAATAAATAATATTTTTATGTTTGGGAATCGGTTTCTATTTAATCCAGTATCACTCACAAAAATAAAATAAAAATCTTTTGTTTTGACTATAGTTGAAAAACGCAGGATAAAACAAACAGTGGAAAATTGCAATGTGTTGGTGGAAAATCCGAACGTAATTAATATTCTGAATCTGTTGTGAGTGAGGAATCTGTGAGGCCATGGCATCCCTCATATCGAGCACAGCACAAAATGTTTCACTATTATGCTCCTATCGAGCACAACACTTGTCAACGCAAGAAGTTTCACTATTATTATACCAGCACGTGTTGAACGGAACTAAAAACACAACGTCCCATTAATTACGTCACCGTTCTCAAAGCCACGCTGCCTCTAATCCCGGACTAGGGTTGTTAGTTTGCTATTCCGGTCGTAGCTGCTCGCCCAACAAACCTCTAAAAATGGGGGATGGGTGGAGGGAGATTTCTAAACTCGAGGTGGAGCTTATTGTCGAATAACGTCCTCTATAATCTTCGTGTCAAGGGAGGATATTGTGGCTCCATGGAGAAATATTCAACTAGGGATTGTGGAGCAGGGTGCTTTCTTTTGGGGAGGAGAAGTGACATGAGAGATATCAGGCTCTTACTAGCTAGGAGAAGTGACATGAGAGATAACAGGCTCTTACTAGCTAAGAGAGGTGACATGAGAGATATCAGGCTCTTACTAGCTTATATAAGTGACATGGGAGATATCAGGATCTTACTAGCTAGGAGAAGTGACATGGGAGATATCAGGCTCTTACTAGCTAGGAGAAGTGACATGAGAGATAACAGGCTCTTACTAGCTAAGAGAGGTGACATGAGAGATATCAGGCTTTTACTAGCTAGTATAAGTGACATGGGAGATATCAGGATCTTACTAGCTAAGAGAAGTGACATGAGAGATATCAGGCTCTTACTAGCTAGGAGAAGTGACATGGGAGATATCAGGATCTTACTAGCTAGGAGAAGTGACATGAGAGATATCAGGCTCTTACTAGCTAAGAGAGGTGACATGAGAGATAACAGGCTCTTACTAGCTAAGAGAGGTGACATGAGAGATATCAGGCTTTTACTAGCTAGTATAAGTGACATGAGAGATAGCAGGCTCTTACTAGCTAAGAGAAGTGACATGAGAGATATCAGGCTTTTACTAGCTAGTATAAGTGACATGGGAGATATCAGGATCTTACTAGCTAGGAGAAGTGACATGGGAGATATCAGGCTCTTACTAGCTAGGAGAAGTGACATGAGAGATAACAGGCTCTTACTAGCTAAGAGAGGTGACATGAGAGATATCAGGCTCTTACTAGCTAGGAGAAGTGACATGAGAGATATCAGGATCTTACTAGCTAGTAGAAGTGACATGAGAGATATCAGGCTTTTACTAGCTAGGAGAAGTGACATGAGAGATATCAGGCTTTTACTAGCTAGGAGAAGTGACATGAGAGATATCAAGCTTTTACTAGCTAGGAGAAGTGACATGAGAGATATCAGGCTCTTACTAGCTAGTAGAAGTGACATGAGAGATATCAGGTTTCTACTAGCTAGTTAAGTGACATGAGAGATATCAGGCTTTTACTAGCTAGGAGAAGTGAAATGAAGATATCAGCTCTTACTAGCTAGTAGAAGTGACATGAGAGATATCAGGCTTTTACTAGCTAGGAAAATGACATGGAGATATCAGGCTTTTATAGTCATAAGAAAATTGGACATGAGAGATAGCAGGCTCTTACTAGCTAGTAGAAGTGACATGAAGTAATATCAGCTCTTACTAGCTAGGAGAAGTGACATGAGAGATAGCAGGCATCTTACTAGCTAGAGAAGTGACATGAGAGATATCAGCATCTTACTAGCAAGGAGAAGTGACATATAGAGTTCAGGCTCTTACTAGCAGGAAAGTGACATGAGGATATCAGGCTTTTACTAGCTAGATAAGTGACATGAGAGATATCAGGCTTTACTAGCTAGAGAAGTGACATGAGAGATATCAGGCTCTATAATTGTAGAGAGTGACATGAGAGATATCAGGCTTTACTAGCTGGAGAGAAGTGACATGAGAGATATCAGGCTTTTACTAGCTAGGAGAAGTGACATGAGAGATATCAGGCTCTTACTAGCTAGAGAAGTGACATGAGAGATATCAGGCTCTTACTAGCTAAGAGAGGTGACATGAGAGATAACAGGCTCTTACTAGCTAGGAGAAGTGACATGAGAGATAACAGGCTCTTACTAGCTAGAGAGGTGACATGAGAGATAACAGGCTTTTACTAGCTAGAGAAGTGACATAGAGATATCAGGCTCTTACTAGCTAAGAGAAGTGACATGAGAGATAGCAGACATGCTGAGAACTGTATAACATCTACCAATTCACAAACAAATGATAATTTCCTCGTTTTATTTGTGTTGTGCTGGGACTGATTGGCATTTACTAGCCTTAGTGAACAGGAAAGTTGAATCTTAAGAAAATGTTGACATAAGTTTACAAATAGAAAGACAGACCACGTACTTTTTTCGCACTATAGTTAGAGGGGTTAAAGTTCTTGACTTGACCTGAATGCATTAATGATCTTGCTGTGATAGTGACGAACACTTTGATCAAACATTTCGTAGAACAGCCTAGAAAGAAGACTGACGTCACAAGATGACAGGCTGCATAAAGAGGACAGGAGCAGTGTTTGTGCTCTGATTGAGCTCCCGGTACAATAGTTGGTTACATCTAGCGCTGTCTCCCTCCCACCCCACTTCCCTCAACATGATGGGGCAAAAAGCCAGTCGCAGGGAGGAGGACTGCATCGAGTATGCTTCAAAGAACGAGAACAATGGTCGCTCCTCAGCGTCTGAAGACATGTCTCATTTTCTCTAAGAGGGCGGTGTACTCGACTGAGGGGCCACTCGCAGACTTTGAGGTCAAAGGTTTGATTGTTGATTGACATTAGCCTGGAATAACGTCCTAGCTCCCAACTGTATCATATGCTCAATGAGTTCCAAGGTTAGATTGTTTTTCAACATTAGTCTGGAAAAACGTCCTTAGTCCCAAATGTATCATATGCTCAAGCACTTTGAGTTCCAAGGTTAGATTGTTTTTCAACATTAGTCTGGAAAAACGTCCATAGTCCCAAATGTATCATATGCTCAAGCACTTTGAGTTCCAAGGTTAGATTGTTTTTCAACATTAGTCTGGAAAAACGTCCTTAGTCCCACCAATGTATCATATGCTCAAGCAATATGTGTTCCTAGGTTAGGTTGTTTTTCAACATTAGTCTGGAAAAACGTCCTTAGTCCCAAATGTATCATATGCTCAAGCACTTTGAGTTCCAAGGTTAGATTGTTTTTCAACATTAGTCTGGAAAAACGTCCTTAGTCCCAAATGTATCATATGCTCAAGCAATTGTGTTCCTAGGTTAGATTGTTTTTCAACATTAGTCTGGAAAAACGTCCTTAGTCCCAAATGTATCATATGCTCAAGCAATATGTGTTCCTAGGTTAGATTGTTTTTCAACTTAGTCTGGAAAAACGTCCATAGTCCCAACTGTCCCCACTGTAAGTAGCCATGGATTTCCCTTTGATAACCAATGGTTCAAATATAATAATAATATTTAGCACCTCGTCTTACTACACGTTGGTTATTAACGCCTAAGTACTAATTACGCTAATGGATTAGGAATTGGAGGTTAAACTTAGAGGAAGTGAACCCGCATCTGCGTGGAGGAGAGTGGAAAACAATTTAGGAAAACCACCCTCAGTTCACCCGACTGAGATTCGAACCTCGATCTCCCCGTCCTCGGCGGTCGAGCTCAACACAACTAACGCGTTAGCCAACTACGCCACCGAGGTGGGTCAATGGTTAAAAGATGGTTGTTATTATTAGAGGTGGGTCTTGTTCATCTTGCTCATCATTTTCCAATAATCTTGACTGTTCCATGACCAGCTTCGTCCAAATCAACTTCTGAGCAAGATTGTGGTGCACGCGACGTCTGTCAACGGATGTCTCCGAGATCTGATCTTGACCTGCTCATTGTACGCCTTGATCGCTCTCGATATGCATATGTTACCTATTTGGAGATGCTAGACTCTATTATTTTGTTTTAGGATGACTGTACACATCCTAGAAACATTCTTGTTGCATAAAATGAATTTCATCAATAAATTTATCTATTGATCCGCTCAATTGTGATTAGATTAATGTTAAGAATAGCTATTGCCTGTAGCATCGTTAAGGCTAAAAACTGAACTGGTGTACCTGCCGGCGTTATTGAGTCACCTCCGTACAGACTGAATGCCTAACAGCGAGTCGGGGTGTTTACTGTACTTCCGTACCGATCGACTGCCTAAAAGCCAATGTCCTATCCAGGTTGCCTCGTGGGATTCCCTTCTGATCCCGCAAATCTCCAGGAAGGCTGCACCAATACAAAGCTAGCCCTGTACAATTTCTACTTTATAAGAAATAGTTTCAAAGGTTGAACGTTCACTTAAAATTTAGCGTAACCTGTTGGATGGGGGAGATCTTTTAGCGATTATTTCTTTTAACATCTAGAGGTTTTGAGTTCTATGCCAGAGCAGTAAACAATTGCCATCAGCACAGATATTGTTTCTGTGATCAGCAATTATTCTTGTCCTTGGCTTTTCAAATTGAGATAGTGATGTTCAACATATCTTATATTGGTGACTATAATTCTATAAGCTTGTAAATATTCCTTAAAAATATGTCACATTTCAAGTTAGCTCTAAAAACAAAATTGATACTAATAAATTGTATGCTGTCGACCCCAGTGTTCTTGGGCTAAATTTCTCACCTCAGGACGCGATATTCTTGGGTTCAAACCCAGCTGAGGTCAACGGATTTTTCTTGAGCGATAAAATTCCATAGCACAACTTCCTTCGGAGGGAAAGTAAAGCCGTTGGTCCCATTTCGATTGTGTCAAGTAAAAAAACTCTGGAATATATGCGAAACAACCTTTACCGGAAAAATTGTAGGCCCTTGTTACACATTCGCTCAAAACATTTCAGTGTGGAAGTCAATGGAAAACCACCACACTTACTGGACTCCACAAGTACATGAGATAGTCTATCAGATAGTGCAGTCAGCACTAACCAGCCGAAGGGCTGGGTGCAGGCCCAGCTCCGCATGGATAGAAGTCACATCAAACCAACCTTCGGGCTGTTGATTAAATAATAAAATGTATACTATTACCAGAGATCTAATGTCTGGGCTATGTCGCTGCAAGGACTTACTGATTAGAACCACGTGTAGCACAGTACTTAGGAAATCATCTTTATCGTGGCACGCAGGTCCATTGTTTCCTGACAGCCTAGAATCTCCTTGAACAATAGGTCAAGTCACCGCTTGACTGGCCCAGACCTTTCACACAGCCTTCGCTATTGTTCATTGACACTGTAATCAACTTGTTGTATGGGCGACACTGGAGCCTGTCAGAGGAAGAACGAGTCATCTTCTTGTAACTCACTCGACACACGCTACCACGGGGATGGGACCACCCTACAGACAGAACACACAATAATAGGCGAGTTTTCCCGTGGTTGACCTGGTATCAATGTTAACGAAATGCTGACCTAGACGATACCAGACCTCGGTTTGGTAACGCTTTGCTTACCCAGACTAAAGAGTATGGTTACGACAAATGAACCGAGAATCTGTGCGCCAATATCAAAACAGTATCACTTCTTATGTTAGATGTAAACGAGAATAACTTCGTAGTCAATGGATTTTAAGTTTTTGTAAATGAAAATGGACAGAATTTACTAGCTAGAAATACATGACAGTAAGAAGGTATTTAAAAAACCCTTTGGTTATGGATAAAAGAAGTACTCTATGATCTAGGACTTTAATATTACATACGTATCTCATGTTTCCTTAATGTTATTTTTGGAAAGATATGTTTAGCGTGACATGTTGTGTAAATATTAGGATAAGTCAAAATAAGCACAAATCTAACTAAGAATAAAATTAAAAAGCTAATTTTCCGTCACTTTGCAGTAGGTCTACATGTAGTAGGATTACATAATCTCACCTACCAGCTGTTAGATCTACTCCATCCCATCCACCATTTTTGTTTAAGAAAAACATCTAAGAATCGTTTTCGCACTCCACCTTGTTCAGAAACACTAATTGGTCAAAAACACTCGATACCAAGACTTAATCAAGTACATCGCGAAAACTCGCCTTATGTTTTGCAGTATCTGTTAGGTCTTAGTAGAGACAGACAAACTTAGTACGCTCTCAAGTGTGGCGTTATACAGGATGTTTCATGCGCTCTCGGTACCTGAGTTTCCCTTATAACTCTCAAACTAATGGACGTACTTGGTGTCTGAGAAGTACTCAGGGGCCGAGAGCGAGTGAAACATCCTCTAAAATTTAATACAAGACGTAACATACCTAGACCAGAATGGAATGGGTCAGTTTCATTTTCATATTCTAAACTGACTCATTCCATTTAAATCTAGTTAAGTGTCGTCTTGTATTTAGTATAGCGCTACACTTGAGGCGTACTAAGTTTTGCTGTGAAACTGGCCCATGGTCTGAAACAAACTAATGGGGACTTAGAGATTGAAACGTTTTAAGGCGTAAGGGAAGGTCCTTGCGACGGAATCAAGGGGAGTCCGGGGGGTACCCTAGAACATTTTGGAAAGTTGGTTATTTAAAGGCGCTTTTCATAGCTCCTGGTCAAAATATGAACACCAAATTCAAAATGGGACAAATAATATCATAGCTCACGTCATTTTTTTCACTCAAGGGCGTAAGTGGAGGGGAAATGGAAACAATGGTCAGCCGGGACATAATAATAATGATTTTTTAAAATATATTAAATATAAATTTTGGAAAACTCAAACAGGTACTTGTGGATTTAATATTATTTGTCTGTCTCGAGCCATTGTTAATGGAACAGTGTCTCTTGATGTGTTATTTGATCAGACTATATCTGGGTGTGTTGGAACAAACTTTCTCTTTGTGTGATATTGAAACAGACTGTATCCGGGTGTGTTTGATCAGACTGTATCTTGGTGTGTTATTGGAAAAGAATGTGTCTTGATGTACTATTGGATTAGTCAGTCCCTGTATGTGTTAGGACAGACTGTCTCTTAGTGTGTTATTGGAACAGACTGTCTCTTGGTGTTTTATTGTAACAGGCAGAAACTTGGTGTGTTCTTGGAACAAAATTTATCTGAATGTGTTTTTGAAACAGACTGTATCTTGGTGTGATATTTTTATTTTTATCTAGCACAGCATTTTACTACCCTTTCGGGTTATACGCTTAAGTACTAATTACACTAATGTATTAGGAATTGGGAAGGTTGAAATTAGAAGAAGTGAACCTGCATTTGCGTGGAGGGAGAGTGGAAAACCAATTAGGGAAAACCACCCCCAGTTCACTCGACTGAGATTCGAACCACGATCTCCCCGTCCTTGGCAATCTAGCTCAACATGACTAGCGCGTTAGTTAACTACGCCACCGAGGCGGGTTGGTTGGTATGTTATTGAATGTACAATATTACTCTACCTTAATCCCCCATGTCTAGTGTATGAGTAGGATATACCTCCATTGGGCTGTATCTTGGATGTCTGGAGCTGATAATTGAATATGACCACTTCCTTCATAATATATTACAAAATATGGAAACATAGCCAAAGGACATGTCTCGTACTGTATTTATTTGCTCTAACTTGTGATGAGTTTATTTCATAAAGGGTAATTGTGTACTACAAACAATTCTCGAAGAATATTCTGAAAATTGAAAAATGACACCTGGACACGGGAATCGAACCCGTGTCCAGGTGTCATTTTTCAATTTTCAGAATATGATATCTAGGTGGAGTAATCCCCACTAATAAGCATAAATAATAGCTCTGGCTATTAATTCTTAATTCTCGAAGAAGTCTAACATGCTCAGTACTACTCCCTCATTGTTGATTTGACTCCAGAGTGTTCTTCCATTGATCGGCTGGCTTTAGTCCTACGTTATATAGCCCTGATTGGGGCATTTCCAAAAGAATGTCTGTTCAAGCTTCTCCCTGGAAATTCACACTCATTTAGCTCCTAAGAAGAGGCTGTGATGAATTACTGTCTTTCAGAATTGGACTTAAAGACACTAAGTTTTGTTGGAGACAAAGCTATGACAATGCGTATAACATGTCGAGTTACTACTCACGACTCCAATCTAGAATTTAAAATCACAATTTGCTAGCTGAATAATATGTTTGTTACCTATGCTATCCACTCAATGAATCTAGTGGGATCTGCTGATGAATGCTGAACTAAGGCTGTAGTGTTTTTCAGATTTATTCATATAACTTTTTTCCTCAGCATCAACCCACAGGTGTAATATTTTAAAAATATATCTTAAAAAAAACCAATACTTCTCTGGTATAAGCTTTATCTGAAACTCGTTGGTCTGCTCAAACAGATGTCTTGAAAACTTTAGTATGAGGATTTAAAGAAACTCAAAACGCTTTACAGGACCTGTCTGAGGACTCTTCTATGAAACCATCAACTTGGTTGGAAGCTCAGGTTTCCTAATTTTTAAAATGCTTTCCTTTCTGTCTTCTGCGATGATTTTTTAGAGAGGGTCAGTTAATGTAGCAACAATTTACTAAAACAAAGAACTCAATCTTGTAGCAACCATTAAGCAACTTTAAACATTGAAAGAGTTTTTGAGTAGAAAAAGAATGAATTCTAAAGCTACGAACAATCTGCTTTGATTATTTGTGGATAAGAAACACCAAAATACACAAACTTAAAGTGTTTGCGAAGGAAGAGCAAAGTAATGACACTGTAAAGGCGAGAACAAAAGTTGGAACTGGTGTATTTCTCAAAATCATTAATTCACACATAGCTAACGTGGCAAGAAGGAATAAAGCCTATGAGGTATTGACAAATCTCTTTGCAGTATTATTATTATTAGCACCGTGTCTTACTACCCGTTCAGGTTATACGCACTCACGCTAATGTGCAATGGAAGGGTGATTGTGAGATGAAATGGAGGACCTACAGTTTAACGTGGGATCCGAACCACGATGGAGGCCTGGCATTCCACACATTCACAAGTTGTGATTAATACACGTCCTGTCAGAGGTGAAGGAAGGGTTTGGCAATCAGATAAAACTGTACCGCGACCGAGGATTGAACCCCGGACCCTCAGCACAGAAGTCTGACACCTTACCCCTAGACCACCAGGTCACCCTTTGCAGTATTATTTCTTTTATCATCACCTAAGGTGGTGAACCAAAATATAATGGTAGCTGCACTGAAATTAGCACATTGTTATCCAGAAGATATTAATAGTGATTTTGAGAATGCTCTTATTTCAATATGTATAGTGCGTTGAACTAAAAACATTGCCAACGATACCAGAACTGTACTGTTACATAAGACATAACAAGCTCCAATATCCTTTCCCTAACCTGGAGATTGTGTTAAGAACTTTCATTACTTCACCAGTCACTAACTTTACAGCGGAAAGAGGGTTTTCTATCTTAAGCAAAGTGAAGAACGCTGAAAGATCAGTTTATGTGGACAGTAAGCTAAGTGCGCGAGTGTTAATGTACTCTGAGAAGATTGTAACTCAACAAACTTTTCTCAGGCCAAAGGAAGAAAAAGGAATATATAATTTAATTTGTTATGTGAGTACTTACTTTTTTTAAGTTTTACTCTTACTTGGTAAATACAAATTATTCTTTACACACTTAGGCCCTACAAGGTATTTTATTTTAAATGATTATAGGCCTAGCAAACATGTATATTATGTCTATCAATAATAATAACAAATCACATGGGTGCTCGATATCGGTTAGAGGACAAGTTAAGGGAAAGGAGAGAGGAAGGGGGCACCTGAATTTACTTTGTCCAGGGTGCCAATCATCTAAGTTTGGGATCTATCTAGTCCACAGCTAGTTCGAGTCGGAAGAAGCTTTAACTATCAGACTATATCTACCTGAACATGATTTAAATTAATATTAATTAGCCTGCTTCGATGGCCGCATTGTCGAATGCATCGCTCTCACAATAGACTAAACTGCCGATGATAGGGAGATTGGGATTCGAATCCCGGTCACGTGTACTGAGGGTGATTTTTTTCCTAAATGATTTTCCACTTTCTCCTGCGGGTGCACTTCCTCTAAATTCAACCTTCTTCATCTCTAACTAACTAGGATAATTTATTACATAGGCGTATAGCCTGAACAGGTTATATAACCTTTTGCTAGGAAAAAAAGTAACAATCAACTTTTATGTTCATTTTCTGTGGTTGAATTGTATCAGATGTCAGTCTCATAGCAAATTGGACTCCCGATGACAGGAAGATTAGTGTTTGAATCTCTGTCAAGTGTAATGTGGGAGTTTTCCCCTAAATCTTTTTCTTTTCTCTCTCCACGCAAATTAAGGTACACTTTCTTGAAATTTAGACTTCTTCCTCTCTAAGGAATTGGCGTAATTAGTACATATTTGTATAACCCAAATGGGAAGTGAGAGTGGGGGAGGGGGGGATCCTATGCTTGGGCGTGCGCAAGCTTTTGCAATAGAAGATTAGGCTAACCCACATAAAAAAACTTGTATTTTCTAGACTGATCGTCAAACCAAAATCCTATTATATATCCATCTACTGATCAGCTGATAAAAATGTCATGGAGGAATCGTCACCATTTCATGACTTTGACAACTGTTTATGTATAACTGTTTTCGTATATATATATAATTATATATAATTTTATATGTATATATAACTGTTACATATTTGTTATATACTGTATATAAATGTTATCTATATATAACAGCTCCCTATAAATAAATATATATTCAACTATTATCTATAAATAACAGCGCTCTATAAATATAAATAAATATATATGTATATATAAAAGTTAATGGCTTATATTTTTAAATTTATGGGTTTGTGAAGGTTCTTTAGGATGATCTATTATAATGTCAATAATTCGTATTCATGGTAGTATCTTATATATAATTTGATAAACCCGTTTTCGGTAATAGAAATTATGAGGAAATGACTGAAAAGATTTTGACAAACGACAACTCATTTTAATGGTTAGGAGTCAAGGATGTCGGGAAAAATAGTATTTGTCAACGAAAACCCGATTTCCACAGAAAAATTCCACTTTTTCAAAATTTGTTTAATCACCATGGAAACCGTTATTTGCTGCTTGGCTGTGGATCTCTAAATAAAATATATATGGCTAAAAATAATAACTCAATATTTATTTGTTGGTCCGAACACATCACAATTTTCTCTTTGGATGCTGGTCATAAAACATCTAAATTGAGATGCTTAAACTGGGTAATCATTTATTTGTTTAATGGAATGCTGCTATCGTTAATTCGCATTTAAATCAATAATATAGAGTATAATTTGGAAATTAAAAGGTTAAGTTGTTAAGTTCGTGAAAATATTGTCTATGTTATGTTTCGCGCATGATAAAATTATGTTTAAATATATTTTGGTATGTATTATAATTTATAAGCTTAAAAACGATAAAATGATCTTAAATAATGTTTAAAAATATCCATTTTAACTATCTAACTATGAGTTTTGGTGTTCATTTTTTCGATCAATGGGTTTTGATGTTCATTTTAGCAAATAGTAACACAATACAAATATATAAGTTAAGCTATGTTTTAATTTTACCGCTTAATTTTGAAGATATGGTATTTAAAATTAATATTTTGTACACCCCATTTATTTTTTCACGTTCTTACAAATACAATAAGTTCAGTTATGTTTCCATGTTGATAATTAATTTTGAGGGAATGATATTTCAAAGAACCGTAATATTTTGTGTACCACATCTATATTTTCACATTCTCTCTCTCTATCTGACACTATCTCTCTCACGCTCTCACACACTTTCTCCCACTCTACCCTCACACACACACACACAAACACAAACACACTTAATAACACACCCTCTCTAATATAATTCTCTTATCATTCTCTCTCTCACACTTTATCCCTTTCTCTCACACACTCTCTCTCTGTAATACAATTTCACTCACATTATCGTTATTATACTCTCTCTAAAACTCTTTTTTTTTCAAACGCTCTCTCTCTCAAATGCGCTATATCTCAAACGCTCTTTCTCTCAAACGCGCTCTATCTCAAACGCTCTCTCTCAAACGCTATCTCTCAAAAGCTTGCTCATTCTCTCAAACGCTCGCTCTTTCGAACCTTCTCTCTCTTGAACGCTTTCTCACAAATGCTCGCTCTTTCTCTCTCAAAATCTCTCTCAAACGCTCTCTCTCTCTTTCAAAAGCTTGCTCACTCTCTCAAACGCTCACTCTTTCGAACGTTCTATCTCTTGAACGCTCTCTCAAAAATGATCGCTCTTTCTCTTTCAAACGCTCTCTCTCTTTCAAACTCACTCCCTCAATTTATCTCTTTAACTCTCTCTCATTCTAATTTTCTCTTTCTAAACTAATCTCTCCCTCTCTAACTTTCTCTCTCAAACTCTCTCCCATATGCTTGCACATTTTCTCTCTCTCTTACACACAATATCTCTCCCAAGCTTTACACTCTCCCTTTCTCTCACACACACACGCCTACACTTTATCACCGATTCTTCCTCACAGATTTTCTTTCTCTCTCTCTCACACACTCTTTCTCTCACACACTCTTTCTCTCAGACACACAAACTCTCTTTCCATCTTCTCCTAGTATTTCTTTCTCTAACACATTCATATACACTCACTATCACTCACTCACACTTACTCAATATCTCTCAATTGCTCATCCACAGTCTTTACACTCACTTTCTCACACCACACACTCACTTTCTCACATTCACACTCACCCACACACTTACACAATCACACACTCGACACTTACACTCTCATTTTCACTATCAAATTTATTCACTTTCTTTATCACATCTTATACATAATTTGATCAGCCCGTTTCCAGTAATAGAACTTACGAAGAAATGACTTAACAAACGAACATTCCTTTTAAAGGTTAGAGGTCCAGGATGCCGGTAAAAATAGTGGCCTAAAACTAAAACCCTATTTTCTTAGCGAATTTTCCATCTTTCTTCTGTGTGGGCAGTAGTTCATCTGTACCAACATTATTTGTTTACATCACCATGTAAACTATGATTTGTGTATAGCTTTTGTATAGGTAAATAGAATATTTCTCTTTGGTTAAAAATAATAGCAGTTCAGTTCTTACTTAAGTGGCTTTGTGCAACAAATAGATAGAGAGCTGGGAGAGGGGTAGTTTTAAAGTTCTCACCATGGCGTGAAAGGGGAAAATGATTTTGTTGATTCAAATCAAACACCGAAACCTAAATATCTATGTAAAGTCGATAGCCTTTGATGATTAAACTTTTAACTAGAAAGTCGAGTGAGGGATTATTATAATAATATATCTTTTCCCAGTAAAATATTTCGAATACATTTTAGTGCAATAGTCTGCAGACATCGCTGCAACGATCCACTAGTTTATATTATTTTAAGTTCTGTGAGTTTAATTAATAAATCATGATATTGGTTTTGGTATTATCAATAATTATTTTTATTTATTAATTGATTAGTGAAAAATTTATGTAATTTGAGCTATAATCAAATATATACGTATATACTGTATGTATGTGTGTGTGTATGTGTATAAATACACATACACACACACACACACACATACAGTTGTCACTGTAATGAAATAGTAATGAATCCTCCTGGCATTTTTGTATTATTGTATAGGTTTATATACTTTACGTATTGGCCTGTTTTAAGTTTGGTCATTTTAGAAATAATCTCGGTTCTACTATTAAGATTCTGGATGGAATGATAATTAATAAGTAAGGTTGCCATAGTGACCATGAACATTTTTTATTCATGAGTTAATAATGAGTGGGTTCACTTTAGCTTTGGCCTTTACTTACTGTCCAAAGGTCACAAAAAAGTAGTTTTTTATCCACCTGTCTCATAAATATTTGTTGGCAGTTTGACAAATGAAATATGATTATAATACCCCTTGTCAAAATAACGATACATATGTTGCGGGTGGATGAATACTAAGCTGTTTTAATAGCTTTTCAAAATGTCCAGAAGGCTAAGGCTACAGTGACCAAACTAAAACTATTGTAAAGTTACATTGTCCATGTAGCTAACAGATTGTGTTGCCCTCTTAACTTCGGGGAGTGAGGGGTGGGGAGGGTAGGAGGACCTTAAAACTTCAGGGCCATCTGAGGATAGCCCTGATTACACTTCTACCCCGCAAGAGAGGGCGTAAAGATAATCTCCTTGGGAGGGTTCTTTGAAGTCAAATCACTTTAATCAAACATTTTGAACCCCAAATCGACATCACGTACTGTATTTTTATTTAGAGCCTCCTATCAAAAATTATAACTTATAAATTAACCTTAGTTTTGTACTAAACATAAATTGAGGTATCTCTCGTGCATTTCTAGGATCGACTTTTTTATATTTGCATATCGTACTAAATACAAGCTAACTTAATTATATAACAGACAAAACACTCAGTCCCCCGGCCATTAGTTCATCTTTGTGAAAGACAAAGCCCCAATTTCACAAATAATTAATTCTTACCCATTTCGATGGTCGCATAGTCTAAGGCGCTACTCTTGCAGTAGACTATACTGCCGATGACAGGGAGATTGATGTTAGAATCTAGGTCGGATGTTTTGAGAGTGTTTTTTCTAAATTTGTTTTCCACTTTCCCTTCACGCAAATACGAGTATATTTACTCTTAATATAAACTTCCTAGTCCCTAAAACCACTGGCGTAGCTAGTACATGAGCATATAAAACAAACGGACGTGGTGCTAAAATAAAATAAAATATTCTTCCATTATTTTTTGCACCAAATTTTACCACCCGTTCGGTGTATACGTTTATGTACCAATTATGCTAATGTGTTAGGGATGAAGAAGGTTAAATTTATAGGACATGTACCCGTATTTGCGTGGAGAGAGAGTAGAAAACCATTTAGTGAAAACCAAACTCATTACACCCGACCGGGATTTGAGCCTAAATCTCTTCGTCATCGGCAGTTTAATCTAGCAGCCTCTGGCTTGGGTCAATTTTTTACTCAAGCCATATATTTTCCAATACCGGCTTGCGAGGCCTATCAGCTTCATATGCATCGTAATCTAACTTAACTTTAGAACAGATACCCATTTTGAACAAAATCGCTAGAGCAATTTTTTTAAATATTACATTTTTTTTAAACTAGTTATCTGTAAACTACCCTTAAATGAGTTTTACCCTAAAAAAAATTATACAGTTTTATTTGGGTGGCCAAACACTCCCTAGATATCCATTTTAAACAAAATTGCCAGCGCAATTAAAAAAATATTGGAATTAAAAAATCAATCATCAGTAAACTTCTTAATTTAAGGGCTGGTATTGCTGAGGTATCGCCCCATAACATTTAGATATCAAGTTTGAACAAAATCCATCAAACCGTTTCAGATTTGTAGCCAAAGACAGACAGACAGACAGACATAAAGACAGACAGAATTATTATAAAAACACTTTTTTACTTTTATACATCAAAATATTTTGATCGTGAAAAAAAACTATCTCGAGATTAAGACGAATCTTTACATTTTATGTAGTGGTGGGCCGATACCTACTTTTCTCGATTCCGATACCTTGCTCGATACTATCAATTTATACCCTCGACACTCGATACCCTATTCGATACCATTCAACATGAAATTAAATAAATCCTCATTTTGTAAACATAGAAACTAGGTCAAAAGAAAAATATCTAATTTGTTTTCGTGTGTCAAAATATGGAAACTAGTCAGTAAGATTATTTAAACAAATTATAACAATAATCAACCAGACTAAAATAACATTTGCAATAACTAGTAGGCCTACAATAAGAAATATTATCACTTATTAAGTAATGAAAGATCTTGAAAGTCATTTTTTATCTACACATTAGCATATAAAATTAGTAGGCTAATTGAGGTGACCTGGTGGTCTAGGGGTAAGATGTCAGACTTCTGTGCTGAGGGTCCGGGGTTCAATCCTCGGTCCCGGCATAGATTTATCTGATTGCCAAACCCTTCCTTCACCTCTGACAAGATGTGTATTAATCACAACTTGTGAATGTGAGGAATGCCAGGCCTCCACCGTGGTTTGGATTCCACGTTAAACTGTAGGTCCTCCATTTCATCTCACAATCACCCTACCATTGCACATTAACGTAAGTGCGTATAACCCGAACGGGTAGTAAGACGCGGTGCTAATAATAATAATAGTAGGCTAATTACGGAGCTATAAAATATTATTATAATTATATATTTGTCAGGTTATAGATAGAAATATTTGTCAAGAAAATAAAAATACTAAAAAAATAATAGTCGCGCACTATTTACACACACAATATAAATGTAATTTTTAGTCAAGTGAAACAAATAGCTTGAATATAAAATGTGAGAGGTAAGTTGGGAAATGTTCTATAAAATGTTAATGACACATTTATAATAGTAAAAAATAAAAATATAAATTATCAAGTCAACAAATACTATTAAAAACCTTCAAAAAAGTGTCTAAGTGTATATAATGCCAAAAAAAAAATTGCCTCCGTTAGTTGGGGGAACAAAACCCCTTGAGTCCCCCTACTTAAAATCCTGCATACACCACTGAGGCCTAGTGGTCTTTTTTCAAGCACCTCAAATTCTTGTTTAAAAAAACAATCATTCTAACTCTTTCTGGGTGAAATGAATTTTTTTTTTGTCGCAAATCAAACTCGAGGTTTAAAACAACCTTTCCGAAAAAACAGTTGCTGGTGGACAGCACAAATACTTTTTTTGTAAGTCTGGGTAATGAGTCCTTTTCTTTTCCAAAATAAAAATATGTTACAGGTAGGTGGTTCTAATGGGTCATCCAAATATTTTTTGACTTCATCTTCTGCGCTCAATGTTGTTTTAGCAGGATGAGGTATTACTTCTTCCCTGATAATTGTTGAGTACATTTGCCACATGAAATGTGTGGGTGTACATGCAGCATTTTGTTCATTCTGAAAATGTCAACCAAGCACACCACTGAGAAAATCATTTTAATATAATGTTTAAAAAAATTACTCTCAAATTTTAACTAACAAAAAAAATTTTGTACCAAATATTGTAGGTACGAGTACCTCTGGGGCAATTTATAGCTGTGGACCCAAATCTCAAACATGACCAGAGAATTGTTATTCACATTTTAGATAGGCCCCAAGGCTATATTTTTCTGGCGAACTAGCAATAAAAACTTAACTTTGAGTACTGTTCTCAGCTTAATTAAGTACAGTGGCTACCTCTAGTGAACAGAAGGCTTTTCTGAGAACAGTGAAAAGGACATATTGTTGTAGCAGGATTTTGGACTCTGACCTTCTGAATGTAAACATGTCAATTGGCAGAGGTCTACCTACTGTAGGGATTTTATTGGACTTAGCTCAGGACAAGAAAGGTGTTATGTAACCACAAATAAAACCCCAGATTTACCTTCAAGTTAAGCTAAAACAAAATCATATAGTATACACATTAGCCAAGTATTAGGTGGTTAGACCTATTGGAGTTTCTTACCTTGATAACATGTGGCACTTCCTCCACGGAATCTTGAGAAATGTTCAAGTCTTTGACTCTCTGGACCAAAGTACCTATTGCTTGTTCCAAATGATTGTGGTTCAAAAACACTGACGTTTTCAGCCTAGGGTCCAAGAGAGTTGCTAAGGCACAAGGTTCATCTTGCTCCACCATTCTGTATCGATGTTTCAAAGATGCTAAGATATCATTTCGCATTCTTTGTAGGCCCGATTTTGCTGGAGCTGGTTTCTCCAATTCAGCCCTGCTACTATTCACAATTGGTATTATTTCTGATGCAGTCACATATTCTGTACTAACAGCTAATGAAGCAGCATTAAAAACTTTCAACACTTTAACATTTCACTTTACATCCGACTGAATAGAAACGACATCTACTGGGGTATTTAGGTCAACGGATGCAATCAAAATTGATCTTTTTTGCTCTAAAAGCCTATCCATCATATGTTTTGTGCTGTTTCAGCGCATAGGCTCATCTTATACAGTTTGTGAATCAGTACTCCCGCAGTGGATTGAGATGCTCCAAGAATCTTGTATGTCAGTGACAAATGTTTAAAATGTCCCACTAACCTTCGACACAGGACACTTAAATTTGAGACAGACTTCACGTTTAATACTGAATCTTTCAATACAACTTGAAATGTGTGACCAAGACACGGAATGTGTGCAAACCCCCCCCTTCTTCCATTGCAGCCACAATATTTCTCGCGTTATCCCTGACGACAACATGCACTTTCTCTAAAAGGCCTCAACTTGAAAGCACTTATTTCAAAAACACCGTTATAGCTTCAGCCGAGTGACTAACTTCTAGAAAAGGGATTACTTCCAAACACAAATGAACTATCTCAAAATCTTGATTGGTCAAATGAATAGTTAAACTCAAATAATCGTCTTTTGTGGTAGATGTCCACATGTCTGTGGTCACACTTACATAACTACAATATTTGAGGATTGAGTCACAAAAGACTTGGTTTCTTCGTTAGTTACGGCAGTTTCTTGGTTGCAAAATATTTTCTTTTTGGTATTTGATTCCGACTTTCAAGGTGGGAAATTAATCTTCGAAATCCTATACTTTGTGCAAGGCTAAATGGAAGATTATCCAAACATAACATTTCTATAATAATACTAGTAATGTGTTTGGCTCATGGATCATCATATTTGAACTTTAATTTTATATCCAAAAATCCACTCAAAGTTGGCTGTTTCATGCCTGGAAAACTTAGAATTAAGGTTGAGCTTCTTTTCAATAAATTAGGTCCAACAGCGTTCTGGGAATTCACTTCAAAGGCAGAACTAGGCCCCGGTTCATCGATTGCGTTACTTTCATTATTTCCTAGCTTCTCTAGTTTGGATGTATACACTTCTGCTTCATGAAATTTTAAATGTTTATACATGTTGGAAGTGGTATGCGTCTTTCCACCCTGCGAAATTTTTCGTTTACAGAATTTACAAACAACATAGTCCACATCACTTTCACATATATCAAAATACTGCCTCACTTCACTTTTTAAACGTTCCAGTTTGAAAAGATTATCAGAAAAAAGGAAAACAAAAGAAAATTTCTATCAGTTTATTACTATGAGTTTCATTTTGAAAACGATATCAAGTACGAAGTGAGGTGAATGGAATACGGAAACGGAAATAACCTTGAAAGTCATAAATGATATGACTGACGATAATATCTGCGGATGGAATAAAAAAACTTTGAAATTTATTAATTTGAAGTTTTTTTAAAAACTAAAAAGCTTTTATGTTTTAACTTTTATCTATTTTAATTTTTTTCTTTTTAATAGTTTCACAATATCTATTGAATTAATTTAATAATTTTTTCAAGTGAAAAGATATTTAGAATAAAAGCTATATTGGCGACACTGGTTATGAAGATTATCGAAAGTGAAGGTGAGTGGTATCGAGATTTTTAGTGTATAGTATAGATTATTGCAATACTAGTCGATACCATGGGTTTCGAGGGTATCGATGAATCGAGTATCGGATTCGGCACAGCGCCAGTTTTATGTGAACACGAACCCAAAAGAAGTTCGATTTTTACAATTATGTCTTTCCTTATGTCTGTCTGTCTGTCTTTGGACATGCACCCGAAACGGTTTGATGGACTTTTTTTCAAAATTTATATTTATATTTTAAATGGCTATATCTCAGGACACTTTTTTTTTTTAATTTGACCCTAGCCCTCAAATTAAAGGTAGCTAGTTTACTGATGAGTGATTTTTTATTAAAAATTCCACATTTATCGAAAAATCGGTCTAACAATTTTGATTAAAATGTATTCCTGGAGATTGCTTGATATGAACATGACTAATAAAGTTGTATACTTGTTTTTTGGAGGAACAATCTATTATGGGTAGCTTACTGATAGCTCTTTTTTATATAAAAAAATTGAATATTTAAATAATAAAACTTTGGCGATTTGGCTCAAAATGCGTATCTGTTAAATTCGCACTATAAATAGTTATATATAGATTTCTTCTTCTAAAAAAAAGAACTCATACAATAATAGTTTTCATATGACTGATTTTATGTAAAATTATTATTTTTGGAAATACCTCTAACGTTCGATTTTTCATAATCACTAATAATGTATCTTTATTTATCTAAAATAATTTAATTTAAGGGAAATTTACTCACGACAAATTTACAGAAAATTTGAATTTTTTTAAAATTTATCTTGAAGATTGAATATAAAATGGGAATAGTTTTTCTTAAATGATAAATATGAATACTTTTTATTTTACAAATAAATAATTTCAGTATAGTTAACAAATAGTCAGATTTGAATTTTGTTAAATACATTTCAACAATTTGGTTTAAAATTTATGTGTAAAGAGTGTTTATTGTGATCAACAAGATGATGTGTTTGTTTTTATGCGGAAAAGATAATTAATGGTAGTTTACTCAAGACCTATGTTTGAAAATTATCTTCGAGGCTATAATACACAATATGAGAAAGTTTGTGCGATTGTGTTATACCATTTATTGGGTTCGGACACACTTAAAACTTAAAGATCTTTATAATCTCAAGGCTGAAAATTTTCACGATTACAATACTTTCTCTTGATATGAGAAATTAAAAAACTTAATTTTTAAAGCATGCTATTAAAAAATTAACCCCTCTTATCGATCTTTCTATTTATGATTAGCTCACTTTCATAGTTATACAAAATTTATTATATACTAAATGTGCAGCCTTATGAGGAATCCTAGAAACGACACGTGTGCTTCCATTGCCAAAAGGTTCCCCACCCCTTGTCTAGACGGTCTATGACAAGGTAGAACCACTAATCTATGTTTGGGAGACCCTGACTCTATTCCAGGTGCTAAGGACCCTATCCCACCCAGTTGCCAAGGACCTTAAGTGCTAATGTTAGTGGGTAGGTTCGTAGTCCTAGCTCACTTCAGTTTCTTACTTGTTTTTCAAAATATATAATTTCACAGGATTGCGTGTTAAGTCTCATAAATTCATTTAGTTATGTTATTATTTCTAAACAAAACAGAACCTAATCCTGCACCAGGTTTTATTTTTGCCAAGTTTTGTCCAGTATTTATTGTGCTCCAGTGAAAATAACGGTAGGGAGACCATAATTCCCCTGAATATATACCTTCCCGTGGCAGGTATGTAAGGCGGGCCACCTAACGACTGCAGCCGCAAAGCCTCGCAGGATTGCAGGGGAAGGAAAATAACCCGATACTTGGGCCGCCAGGATAGAAACAAAGCAGCTTTACTTGACCGGGAACCAGGACGAAGACAGGACTAAATCACATAGATGGAAGTACTATGTTATCCAAATATAACTTATTCTGTTTCCTTTGGAAGCAAGGGTGGTATAGGTTGGTTGGTTCGTGAACAAGATCTACAGTGCTGGAAAATGGAAATCAAAACCTCTGGGCTGAAATAAAAGCATGATACCGAGGGTTAATTGAAGAAACTACGCCGGTATACACCTGGAGAAGACTAGAAAACTATACAGAGCAAAATATCGCACCTAATACAAGTGATTTGAGTCAAACCCCTTAGGCCCAGTTGTATTATCAGGTGCACTAATATCTCACCCAAATCTGCCAATAAGGCGTGAATGGAATGTTTAAAATACATTTTACGAACAGATAATATAAAATGCCACATCAAAACTGTATTTTATATTTACGAGAAACATGGATAATTTCGTAGCTTTACCTATATTTTCTTACGGAGGGAACTTATGAAGCACCCTCTAGAAAATACAAACATATTTTTTCGGTCAACATTGTTTAATTTTACTGTGTTATTAATGTTATTTTTATGTATTATTGATATTTAATTAAAAATGACATCTGCAGATAAAATGACTTGACTTAAGAGTATGTGAAATAGGTCTAGTTTTTTTTCGCTAGTTATCAGATATGTTGTAAGAGAGTTGTGGTATAGTCGATCGAGGAACTATAATTTCAATAGAGTAAGGTGACCATATTTTGTTTTGGAATTTTCACGGACCACTGTTCTAAGACCCTGTTGGAGGCGGAGGTAGTTTCCATTCAAATGATGCTTAACATGCCCTATAATCATATTTTTGTATGCTCGTGTTACTGTACAGTATCAATTAGGAGTATAAAATTTAGCGATATTTATAATGAAAAGGATTTGGATAGTGTATATTAAAGTAATAAACTAGAGAAGTAGACCCAGCTTTAGGCTGGAAACAGGATGGAAGGGGATGCAATAAAAGCCAGTGTTTTTGCAGTTTTTATGGAAAACTTTTTGCTCTCCAGACAAACATAGAATTTAATTTTATCACATTGGGAACCTTGAAATTTCTTGAATATCTGTCAGGGGTGTCCTGTAATTTAATGACAACTTTTTCTCTTCATTTAAAAGGTTTCTCATGACAGGAATTCAACAACTGTTGATATCACCATGTGAAGATAATTAAACTCTATGTACTGCAGCAATATTTTATTTTATTTTAGCAAAAAAAAAGTGTTGCCAAAAAACTACAAAAACATTGTCCTTTTTTCGCGTCCCTGCCATCCCACTTAAAGAAGGTATTTATCTATGTATGTTGTAAATTCCTGTAGCTAGGGTTGGGAGATAGTTTCAAGTCGTGGGTGGATGTATCTCTGCCTTTCAAAGTGCACTTTAAACACATATATCACATTGTCAGAGCTGTGTTTTATGACAGGCCATGTCATTGTGCCAATAAGCCACGGAACATGTTCCCAGGTCTCACGGGAACGTGCTAACACTCGACCGAGTGTTCGGTAAACTAACACGGAATGCTGGTGTTGCATCGTTACTCCACCGAGGGGAGTGTTCGTGTCGAATGCAAACCTTCCTTCCACTTGTAGACCTCCTCATCGATTGGAGTCTCCTGATAACGAACTGGTTGTATATACTGTGGAGTTAAGAGACCTCACCTTGGTTTGGAGAGAGGTTTAGTACCTTCCTTGCGTGCCACCGAGTTAATGTGATGACAAAACACACTCAGGCAACTTTTGACTAACTTTTTAATAATATTTATATTGGGACAGTCACTCTAGCAACGTTGGCTGCAACGTTTGTGGGTGAAACCTCCGAACAAGCGGCAGAGCCATTTACCAGCAAGAAAACAAAGCTTTTTTTAGTGTGGGTTTTACTAAATCGTTTTTTATTACAAAAAGTTTTGTTTTTTAGCTATTTAAAAAAACTATTTTAACGCTCTTCAGTGGCTGAACGGTCTAAGGCGTCACTATCTTGTCTTACTGGCCTGCTGATGACGAGGAAATCAAGATTCTAATCCAGGTAGGATCAACTGAGAGTGGTTTTCCCTAAATGGTTTCCCAGTCTACTTCCACGCAAATGCTGGTAGATGAGTTCTAAAATACTTCCATTCCTTATTCCTATCTTACAAAAGTAATTATCATATATGTGTATAACCTGAACAGGTAGTAATAGGTGGCGATGGAAAAATTAAATTATAGCCTGCATCGGTGGTAGCATGCTCCAACGGGTCAGTCTCGTGCTATATTGGTTCGCCGGTGATGTGGAGGTTGGGGCTCTAATCCCTGCTGGGTGAACTGCAGATGCTTTTTTAAAAGTACTTTCTCCCTCCTCCTCCATATACATGAGAGTACACTTTCTCTGAAACTATACCTTCCTCATTCCTACTCCATTTGTGTAAATCATGTATGCGGATGATCCGAACGGGTAATACGACGCAATAATAAACATGTAATTATTAATTTCCTTTCCATTTACGGGTCATACAGAATATTAAAGATATATTTTTCATACGTTTTAGTGAAACTACTCTATAACCTAATTTAAGAGGATGAGGAAGGTGAATTTATTTAAAGAGTCTGTTCTAGAGAGAAAGTATTAAATAAATACCTCTCAGTTCAAATGGTGGCGGTGCAACTCAGTCCTCCAGGGAGAGTCAGGAGTGCCAACAGCTCAAGTAGCCTGCCAACTGCTCTCAAACTCAACCTAATTATATAAAAATACGCAATCCTGGAACCGGCCGAGGGAATTCTGAGAAATAATGTTTTCCGGTTGAATCCATCTCGGAAATGTGTGCAAAGATCACGTCGTCCTCTTGATTTGGGATTCAAATCCCCGACTCAATCTTGGGGTAAAACTTCCCTTAGAATTATTCTTTATGGTTTTATTGCTGCACTGATCCGAGAACACGATTCTAATATCTAGGTTTCCTTATTATACTCTGGAGTTCTACTAAGGAGAGGGTTAAGAAGGTACTACTAGACTTTAGGTACCAAGGCAAGATTATCAGAAAGTGTCAGAAAGAGACTATTCACTAGCGTTAGTGTTGTAAACTCGAAATGTTTGGCATAGTAATATTCTGACAAAAGGAGGTCTCAGAACTCCACTAACTTAACCTAGGACACCAATTCCAAACCCTAATATACAAAAGACCCACCTCGGCTGGCTAACGCGCTAGATTCTTGCTGAGCTGGACTGCCGAGGACGGGGAGATCGAGGTTCGAGTCTCGGTCGGGTGAACTGGGGGTGATTTTTCTTAAATGGTTTTCCTAAATGGTCTTCCTCTACGCAAATGTGGGTTCACTTCCTTTAAATTCAACCTTCCAAATTCCTAGTCCATTAGCGTAATTAGTACTTAAGCGTGTAACCCGAACGGGTAGTGAGACGCGATGCTAAATAAAAAATAATAAAATAAACATAAAAAACTAACTCCAACATTTGAAGCAACTGGAAACGAGCATGAGCACATTCAAAAGGTTGTTTTAGCCTCCATTTAGAATCTAAACAAGATCACTACTCCCTCACATCTACTCTTTAGCCACTCTGCCCCAGGTACAAGTCTCTAGAGTTAAATGTCTTAAGAATTAAAGTGTTAGGAAAAGATAATAATAATAATTCAAAGAGGATAGTATATAATCCATATTATATAATAAATACAAGTAATTTATATTTTAATCAAATTCTTGGATGTTTGGGGTATTGAGCCCTGTTCTCCCGAGGCCAAATCAAGCCTTTGTTCGATCGTCATCCATCGACCAGTTTGGGGTAGTGACCTAAGTGGTATCCCGTGGCAACGACTCAAACAAAGTATGGCGTGTATTGATCGAGGCATGAATTTACTTGGACATGTCTTATACAACCTCAATAAATAAATAAATGGACGCAGGTCAAACTTCAAGGTTACTTCCTCTTCCTCCAGGCCTTTACAAAACATATCTGTTTTCAGTTAGCTACACCTCTATACCTCCAGGCCTTCCAAAACACACCTGATTTAGTTAGCTACACCTCCAGGCCTTTCCAAAACACCTGTTTTCAGTTAGCTACACCTCTATACCTCCAGGAATGTCCAAAACACACCTGTTTTCAGTTAGCTACACCTCTATACCTCCAAGCCTTTCCAAAACACACCTGTTTTCAGTTAGCTACACCTCTATACCTCCAGGCCTTTCCAAAACACACCTGTTTTCAGTTAGCTACACCTCTATACCTCCAGGCCTTTCCAAAACACCTGTTTTCAGTTAGCTACACCTCTATACCTCCAGGCCTTTCCAAAACACACCTGTTTTCAGTTAGCTACACCTCTATACCTCCAGGCCTTTCCAAAACACCTGTTTTCAGTTAGCTACACCTCTATACCTCCAGGAATGTCCAAAACACACCTGTTTTCAGTTAGCTACACCTCTATACCTCCAAGCCTTTCCAAAACACACCTGTTTTCAGTTAGCTACACCTCTATACCTCCAGGAATGTCCAAAACACAGCTTTTTTTAGTTAGCTACACCTCTAGGCCTTTCCAAAACACACCTGTTTTCAGTTAGCTACATCTCTACCTCCAGGCCTTTCAAAAACACATCTGTTTTCATGTGTCTATTCTTCTAAATCCAGAACTTTCCAAAACACATTTGTACGCTATTTCTCTAATTACAAGCCTTTTCAAAATACACATTATTTTTCGAGTGGCTAGTCTTCTAACAACGGGATTTTCCAAAACACATCTGTTTTTGTATAGCAATTCCTCTAATTTCAGACCATGCAAAACAATTTTGTGTTCATGTAGCTATTTCTCTTAACTCTGCCAAAGTACATCTGTTTAGTTGTAAATATTTTTAGAATATCAGGACATACCAAAATTCACCTGAGAAAATAATTTTTTTTAAAAAAGAGTTTGACTATTCCATACATGATGTATTAATATATAGGCTTTCAAACACATAATTAAAATACATGCATGGCTAGCTTACAATATTTTTGACGTGATTATTTTGATTAAATTGATTCTCTTTACTTTCTCGTTAGCCCTCAGGCACTATAGAAAATATTGTCATCGTAAAAAAACAACATAATTTGAAATTTTGATGGATATTGACGTTTAATGACCCACTGAACCCGAAAAATTATTTTTGTTATGTCATCTGTCGGTGAATATGTATTTTTGTCTAGAACTGAAACCAGTTTAATGATCAGGCTAAAACTTGGTATCTAGGTTTTCCATTATGGTCCCTCCGAGAAATTTGTGGAACTAAATATCAAACCATAAAATTAAGGCTAGTTTACTGAGGACAAAAAGAGGAACAAATCAATTTTTTAGAACTCCACTTTAATGATTGTGATTAAAATTCGTATCTAGGCAATCTTTAACATTACAAACAAAATGGCAGTTCTCATTTTCCTATGAAAATGACTTTGAGGGTACTTTACATTATATCAGTGGAAATTTCCAATTTTTATCATATATCCGCAACCATTTGGGTTACGAAATAACTTATCATTGTAAATTTGTAGCAATCTCAACAATTAAAAAATAAATCTAAACATTACTTTTTTTTTTAAATCAATATGGTAGTTTATGATCTATTGACAAACATATTTAGGTTCCGGAATTCGGGATTTGATTGTTATGCCCTTTGGTGAGTGGAGATAATACTTATTTCTCAGTGTATTTCTGTAAAATCTTATATTATTTCTTTTGTGATCTTTGGTATAATATAATGCTCTTTTTCCCATAATGTGTCTGCAATAATTTATATTATTTTGTTTCACAAATATTACGAGTTTTAAGTAAACGTGTCAATTTTTAGATAAAGGAGAAAGAAAGTCTGTGTGGTGCACCGTACCATTTATTTTAACTAGTATAGCCAAAATAATATCCATACAAATAAAAATTACTTCTATGAAATGTATGTAAAATTAACTTTGGCGTCCATATTAATGTATGTATTCACTGTTAGAAAAACGATCGTTAAATTTCTTTATGATACTTGTACTACATCGTCTATATAGTTGTTAGAATGTTACTTACAATGTCAACACTCCATATGATAGTATTATCATCTACTTTAAAAATGATCTATCCTCAATTATGATTATTTGCAAAAAGAAAAGAGAAAAATTGTGCTTGTCAGGATATGAAATGGGGGACGAATACGAAACAACCGGGTAGTGAAAGGGAATAAGGAGAAGGATTATAAATTGGAATGATAAATAATTAGCTATAAAATACAATTCGACCCTTTCTTTAAACTGTTAAATTTCTTGAAAACTTTCAGAGGCCGAGCTATTATTTTATTGTTTCCTTTTATGGGCTTTATTGTTTAATATTTATAAGGGTAATTTTTTTTTATAATTTAGGGTTGTATTCTGACGTTCAAATGCATTTTTATTTGATATTTATATAGGGTGTTTTTTATTTATGTTCCCCTTCAACCCCCACACACACAAATTTATATATTTTTTGAAACAATGTTGGCGGGGATTGAGTTTGGTTCACTTTTAGGTAATAGTGCTGTTATCTAAACAAGCAACCATTTAGTAGCCAGTACATTTGTAAAAATATTTTAATATTACAAAAGTTTTAGAAATTTTAGAACATTTTGAAATTGAAAATAATACAGTTTTGCCTGCGGGTTTCATGGGTATCTATGCAAGCACCTTTTATTATGGATGTAGACGACCAAATATAATCTGTGTGTTCATGGAGTGGCAAGAAATGAGATATTTCTTTTTACACAAACCCCTGTCAATGTACGTGTAGACAACCAAATATACATCTGTGTGTGAATGGAGTGGCAGAAAACAAGACATTTCTTTTTACACAAGCCCCTGTCAATGTACGTGTAGACAACCAGATATACATCTGTGTGTGAATGGAGTGGCAGAAAACAAGACATTTCTTTTTACACAAGCCCCTGTCAAGCCCTGTCCATGTACGTGTAGACAACCAGATATACATCTGTGTGTGAATGGAGTGGCAGAAAACAAGACATTTCTTTTTACACAAGTCCCTGTCAATTTTCGTGTGGAAAGTTAAATAAACATGAGTGTTTTGCATGCAAGGAAGGCTGGAGTTTTAATATTTTATTTTCAAAGTGGTTCATGGTATTTGAATATCAAGATTCTTATAACTTATAGCCATCTTCACTCTCGTGGTTATTACGTAGTAATTACCTCTCAAGATTTGTAAGTAGTGCTTAAATCTCAAGGTTGTTTCATGGTTATCAACTCTAATTAAATCACATATTACTTAATTCTCAAGGTTGTTACGTATGGCTTGATTCTTCTTATTCTTATTATTATTGTTGTTATTACGTAGTACTCTACTATCAGAGTTGTTATGTAAAATATGCCCCCTTTTGGTTTTTACGTAGCACTTAACTCTTAAGGTTGTTACATAGTGCTTGATTCTCATTTATATTATTACGTATAGCTTAACTCTCAAGTTTGTCACGTAGTAATACCCTCTCAAGTTGTTTACGTAATACTTCATTCTCATGGTTGTTACGTGGTGCTTGACCCTCATTATTTTATTACGTAGTACTTAACTCTCAAGGTTGTTATGTGGTAAGTAATATCCTACTTAACTATCTGGTTCTTACATAATACTTGACTATCAAACTTGCCTGTCGGACAATGAACCTTGATGTTTGGTATCGCCTGAATTGTGAAGAAATACAATATGTGAATTCTGCCCGAGGAAACTGTCCTCCACTCCAGATTGTCCTCAATCCTATGACTCTCTGAAGTTAAGAGGATTAGAAGAGGAACCTGACGATACTCTAGCGCTCAAAGTCCAGGTTGAGACTCTACGAAACAACTGCGGCCATCTGCAGAAGAATAGGAGGAGAGACAAGTGAGGCTGAAGTGGGCTGGCCATGAACCCCGCCCCCTCCTCCTCTAGTCCTGAACAATAGACGGCTGAAATAGCTCCTTATAAGGTGAAGCTTACCATCCAGGATGTAACAGATATTTAAGAAAAAAAATCATGAAGGTGGCAGCTCGCCCAGACTTCCTAGACATGTTGATGCATTTATCAATATAAATTATGGCACGGAAATGATCTAAAGCGACGGTGTTATCACATAAGATATAATTTAGACAACCTCTCCCCTTCCTCCCACCATCCATAATATATACTCCAGAACATTTCCCCTGGCAATCTCAGGGCGTGAAACAAATTGTAGTTGACTCAACCAGGAGTTGTGAGAGCGAACAAATACAGCTTCACAAGATATCTTCTTTGTGTCATAACATTGTTACTTTGACACGAAACAAGGACTCTTCTTTTTGATCTGACATTGTTACTTAGACACGAAACAAGGACTCTCTTTTTGATCTGACATTGTTACTTAGACACGAAACAAGGACTCTTCTTTTTGATCAGATATTGTTACTTAGACACGAAACAAGGACTCTTCTTTTTGATCTGCCATTGTTACTTAGACACGAAACAAGGACTCTTCTTTTTGATCTGACATTGTTACTTAGACACGAATCAAGGGCTCATCTTTTTGATCTGATATTGTTACTTAGACACGAAACAAGGACTCTTCTTTTTGATCAGATATTGTTACTTAGACACGAAACAAGGACTCTTCTTTTTGATCTGCCATTGTTACTTAGACACGAAACAAGGACTCTTCTTTTTGATCAGATATTGTTACTTAGACACGAAACAAGGACTCTTCTTTTTGATCTGCCATTGTTACTTAGACACGAAACAAGGACTCTTCTTTTTAATCTGACATTGTTACTTAGACACGAAACAAGGACTCTTCTTTTTGATCTGACATTGCTACTTAGACACGAATCAAGGACTCTTCTTTTTGATCTGCCATTGTTACTTAGATACTAAACAAGGACTCTTCTTTTTGATATGACATTGTTATTTAGACATGAAACTAGGACTCTTATTTTTAATCTGACATTGTTACTTAGACACGAAACAATGACTCTTCTTTTTGATCTGACATTGCTACTTAGACACGAATCAAGGGCTCTTCTTTTTGTCCTGACATTGTTACTTAAATACGAATCAAGGACTTTTCTTTTTGATCTGACATTGTTACTTAGACACGAAACAAGGACTCTTCTTTTTGATCTGCCATTGTTACTTAGACACGAAACAAGGACTCTTCTTTTTGATCTGACATTGCTACTTAGACACGAATCAAGGGCTCTTCTTTTTGTCCTGACATTGTTACTTAAATACGAAGTAAGGACCTTTCTTTGTGTCCTGACATTGTTATTTAGACACGAAACAAGGACTCTTCTTTTTAATCTGACATTGTTACTTAGACGCGAAGCAAGGACTCTTTTTTGTATCCTGATATTATTACTTAGACACGAATAAAGTACTCTTCTTTATGTCCTGATATTATCTCATATATACGAGGCAAATACTCTATAATTGTGTCCTGACACTGTTAAAGTTTACAATCTCCTGGTAGCATTAAAAAATCAACAAAATACAGTCGTGGTTCTTGTAATGAAAACATTCCTCATTAATTAAGAAAACATATTTAGTTTTAGCTCCTTTTAGAAGGGTATGACAAAATCGTATGGAACAGTATATAAAAACTCATTAAAAGTTAACGTGAAACGAATTATGCTAAGTTATGTGCTTTATTTTAATTTAAACCTCCCCCTTACAGGGCAAATCACAATTGTTGTCAAACCCACTTGGTGGGATATGAGCCCATAATGTGGGATTGTAGGGGACGTGAGTTAAGGAAGTTTTTTTTCTTCAGTTTTTACAGAACACACATTTTTGGCCAAAATAAATAAAATATTGCTCCAATAGAAACTTAAAGTTTAATTTTATTCATATGTTGATATAAACACTTATTGAATATCTGTTAAGAGGCATAGCGGCATTAGATGACATACTTTTTTAATGAAAAGAAAAAGTTCTCATTAATTTCCAGGACACCCTTGACAGATATTCAACAACTGTTGAGGTCACCATGTGAATAAATAATAATAATAATAATAATAATAATAATAATAATAATAATACCCGATTGGGTTATACGCTTAAGTATTAATTACACTAATGGGTTGGGAATTGTGAAGGTTGAATATAGAGGAAATGAGCCCACATTTGTGAGGAGGGAAAGTGGAAAACCATTTAGGAAAAATCACCCCAAGTTCACCCGAGTGGGATTCGAGCCTTGATCTCCCCATCCTTGGCAGTCTAGCTCAACATGAAGCTAGCGCGATAACTATCTACGCCACTGAGGCGGGTACCATGTGAATAAACATAAACTCAATGTTTCTATTGGGGAATTAATTGGTTCCTTTTGACCCTTCACTCCCACCTTAGTGAGAGCTAAGAGCAGTATTTTTTTTCAGTTTTTATATAAGAATTTCTCAGGTCAAAATTAACCAATTAATTAAACAATAGAAACATAGAATTTCCTAAGTTTATTCACATGGTGACCCCAACAGTTCTGTCGAGGGTGTCCTGGAATTTAATGACAACTTTTTCTCTTCATTAAAAAGTCTGTCATCTAATACCGCTATGCTAGTGACAGATACTGTTGAAATCCCTATAAGGAAAAAATTAAGCTCTATGTTTTTACCAGAGCAATATTTTTTATTTTGGCAAAAAAAGTTATTATAAAAACTGCAAAAACACTGCCTTTGACTCGCGTTCCCTCTCCCCCACCTTAAATCGGGCCCTACAAACTTACCTCTTTTTTAATATATATATATATATATATAAATTGGATTAACGTCCTGAGTATTTTTTACCAGCTCACAGTTTCTTGTGAGACAAATTAAAATGTTTGTTTTGACGTAATTTTTCTATAAATTTATAAATTAAATTTCTCACTAAGTAAAACTAAATGGCACGGTGCACCGCAAAGACTTTCTCCCACTTTTATCTTAAAATATACATTTACTAAAAACTCGCACAATTTGTGAAACGAAATAACAGATCAATACATTGCTGTAGAAACACTACACCAAAGATTATAAGTGAAATAATATACACTGCTTCTTACTCTATGGCATTGCACTAGAAACACTGTTACAGCAAAATCTTTGCCCACCAAAGAGCATAATAATTAAATTCAATTTCAAAGACCTGAATTAAAAAGTATATATATTTGATTATAGCTCATCAATTATTGGTTTTATAAAAATATATTTCAAATTAAAGATTTTTATATTTAATATTACTACAACTTTAAAATGATAAGTTATTTCGTACCTCAACTAGTTGCGGAGAAATCATGGAAATTGGAAAAATCCCCCCATGTAAAGTACCCTTAAAATAATTTTCATGAGAAAATGAGAGTTTAAATCTTGTTAATAATGAAATACAGTGTTTAGATATAAAATTTAATCAACATCATTATAGCGATGTTTGATACAATCGATTTTCTCTTTTTACCCCTCAGTAAACTACCCTTAGATTTGGGGTTAGATGTATAATTCCAAAAACCCCTTGGGGGGAGGGGGTCTTATGAAAACCCCAGATACCCAGTCTTAGTCCAATCGGTGAAATTGTTTCGGCTCTAGCCCGAGGTACTTACAGACAGACAGATATACGGAATTGCGAAAACCACTCTTTTTGTTTCAGGGGGTCATTAACGTCTGCATTTATCAAAATCTTGAGTTCGATTTTTTTTATGATCACAATAGGTAATTTCTCCCTGAGGTGTCGAGAGAAAGCAAAAAGAGTGGCTTCCATCTGTCCAAGTCACCTGAAGAGGTCTGTGTTAATATAAAACTCAGAGCAGTGACCAATATGAGGGGCCCAATATTTACAAACAAACGAAAGCTGATATTAGAGGCAAACACAATTGTCTACGAGAGAAAAAAATACAACTAATAACTCTCCTAGCCTAAAATAATAGTTTGTGTTTATTTTATAGAACTTGTATTTATTTGTACATTCCTATGTCAGTAGATTCTACGATAATCTTAAAATGTTTGACGTAAGTAGCAAGATGAAGAGGCTGAATCATGCGTAATTTATAAGGCAACTAGACATACCAAAATTTAAGTGACAGGAAATTTGTTTAAAATAAGGAACTGCACCAATCATCTTTGTATCTTGTAAATGATAAACTCATACTAGCAAGGTCTGATCAAAGTGTGGTTAAAAGTGGTGAACATTAACTTGCTAGTGCAAGAAAGGTCGATGTGGAAACTGCTTCAGTTGGACCCCTTTACCTCTGAGAGGGAAACGCCCCTCCCCCCCAGGATGGATATAAATCTGTCCCAGTGTTCTTCATCTCAAGCTGGTCTCTTCCAGTTCCTCATGGTAGAACTTGACAAGATTAATGCAGACAAATGCTCTCTACTTGCATTCTCATCGCAAACCTACTCCCCTCCCTCCTCTATCATCCTCCCCTCAATATTCCCCTTCCCCTTTGTTCGGTCCACAGTTTCCCAAGTTTTATATTGGTGGAAATATTAGTGGGACATCCTACATTCTTAGACATGAACAAATCTTGTATCTGCTCTTGACAAAGCTGTAGTGCTATCTGTGGTCTCATGAGACAGTGAGCATAACACATTATGCAGTAAACACAACGCAGGAAGCACGGAACATAACACTAGAGACAGTAAACATATCTTAAAAGATAATGAAGAAAATACAGGCGACAGTAAACACAACATAGTAGACAGTGAGCACCACATAGAAGACAATGTACACAACCTCAGAGAGTGTAGATAGTGAACAGGGCATAGGACACAGTGCGTACAACCTATAGCCGCGTCCAGACTAGCGAGCCGAATCTCGAGCCGAGCCGAGCCGAGCCGAGCCGAGCCTTGTTAACGTTGGATAAATGGGTTCGTCGGAATGCTCGCAGCAACCCAGTGAAGGTCGGTATTTCGACGAACATCAAAGGATGTTACGAGGCTCAGGTCAAAACTCACTGGATGGTGCAGTGAGCCGAACCACTTGCAACTTTAAATTATTGTTTATTAATTCTAATTATTCTTCCGTCACACGCGCTTGAAATATTAGCTGAGCAGTCGCGTGTTGTAAATTTTACCCCACCTTGAAATTTTGTTTGATTTTTTTTTTTTTGTGATTGACATTAAATATTAGTTACAAATTCGTTTTATAATAGGCCAAGGGAAATGAATAAAAAAACTAGTTTAATCCTTAAAAATTAAAAACAACATTTACTGTTAGATGATTACTCGCGTGTTATAAACTGTACGGTACAACGATGGTAATACTTTTTCTTAGAAAGTTACCCGCCTCAGTGGCGTAGTTGGCTAACGCGCTAGCCATGTTGAGCCCAACTGCTGAGGACGAGGAGATCGAGGTTCGAATCTCGGTCGGGTGAACTGGGGGTGGTTTTTCCTAAAATGGGTTTCCACTCTCCCTCCACGCAAATGCGGGTTCACTTCCTCTATTCAACCTTCCCAATTCCTAATCCATTAGCGTAATTAGTACTTAAGCGGATAACCCGAACGGGTAGTAAGACGCGGTGCTAAATAATAATAATAATAATCTTAGAAAGTTTGTTGCACACTTAAAATGAGTTTGAAACTGCTTCTGGGAAGAGAGGGTTAAACAAAGAATACACTGTCACCTTAGGTAGATTTTATGGGTAAATATGTCTCAACCCGCTTCGGTGGTGTAGTGGCGTAGTGGTCTAACGCGTCAATCTCGTGCTAGGCTGGCGTGTTTAAGGCGGGAAGATTGGGGTTCGAATCCCGGTCGGGTCTATTGAGGATGGTTTATCCTGTATGGTTTCCACTCTCTTTCCACGCAAATGCGGGTAGATTACCTCTAAAATGCTTCCTTCCTCATTTCTACCCCTTAAGTTTAATCATCATATACTTTTTTAAATACATTATATATACTCTGTTTAGAGATCTTAAATAGGTGTTTCTGACTGGTATAAAAGTCACCGGTTGTTAAGAAACGTATAAATGTTATTGCGAGTCATTCCAACACACATATGGATTCTCTTAAACGTGAACGATTTTTTTTTTCCCCTTTTGGCCCAATCAAAATAATTAGATGCTTAATCACTTGGTGACATTCGAGCTAAGTTTTTATATTGACCACTTATTTCTTGAAATTTTAGTTAGTGGAGCAAACTATTTCCACTATATTCCGCTCGTCTTGAGTAAATTTGAGTTTTCCAACCTCTTCTGTCCCTTTTTTTTTCGCAAGTTGTGGATAAATTATGCCGTGGCAGCAAATTCTAATTCTCCCCTGTTCATTGCGTGTGTCATCCAGCGAAGTACATAACTTTATGAAGCAAAATATGTCTCGCAGGAATGTTGAGGTTCGGCTCGAGACTTGGTTTACTTGTCTGGACGCAACCTACAGTAGCCCCATGGCTTCTTTGGTGCTGACTGACAGCTCACAGCTGACAGCTGACGGCTTTGAAAAGCTACCAGACCAAATTATGTATCCCTACGCCAAACCATATGATCTGCAAAACACACGTGTTTAGCACTTGTCACTTCTGACAGACAAAATTTAGGTGTATACCTAAATGTTGACTGTCAGAAGTCAGCTGTGAACTGTCAGTCAGCACCAAAGAAGCCATGGGGCTACTGTAAGAGACACTGAACAAAACACAGGATACAGTGACCCCAACACAGGGGGGCAATCTCTCTCCCGCTGAGATTTTTTAAGCACCGTGTATTACTACCCATTCGGGTTAAACGCTTCCTGCCGAGTTAATAAAAGAAGTTCCCCAATAGCATGCTCTATCGAGGAAAATACGCCAAATAAATAAATTGTCGGAAATTAAATATGTTGATATTTTCTTTGCGGGCGTAAATAATTAGGTGTTTAATAGACCAAAATAATCAAATTTATAAAATATGAGTTAGCTAGTGTGTTCTATGTTGATGCTTACAAGTTCATATCTCGTGGCATTAGCCTCATTGACCAACAGATTATCAGACACTTCCATACATCCTGTAAAATAGTTCAAAGTTTACAATCAACGTGAATACCGTGTACACAATAATAATACAAAACGTTTTAACCTTTTTAAATTTTATCAATTGCATGTAACCCAATAAGGTAAACGGTGTAAAAGAAAGGGTATCACCCCCTTAACAACGAAGTAAGCAAATTGGTGAAATCGGTTCAGTGAGCTGTGAGCTGGAAAACTCGGTTCTAGAAACCGTAGCACTCTTTTGGAGAGGTGAATATATTGAAGAAGTTTATTCTGCTTCCGGCATCTTTAACTGGTATTTCCAGGAATTAAATCAGTAGTACTCAGAAGGGATAATGTGGTCTCGTAGGGGGTCCGCTGAAAATCAAAAATTATTTTTGTTTTGATTAATATTAATTTGGTGTTTAAGTAATTCTTCTACTAAGGGTTTTCTTAACTCATAATGCCTGAACATAAGGCCATTCATACCAAGAGGTCCGTGAAGTTGGCAGCACCACTAACGGCACAAATTCTGAAACCTATGCCAATATTTAGTGCTGAATTTGTGCCACAAGAATATTCTATCCCCATAATTTGTGCCGCCATAGTTTTCGTGAAAACGCAAAAAAGCTCTGGGTGCTGCCAACTTCACGTAGCAGCACCCATAACGGCACAAATTCTGAAACCTATGCCAATATTTAGTGCTGAATTTGTACCACAAGAATATCCCATCCCCATAATTTGTGCCGCCATAGTTTTCGTGAAAACACTAAAAAACAGTGGGTGCTGCCAGCAGCACCCATAACGGCACAAATTCTGAAACCTATGCCAATATTTAGTGCTGAATTTGTGCCACAAGAATATCCCATCCCCATAATTTGTGCCACCATAGTTTTCGTGAAAACGCCAAAAAAAACACAGTGGTTGCTGCTGGCAGCACCCATAACGGCACAAATTCTGAAACATATGCCAATATTTAGTGCTGAATTTGTGCCACAAGAATATCCTATCCCCATAATTTGTGCCGCCATAGTTTTCGTGAAAAAACCTAAAAACAGTGGGTGCTGCTGGCAGCACCCATAACGGCACAAATTCTGAAACCTTTGCCAATATTTAGTGCTGAATTTGTGCCACAAGAATATCCTATCCCCATAATTTGTGCCACCATAGTTTTCGTGAAAACACCTAAAAACAGTGGGTGCTGCTGGCAGCACCCATAACGGCACACATTCTGAAACCTATGCCAATATTTAGTGCTGAATTTGTGCCACAAGAATCCTATCCCCATAATTTGTGCCGCCATAGTTTTCGTGAAAAAACCTAAAAACAGTGGGTGCTGCTGGCAGCACCCATAACGGCACAAATTCTGAAACCTTTGCCAATATTTAGTGCTGAATTTGTGCCACAAGAATATCCTATCCCCATAATTTGTGCCGCCATAGTTTTCGTGAAAACACCTAAAAACAGTGGGTGCTGCTGGCAGCACCCATAACGGCACAAATTCTGAAACCTTTGCCAATATTTAGTGCTGAATTTGTGCCACAAGAATATCCTATCCCCATAATTTGTGCCGCCATAGTTTTCGTGAAAAAACCTAAAAACAGTGGGTGCTGCTGGCAGCACCCATAACGGCACAAATTCTGAAACCTATGCCATTATTTAGTGCTGAATTTGTACCACAAGAATATCCTATCCCCATAATTTGTGCCACGGTAGTTTTCGTGAAAACGCCAAAAAACAGTGGGTGTTGCGGGAAGCACCCATAGCGGCACAAATGATGAGACCTATACTAATATTTAGAGCTGAATTTGAGCCACAAGAATATTCTATCCTTAAAAATGTGTGCCAAGATAATTTTCAATCAAACACCTAAAAATTTTGTAGCTTCACGCTGTAATTCCCTCCTCGAAGGCCGCTGCATTTCTCATTCCCCTTTCAAAACATTATGCTGGCTAAACATTTCTGTCTTTGAGTGAATGTTTAACCCAAGGGTGGGAAACCTTTTAACACTGGAAGTCCGCATCGCATGTCCCTTCACGGATTCCTTTTAAGAATTCACACTGATTTTACTGTTGTACAGTAAAGTTTTACAAACTTTTACCAAAATTTAATAGTGCATTAAAATTATATATATCGATGAGATTGGTTAATTAATATCAAAAATGTATGCTTTAAAAATGATTTTTATTTTAATTAATTAAAATACACATGGTTTGGTAATGTATCTCTACATATAATTTCCTAATGTTTTGTGTATTTCCACATAATTAAGAATCCCCTATATTACCTAGAAAGCTGAAATTATGCACAGTGATAATATTGACTTGGTGTCTTGGGGGTTTCATAAGGTCACACAATGTTTTCTTTTAAAGTTAAAGATCTAACTTACCCCTAAAAAAACTAAGAGTAGTTTACTAAAGGATGAAAAGATAAAAAACTATTATATTATAATTCGCTTTAAAGTTTTTGATTAAAATTCATATTTTGGTACAATATAATATTACTAACAAATTGGCGTATCTCATTTTCTCGGGAAAATGATTTAGAGGGTACTTTGTACGTGCTAGTATTTCCAATTTTTAGTATAGATTATGAAACATACTCGACGGATGCGGTTTCCATGGGGATATTGTAAGAATGTATATTGATTAATTTTTCTTAACTGCGAGGAAAAGGAGCTTGAAGGTCATGATCTAGATCAGCAGGAAACTACGGGCCGCATGCGGCCTGCGTCACCGATTTGTGTCACCTGAAGGATTTTGGACAGTTGCATACATCCCATTAACGATAACAGATTGAGTACTTGTTATTATTATTATTATTATTATTTTATTATTATTATTATTATTATTATTATTATTATTATTAAGGAGCTCTCTTATCATCAATTCACTCAGTACATGTTCTAAATTGACATTCTTCTTCTTCTTACTGTGTTTTTTATGATTGTAATGCACCATTATTTAGTTATCATTATAGAGATGAAAATTCACTTCAGTGGCGGCTTGTGGTTGGGGGGTGACACTTTGAGCCTATTATACTTCAAAATATAGTGTGTTAGGAGACGAGTGTGTTAAAAGAAGGCGAGGATTGGGGGTGGGAGAGGGGTAGATAGGAAGCACGGAGGATAGAGGGTTGGGGGGGAGAAAATGTCGGGTCAACCTTAAAATTATTTTAGTTAACTTATTGATGACCAAAATTTGGAGTATGATTTATGAAAATAACGTGTCTACAAAGTCTATCATTCATTTGTTTCTTTAATACATTTTAATCACCGTATCTTACCACCCGTTCGGCTTATACGCTTATGTACTAATACGCCAATGTGTTAGGGATGAGGAAGTTTGAATTTAAACGAATTGCACCCGCATTTGCGTGGTTTGAAAGTGGAAAACCATTTAGGAAAACCGTCCTCAGGATACCCGTCCAGGATCGGACTCCGATTTCCCTGTCATCGGCAGTTTAGTCTATTGCGAGAGTTGTGCGTTAGACCGTGCGGCCACCCAAGCAGGTGTTTCTTTACTAATACTACTACTACTATCACTACCACTAATTATTATTACTGTTATTATTATTATCCATTTAATCAGTTGGGATAATTGTTTATTTTATATTCTTATGCAGTTATACTTCTATGTCATACTTGTGTATTACTCAGTGATGGCCTGTTATGTAACTTTTTTTAGAACCACGTCCTATGTACTACCTGTTCAGGTTATACGCCTATGCACTAATTACACTAATTTGCTAGGAAATAGGAAGGCTTGATTTAGATGAAGTGTACCCGCATTTGCTTGGAGGGAGAGTGGAATTTTTTTAGGGAAAAAACCCTCAGTGGACCCGACTGGGATCGAACCCCAATATGCCCGTCTTCGTCAGTTTAGCCCAACACGAGATTAGCGCGTTAGACCCCGTGACCACCGAAGCGGATGTTATATAGCTCTTGTGACTGTTGGCCACCACTATAATAAAGGAAATTAAAATGAAGATAATAATAATTATTATTATTTTACAATCAGCACCGCGTTCAGGTTATATGTGTAGGCCTATGTGGGCCCTGCAAGTTGCGCTAGTGTTTTAAGAATGAGAAAGGTTGAATTTATAGGAAGTGTACCCGAATTTGCGTTGGGGGAGATTGTGAAACAAATATTTAGAAACAAACACCCTCAATACACCTGACTGAGATTCAAACCCTGATTTCCCCAACATTGGTGGCTCAGTCTATTGTGAGAGTTACATCCCAAAAGTATATCTTAAAATTGAAAAGGGTTTGTAAATAAAATAGATCATGAGATCTCTCAAAGGCTTGACAAGAGTTAGTGACTAATCTGTTTCTCTGCCTCACCCTCTAGCCACCCCTAAGGCATTTATCAACAGTTCCTTTGTATGAATATGTCGACTCGTGCAGCTTGTGTAAACACCACACTGGACACACACACGCACACACACACACATTATATATACACAGCCACAATCTTACACATAAGAAAATGTGAGCTAATACTGATATATTAAGCAATAATATTTTCATGACATTTTAAATAATTAAGAATATTATCACAACTATACAAGTCATATTTATATTTTCTTATTAATTTGGGACGCCAGTTTTGTTAATATAATTTGTAGTTTTAAAATGTTGGTGCTGCATGTTTCACTTAGCAGTTTTGTTCTTCTTTTCTCCAAAACCAATGATGGCACAATTTATAAAACTGATTTATTTATGTAGCACAGCCTAAGTAATAGTAAATATTATCCATTGACCTGTATTAAAGATTTTTTTTATTTGGGTTACACAAGTAGTAGTGATAGGCGGTAATACATTAAAGTGATTTATGGAAAATTAAGGCAGCACCAACTATGAAAATGGGTTTTTGAAGAACAAATTCAGCAAATATTACTGGCAACATTTTCGTAATTTGTGGTATTAAACTGCTGCTGGTAGCTAACGAAAGTTTTCTGTCATTTTCACGAAAAATATTAAAATGCCAACTATTCACATAAAAAACTAGTTCAGCACTAAATATCTGTACGTGTTTCTCAAATGTGTAACATAGGCAGTGACATCAGATAAGGGTAGAAGCTTATTTGAAAGAGAGGGGTTATCTGCATCAGCTGCCGCATGGCTTAAAAGGTGTCAGCCTCATGATATACTGACTGCCGCTGACTGTGAGGACAAGGCAAGAATCTTAGCCAGGTGGTTCAGAACATATTATGATTTATCACATCTACTCCATTTTACACACACACACACTCCACGCTAATGTGGGTGCACTTCCTCTAAACGACCTTCCTTAATTTGAACATGAGGCTACTGGTATTTTCATGAAAACTATGGCAACACAAATAATAGGTGTGGGATATTCTTTACCACTCAAATTTGGTATTCAATGTTGGCATAGGCCTCAGAATTTGTACTGTTGATGGTGCTCCCAGCCGCATCCACATTATTTCAATATTTTCCAGAAAAGTATGAGGTCACAAATCACAGGAGTTGGATGTCTTTGTGGTATAAACTAAGAAATTTGTGCCATTAATTTAGTGATAATACTATGCGAAGTTAGCAGCACCTAACGTGTTTGAATATTTTTACGAACACTATTGCGGGCTAACGGCAAAAATTATGAGAATGTACAATATTTTGGACACATTGAGCACTACATACTTGCATAGGTTTAAGAATTTAGCAGCGCCCAAAGCTTGAATGCGTTTAAACGAAAACTATGGCAGAACATAATTTGAGAATTGTGGCAAAAAATCAGCATATGACAGTGCTATGTATTCACATTCGCAATTTAAACATAGTGCTCCATAATTTTTACCGATGGTAAAGAAATAAATTTTTAAAAATATAATTTTTAGTATAATAATGGTAAGAATAATGCTTAATTGCAAACTATTACATCTAGGAATTCATTCCCTCAAATTAGTCTTCATCTAGAATTAGGTGTGTACAATAATCAATTTTACAACTAATAAATAAAATGGGATACTTTTTATAAATTATTTAGAAACTTTTATAATAAATCAACATTAGCTATTCAAAGAAAAGAGTGTATTTTAAAAATTATTTCATCAATATATTGAACAGCTATATTCAAGTTCCTATATTTTTTTTTATTCTATGGTCATAAATATATGGCACTCATATATATGTCTGAGCTTTGATGCAACCTCAAATAATTATCGTGGACCCCAGTAACTGTTGGATACCACTATGACGTCAAAGGGTGCACAGGCGGGAGAAACTAGTGTCGACCTTGAAGTGAGGGCTGGCCAGTAGGGCCTACTGAGTACAACGTGGTGTTAACACAACTTATCGTTTTAGGGTGTTTTCATGGAAAATATGGTGGTACAAATTATGAGAGTAAGATATTCTTGTGGCACAAATTTAGCACTAAATATTGGTATAGGTTTCATAATTTGTGCCGTTATGGGTGCTGCCAGCAGCACCCACTGTTTTTTGGTGTTTTCATGAAAACTATGGTGGCACAAATTATGGGAATAGGATATTATTGTGGCACAAATTCAGCACTAAATATTGGCATAGGTTTCATAATTTGTGCCGTTATGGGTGCTGCCAGCAGCACCCACTGTATTTTGGCGTTTTCACGAAAACTATGGTGGCACAAATTATGGCGATGGGATATTCTTGTGGCACAAATTCAGCACTAAATATTGGCATAGGTTTCAGAATTTGTGCCGTTATGGGTGCTGCCAGCAGCACCCACTGTTTTTTGGTGTTTTCACGAAAACTATGGTGGCACAAATTATGGGGATAAGATATTCTTGTGGCACAAATTCAGCACTAAATAATGGCATAGGTTTCAGAATTTGTGCCGTTATGGGTGCTTCCAGCAGCACCCACTGTGTTTTTTTGGCGTTTTCACGAAAACTATGGTGGCACAAATTATGGGGATGGGATATTCTTATGGCACAAATTCAGCACTAAATATTGGCATAGGTTTCAGAATTTGTGCCGTTATGGGTGCTGCCAGCAGCACCCACTGTTTTTTGGTGTTTTCACGAAAACTATGGCGGCACAAATTATGGGGATGGGATATTCTTGTGGCACAAATTCAGCACTAAATATTGGCATAGGTTTCAGAATTGGTGCCGTTATGGGTGCTGCTACGTGAAGTTGGCAGCACCCAGAGCTTTTTTGCGTTTTCACGAAAACTATGGCGGCACAAATTATGGGGATAGAATATTCTTGTGGCACAAATTCAGCACTAAATATTGGCATAGGTTTCAGAATTTGTGCCGTTAGTGGTGCTGCCAACTTCACGGACCTCATACCAAGGGGGCCACGAATCATAGCTTACTCGTCAAACGATGTTTTCAGGGCAATAGTTATTTGTTTTTCCTTGACCAAAATATAGTTTTCTTTGTTCGAGAGTTTATTTCTTTGCAGCACTGACTGTACCTTCACCAGTGTTGTGTTTAGTGTTTGTTCCCTGATCTCTATGTTCTTTTTCTCCATCTATATTTAGTTCCTGATACAAAATTTCCTTTTATTCTATTGACTCTTGGTTATTTTTTCCTCTGATACATTTTTTGGGGGTGCTAGGCTGGAGGGGATAATGTATTTCCCAACCATATGGCATTTATTTGTCCTCTTTTGCCTTTTATTGTCCCCTTTTGTCGACATCTTTGTCGAGTGCTTTGAAGTGTGCAGTCTTCTTTATAGTGGATCTATGCTTTTACTTACTTTTCTTTTATATTTTTAAAGTATATCTAGAAGTATTAGAACCTATATTTTGACAAAGAAGATATTTCTTGACGCCCACACACACATAAGGATAATTTGCAACGCAATCACGTGAAGCGGTTCCTACAAAGAAGATGGCTTTGTTGGTCTGTAGGTGTGTTCATTTGAAGACGGGTCCAAGAAACATTTAATTTGAGATATAATGAGTATAATTGTTATTACTGTTTTATTTATTAAAACAAACCATTTGTTCGTTTTAAAGTACATGAGTATCACGCGTTCAATTCCAACCGTGTCCGTGTGAACATGGTTTTTTTACCGTGACCAGAAGAGTAGTGAAGGAGGGGATGAAACAACTCCAACATCTGACTGAGGAAGTCATCCACGATCTTTGCGTACGTCTCCTTGTGTCGAGATGATCGATGCTGGGGGTCTTGCAGGCTTAAATGAAGGGGAAGGGGGGGATTACGACTGTCTGTGAGGGGCCGGTTACTTCCAGGGGCGGTGGAGGCTTATTCCCTCCCCTCTTTCTCTACCCATTGGAGACAATAATCTCTGTTTTCTTTTGGAGGACGATTATTACTAACGTTTCTTCTTCTTTTTGTGTTTTCAGGGATATGTTTTTAATCAAAAACTAAAAGCAAATATAAAAAGCTTTGAGAACCCGAAGAAGAAATTGCCACAGGGAAAGACATATTCAGGGCACGTCTTGTTTCCCCTGTTACATTGTTGAAATACCTCCTAGCACATCATGCTGTCCTGTTATGTTGTTAGGTCAGCTCCTAACACATTATATTGTGCTGTTTTAGTGTTGAGACTCTTCATACACACCGTATTGTTATACGTAACAGTGTTGGGGTACCTCGTTCACATCATGTTATCATTTTACATTGCTTGAATACCTCCTAAAACTTCACGTTGGTTTGTTATATCGCTGGAACACCTCCCAGCATATAATGTTGTACAGTTATATTGTTGGTGTATATATCATGTTGCCCTGTTACATTTATGAAACACATCCTAACACATCATGTTGCCCTGATACATTTTTGGGACACATACTAACACATAATATTGCCCTGTTACATTTTTGTGACATCTCCTAGCACATCGTATTGGCCTGTTACATTGCTGGATACCTCCTAAAATAATTTTGGTCTGTTTTATTGTTGGGATATTTCCTAACCTAATATATAGTCATGTTTCATTGCTGGAATACCTCCTAACACAATGTGTTGTCATGTTACATGGCTGAAATTTCTTCTATCACACTGTGTTGTCGTGTTAAATTGCTGGAAGGTCTATCAAATATCAAATCATATTGCCCTGTTACATTACTGGACACTTCCTAGCACAGCATGTTGCCCATGTGTTCAATTGCCTAAGGAAACCTCCTAACAAATGATGTATTTTTTCAGTGTTGTGACCCGCAAGGAGCGGAACCCAATACCTGGCTGAAGATGAGAGGCAACATGAGGACGTCCAAGACGTCACTCTGTGTCGCCTTGTTCACGATGCTGAGCTGTGGTGCAACTGGTATGTAACTCGTCCTGATTTTGATATGAAAAATTTAACGCTGGTATAGTTCCCGATGATCTATAGATAAACATTCTACACCATCCTAGATTTACTTTGTTTATTAACCTACTATAATTACACCCAAAAACTATTTATTAACATAGATAGGCGTTGATTTAAACATAGACTACAATGTATATATTATTATGACAGAATCTATGTATATAATGTTATTAATAAAAGAGAAGCTTTGTTTTTCATTCAAATTAAAAGGTAAGAAAAATCTAATTTCAGCAGTGAGATGGTTAATAAGTTGTGTTTTAGACTGTACTATCCTTACGAACCGATAGATTTACAAACTGAGTAATATTTTCACTTTAGTCTAAATTGCTATATCTCAGTTGTTAGAATAAGGACCACGTCAAGCTAGAGGCCTTAACTTTCATTTCTCTGGCCAAGTGTTGTATTGTTAATACTAAAGTTTGATTTTCATAGGAAGCCGTTATTTGAAAACTGGAAACCTATGTTGCCACATTGACGTGAATAAAATATTACATTATTAGTCCATTTGATTGATAATGTAAAAAATAAATTATTCGGTATTCATTAAAGCAGTATTATTGGAAGATTTTGATAAGAATTTAATGAATACATCGAATAATACATATTTATACAATACCTACCAAATTTAAGTGACTTTCAATCGTTGTTGGAGGTTGAAAGGGGGATTCCTATAAAAAATCAGGGTATGAAATCATTTTTACCATCAGAAGATCTACGAATAAATAATTTGATATATTTTCATCATGATCCTCAGTTTTTGCGTCCAGATATATCCATATAATATTGTTTTATAATATAACCCAGTACATTCTAGCTTGAAGTATAGTTTTAGAATGTATTATATTGCATATTGACTTTATAACCAATACTATACTGGAATGATAAAATATTCAAAATATCTTCAGTCCAAATAAGAGTAGGTTAAAAATAGTTTTAAAATGCATTGTGATTCTCAGGACCAAACACTGCAATCTCTTAATATTATATTCAACTGAGCCCACTTTAGTTGCCCCCTGTTGCATTGTAAATTTCTAGCGCATGTGTAAATCTTGCAAACTTGTCATTTCAAGGATCCGTTGATATCTTGTACCACAACTCAACAAAGACAACATTGACAAGATGTAAATAGTTCGTGTTAATTTTATTAGCACTATAGTAAATTTTGTTATTTGTTTTCCAAGTTTAAATCTACTCTCTTGTTAAAATGTTCACGAGAAAAGCCAAATAATGAACCTGCAAAATGAAAAAGAATGGTTGTTGAAGCCCTGAAGAAATTTAAACGCGAAGTTGTCTTTTATGCTACAAATAAAATCTTGCTGAATGTCCCAGAGAACTCGATAAAGATCGCGCAAGGAACTCCTGAAGTCGGAGGAATGACAGATTTCCCTTTTCGCCGCGAATACGTTACCCTACGGAGTTCTGTGTTTCACACGTTTTATAGAAAATTTGATAAAATATTGGGGGGTAGTCTTATAAGTGGGGAAATGTTCTCCAACGTTCCTTGAATTTAAATCAGTCTTAGGGTAGTGAAAAAAAAAAGTGTCTTTCAAAAGACGGGGGATATGTGGAGCGCAAGAAATGGTCTCAGAATTAACATATGACTGTACTGTATTCTTGCTATTTCAACCGAGGAGGTTTTTTTTTTACCCCTTTTCGTCATGAAGAGTTATAAATCTTTTCTTCGCGTTCGGTGACGTACCCGTTTGACGGAAGCGTGTGTGACAACCAAATCTCCTTTCAGGAATTTAAGCCTCCATTTTAACATGGGAACTGAGGCGTTTTATTTTTACCTGCAGAAAGCGGTAGGTCCCCCCTGCCCCGCCAAATGATAAAAGTTTATTGTATCTAGGGGTGTAGCACCAAATTATTTTTTATGTTCCAATAACTTTGTTTTTTGTTTCGATGTGTTTGATTTGTAGCAAACGTTGTTTATTGGTTACCTGTGTTGCAACGTAACCTAGCTAATTGGTTTGAACTATTAACAATAAAATACAGTACAATGATACCGCCATATATATTCAATGTTTGACTCCAGGCTGTGAGTATTATTTGATCCGTCCAGTGAATTTTAGTTTTGGGAGGGAATATAAACAATGACCCGCCTCGTGGCGTAGTTGGCTAACGCGCTAGTCGTGTTGAGCTCGACCGCCGAGGACGGGGAGATCGAGGTTCGAATCTCGGTCGGGTGAACTGGGGGTGGTTTTTCCTAAATGGTTTTCCACTCTCCCTCCACGCAAATGCGGGTTCACTTCCTCTAAATTCAACCCTCCTAATTCCTAATCCATTAGCGTAATTAGTATTTAAGCGTATAATCCGAACGGGTATTAAGACGCGGTGCTAATTATTATTATTATTATTATTATTATTATTATTATTATATTAATTATTATTAATACTAAACAAATTTCATAAAAATATAAGAGATTCAAAGAGATGGGTTAATCTCATGTTTGTGAAATAAAGTTATCAACTTAGTAATATTCCACCATCCAGTATATTTGCAACATTTCACTGCATTAGAACACAGGATTCACTACACTCTAACTCTCATAGAGATCTGACTCTCCTCACATCATCTAGAGAGGATGTAATAACAATCACGTCATTAGTAGGGGTGAAATTAACACTAATATCAACTACAGAGGATACATTAACCCTAACAAAATCATACGGGGAAACATTAACTCTCACATGATAAACAGGGAATGCATTAACCCTCACATAATTACGAAGGTACAATAAATCTAGCATCTACGGAGGGTAAGCGTATAGCCCGAACGGGTAGTAAGACGCGGTGCTGAAAATAATATAGAAGATACATTCACTCTCACATGTACCAAAGATAAATTAACCTTCAAATTATATAAAGGAGAAACAAACACCTTAGCTCAGCCGGTAGCGTGTCTTTCTATTGAGCTAAGGGTCCCAGGTTCAATTACGGACATGGCCGAAAATGTTACCATTAGTGAAGTGCGGATCTACCCTTTCACAATAATGAATTAACAGCCGGGGACTGGATGCTGTGCCTGTCCTAGTCTTGTGTTAGATTATGAGACATATGCAGCTACGACAGGCCTAGCAAGCCGGTAGTGATATATATGTGGCGTGAATAAAAATAAACTGAGCCAGGCCTTAGGCTGGAAACATTAATGGATATAAAATTATACATAGGGAATATATTAACCCACACTTAATATACAGAGAATGTATTAGCTATCACATGATGGGGCGTTCAAGTATTACGTAAGCACATTTTTGGCAATTTTTAACCCCTCGCCCCCCCCCCCCTTTGTAAGCGATAATAAGAGCAAATTCCTGACACCTACCCCCCCCCCCCCCCCGCTCTTACTTACGAAATATTTGTCAACTTTTTTTCATTTGTTTACAGGAATAACCATTCTTTATTTTCATGCAATTTTGCCTATAGCCCTAACAGGTAACAATTAACACTGGTATACAATGAATTGAATTTATAGAACAGGTAACAGGTACCATTTAGAACATTATAAAGATTTAAAAATTTATTTTACTTTTAAATGAAGTTATAAAAAAAAGTGTTATTAGTGAATACATGAATATTAAACTTCATATAATCCGATGACCAAGGTCCTTGAATCCACGTTTCAACACTTTCAATTATTATGTTTCTATTTGGGCAGGAGCTAGTTCAGTAAGGCGTTGGCTTACTTATATATGCTTCTCCACTTCTTCCTCTTTTTAGTCACTCAGAATCCTCATTGCTGCCCGAAGTTGCCCGAAGTCCAAGCGGATTGCAATGCGCCCTCCCTCAATTTGGCCCTTCTTTCTCTGTCTTACGTAAGCATTGCTCTGACCCCCTTCCCCCACTTGTCATCAAAAATAATAAAATCTTGAATCCCCTCTCCCCTAAGGTGATACGTAATTCTTGAACGCCTCCTAAGTCATGGAGGATACATTAATCCTCACATCATCTACGCTGGATATATAAATCCCCACATCATCTACATTATATATATTACTATACATATCATTTACAGTGACACATTAAGTTTCACCTCTTTTATATTTATTATTTTAGCTTATGTCATCTTTAACGGGACTAGATACATAGTATCTAGTTCGGTCGCTTGTGTATGTAGGCTTTTAACCGTTCTGGAAACACAAAATTTTGCGCAGGGTACAGCTATGAGCGTATAACCCGAACGGGTAGTAAGACGTGGTGCTAAGTATTATTATTATTACACCAATGATAATGTGATGATAGTGATTATGAAGGTGTGAAACCAGGAGTGAGCTTAGACCTAAGTTAAGCCTAATTAACAAAACCCTGGTGACCGTTGGGATAATTCCCCTTTCGGAAAAAATATCTAAGGTACCAGCTGGGAATAGAAACCAAGACCCCAAGGTTCATATCCGTGACCATACTGACCACTACACCACGAGGCCAGTTACCTTATTTACATATTATTGCATCATCTACAGAGAAATAGACCTCAAATTATATTCTAGGGATATGGTATCGTCGACATAATCTATATGATATGTACAAATGTGACAATTTAACCGGTAGTTTAATGCATTTTTGATCCTTGTCACTTTGAATGTGTTCAGATAAGATAAAATATAAATAATAATTCATTTGAGAGAAATAATTTAAAACATAATAAATAAGAGCTACCCACTTTGTTGGCTGCGTGGTCTAACGCGCTAATCTGGTGTTGGACTAGACTGCCAAAGATGGCAAAGACGGGGAGATCAGGGTTCGATCCCAGTCTGGTGCACTGATGGTGGTTTTCCTAAATGACTTCCCTCTCTCCCTCCACGCAAATGCGGGTGCATTTCCTCTAAACTAAGCCTTCCTAATCCCTAACCCATTTGTGTAATTAGTACATAGGCGTATAACCCGAACGGGTAGTAAGACGTGGTTCTAAATTATTATTTTTTAAATCAGAGTTATCCTCAACCACATGATGCATACATTGCTTAATGATTGTTTCCAATTTCAGATCTCTAATTTTAGCTATGAATAGATTGGTTATGAGTTCAAATAAAGATTTGTAAAGTTTTTTTCTTTTTAGTAATAAGTGATCATACGTTTAAAATTAATATTTAGATAATGTTCAAAGAAAACAATTTTGCGTCAGTGACGTTTTATGCTGACGTACCATCAGTGTTATGCTTACTACTGTATACTACTACTTCTAATGCCATGGTGATAGTCTGTTAGTTTACTTATTTTCCAAAGATGTAATATCATTTCAGAAAGGAAGGGACAGTATTAAGAAGAAGGAAAGTGGGGCAATATTGTATTCCATGTTAGTTATTAATTTATTCAAAACAACAACATATAATTCGGTGGAACTCGCCAGTCTAACACGTCTTGAATGACAACTTCCGTCTGATGAAGTTTTCAATCTTGAAATACTCAAAGAAAAAGTTCAATCATGGCGTGTTCTTAGAAGCAAAGTTTAGGTATACAGTAATTTTAATAACCTCGTAAGACTCAAAACTTTAAGTAAAATTTTTATTTAAAATTTTAACAACAAAAAAAATCTTCTCTTTCTACGTGCTTTAAACTTTATAAGCTTCATTTAACTTTATAGAGAATATGTACGGAGACAGGGGTAAGGGGCGCAACCTCTCCTCCTTATTCAACCCTTCTGAGGTCATACTTTTTTTAAAAAAAGTGCGTGTTTTACACTGAACAATGAAGAGCTTTCCCCCTCAATACAATTTTCAAGGAGTTCCTTCCCCTAAGGGATGTGGAGTCTTGGGAGAGTTTTTATTATGATGGGGGGAGGTTTATTTTTATATTGGTTTATATTATTTATTTTCAGATTTTAAATTTAATAATCATTAACTTGTGTTGAAGGTTATTTGTTAAAATATCGTTCTTGTTTATTTCTGATTTATTTGTGCGTTCCTAACACTCGAACCCATAGATTATTTGTGTTTTTCTAATAAAACTGTCAATATTTGGTTCCTGCGAGGGTAGAAAGCACAAAAGATTCGCACTCAAGCTGTTTGTGAAAAATTTAACGCAGCTCCACTGCGCTATAGTAAAGTGTGGACATGTATTTTCTTGAACACTCTAAAATAATCAAATGGTAAAAAAAAAAAATCCTTTCTATACTAAACTTTCCTTCCACGCTGATTTGATAATTTGCGGCGTAGCCCTGGTTAAAGCGACCCTGGTTAAAGTAGCAATATAAAGTTTTGTGATCTAAATTCAATATTCGTGGGTCCTCCTCGTCTGAGCAAGTTATTAATTCTGCGGGTAAAGAGTTACAAACCCGTCCAACCCCCTACCGAAGAAGGGAGATTGGGGGTTGTGTTAGCAAGCATGGTCATGTGATAAAAGAGAGAACTCTAATCTGACTTTTCATCCACAATCGGGGAGCAAAGTTTGAGAGCTAAAAGGGGTATATCGGGGCCACCGTACAAGCTAAACCATCTCAAAAATAGATTTGGTGGAATTTATCATCCGGCTTCTTATCTTTCTTTTGTTTAGGCTCAAAACTTGATTCACACGATCGTTAAAAAAAATAGAAAGCAAAATCTGCTGAGTTGCACAGCAATTTACACGCTTGTAGAAATGTCTTAATATATTATTATTTACAATGCAAGCTTAAAACATCTATCAATATTTTTTATTTTCTAGTTGATGAACATTTGTTTTAAGTTATGGTGGTGATGGACGTTTTTAAATTATAATTCTGTATATAACATGGTACAATTAAACACAACGATACACACGCTTCTTTATTTAAAAACCTATCTAAAATCTTCTCACGACAGTCAATGAAGCCTCCTGCTTGTCTCTAGCTCTACAACACAAGCGTTTTGAAAGAGCACGCGCATTGATTTGAATTTGTTGGTTTTATAATTGGATTGTGTTTCACAAACCTAAGTTATCAAGCAGAACCAATCAAGCTGAAACTATTTCAACTAAAGAAAAGTGTGTCGGCTAAAATCTTGTGATTGGTTTAGAGCTCGTCACGAGAATACGTTTCTGTTCTGCGTTGGTATCTCGGTGATTGTGTGAATCCACACTAACTTTCCTCTGGATAAATTGACTATTTTTTTTAATTCGAGGTATTATACATGCACTTTCTGTACTGACTGAATAAATCAGCACACTTAAATCTATAACAGATACAACATACATCCCCCAGACGGTAATTGTATCACTGTAAAAAGGGAAACTAATATAGTCTTAACAAACCAAGCATCCAAAGGATGAAACCAACGCCCTTCGCCTCAAGTTAATGTAACGGCAGGGAAGTATCATTTATATAGAACTTCCTTGCAATACTTCCTTAGTTTGTACGTTTGTGTCCTGCCTTGAGAAGAGCGAACTTAACTAATCCTCAAAGGATCCTAACAAAATAATACAAAATGTTTCGAAGCAAGAGAAAACCTCCAAAGCAAAAACAAAAATCCTATGAAAACAGCTTGACATTTTTTTGGTAATATTTCCGATTATTTGTAAGATCTTCAATCGAGTGAGGGCTGGGTCACAGCCGTCAGCGAATTAACATTTCCCTTTGATGTTCCTTCAGATCGTAATCATGAGTTGTATTTTATTTCTACTCTCATATAGCTCCAAAAATAATTGCACTGTGCAATATGAACGCTCTAGTATTTATGTCTCAGTCTAAGACCAGAGCACACTTGACCAATGAACCACATCAATCCTTGGATAGACAGGTAATCACTCAAGTATTTCAAGGACAAAGGACATGCGCAATAACTTTTTTTCCCTTGGCTTAAAAAAACATTTATTGTAACTTTATAATACGTTTGACATAATTTTCTATTATTTAACAGCTTCTAATTTTTTTTAATGCTAATATAAACGGAATTATGCAACTCTTATTTTTGAAACAAGATATTATTTACTCGCTAGACCAGTATTCCATAAATAGTGTGCCGTGGCGGTGACGTATTGTTTGTTGTTTGTTGTTTTGTTGGCGTCACTCATTGTTTTTCAATAAGAACAAGAATAAAGTTGGTACGAGCGGCAGCCGTGCGTCGTCCACATTTCTTACTTGTACATACTAAATATTTTAAATACATCTGAAAAAATCAAAAACTTTCACGTGAAGTTATGGTTATGGCTTACTCAAATTACTAATGGTTTTAACGAAATGTTTCCAAATGTTAAAAAAAAGTGGGCACAGAAAAATAACTTCACTCTTCAACCTTTACTCTTAGAACATTTGAAGTTACTTCAGGAAAAAACAAGTCTTTACTTTTCTAATTTTGATTCACCGTATTACCTTTGGACTGGATGTGTAATACATGTCCTGCTACCATGGCGTGTACCAAAAACAAAACAGTGTGTTGACAAAAAAAGTTTGTTAAGTGTATCTTAAACTTAAACAAATTTGTGGAACATTGCACTAGACTATTTTTGGAACTCGATATTTGGTTGCCACTAGAATATTTTGGGAGACATATTCTGTTGCCGCTAGACTATTTTTTGAAATAAATATTCTGTTTCCGCTTGACATTTTTTTGAACTAGATATTCTGTTGCCACTAGACTTTTATCTCTGTCAATGAAATGTTGGGGGAGCATCCAAAAGTCGGCAACTGTGGTCATTTTGTCTGCGATTGGTCGCCATTGTCCCGGTCGCTATCTCTCGCCGCGTCAGAGGGACATTATACGAATCAAGTGTGAGAATGATGAGGGAAATAATGATCTGGGCCTTGCACACAAGTGCTGCTATCTGGCGAGGGAGCACATCCCCTACCCGGGTAGGTCCAACACGCTGACACACGGGCCATTAGATCCCTGGACCTCCTGAGTCAATTGGACTGCAGAATACTCGTAAATCTCGTGGAGAAGCTTCTCCTGGGAGTGTCAGCTATACAACCCTAATAGCACACACTCATACCCGGGTTTGCATTTTGTTCCGACGGTTTTTGTTGCAATATAAATAGGAAGAATGAACGTGTGGAATTATTCCCCCCTTGTTTTGTGTGAGACAGGCAACCATCCAAACAAACTGTGTGCCATTTGTGATAATAGTGAGTCTACAACCAGGAGGTTGGTCCTGATTTGTTTCCTACCATCCGAAGCAGCGCACACATTCAGACCTTCGGTTGGTTAGTGTCGCTCGCACACACTTTCTCGGAGAAAGCACATGTACTGGGAAGTCCTGAAAGTAAAATATTTGTTCGTTGCTTGCCTCATAAATTTCTATGTGCGAGCGAAAATACACTAATTCGTCTGTTTTATATCTAATGGATGTTTTGTGCAGTTTACCCATCCAGTGACAGAGTGCAGCACTGTTCAACTAGATCACGACGCCGGTGCTCAAATAGCGGATATTAGGGACATAATATCTAAATGATGCTAAACAAATACAAAAATATTGAGGACATAGTTTTAATAGAATCTAATTTAGAGAAGAAAAATCTTATTCAAACAAAAAAATAATAATTAAAAATCTTATTTAAATAAAAAATCATGTGTTTTTACTTTTTTAATCGAATAAAGATTGTAATCAACCCTGTATTGAAAATGTTTTATTGTGCTGAAGCATAATACAGGCTATATTTAATGTTAAATTTAGCAGGATTTATGAATTTTATTGAAGGACGTGCTGGAGCGTCTCTTGATCCCACTTTATAAAAAATAATGGTACAATAAATATTGTGTATTTTAGTATTTACGATCCTTAAAACTAATAGTAAAGAACACTACAAAGTGTAAGAGATCTCCCCGAACCACGTTGCACTTTTTAAGTGACAGTGAAAGCTACCCTGGTAGATTTCTTTCTAAGAAGGGAAATCGTCCAAGAGGACGTGATGAGGGTTGTAATAAGCCCTTGCAGTAGATTTTGGGGGGAAAAAATCGTGATAACACCATCATACAGATTGGACTGTTAGACGCTCGCGATAATACCTTCACGCAGATCGGACGTGTCTTACACACTCGCGCATTCACTCCAACTCAAATTTTAATTATTTAGTAGATACATTATTTAGTAACTAGAACTAAATTATGGAATAAATTAATCCTGATATCTAATTTGTGACCTTTAATTTATGTTATCGTTAATTTAAATCGATCCCAGCATAATCGTTGCTATGGGACGTGAAACTACCTGACACACGAACACAATAAACTTAAATATTTAAATCCAGCGCTGAGATATAAACTGACGCACGTGAATCCAGGGCGATCAGGTCGTATACTAGTCCGGTCAGAATAAGAATCAAGGACGCCGGGATGGATATGACCGCGTGCCATTAGAGCGCCTGTAAAACTGAAACGAAACAATTCGAAAATATTTTATATTTTTCTATGTTTCCAATTCCTTCACTCTGTATCTTTGTTCCTCCTTTCTTTGTACATATCTTCCTCCTCATGTAGAATCCATACTCCCCCCTACCCCCACTTGGTTCAATGTTCACCAATCTCACATCCTTTTCTCCCCAAACCCCTCAACTTTGTGGGGAAAAAAGAGATTTATTGAAGAACGGTAACAGATTGGAACTTGAGTCGATATTCACCTACTCAACAAGTCCTCTGGGATGGATCAGTGGCTTGGGGACAGGAGTTCTATCTATTGCTGTTCTAGATTAAGTTAGTTCTGGGTCCCTATTTCAGGCTACTCGGCTAGTGCTGAATTCAAGTACAAGTGTTATTATCTTTGTACTACTATAGCAACCCTGACTATAGAAACTTTACTACCTGAGGAGTACTACTATAAAAAAAACCTGTCTCTAATAAGAGTACTATCTGAGTAGTGCATTAAATAGATAGGTAACTTATTATTTATGTTACATGTGCTTTAATTACTTATTTTTTATGTTTCGATTCATATGTTACAATCTTTAAGTAACTTGTGCTGAATATTACGATTATATGTTATAACTTCTTCAGATCAATTATTTTGTAAGTTACAACATCTCAACGTTGTCGTTACGATCACATAATGAACATAATTAGTACCTGAGTCTTATATTCCCAACTCTTCTCGGCTCCTATTGAGCATAATTTATTACCTTCATTTCACTGCTACCGCAACTCCCTCGCTTTATGTCACGTATTAATAGCGGGACCCGTTTAATGATTACATTCCGTCCCCTACCAACCCCTAACCCTCCACCCGGGCACAAGCTCGGGAATAATTGATATCTTCAAGAATTGAACCGCTAATAGCAGACTCCTCCTCTTCGTTGGAGGACAAAACACAAGGTACAGACTGAGACAAAATACTAGGTATAGGCTGAGACAAAATATTAGGTACAGACTGAGACAAAATACTAGGTATAGGCTGGGACAAAATACTAGGTGTAGGCTGGGACAAAATACTAGTTATAGGCTGAGACAAAATACTAGGTATAGGCTGAGACAAAACACTAGGTATAGGCTGGGACAAAATACTAGGTGTAGGCTGGGACAAAATACTAGGTATAGCCTGAGACAAAACACTAGGTATAGGCTGGGACAAAATACTAGTTATAGGCTGAGACAAAATACTAGGTATAGGCTGATACAAAATACTAGGTATAAGATGAGACAAAATACTAGGTATAGTCTGGGACAAAATACTAGTTATAGGCTGAGACAAAATACTAGGTATAGGCTGATACAAAATACTAGGTATAAGTTGAGACAAAACACTAGGTATAGGCTGGGACAAAATACTAGGTGTAGGCTGGGACAAATATTAGGTATAGGCTGAGACAAAACACTAGGTATAGGCTGGGACAAAATACTAGGTATAGGCTGAGACAAAATACTAGGTATAGGCTGAGACAAAACACTAGGTATAGGCTGGGACAAAATACTAGGTATAGGCTGAGACAAAACACTAGGTATAGGCTGGGACAAAATACTAGGTATAGGCTGGAACAAAATATTAGGTATAGGCTGAGACAAAACACTAGGTATAGGCTGGGACAAAATACTAGGTATAGGCTGAGACAAAATACTAGGTATAGGCTGAGACAAAACACTAGGTATAGTCTGAGACAAAATACTAGGTATAGGCTGGGACAAAATACTAGGTATAGCCTGAGACAAAACACTAGGTATAGGCTGGGACAAAATACTAGTTATAGGCTGAGACAAAATACTAGATATAGGCTGATACAAAACACTAGGTATAGTCTGAGACAAAATACTAGGTATAGGCTGAGACAAAATACTAGGTATAGGTTGAGACAAAACACTAGGTATAGGCTGGGACAAAATACTAGGTATAGGCTGAGACAAAATACTAGGTATAGGCTGGGACAAAATATTAGGTACAGACTGAGACAAAATACTAGGTATAGGCTGAGACAAAATACTAGGTATAGGCTGAGACAAAACACTAGGTATAGGCTGGGACAAAATACTAGGTATAGGCTGGGACAAAATATTAGGTATAGGCTGAGACAAAACACTAGGTATAGGCTGGGACAAAATACTAGGTATAGGCTGAGACAAAACACTAGGTATAGGCTGGGACAAAATACTAGGTATAGGCTGGGACAAAATATTAGGTATAGGCTGAGACAAAACACTAGGTATAGGCTTGGACAAAATACTAGGTATAGGCTGAGACAAAACACTAGGTATAGGCTGAGACAAAACACTAGGTATAGGCTGAGACAAAATACTAGGTATAGGCTGATACAAAATACTAGGTATAAGATGAGACAAAATACTAGGTATAGGCTGAGACAAAACACTAGGTATAGTCTGAGACAAAATATTAGGTATAGGCTGAGACAAAACACTAGGTACAGGCTTAAAAATAACACGAGGTACCAGCTAGGGCAAAACACAAGGTAGGGGCCTACAGGCTGATATATAGCATGAGGTACAGGCTAAGACAAAACATAGAACATAACATGAGAAATGATATGAGGTACAGTAAACCCCAGTTTATCTGGCCGAGATTTGAATATTGACCTCGTCACCAGCAATACAGTCCATGGCGATCCTGATTACATAGATCGGTAGGCTACATGGTATAGTTAACTTGCTATACTTCATGAATCCAAACCATGTATTATATCCCCTAAGCTAAGAGACAAAGCAAATGTCCCTCACCACCCATAACCAACCCTTAAATGAACATGGTCACACCCTGATAACACCAATATTTTTACCCTCGTCACCAATTACTCTGCTGTGTAAAAGGTGGTGTGGGATGTAATTCCATGGAGAATAGAAGTTAAGGGGAAGAGAAGGGGTCATGTCAGTCCTGAAACCTCTTCTATTCATCCCTTGCTCTCTCAAGAGGCTGTAAATTAAGACCACCCCCGATTCAAGCGAGTCTCCGAATGAGACCTTCAATTCCGTATCTAACCCCCACCCCACTAGCTTTTAAACCTTTCATTCCTATTTTAATGTCACCGTCAGTTGTAAAGGTGTGAACCAATTCTGGAGTTCCGCCAAACTGATCTGAGCAGATAGATGACACGTCATTGGAGGAAGGTCTTTAGAAACCTGTGTGCTATTGACGGTGGAGAGGATGAGCATGATAGAGGAACCACATCAAGCATTCAGATAGAAGGAGAGTAGGGGAAAACACCTTCACGGCAGTTGCAATCGAACCCTTGTTTTTTACGTCAGTCCTAGCTAGGCATACGCTCCATATAGCTACCACTACCAGTACTAGTCAGGCACATTATCTCTGTAACCACGCCAGCCAATTTTAGTCAGGCACATTATCCGTGTAACAAACCCAGCCTGTCTTAGTCAGGCACACTATCCATTTAACTAGCCCAGTCAGCTATGGTCAGGCATCTTCTCCATGTAACCTCCCCAGCCAGTTTTAGTCAGGCACATTATCCGTGTAACTACCCCAGCCTGTCATAGTCAGGCACACTATCCATTTAACTACCCCAGTCAGCTATGGTCAGGCATCTTCTCCATGTAACCCCCCCAGCCAGTTATAGTCAGGCACATTATCTTTGTAACTACTCCAGTCAGTTATAGTCATGCGCATTATCCGAGATACTACTCCAGCCAGTTATAGTCAGGCACATTATCTTTGTAACTACTCCAGTCAGTTATAGTCATGCGCATTATCCGAGATACTACTCCATCCAGTTATAGTCAGGCACATCATCCCTGTAACTACCCCAGCCTGTCTTAGTCAGGCACACTATCCATGTAACTACCCCAGCCTGTCTTAGTCAGGCACACTATCCATGTAACTACCCCAGCCTGTCTTAGTCAAGTACACTATCCATGTAACTACCCCAATCAGCAATAGTCAGGCATCTTCTCCATCTATCCACCCCATTCAGCTATAGTCATGAATCTTGTCCATGTAGCCACCCCAGTCAGCTATAGTCAGGCCTCTTCTCCGTGTATCCACCCCAGCCAGTTATAGCTAGCCATATTATCTTTGTAACTATTCCAGCCAGTTATAGTCATGCACATTATCTTTGTAACTATTCCAGCCAGTTATAGTCATGCACATTATCTTTGTAACTACTCCAGCCAGTTATAGTCATGCACATTATCTTTGTAACTACTCCAGCCAGTCATAGTCATGCACATTATCCGAGATACTACTCCAGCTAGTCATAGTCAGGCACATTATCCGAGATACTACTCCAGCTAGTCATAGTCAGGCACATTATCCGAGATACTACTCCAGCTAGTCATAGTCATGCACATTATCCGAAATACTACTCCAGCTAGTCATAGTCATGCACATTATCCGAAATACTACTCCATCCAGTCATAGTCAGGCACATTATCCGAGATACTACTCCAGCTAGTCATAGTCAGGCACATTATCCGTTTAATTACCCCTGCCAGCTAGGGTCTATAGTCATCAAGCACATTCTCCGAGCAGCCACACCAGCAACCTCTATTTCTTCATGCACTTGATATCAATCTCCACGATCACCTGAACCCCCTCTTGTCACGCCTTTTATCGACACATGGGTCTGGTTGAAGGAACCACTACTCCCTGAGGTATGCAACCTGCTTCACGCTCATGTCAATCGGTCTCCCTTGCCCCTTGGGATACAGGGACCAATGTTTCAACACGGCCTGCTGCTACCCTGGAGATAGAATAGCTAGCAGCTAAATCTGGCCATTTAGTTCCAAGCTGTGACAGCAGCTTTTTTGTTCCTGGGCCGAGTGCATTGACAGAGCTTTGACAGCTTCCTGTTCCTGGGTTCATTATTATGACAGAGGGACTACAGCTTCATTTTCATGGGTCCATAAATTTGAGAGAGGGACTACTTCCTGTTCCTTGACATAGTGGCTACATATTCCTACTCTCATTATTTTGACAGCTTATCTACAACTTCCTGTTCCTAAGCTCTGTGTCTGGGCAGCGTGTCAACAGTTTTCTCTTCCTGGGCTCATTATATTGATAGAATAGCTACAGCTTCCTGTTCCTGAGATCACTTTCTTGACAGAGGGACTACAGCTTCACATTCCTGGGATAATTATCTTGATTGATTGTATGTCTTTGGCTTCCTGTTCCTGGGCTAAGTAGATTGGCATAGGGACTACAACTTCCTGTTCCAGATTAATCTAGTGTATTAACTTCTGATATTGCAATTCACTTTCACATAATACATTATGTTGAAAAGTGGTATGTCTTTCCAATTGTTATTAGATTAAAATAGTGATTTTATTTGGTTCAAAATTAACAATATTATTTCAGAAGTGGTTTAAAAATGTTTAGTTTGCCTTTGAAATGTTATTTAGTTACTTCACAACTTGTGAATGTGAGGAATGCCCGGCCTCCACCGTGGTTTGGATTCCACGTTAAACTGTAGGTCCTCCATTTCATCTCACAATCTCCCTACCATTTCACATTAGCGTAAGTGCGTATAACCCGAACGGGTAGTAAGACGCGGTGCTAATAATAATAATAATATTTAGTTACTATATATCCCAAACTCATAATTTTACCAATATAGAAATATTTTGGTTAAACATTTTGGAATTTCAATAACTTTTCTGATACGTGCCTTTGGGGTGCACGATCTTCGTACCAGGCAAATATTTTATCAGGAATTTCACCAGGAGATCTTTAGATAGCTTTCCACGCTCGGTGGCCTCATAATCTGATCGGAAAGGGGAAGACGGGAAACAAAAGTTATCCCCACACCCGCATATAAAATCCATAATATTAATTTTGGAAATGTACCCGTTCCTGAGGGCACGTGAATTAAATGTAAATTTTATCCAGTCTAGTTTGCTTGGCGACGAGTAAGTTGGGGTTCAAATCCTAGTCGGGTGTATTGAGGCTGATTTTTCTTAAATGATCTTCCATTCTCCACGAAAATATGGGTACATTTATTCTCAATTATTCCTTACTCATACTTAATCAGTTAGTGTTATTAAATATGTATATCCTGGACAGGCATAATACGTAATAAAATAATGGAAATATACAAAGATATATTTTTTTTCAAATAATTGTGTTATTTTATAGCGAGTATAGTCCGGGGTCTCCTCGGTCCCGGCACAGTTTTAAATCTGATTGCCAAACCATTCCTTCACCTCTGACAAGACGTGTATTAATCACAACTTGTGAATGTGTGGAATGCAGCCTCCACCGTGGTTCGGATCCCACGTTAAACTGTAGCTCTTCATTTCATCTCACAATCACCCTACCATTTCACATTAGCGTAAGTGCGTATAGCCGAACGGGTAGTAAGACAAGTGATAAATAATAGTAATATAATAATAATAATAACAATATTATAGTGAGTATACATTTTTTTTAACTTTATTTCAATATAATTTCCAGTTCTAACCCAACATTTGGGAGTAGCATGGCTTTCAATTTGATCCCAAGCTGAGGCCAGATTTGTGTGTACCTATTTTCTGAGTTGTTGAACTAACCCACGTACAGTAGCCATTCGTTGTTGTTAAGAGATTGGTTTGGGTGGTGGGATGGTAAGGGGGGGGGAGGGACAACAAACTCTAGACGTGTCGTAAATCCAGAAAACTGATGAACTCTTGTATTTCACGCAACTGGATGGAGGGATGTAAGTGGTCCGGCACGTTCAATAGACTTAACTACACAACAAGAACAACAAAGAACGAAGAGAGAGAGAGAGAGAGGTGGGAGAAGGTATATAATATTAAAAAAAACTCGGGGGGTGAGTCTAATAGCTGCCAGGCCACGCGCACCCTTCACTATTACCACTTTCTGTCCACATATTTCACAGTTTCCCTCGCGTCAGATATTTCCTGACGTTTATTGGTTTAATTCCCGAGTCCCACTGCGTCCTCACTTCTGATGGGGAGGGGGACTCCCTATACTCGGGCTGACAGTCTGTTGCGAGTAAATGTTGCTATACCCCGATTTGAGGCCATTGTGTCAGTGTAGCCCAGACTAAAATATTTTTTTCAGGAGGGACTGTTGTTAAAAAACAAAAGTTGACCTTGACTCTGGTCGAGACTGCAGAGACCTTTTGCTTCAGTTGATAACCAATCACATCTGAAAGCATTTTGTTTCGAATCTCGATGGGTCAAACATTAACTGCCTCGTGGTGTAAAAACTGTGAGGTGAATTCTTCCGGAGCTGGCCACATTTATAGTTCCTAGCACTAGTGGCCTATCTTATGTTGAGCGCCTGTTTATAAGACTATAAAAATAGTTCAAAAATTCCCTTCCCCGCGGCTTTGTGGAAAACAGGGCCACTGATGGTCGGGAGATCCTTGGTTTAAACTAACTTGATACCTTGAATAACTTACTGCACATGAGGGGGGGTATTTTCTATTGTTTGTAAATAAAATTATTATTATTAAGGTTTTGTTAATTTGTTTGACAAGGCTGAACATTATATAATTTATAAGTAGCGGGTTTATAAATAATTCCTGTAATAAATTTTCTTGAATTGTTTATGTCTTTAACACTTATGGAAGAAAGCAACCCTATACAATAAGTGTACATTTGTTGTTTTTTAAGTTTACAGATGTTTATCTTGTAAAGTATGCAAGGTACGAAAAATATTTTTAACTAAAGTTGTGTGGTTTTGAGGGGAAATCGGAGAGTATTATTAACTCTATGGCGTCAGCCCGTAAACAAGCTATACCAACTGAGCAGCCGCCACGTGTTGGTGAAGGTAGTACCAACATTTGCGTATAAAGGGTATCATGTGGTCAGCACAACGAACCCTACCAGCCGTTAATCTCAGTTTTTTTAGACCGGAGCTGCTATTTATTTATTCAAGTAGCTCCTCAATTATTGTCCTCACGAAGCTGAGTTGACCCCGTTACCGGAGCTGTTACTGTTTCACAGAAAATTCTGTAAGAGCTGGGAATCGAACCTGGGACCTCTCTGGATCTGTAACCATGAACTCTGACCACTAGACCACAGAGGCGATCATGGAAAAGCCATCATATACGTCACAATGTGTAAACTCCTTTCTCCCCCACGTCCCCCCTTGTCCGTCTCCACACACCCAGCTACATATATTCCAAACCATCTAAAACCTCACCTGTCACCCTGGTAAAAAAAATCCCAGGATTTCCCATCGTGAGAGTGGTGGATCCCCTTAACTACCATAATTCATTAATGCTGTTCTGACCTATACATGTTAAATCTCCCCATCTAAGAATAAGCTGGCTCTCACGTGGTACAATAGGTGATGGTGGATCTCCCTCGGCCCAAACCTCATGGATCACAGTTTTTTGATCCCACATCCTCCTCACCAGGCCCTCCTCTTCATGCTGGGGGATACCTCATGGCTGTTAACCTTTCAAGTCACGTGACTAGAGAGCAACGTGACGTCACAATGCCTGTTCTATTCCAGGCGTGTCCGCCCCAAGGGCGTTGGGGGGAAGAAGTCTCAGTAACCGAGATGTTCATCGGGGGATTTAAGGGATGATAAAAAGAGATTTTGAAGTATTTACTTTGAGAGGAGCTCTTTGACAGGGGATCGTATTATTAAAAGTTGCAAAAGTCTAGGTCGTTGCCTGGCTAGCAATAAATATCCTAATTTAATGGTATAGCACAATCGAACACGCTTTCTCATATAATCTATTGTAGTTTGAAACTTGTTTTTAGAACACTCCGTTATCATTTAACTATCCTATAAGGAATGTCCCACTGAAAAAACACGTATACGTTGTAACTTATGTAAACTACTCCCGAGATATACATTTTGAACCAAATCGCTTCACTTTCAAACAGTTTGGAATTTTTGAATCAGGTATCAATAAACTACCCTTAATTTTAGAGCTAGAATTAAAATAATAATATTACCTTGAGGTTTGACCATTTAAAATCTAGATAGAAGTTTAAACGAAACTCATAAAACCGCTTCGGCTGTAGTCCCAGGAACAGGCACACAGAGTGAGGGACATACCGAATAATTGTAAGACATGCTTTTTTAGAGTTCAGGGCCACCCACATAAAACGATCAAGATCACTCATATTCTTGAAGGTAAAAAATGTTCACTTTAGTTATTTGGAGAATAAAAAAAAATGAAAGCGGAATAAGCGTGATCAATTGTACTAACATTCTCCTGAAATTAAAATGTGAAACAACTTGTTGATTGAACCCTGGCCACTTCACGCAGATGGATGTAAACACTCTCCGTGCACCCATCTATGATGTTTCTCCAGGTCATTTGAATTACTGTCATAAGAGTCGTGGGTGGATGACTACCTTGGATTGGTCTGTTTGTAACTTATATGTTGAGATAATCATGTTGATAGAAAGTTGATAGTAAAACAACAATAATCATAATATGTGACAATTTTAATAGTTTTCGGGTGTTGGTTTTCAAATTGACTAGTCATATTTAGCCCTCATGTGTATACTGATAATAAAGTATCTGTCATAACGTTCAACGATCTTTCTCTCTCACTCTCTCGCTCTCTCTCTATCTATCTATCTCTCTCACACACACACAGTAACGTGACAAAGTAGCACAGTATCTGCTCGTAATTAAACGTTTTCTTCCAGCTGTTATTAAGATGTGTTTACTCCCCAGGCGGTCATAAAGCAGAACAATCAACTTACCTTCCTTGAGCTATGGCTGCGTCTTTTTTATTATAATAATCTGAAATTTATGGTAACTTGGAGATTACTCCCCAGAAACCAAAAATAGTGCCCAGACAATTTCTTTCAGACATCGGAATAGTTCAGTCCTGGGTGCTTGTAACGAGGGATGTTTTACAGACATCAGAATAGTTCAGTCCTGGGTGCTTGTCAAGAGAGATGTTTTACAGACATCGGAATAGTTCAGTCCTGGGTGCTTGTCACGAGGGATGTTTTACAGACATCAGAATAGTTCAGTCCTGGGTGCTTGTAACGAGGGATGTTTTTACAGACACCGGAATAGTTCAGTCCTGGGTGCTTGTAACGAGGGATGTTTTACAGACACCGGAATAGTTCAATCCTGGGTGCTTGTAACGAGGGATGTTTTACAGACATCAGAATAGTTCAGTCCTGGGTGCTTGTCACGAGGGATGTTTTACAGACATCAGAATAGTTCAGTCCTGGGTGCTTGTCACGAGGATGTTTTACAGACATCGGAATAGTTCAGTCCTGGGTGCTTGTAACGAGGGATGTTTTACAGACATCGGAATAGTTCAGTCCTGGGTGCTTGTAACGAGGGATGTTTTACAGACATCGGAATAGTTCAGTCCTGGGTGCTTGTCACGAGGGATGTTTTACAGACATCAGAATAGTTCAGTCCTGGGTGCTTGTAACGAGGGATGTTTTACAGACACCGGAATAGTTCAATCCTGGGTGCTTGTAACGAGGGATGTTTTACAGACATCGGAATAGTTCAATCCTGGGTGCTTGTAACGAGGGATGTTTTACAGACATCGGAATAGTTCAGTCCTGGGTGCTTGTCACGAGGGATGTTTTACAGACATCGGAATAGTTCAGTCCTGGGTGCTTGTAACGAGGGATGTTTTACAGACATCGGAATAGTTCATTCCTGGGTGCTTGTCACGAGGGATGTTTTACAGACATCGGAATAATTAAGTCCTGGGTGCTTGTCACGAGGGATGTTGTTCTAGGTCAAGTGTTGAACACTGTGGCTCAAGCATGCAAAATTTATTTCCACCGAACCTCACACTATCAATATTTGTTGCTCCTGCTTCATCAGCGCTAGTTTGGCATTAGTGGCGACCCGCCTATTTAGCGCTAACAGGCGCTAATAACTCTTTTTGAAGGCGGCCGAACAACTACTAACAAAACATGTTCAGAATATATTTAGGGGATGATGAGTTTAATGAAGCCCCGTGATAACGATGTTAGCCGTGATATTGGCCCTTCAGGCGCAGAAGATAATTGAAACGGAACAGAGAGAGTAATTTCCTAAATTTTCCAATAAACACGTCCAGCGGAGAATGACTGTAATGGCAGACCTTGAGTGGAAACACATGTAAACATCGCCAGAACTATGGCATGGAAAGCATCAAGCGGGGGGAATGGATTGTGAAAGTAACCAACTGGCCTCCACGAGTCGTACAAACCATCTTCTCTATAAGAAAGTGTTGGGTAGCTCTTAAAATCCCACCCACGTATCCTGCCTGCCTAGATGAGATACTTTAGGTCACTTAACCCTAGAAAATTTTGATAAAACAAATAAACATAACACAGTTTTCAGGTCCACTATTCGAGCCCTGAACAGTACAGTCTGATGTCCGCAGTTTTGTCCATCAGTGTTACGGTGACTGCGCCCGCCCTTTGTGCCAGCTGCTCTATTAGCAGTGATTAGTACGTGTAATTCTCTAATTAGCATCGTGAATCCCATCCCTAGCTGCAAGGTGTCGCTCAGCATTGATTCATAATCTGTCCTCACAGCGACGCTGGAAGCGGTCGTCAACGCTAGCTCTAGCGGTCGCTCGACTTTAGTTCAGGTGGGGAGACCCGAGAACATGTTGAGCTCTCGTTAAACACTTTGGTGACATGAGCCGTTGTTGTTGGTACCAGTCACACAGCCGTCACACACATCACAATACGGATTGTAATAATAATAAGTTTGGTAGTGGAGTTGAGGGGAAGAATATTCTCTCAATGCAAGAACACAACATATTGAGCACAAAAGAGAGCCTATATAAACAAATTATTATTATCTTCAAAGATATCACACAATATCCATTTATTTAGAGAACAAATGTATTCAACTTATCCACACATGCATGGCGCCAGCCAAGTGGTATCAAGTGTGAGACTTACCTTGCACAGGGAGGTTAAGTTTAAATGAATAACATTTTAATGAAAAACATTTTTCCATTCTCTTTACAAGCTAAATGAGGTGCAGTTTCTTTGAGGTACCCACTTAATTCTTGACAGGCACGTAGTCAAGGTGGGTAAGGGTGGTATGTACAGTAAATTTCTGGAGGTCTTAGCCCTAAATCCATGAAATGTCATCTAATATATTTAAATAAAACTAAGCCTCATCAAGATATTAAATAAAATGTAAAGATATTATGTTATTAATGAGTTGTAAATAGTCATATTATATATTTTAATTCATGTTCCACGCAACTTCCAAGTCAATCATTTGTCCTAAGTGTTATACCTCGGCTTAAGCTTGATATTTTCGGGGTCTTTGATGTCACTAATCATGCAAGATGGACTTGTTCTTTAAAAAGCTGCAAGCCTACGTTCTTTATACTAGATTATTAAAAGAATGGGTGGGGAGAAGGGGGGCTCTTGCTCCTTTCTCTGAATTGATACTTAATGTGCCTGCTCTTCTTAGAATAAGTCGTTACTAACATTTTGGTTTAAAAGCAATTTTTTTAAACTATTTTTATAATAAATGTCTAGTATTTGTCAGAGTATTATGTTTCTAATAAAATTAATCAAGCACGTTAACCAAATTATTTGTTTATTTGTCTAATTTTTAATCATTTATTTTTGATTGTGAATCAATATAAATGAGTCCCCTTACCCAGTTATAATCACGGCTAAGCCAACAAATGAGCCCAAGGAATGCCTCGGGCAAGCTCGGACCACTCGGTGATAGTCTACCTGCTACTATTTGTCTTTATTTTTTATTTTTTTAGTACCGCACCTTACTACCTGTTCGGTTTATACACTTATGTGCTAATTACGCTAATGGTTTTAGGGATTAGGGAAGCTTTATTTAGAAGAAGTATACCCACATTTGCGTGGAATGAGGGAGAGAGAGCTTTTTTTTAAAAAAAAAAATGTCAATACATCCGACCGAGAGTTGAACCTCAATCTCCCAGTCATCGACAGTCTAGTCTACTACAAGAGTAGCACCTTAGACCATGCGGCCACTGAAGTGGGCTCACTATTTGTTCAGCAGACACAAAACACAACTGCTAGAAAACTAATTATTTAAAAGTTGAAAGTGAGGTTATGAATGGCTCTCGGTCATTAATAAAAACTCCTTTGTGCGATCCCCAAGCCGTTGAACATCCATTATTTGAAGTATTTACAGTCCCGTAGTTTGTATCTTCTCCGGGAAATTGACATCGCAACTTCAATGGATGGCGGTGATACATCATGTTTTGTTACTCTCACTCGAGATTAAAAGTCGGTGCTGGAAATAACTCTATTGTACGGGACAGTGTTGAGGAAGAGTGCAGGAACAAGCAAGGCCGGACTAAAAACGAATGGTCGGTGAATTATTTTTTTTTACAAAAAGTCTTAGTTTTGAAAAAAAAAATCCACTCTATTTTACACAATTTCTATATTTACACAGACCGAGTTTTTTTTACTTAACTTGGATTGACCTGCTTTGGTGGCCAAATAGTCTAAGGCGTTATTCTCATGTTAGACTAGATTGCCGATGGCAGGGATATCGGGGTTTGAATCCCGGTCGGATGTACTGAGGATGGTTTTCCAAAAGGTTTTTCCACTCTCTCTCTACGCAAATGCGTTTACACTGTCTTTAAAATCAATCTTTTCATCCCTAACTCATTAGCTTAATTAGTATATCTGCGTATAGCCTGAAGAGGTAGTGAAAGGCGGTACTAAAAAAACTTAGATAGTATTCCAGAAATTTGAAAAATGTGTGTTCTTATTTTGGTAAATAATCGATTATAATTGCAGTTATATAATTTTAAGTCGAAAAAACCTATTGAATTACAAAAAAAATCTTAAATTATTTTCTAAACATTTGCATTTTTATCAACCAAATAAAAACAATTTGATTTGATTTATTAGGCTAGTTGTGGGTGTAAGTTAGTTTGTTATCTATACATTATAATGAAACTCTAAGATACTTTTGTTCATTCGATTATCTGTATGTTTGTTGCTAGCAAACTCAAAAAGTACTCGTCAGATTGAGACGGGACCTCTTTTTTTGTAGTATTTATTTTTCAGGCAGGTTAAGCTACATATCACGATATCTCATCATCGATCGAAGGCAGTGTCGAAAATACCTACTGTTAGTGGGTTACATAATGCGTCTTGAATGTGTAACAATTCAAAACAATAAACCAATAATATATAAATCTTCTTTGTAAGTTTTCATTGCCAACGAAGGGTTTGGAAAGGTCAACAAACTAATTATAAATCTTCTTGGAAACGAGTGTTTTGGGATCAAGAATAAAAATTTAATAAGAAAGATATTATTATGCGCGTTTTTGGCTTTATTATTGTCAGCTAAAGTCACAATGAATGTTTTCAATAATTTTATGGTGTTGCATGTGAAATAGGTTTATTTAGTTTGGTTTTTTGGTTCCAAGCCAACAACACAATTTTGTTTGGTATGTTAAGACGATTACTATAAAGTGCTTCTTTCATTGTACTTTATTTTTGTTTTTTGGATAGTGAATTTAAATGATTTCAAATAGTGTTCGTTGCAACAATGCTTCTACATAATAGAGACATTCTCGATGTAAGGACTGTACCAGTTTAAACTCTATATTTTGGTGTCCATTGCAACAATGCCTCCACCTAAGAGAACCATTCCCGATTCAGGGACTGCAAAAATGTAAAGTATTTATGTTGATTCCTTAATACAGGTATTCGTTAATCTGTGGTATCATCGACATAAAGAGCGTCTCCCTCTAATCAATCGTGTCTTAAATAGTGTTATTGGTAGTTTATACCAGATGATTCACTGAAAAAAAAAGTTAATCCACCGACTTTAATGCGAGCGAGGTCGCAAGAAAACTCTAGTAAAAAAAAAAAATACAATCTACTCCAAATTTACTTGATCCCGAAAATGAATTAAAATACATAGTATACTAGCTCCTATAAATGTTTTTGATTTATTCCACGGTGTCTTATAAGCTACCCGGGCTCTTACGGATAAACTAATTATGCTCATTTGGTAAGAATGAGTAGGGTAGAATTTAGAGGAAATGTACCTGGATTTGCCTAAGGGAAAATGGGAAATTATTGAGGAAAAAAAACCTTTGGTACACTCAGCCGGCATTCGAGCAACGATCTCCAGGTCACCTGCAAATCAGACTATATGATTCTGACATTTAGTTCCGCGTGCCTGCCAGCATAAAATTTATTATTATTATTATTATTAATAATAATAATATTAATAGTTTTGTTATTATTACTATAGCTAACATTTTAACTGGCTATTCACGGTATACATTATGAATACATGTATTATTAATACAATCTAAGTCAACCTATGCCCGTCAACCTTTGCCCCATCAGAAATCTCTGAGACATTAACCACTGATTAATAAAGCCGGTGATTAGAGAGGGAGGTAGCATGGCTTAGACTGCAAGGGACGGATGTGTGGCCATTTGTCTACTTCTCTCACAGGCGTATTTTATGATGGATAGCCAGACCCTGTTACGTTGGTCTGTTCGCGATCGAACCTCATTAACTTCTAAGCACATGGATTAAAACCCTGGGAATTACTGGCATCTCCATTAGCCTTCTATCTCTCTTCTTACATCTATCTTTCTCTTCTGCTTCTATCTTATCTCCAAGTTCCTTATCTTACCTTACAACTATTTGTTCTTTTATCTCCATCTTATTACTTAATTATTGTTCTATTTTATCTCCAAGTTTCTTATCTTCCTTACAGCTTTCTCTTTTCTATCTTATCTCCAAGTTCTTTATCTTCCCTTACAACCGTATATTTTTGTATCTTACCTCCTAGTTTCTTATCTCCCTTACAACTGTATATTGTTGTATCTTACCTCCTAGTTCCTTATCTTCCCTTACAAACTCTCTCTTGTTCTATCTTACCTCCTAGTTCCTTTAACTTCCCTTACAACTCTTTCTTGTTCTATATTAACTCCTAGTTCCTTTTATTTGCTTACAACTTTTGTTCTATCTTACCTCTTAGTTCCTTATATACCCTTTCAACTCTCTCTTGTTCTATATTAGTTCATAATTCCTTATATTCGCTTACAACTCACTCTTGTTTTATATTAACTCATAGCTGCTTTTTCTACAACTCGTGACAAGAAGCCAGCACGAACTGTTGTTTTTATTACTATGGCATACACTATATACTAATTATTTGGTTCATTTAATATTCGATCCCCGCGTTCTTTCAATCATGGCCTCTACTGCCATGTTTGTAGACTATTGTGGAAAATTATTGGATTTTTTTTTTCATTGAATAAAGTTTCTGTTAAACAGAATGTTTTTATTATTTTACAAAACACGTTCTTTAAAAAAATAATAGCCCGATACAAAATATAGATCCGTGAAATATTGAAATGGGAAGGAATTCCATTACCTCAGGAGATTGGTCAACCTGACCTCTAGTTTCCAACTAGTTCTATATTCTCCACCCTCGAACTTTTTATTGCTGGATAATTCCCTCTTCTTTCTTCCCTACACGGCGCCCTCTCTCTGTCATCCACTTGACGTATCTGACGATACACCACAGATATGCTCTAATTAATGAGTCGCTGTGACGTCACCGCCCGCGCCGGCTACAATGGCTCTGGGGGCAATTAACCGCGTTCCGATGATGAACGGCTCCAGAGGGGAGGAGAAGCTACAATTAAAATCTCGCACGCCGGGCAGCGGATATTAATTTGATAGGATGTGCTTGGACCGGAAATTACGCGCCTGTCTTTCCTAGCAGGAAATTTTAAACAGAAACAAAGAAGGAGGTCGTGATTTGGCCGGTTGATCAATTTCATGGTGCCTCGTTTAATAAAACACCAAATTGCGTCACTCGTTTCGGTCATGATTAATGTTCGGTATTGTTAATATTTGAGGTCAGCTTAAGAGCCCTACAAGAGCGCCCTAGCATAATATCATAGTTATACACCTATCATAAACACATATCAAAATGACCTATCTCACTGAGATTCCAACTTAAGACTCTCGAATGAAGCTGGCCTTTGTCTCAAGGAGAACGCCTTGGCTCGCTTAATCCTTGCCTAGTACTTGAAATTATTGGCTTATTCCCTTGTCATGATATTAGCAGTTTATCTTAATATATATAATTCTTCTGTACGTGTGTATGTCACTGAACTCTTCCTAAACGGCTGGACCGATTTTGTTGAAATTTTTTGTGTGTGTTTGAGTGGGTCCGTGGATGGTTTAGATTCACAATTGGACCTGGTAGGTGGCGCTGCAATCGGGTTCTAGGATTTTTTGGATTTTTGGGGGATTTTTTTTTTAGATTTTTTGAATATCAGAACATGTAACCTCAAAATCTCAAAATTTCACCACCACCACCCCCCCCACCACCCCCAATATTTATAATAATGAATATAATATAATAATTGACCGTTAAAACCTTCTGAAAGTTCATGAATAATTGAACTTCTGAGAATAATTCATAGTTATGTTTTTTTTTCGATACAGATGATATTTGTGGAGTTGTGGGCGAGATGCAAAATGAAAAGATGTTTTATTTTGTATGTTGTCTTGACAAACACTGAATTTGTAATATTTGTGTTACTCACTAATTGGAGTTCATTGTGAATTTGTAATTGTGATGATCACATAGTATTTGTTTTATTATCGAAATCAATTATGCCACCCAAACGAAATGCCAACGTTCGGGCAGGACAACGTCTGTCGGGTCACTAGTCTTGTATATAAATACGACTAATAAGACTGGTTAACAGCCATTTTGAATCTGGTGTGTGATACATCAATTAATATGTATTTTTGGTTGTAGAGCTGAATCTGCCTTCGGAAATTCTCTGTCACGTAAGGTTTTTAAGATATTTGAGATTTTTACTATTTTTTTATTATTATTATTTTAGATTTTGTTGTTGTTTATGTTCTCTTTTTTTTCATGAATTATCACTGACTATGCTGGTTGCACTCTATATTTGGATGCAATATATGATGGAAAAAGTTCTATAAAATATACACTAGATGGCAGGGCAATTAGTTGAGGGGGAATGGTACTGCCATTGGCCGTTAGAGGTGACTCAGCTAGCCATGATAGCCCTGCTGTTTAGTGCGTGTTGAAACTTGAATGGTGTTAGTCACTTTGTATATTTCTCTTTATTGATATCTTAGTTTGTGTTATTGTGTATTCTTGCTTTTCCTGTGTGAAATATTGAGACGTTCTGATATTTTTAGGTTATAGTTAGTACAGTGTTCTTAACGTAATGGCAACTGCTAAACTTCATGGTTGTTTAAACCACCCGGCAACTTTTGCTATGTATGTGGTAAGCTCACTACAAAAACCCAAAGAAAGCCAATCACTGACTTATAAACTGTACTTTAGTTGTGCTCTTGGAGATCAGGATAAACCCTTTGAACCTCATATTGCTTGCATAGCCTGCACAACTACCCTTATAGAATGGATGAAAGGAAACCGCCGAGCCATGCCATTCCAATAGTTTGGTGCGAGCCAAAAGATCATATGGACTGTTATTTTTGACTGACAAATATTGAAGGACATTCCAGTAAAACTAAACATACAATCAAATATCCTAATGTTTCTTCAGTTCATAAGCCTGTCCCTCATGGGAAAGGCTTACCTGTTCGTGCTTGTCACTTGCAAACCACTGCATCAGAGCCATCAGAGGAAAGTGAATAAGAAGATGCACGACCTTTGGAAGAGTGCATCCTTGAAACTCAGGACAGATCGCCTCACCTCATAGAACAGAAGGAAATGAACGATTTGGCCCGTGATTTGAAATTTTCTAAATAGCAAGCTGAACTGTTGGGTTCTAGAATGCAAAAATGGAACCTTCTAGAGCAAGGTACAGTGATTTCAAGTTTTAGAACAAAAAATAGCTGTTTGTCTGGATATTTTGAAATGAAGAATTCATTGTGTGTGCACTGACGTGAATGGTTTGATGATGGAGTTGGGTGTTCAACATTTAATTCACATGAGTGGAGAATATTTATTGATTCATCTAAAGCAAGCTTAAAAGCAGGGCTATTGGATAATGGCAACAAACTTCCATCAGTGCCTTTGGTGCATGTGGTGGACATGAGGGACACTTATGAAAGTATGGCTTTGCTGATGGAGGGAAACAAATATAAAGATTATGAGTGGCAATTATGCTGTGATTTAAAAGTTGTCGCACTGCTTACAGTTTATAGGGTGAATTCAAAAAATACTGTGTTTTTTATTGTGCTTGTGGGACAGCCGAGACACCAAGAACCACTACAAAGTCAAGGAATGGTCTCTGAGGAAATTTTACATTGCTGGAAAGGAAAATGTGAAATTTACTACATTGGTTGAGCCGAGTAAAGTCATTTTGCCTCCGTTTCATATAAAGTTAGGCTTGATGAAGAACTTTGTAAAAGCTCTTGATAAAGAAGGTCAGGCCTCTAATCATTTGAAAAAAAGTTTCCTAAGTTGAATGAAGCGAAGCTAAAAGAAGGTATTTTTTGGGCACAAATTAAGGCTACTTGGTCCTCTTTCAAAGCCATTGTATAGGGCTTTTTGGGCAACAGAAGAGACAATAAATATGTGTTCATAGTGTGTGATCTATTGGACAACTACAAGAACTTGTGGTGTAGAATGTCACTAGAAAGTCACTTTTTACACAAGCATCTTGACTTTTTTCCCAGAAAATTGTGGTGCTGTTAGTGACGAAAGGGTGAACGCTTTCACCAAAATATCCTGACCATGGAGCATCGTTACCAAGGACACTGGAACCCTTCGATGATGGGTGATTACTGTTGGTTTCTATTTAGGAAGACTGATGAAACACCTTACAAAAGAAAAGCATCGTCATTCCAATTTGTCAAAGAAAAATTACATTAAACTTTGTAACTATTAATATCATGGCTTAATGTGGATTATTTTAGTGCTTTTTGTTGGTTTAAATTAGTTTGTCAGAAAAAATTGACATTAAACTTTGTAAATATTAATATCATGGCTTAATGTGGATTATTTTAGTGCTTTTTGTTGGTTTAAATTGTTTGTCAAAAAAAATTGACGTTAAACTTTGTACATATTAATATCATGGCTTAATGTGGATTATTTTAGTGCTTTTTGTTGGTTTAAATTAGTTTTTTACGATATCAAGAAAACATAGGTGAGTTCTGAGGGCTATATTTTGTTTGTATTTGAAATGGAAATAGTTGCTAATGTCGTATTATTGTATTTGTGTTAGTGCTGTGTATCTTGGAAATGTGACGTAACAGAGAGAATCTAATTATTTCACTGAATTCAGCACCCGAAAAATTAGTTATATCCACCCATTTACAAACCAGATACAGGAAAAAAGTTTCAATTTGTTGATCAGTGTAATCTTGCACTGCCTGCCTGTTGTCACGACGTATGAAGGACTAGTTCTAATGATACCGTTAGACAGCAACCGTTGCATGGACAAAATGATGGGCCTGATACCACAGTATCCAAGATGGTGACTTGTGACATGCTTGTCAGCATTCACTCTTCACAGAAACCCCTCTCTACCTCTTGTGGGGGTGAAGAAAGGGATTGGGGATTGAGCCCTCCAGGGAGACTAGTCGGGAGTCTAATCAATCACAGGGTCTGCCCTGCGGGTCAGTCGCCATGCGGTTGGCAAGAGAAACTCTTCTACTCAAAGTCCCCTCAACTCCCTTGTGATTCAATGAGTTGGCACACTTGTGTAACCTCCTCGCGAAGGGGATGAAGAGGGGCGGTTGACCCAGTAACAGAGAACAGTCATTAAGATACCTCGTACTAAGCCGCGCCTGTCTATGACACCCGATACAACTCCTACCCATTCTGTTGGTATCGACCCCACCATGAGGAAACTCGACTTTTGATTGCAGTGGGGTTTGAACCAAGGTGACCCTAAAGAGGTTGATCGTTATCTCAGTACAATGCCTGAACGTTCTTGACCAGAGACGGAGCAATATCTTAAGACGCCTATGAAAGTTTTCCTGTTCCTGAGTTGGCAACAGATCCTGGTTTTAATCACTGCTCCATATAAAAGAAACCAGACTGGAACTAGTGCCAGCTAGATCATGTGTCCTGGGCTCAAATTCCAAAATACGGTATTGTTTTAGAATAAATATATATATTGCCTCCAACCCACTTCGGTGGTCGTATAGTTTCTAAGCCCCAAGGCATCATTCTTGCAATAGGTTGGATTACCGAAGACGGAAAGATCGAGACTTTAAACCCAGTTGGGTGTACAGTGGATGTTTTTTCTCAAATTGTTTCTCACTCTCCCTTTATGCAAATGCGGGAATATTTACCATAAATTATACCATCCTCATTCCTACTACATTATCATATCTAAAATATAAACGTACAACCCGAATGGATAGGTGGATGTGGAGAGAGAAAATCCTCCAAATAAGAATGTTGTAAGAGAGGTCAAACTTGATAAATAGTGTAATGGGAAAAAGCAGAACTTAAAATACTGACATTGTTTACACAAATGTACCCTTCTTTCCCCTCCACCCTCTTAAAGTGTATAGTTCCAAAAACAAGAGCGAAAACAATATAGTACGATTGATACGTAGCTGATCTCTCAAAGTTTAAATGTTTCCAATTTGTGCCACTGTTGTAAACTACATTACTCCGTTACTGTAGATGAATCATATAACCTTATTCTTGTGGATGTAAGATCCAGCCCTGCTTTCTGTAGGTTTAAGAAACAGCCTTGTTTACTGTAAGCGCAGTATTTATCCTTGATCTCTGCAGGTATAATAGTAATGGCTGGTCCTGCAGATGTTAGTTCCAACCCTTGTTCCTGCACGAGTAATACCCATCCCTAGTCCTTGCAGGTGTAGGCCTAGTAGTCATCCCTTACTCATACAGGTGTTACATCCTATCCTGATCTCTGAAGGTGCTAATTACAAATATTGTTCATACAGGACGCAATAATTAGTCCTGGTTACTGCAGGTGTAATATCTAATCCTAGTGTATGTGTCTGAACAATTTGGATGTTGGTTCTTTAACTCGTACTTGTGGTGCTATTCAAGTACCTAGATTTCTTAAACCCACTGAAGCACATCTGTCGAAAATAAATTAGTTGCATTGACACTAATAGATGGAAGGGAAAGGGAGTGAGGTGAAACCTTACTCTAAACAAAATAAAACATAATAATAGTAGTAATGAAGCGTTAAGGTATTATTGTAACAGACTTCCCTAAATATTGAAATAAGTTTCCTGAAGTTTTATTTTCTCATCGTATTTTGCGCTCCGCATCTCCAGCTAAACATTTGAATTACAAACGAGGTAAAGCGATAAAAAGTGAACCAGATTTACAACTAATAAAAGAAGGAATATCTAATTAAATTAAAAAGATTCATGTAGCTGTTTTTTTTGTTGTTTCTATTGTTATATTCTCCTCCTGCGTAATTCAATTTTTAAATGACTTTTTTAGCTTAGGTTTTATCTTCTTCTTTTTTTTTTTTTGTTACTACTTCATCCCACCTTCTACCACCCTCAAGTCCTGGAATATAAAGGCTCAGCAGCTGCGACAATTCCTTGTCCCTATGCAGACCACACCACGTTACCTTGTCCCAATAACTCAATTGCATCTTACCCAGGAGAGAAAAACGTGAGTGTGTTGGGACTCTCTCTCTCTACCTTCCCCTCTGGACAACATTAATTGTCAGGGAGGGAAACAACCGGACAACTCCTCTTTGGAGCCTGCATACTGAGCTACAAACGTTTGCATCTTAGAGCCAACAAATAAACACAAACCTTACGACAAACTTAGAAATAGCGAGCTTTTGAGTAGCTGACTGGATGAGCACTTAGAATTACTGAACCAAAGAGACTGGAGTTCGATTACCAATGACTAACTAGTCCGACACCTTAGCTCAGTTGGTAGCGTGTCTGCTGACTAAGATAATTGTCCTAAAAATGGAATAATTTGTGAAATCCGGGTTTCCCCTTTCACAGTGATGAATTATCAGCTGAAGTCTCGGGTTCTTTTCCTCTGTTAGGTTTAAGGTAACTGGTCGAAGGATGTTGAGGCTGTACGGGGATCTACAGGTAAGCGTCACTCAAAGAAGCTTGAACAACGTTAACAGGTTCCAACATAGAGGTTCTATCACACAGCAACAAGTGTATCATGCTTGTAAAACCATACGATAATAATTAGGGATGGGCCCTCGAATCCTTCGAATCCTTAAGGATTTTCGATATTAGAGAATTCGAGACTCAAATCCTTAAAAAAATTGTTTTCAATTTTTCATGTGAAATTTGTTTTCAATTTTTTCAAGTGAAATTTGTTTTAAGGCTTTTATACTGCTTATTGGTGGTTCAAAACCAATTATAATTATAGAATGAACCTAACAACCAGGACCCAGACCATTAATTTAGCACTTAACTGAATGTATGATGTTATAGTGAATGGATTATAAGAAATAATGTTTACATTTAGTTATTATTTGTATTTTCTATTATATTATAATTATTTATATTTCCATAACTATTCCAAGATTCGGATTCAGATTCAGACTCGTAAAATAATGAATTCGACCCAACTCCACTGATTATATTCCCAGACCAAATTGGGGAGGTGTTTCTCTACACACAGTGGTTTTATAGCCTCCTATTCGGGGGATATGATCGCTGTAGAGATTAGTCCTATATTTAGTCTTTGGACTAAATAGCTAAACACACCTACACGTTGCTGAAACCAGAGAGTACACAATAATATAATGTCATGTTTTATTCCTAGAAACCAAATTAACTTTACATGAATATTTTACCATTAGTTCATATAATTACGTTTATATTAGCTTACATTACTTTAGAACCATTTACATGACCTAATTATGTTAAAAAAAGTTGTGTATGCATTCCATAGCTCTTTACCTCTTTAAAAACAGCCTCAAATTAAAAACGGCTATTTTTTTCATCTCTAATTAAAGGGGTGCGGTAAACTTTTAAAACATTGTTTTTCTTCTGACGGTTTCGGACATTAAACCCCCCCCTCCCCCGAAACTATTCAGGTTCGCTTACTGACGACAAAGCCAGTGCCTCACACACTTACTTGCAGGAACAAAATAATAACTAGTGGTCGCCGATAAACCCAGGAGGACACTTGCCATGACATCAAACAGATTCAAAATGTCGTGTGTTTTTTTACCAACAAGGGCAATATTTCATTTTCATTTAAAAAATATATATTCCGTTTTAATTTCCAAGAGCTCTCGACTTCTTGCTGGTTTTATTCCTGCACTGGCTACGTTGTAGGTGAGGGGGGACGGGGTATGAGTGTATATAAAGTGTACGAAGGGGGTGAGAAAGAGAGAGGATAGACAGAAGGAGGTAGCGTAATGGATGACACTGGGAAGTAATGTATCCACAGAAAGCCACAAGGGAATGTTAAAAAAGACCGTAAGGGCTGTACATTCAGGAACAGGAGAAAACCAAAATAAAATAAAAGTGCGTGGACTCGTTTGGAATATGTTAAGTCTCGGCTTGGAGTCGTTTCTCCTTATGGTGTTGGTATGTTCCTCACGTATCTGTTGGGATAAGGGTGTATCCCCCATCCGTTCCTGAACAAACAACACTTGCAAATGTTCAGGGACCAGAACATCATTCATTGCTCATTGCTCGGGGTTTTAATAAACTAATAATCATCAGATACAATTTGACTGATAAACATTGTTCTGAAATAATTCATGGGCGAACTTGCAAGTTTATTCGTGGTATTAGTTGTGACCAACCCTCGCCAGTTGTCACGAGTTTTAAACATCTAAACCGTTTAGTCTAGTTTTCTTATGATGGGAAGGACGGGGTTTAAACCTCTGCCGGTTGTATTGAGGGCTATTTTTCATAAACGGCTCTCAACTCTCTCCACGCATATTTCCTCTCAAATCTACCTTGTACCTCCCTACACATGTGTTTTATTAAATGTATTTAGCCTTGACGGGTAGTAAGACGTGGAACAAAAAAAAAAAGAAGAACGTAGTGATCAATGTTTTCATCCACAATCCTATAAGCCTTTAGGATGTTGTATAAGCGCAAACATTATTTTAACCTGCAAACAATTACTTACGTCTTCAAGTTGTTACCCAACTGTTAGAGAAGGACATGAATGGGACCTATTGGGCTTGACTAGAAGAAAAAACAGGGATATTATCGACTTTTTTACATTGTATGTCTGGGTTATTAGTGCCTGGAACATGCTGTACAATACTTAGGGGACATGGCACTATTCATCTTCTACCTGGTAGTTTCACTTAGACTCCTACCTGACCGAGGGTCTAACACGAGTCTTCAGGACTTATTGACCAACTTGTGCTTAAGATCAGCGCCTAGTGCTCTCGACCATGACAGAGGCCGGGAAGATACCTCTGTCCAAAGTACGTCAACCTGTGCTTAAGATCAGCGCCTAGTGCTCTCGACCATGAGAGAGGCTGGGAAGGTACCTCTGTCTAAAGTACGTCAACTGGTGCTTAAGATCAGCGCCTAGTGCTCTCGACCATGAGAGAGGCTGGGAAGGTACCTCTGTCTAAAGTAAGTCAACCGGTGCTTAAGATCAGCGCCTAGTGCTCTCGACCATGAGAGAGGCTGGGAAGGTACCTCTGTCTAAAGTACGTCAACTGGTGCTTAAGATCAGCGCCTAGTGCTCTCGACCATGAGAGAGGCTGGGAAGGTACCTCTGTCTAAAGTAAGTCAACCGGTGCTTAAGATCAGTGCCTAGTGCTCTCGACCATGAGAGAGGCTGGGAAGGTACCTCTGTCTAAAGTAAGTCAACTGGTGCTTAAGATCAGCGCCTAGTGCTCTTGACCATGACAGAGGCCGGGAAGGTTCCTGTCTCCAAGAACGTGCCACGGCCCTGAATTTCCCCCGAGAAGGTCCACAACCTGTTTTATTACTCCCCGGGAATAAAGGTGATACTTAGATCCGCATCAACATCGTACCCTCACCTCCTGAATTATACAGCCCATTACCAACCTTAGCGAAATTAAATTCCCTTCTCTTTAGAACGTCGAGCGGTCTGAGGGAAACTATCCCATTATGGAAAAGAGGGGTGGCAATGGAATTAGTTATCACGTGGAGGACGTCCTATTTGATCCCTAATTTGCAGCTATTATACACGAGTGAAAACGTTTCAAATTTACGGTCTTTCAAGATGGCGTCATTACGGGGTGGGGTTGTCTTTTAAGATCCGGGCCATGACGAATTCTATTCCTCCTAAGAGCGTTCAATGGACCCACCTCCCCCTTTAGAGCTTACTTTCAAACTGGGGTGTGATTACCACCTCTCAGCTCAGTATGTAGTATGCCTTACGCCACAAAGATAAAATACGATCAGCCTGCTGGAACATTTATAGTCAATAGGTTGATTTAAATACACACAGTTCGTTAGCTTGGAATTACAATGTTCTAAACAACACTGATATTACTTTGAGTAAATTGACTTCTAAGTTAAAGCTTTATATCTTTTAAAATATTTTTATAGCGTAAACGATTATGGTAGGAAGTCTTTATTATAGTATTTCAGAGTAATTAAAAAAACATTTATTTGCGATTTTCAAATACAGTTGATGCCTTTTTGCACATATAACCTTGTTAGACACAGATTTTTGGCACCACGTCTTACTACCCGTTTGAGTTATACGCTTATGTACTAATTACGCTAATAGTTTTAGGGATTAGGAAGGTTACATTTAGAGGAGGTGTACCCGAATTTTCATGGAGGGAGAGTGGAAAACAGTTTTGGAAAAACCACTTCAGTACAACCGACCAAGATTCGAACCTTGATCTCCCCGTCATCGGCAGTCTATTCTACTGCGAGAGTAGCGCCTTAGACCATGTGGCCACCGAAGTGGGTCTGACACTTATTGAACTCTTTTATAACAAAACAAGTTTCTAAGTGTACTTATAACATTTTTTAGCAAATTATGAATTTAAGACTATTTTGCCTTTATTTTCAGTTATCTTACAAAAGTAGAAGAAAGGTGAAACTATAAATATATTATATATAACCTATGTATATTACATAAAAAATAGTTTGTTTTAATGCAAATACAGCAACTTCAATTATGTTAATGGTCCGTCTAACATTAAATATTATCTAACCACTGAATTAATATGGAGAGATTTGTTTCGGTAGCCACATGATCTCAGGCGTCAATCTCGCAATATATTATACTGCAGATGACGGGGAGATCGGGGTTCGAATCTCAGTTGGGTGTACTGAGGATAGTTTTAATCAATTATCGTTTTCTACTCTCCCTGCACGTAAATGCTGGTACACATTATATAAATTCAACCTTCCTCATAGCTCGCTCATTAGCTTAATTAGTACATATGCGTATAACTCGTGGTGCTAATTTATATATATCTAAAGAGTATGTTGCAATAATATTGTTTGTTGTCTATCCATAGGGGTCACTCATAAATCAGGCAACGCTTTTTCCTTTTCTTTTTTGACCCTCCCCTTTCCCCATGTTACTCCAAGCATACAATTAGTCTGACCCCTCCCCCCCACCCTCCAACCTGTGCTACGTAGCTTTTCACATCAAGAGGGAATGTAATTATTTAATAAGAAAGATTAAGTGACTCTTTAAGAAGGACTTAGATTTAATTCAACTCAGAATAGGAAGTTATCTATGTAAGTTATGTTTACTAACAGTGAAAACATGAAAAGTAATTTATTTTTTTCAACATTATAATCTAGGTATAAAGATCTTTGATATGCAACGCTGTGATGTACCCTCTCCTTCCCCCTCTGTATAAATGTTGACATTATAGCTCTCCCCTCACCCCGTCTCAACAGCGTTACGTAGTCTATGAATGGCCCCATAGCAGTGTTCTCTATTTTGATGTTTGACTTGTAAGTGCTCTAAGCAGTGATGGATTCAGGGAGTATTTGTTACGATATAATGTGATACATAGTCTCACTTTAAGATTTAATGTATTATTATTTTTTAATAACGTATGTTGTATTATTATAGTGTATTTATGAACACTTATTTGAGCATTAAGGTTTATAAGCATATTTTTGCTAAGCATTGGCTAAGCATGTGAAATAAAATATTAGCTAGGCCTAGGTATGTTTTCTTGTACCTTTATTTATTTTGATATTATTTAAGCAGTATGTAAAGCACTATATATATTTTTAAGTAGGGGGAGGGGGGAGTGTGACCCTTCCTGGTTATGACCTTTATTTAGCAGCAACTATGTATTTTATATAAGAGAGCTAAGGGCAACTGAGTAGGTGTCAAGGTAAGGAAAGATAATAGACTGGTAGGTCAAAATCAGCTCTCTAACCGTGTAAAATTCACTCTACCAGTGGGTCTGGAACTTTATCTTTTTTGTGTAAGGGGACTTGGGATTGGTATTAGTACAGAATTTGGAAATAATAGTGAAGTAGGGGTCCACCTCCCTTTTTAAATAATTGGTGTCCCTAGAAACCTTTTGGAATGTTCTTTTTGGAAATTTGTGAAAGTTGAATTTCTATAGAAGTTATTTGTTTAGAATAATCCTATCCTGGAAACTCACTTGAAAATTTGACTTCTCTAGTAGCTATTTTGGAGTGGCCCTTTTTTGGGAAATTTTTAAAAATCAGATGTCTCTAGTAGCTATTTAAAATTGTCCTTCCCCAAAAATCAATTGAAGGCTAGCTGCCTTTGTAAGCTATTTAGAGTAGGTAGTTCTTCCCTGTTTTTTTGTTGTCTTTTTAAGTTTGATTTCTCTAGTAGCTTTTTGCAATGGTCCTTCCTCAGAAGAATAACTATATATTTCATATATCAACTTTTTAGCACATTCCTGAGCCCTTTCACAACTCATTTTGATTTTAATGTTATTCATTCACTCTAGTGTATTTATTATTATGTAGTACAAAATAACTATTCTAAAGAACATTTTTAAGGGACTGTGATACTTTTTTCTTGATTGGGAGAAGAGATTTAAAAACGTATTGTAAAAGGTTACAAAAAAACAGCAGATCAATGAGAAAAAAAGTTATAAAACAAATAAATACTTCAATTAAAGCACTGGCCAAGTATTCTTTTTAGACAAAGCAGAAATATAGAACTTTGTCATTCTTCTAGTTATTGTGTTTGCCCAGAGATGTCATTCAAATTAATACAAATAGATAGATGTTAAAAAAAAATATGTTATTGAGTCACATCAGACAAAATTGTCAGTTATAGCCTTGTTATTCTAGAGTTAAGAAATCTTATTAATATTTTGAGATAGTATGACAACGGCGAAACGTATTCATTAAGTTTACTTTGTGCTCGTATCAGTGGTCACGTGGTCTTACGCGTCACTCTTAGGTTGGACTGAATTGCCGGTAACGAGGAGATCGGGGCTCTAATTCCGGTTGGGTGCACTGAAAATTTTTCTTTTCCTAGAAGCTTTTCTACTTTTACCCACGAAAATGCGTGTACATTTCCTATGAAATTCTATCTTCCTAATCTATATCCCACTAACTTAAGTAACATACTCATTTAACCCGAACGATTACTAAGATGCCATGTTGTTTTGTTGTTTTTTACTTTTTCTATTGCTTAGTATTTTGTTTACTACCCATCAGGGATATACACATACACAACCGTAACATTGATGTAGTGGAGAGGAGGAAAGTAGAATTTAGAAGAGACTTACAGGGCTATTTGAAAAAAAAAACACTTTAGAACATTAATCTAGAATTTATGCCTGGTCTTGGAATCACTGGAAATCCGGGCTATTGCTAGAGTTTAGACCAGGGGTTGGCAGCCAGTTGATCGCGATCGACCGGTCTATCGTCGATCGCGTAAGAAAACTACTTCGTAATTAAAAGTTTATCTGAGGGTTTTCTAAACTTGAAAATATGTTAAATTATCTTGCATAATTTTTGAGTGACCAAAATAATCTTGATCGGTCATAATTGGTAATGTTAGTGTGTTCCCGTTTTAGTGGTGATGTATCTAATAGCAAACTAAGAGTGAGAGATCTAAGTCATAGAAATAAAAGTGCAGGCTTCGGATCTGACATTAACAGCATATATTTAGCACTGTGAGGCTGCCTTTTTTCCTAGGTAGTATTTGGCTTTTAGTGAAGTGGTTTGCTGGAACTGTAACTTCTCTTGAAGTTTTGCATGTGCTGGATAAAAAGAACAAAACTTTCACCGATGATGAGTTCATAAAGGAGGCCTTTACTGAAACGGTTGTAGAACTATTTGCCGAATTCAAAATAAAGAAAAAATTTACATTAACTGTTGTTGATTCTGTCCAACTTTCAGCGTGCATTGACACGTTTATTTGAGATCATGGCCACAAATTTAATGAAACAACTTAAGGCAGATGTGGGATCCTTTTTTTCCATAACATTTTACAGCTGGATGAATAAAATGTTATTGTTAGCACAGTTTATGTTCGTTCCAGTCAACAAACGTTTAAAGTAACCAGTGAAAACAAGGAAAGTGGACTGTATTCGATATAAAATTGTGATAGGAATTGCTTACCTCGTCCAAATGAGGTTCGCCGACGATGGAGGCCTACCTTGTGGGCTGCTGGGTTAAGGGTAGGAAGGAATGGGGAAACAAGGGGCTAACTCAGCGGAGTCTCTCAAACTCTTGTTGTTTCTTGATAAAGAAGGCCACTTTAGGACCAGTAACACCCGACTCACACGCGAACATCTATTTGTGCATCAATTAGTGCACCAATTCTAGCAAAGGCCCTATGTGTCCTGACTACCACACTCAACTGAACTGCTCTCTCTCTCAAGACAAAGGACCTTTCTTCCCCCTCTCAAAACGAAGGGAAACCCTCAAAAACTGTGGGACTCTCTAAAAAAAACTGTGGGAAAAAGTCCGAAGAATAAACAACAAATACAAAACCAATATGAATAAAGCATTATATCCAAAAAAGCTATGTTGAGCAAATTATTACACAAAAGCTATTTTACAATATTAAATACATACAGTTCAGTGACTTAATAGTTTAACTAAGCTTTTTTTTGTGTGTGTGAAAATGACCTTAAGTAATTTTTCAAATAAAGAGGAATTTTGGAAAACCATACTAATAACCGAAACAACTACAGGAGCAGATATTTTTGTCAAGTTCAATAATTACATACTTGATGTAATTTTTCCTTTTACAAAATCAACCAACATAACCTTAGATGATGTTGTAAATTGTCATGGCATTCATGAGGGCTTTCTTTTTTTATTTCAAACAGATTAACAATTTCCGTCATTTCTGAAATTTCGTTGTACAAGTCAAGCTCAAGCTCTTTGCGGAAAAGGCTTACTTATGGAGAATGTAATAAAGGTTGATTGAAAAATTGTTTACAACACCCGGGAATTAAAAATGGAGATTACTCAGAGAGCTTACATAATAATTGGACTGTCAGTTTGGAAAGCAATTTCTTTGCATAATAATTGTTCTTCATCTAAATAAAGGCAAATTCTCTCGGTGATTCAAAGAACTGCATCCTCAAATAAAATATTTTCTAAATTAAATGGGTATGATCTACCTAGAAAGGATGATATAGGATTACTAATATATTTTGCATTCTTTCTTGATACCAAAGTGGACTGGACTAAATTTAGAACTGCAGGTAAAGACAAAATATCAAACACATGATTTCTGCTGTTTCACCATTTTCTGTAAAATTGACATTTTGGAGAACCAATTTTCATAAAAGAGATTTTAAACACTTTCCTTCCTTCAAAAGAGTGGTTAATAATTTTAAATGCCAATACTTTGAACTGAAAAAAAAATAAATCAAAATCATCAATCATCAATCAATCATCATCATCATCAATCGTCTGCTTGAAGATTCGCGATGTTTGGAAAACTAGAACCAACTTCGAGACTTATTTTAAACTAATTTTCTCCTTGTGATACTGAAGATAAATCACAGGAATTGAATTCTTTATTTAATCATCTCATTTTTGCTACATTGAAAATTAAAATCATAACAATCCAAAATGATATTGAACTTGAAACATACTACCTTTGATGACTAACCAGTATTCAAACGTGCCCAAGTTTCTTATGTTTAATAATAGTTGTATCGCTGTTATGCGGTTTTATATTCATTTTAAGACAAGTTGGTATCTTACTTTGAATAAACCCATTTTTATTGTCTGTAAGTTGATCGGGGCCCAAAAAGGCTGCCGACCCCTGGCTTAGACCTTTGATACGGATTATTGTTTATTAAAAATAAATATGGCAACAGTCCATGCATTATTAGCTTATCTTACGGTGGAGCGTCTTAATATTACCCAGTACATATGTAAAGACATTGGGTATTTGTTACTATCTGCTATAACTACTGCTGGTATCTATTGCTGGATTTCAAACCTTGTCTACAAGTCTTCTGCCATCAATAATGTTATTAGCTAGCAAATCTCTGACAAATCTCTGGTGTCCTAAAAAACTGTTGACCAGCTAAATCAAGGGCCAGAAAACTTTGTCCCGTGGTGAACCACCTGTTATTGAGCCAAGGCCACATAGAAGTAAGAAAGAGACTCTCAATCTTACGGGGGTTTAGTTCTGCTCCTTTTGCCAGCCTGAATCTTTCAACACTGGGTTTCGCTAGTGTCACTTCTGGGTGATGATAGGACTAGCCACAGCGATCCTAGTGGTGAAGGACCCAAGCTGCAAACAGGAGCGCAACCATTTTAACCTGGAGGTTGAATGTCTGGTTATAGTATTTGTCTATGGCCAAGGTTGATTATTAAATGTGACAGAACGTGACAGAATCATGACATTGCTGTGCCAGTATCCATTGATTAGTGTTAATGTGACGGAGCCATACTCATTGTTGGCGTCTTGTCTATGACCGCTTCCACGCCCCTTGTGTAGTTACGACAGTGACCATCTGTTGCACTGTAGTCACCACACGCTATCACCGATACCGCTTGCACTCGCAGTGTTTTGAGCGCCACGCGTTTCTTATTCACACAAATCAAGAGAATACGTCAGTGAATATTGGTAAATATAATTAATTACCATTATTATTATTATTATTATTATTATTATTATTATTATTATTATTATTATTATTATTATTATTATTATTATTATTATTATTATTATTATTATTATTATTATTATTATTATTATTATTATTATTATTATTATTAGCACCACGTCTTACTACCCGTTCGGGTTATACGCACATACGGTAATGTGTAATGGTAGGGTGATTGTGAGATGAAATGTAGGACCTACAGTTTAACGTGGAATCCGAACCACGGGGGAGGCATGGCATTCCACACATTCACAAGTTGTGATTAATACACGTCTTGTCAGAGGTGAAGGAAGGGTTTGGCAATCAGATAAATCTGTGCCGGGACCGAGGATTGAACCCCGAACACCAAGCACAGAAGTCTGACACCTTACCCCTAGACCACCAGGTCACCCTAATTACCAAGCTGTTTCTTAATGTTGCATTTTTAATTAACATTGAAGTAAAGATTATTTTGTTATTGAATTAAATAATAAAGCAGTTTCCTTTTTATTACTTAATTAATGAGCATCTTCAATCGAATTTAATGATGGAGAACGCTAACTTTGAACCCCAATTAAACTTAATTATGTATCATAAAAAATAGCTCCAGATGTTTCACTAATTTCCCAAAAATTGGTTTGTAAACAGTTATATTCTGTATTTTATAAGTAAAAAAATTGGTTAAATTTGTTGTTTTACCATATGTATAAGTAATTAATAATATCCTCGATTTTATCTACGGGTCCGCAAAGTCTAACCTATGTACTATCTGGCCCCTGAACCCTGAGACAGTAATACTAGTGCTTAGGAATAGAATCAACATTATCTTAGGCCTATGTACCAGTCCATACTGGCTCGTGTATAAGTAGTATTTGGTGTAGTGAAGCATTTACTTAAGGCGTTGTTGGATATGACGATATTTTAACAATTAATATTAAACCAATTAAATTTACACAGAAAGCGATTATCTCAACTAGTTAGAAGGGTGTTTCCTTCATTTGTATTCAAACTTGAGTAGCGGTACCGGTACGCTAATATTTTATATTTATTCAAAAAAAGCTCAATAATAGGTACCTACATGATAAATTTTAACTATAGAATATTAATATTTGAATCAAAATAAGTTTAAAGCTTTTATATACTCTACTAGCGGCATTTGTTAATGGCTAGAAAATTTGGATCGCAGAGTTCAAAATAAACTTAACGTGAAACGTGCAGTTGCACACAACAACTTCTTAACTCTAAGGTCCGGTCTTATGACTCCTGGATAAATATTAATCTGGTAGATAAATATTTCTATCTCGTGGATAAGTTAAAAGTGCGTCTTGTGGCTGCGAGATAGCATTTATCTGCCAGATAAAATTTATTTGTAAATCACATTTTTCTCAGGAGGTTTAAGTACCTGATAACTTTTATCTGAAAGTTAAAATTGTTGTTGCCATAGTGACGAATTGTTTTTAATGAGGTTTCGCCTATCAGAATATGTTTTTAGGTTAAAATCTTCGTTCACGTGTTTAGTAATCACAGGCCCAGGCTCTAACTATAAAGTTAGAACGTTTAATTCACACTTTTATATAAACTGACAAGCTATTTGTACAGTTATATTTATATAAGACCAAATTATCAAAATCTTAGTACAATAAATGAAATTTTGAAAACGTTGTACTCTACTATTGACCACATTTTGGCAGACACCGAAATTAGTACTTGCAAGACAACTTAGCTTCTGCGCCCACGTCACGCCATCTGTTTCCTCGCATTCGTTTAGCCGCCATTATTTAACAAATGTTGAGCATTCTCGCCACTCGCTAGGTTGTAGCGGTAGCGTCTGGGCTTATACGCATGCGTACACCAATAAAAAATACATAAAAAATATATGTATCCTACAGATAGCTATCCGGCAGATAAATTCAATTCATAAGACGCGTAAAATATTAAAGTGGCTGATAACCTTTAACTGGTAGCTAACTTTTAGCCTATAGATAGCAATATTTAGCCCGTAGTCATAAGACCGGCCCTTAGTCTTTTTTCAGTGTAGTTCTCTAACGGTATGATTAATGTTCCAAATGTAACCGTCAGATAAGATCACTGACTAATTTAAAACAGTGGGAAACAACTTCTGCTCTGGTCCAGCGTGGAAGTGATTATTGAAATCTCAATCCTGTCATTCCGTGTTTCTTCACATTCCATCAGTACAACAATGCAAACGTTTCATTCAGTTTGGTGGAGCGATATTAGATCAGGAGAATGTCTCAACTCTCATTAGCTTGTTGAATGTTCAAATTAAACAATAGTTACAAATCAAGCTGAAGAACTGCAAACAACAAGTAAACGTATTTGTTTGCAAAATATTATTACATTATTGGTATGATTTTATATTTTAATTAATAAAAAAGTATTTTAGTTTCTAAAGTGTTGTAGAATTAAATAGATTTTAAATTAAAATGATTTGTTTTGTACATTTTGACGTGACATTTAAACAATACATTGTTTCATATTATTTTCACAGATAAATTTTTGTCAAAAACAGTTTTAGAGCTATTTTTTACAGAACTACTTTTTTTATATATAAACGTCTGGTTTAAATAATGCATTCCTGTAATAGGTTACTAAAATAAGACCTCATTCCAAACCTAATTACTGCGCGGACTTCGATATCAGCTGAGAAACGTAATAACTTTTGGTAAGATGGTAATAATAATAATAATAATAATAATAATAATAATAATAATAGTAATAATAATAATAATAATAAATAAATAATAATATTCCTATGCATATAACCTGAACAGGTAGTAAGATGGGGTGAAGAAAAAACAAATATTCCTCACAGAACAATTAACAACAATCGAAACCAAAAGAAAAAAGTTGTTTTGGAGAGACGGTCCCGGCTATTCAAGTCAAGCACCTGTTTCCGTAAGGAGTCCTTCACACGAATGTGGGCCACGTTCGATGCCGGGTGCTGTACATTTTATTACCCAAGCTCTTAATTATTTAACTACCAGCCGAATGGGAAAACTCTTGTAAACTAAGCAGGGTGGAGCAAAGTTTGAATAGTCTCATCAGACAGTAGCCTATCTTTAAGGGGGAAGGAACTTGGAGTAAGATGATTGTAGCAGAAGGAGAAAACTCTTTTAAAAATAATTAGTCTGGCGGTAAACGAAGCGAGGAGCGGGTCTAGCTCAAGTAGCGAAGTTTAGATGAAGGTAAAGTGTTTCTAGCGTAGGAGGAAGCAGTGGGGTCTCCCCCCTAGAGTGTACTTCCTGTCAAATCTTGTGTATTGAGCTCAACCAACGAAGCGCTGGGCTTAAGAGTCTAGCAATTATGTGAGGACGTTGAAATAATATGCGAACATTCTGTTGAATCTGATGTTGAGGTGGGACTCTTTATTAATAGCATAAGGTAATCGTAAATTATTATCGTTTGTTGGCGTATAACCCGAACGGGTAGTTAGACCTGGTTTCAAGTATTATTATTATTATTACTATCGTTAGTTCTCCAAAACAATAGGTCAAATTGCAGATTTTGTGCGATACAATATCCAATCCCCTATTCAACCCAACATGTAACCCTGTATGTATTCAATCCAATACTCAACATTAGATCCAGCCCAATATCCAACTCGATAGCTAACCGAATAAGCTTATCCAACTCAATATCCAACCCAATATCCAACTCAATATCCAACCCTATATACATCCCATCCTCAAACTCAATATCCAGCACAATATACAACCCATCATACTACTCAATATACAGCTCAATATCCAACCCAATATCCAACTCAACATCCAATCCAATATACATCCCATCCTCAAACTCAATGTCCAGCACAATATCCAACCCATCATCCAACTCAATATACAACCCAATATATAAACCAATATCCAACCCAATATCTAAACCAATATACAACCCAATATCTAACCCATTATCTAAGCCCATATATAACCCTGTATCTAACTCAACATCCAATCCCTCGAATCTGTGGTTGGAGAGTCTAACTTTAACTCATCACTCTCGTGTTGGACTGGGTTGAGGGTGACATGGAGATCGGGATTCAAATCCCGGTTGGGTTTAGTGAGGGTAGTTTTTTCTAAATGGTTTCTCACTATCCTCCGAAAATTCGGATACATTTTCTCAAAAATGTTATCTTCTTAGTTACTACTCCTTGAGTGTAATTAATGTGTACGTATAATTTAAGCTACTACCAAGCCGTGGTAACAAACAAATAAATAAAACTATCGTACACAATGCTTGAGGAACATGATGGTCACGTGTTCTAAGGTCTAGTGGTGGGAGGGAGGTCTAGATGTCCATTAATATGGCGGGGCCTGCAATGCTTGAAGTCTAGTGTAGATATTGAAATGTGGTGATTTTAGAACAAACTTTATTCTCTAGCTACCTACATCCTATCTTAGAAGCAAGTGTCCATACATCTTGAGTACAAGTATGTAGTGGTGGTTCTAGAGCGCCTGCGCACAACGGGCTAATGGAGTATCCCCCACAGAGCGCGCGGGCGGGAGAAAGAGGTGGCTGTGCGTGAACGAGCAGATTGTTTGTACCGGATCAAAGGTCCTCACGTTTAACATTTAGGTGTGAGCGTTGTCTGATGAGCTCGTGACCTGGCATGATTCCCTCTCTCTTTTACACACACACACACACACACACTCTTGTAGTAGCGTCAACACGCGCTTCATATGGACAACTGCTCAGATTACAAAATGGGATTGTCTGAACAGGTAGGTTGCAACGCTGGTGTGACTGTTGTTTAACTAAATTACCTGTCTTTTATAATAGTATAGGATGAGGAGGGGGAATTTCAAGAACATGCACGGATAAAGGGAGACCCCACCCCAACTCACGTGAAGGGTAGTAGCCCAGGCCTGCTATTATTATTATTATTATTATTATTATTATTATTATTATTATTATTATAATAACCGCGTCTTACTACCCGTTCGGGTTATACGCACTTACGCTAATGTGTAATGGTAGGGTGATTGTGAGATGAAATGGAGGACCTACAGTTTAACGTGGAATCCGAACCACGGTAGAGGCCTGGCATTCCTCACATTCACAAGTTGTGATTAATTCACGTCTTGTCAGAGGTGAAGGAAGGGTTTGGCAATCAGATAAATCTGTGCCGGACCGAGGATTGAACCCCGGACCCCCAGCACAGAAGTCTGACACCTTACCCCTAGACCACCAGGTCACCCCCCCCCCCTCCCCGGCCTGCTAATGACTTGTATCCAGGGGGTCGCCTATCAGAACGCTGAGACGCGCTGCAGACGTCCAAAGACACCGCGTTATTTAAGAAATTGTTTATTATTTTTAAATTTGTTTCATTATAAAACTAAGGGTTAAGTTAGCAACATGTCCTTATAGAATTAAAATCTTTAATCATGAAAAAAGATTTCACGCTTAATGTCTCATTTCTGAGATCAAAGTACCGTTTTTGGTTAGAAACATAGATCTAGATTTTCTCAAACAAATTAAGTCTGGTTTTAACAGGATCCCAATAGAACATTCTAGATTAGTTAAGGATTATTTTAGAGGTGTTGAAGCCTAACCACTTCCATTTCCATAGTAAATTTTATAATGTGAGGATATTTTCCTTCAAAGAGGCGGCGCCCTAAAACTAAATAAGGCAAAGCTCATAGTGTCCCGAGTTGTGTTTTGTGTATCCGAAGACGTAGCAGGAACTGTTCCAAGATTGAGAATGTTATAAGAATGTCTGCAGTAAATCTCACCACTTTGTTTCATCGTAATGTACTCAGTTTACACCTACGTTCTTGCACCTACTCACACTTTCTGTTTGTTTGTTCCACGCGATGGAGATACACCAAGTTAAGCTCCTCAGCCCAGGAATTAGTTATTCAGACCAAAGTTTCCCTATTTATATCGAACATCCTTCATGTTGATAAAAGTGTCACCACCTGAAATGGTACCACCATCACATTAGCCAGAATGATCCCTGGTGTATAACCACTCTATAATGGAAGTATAATAATAATTGCATGTCTGAGATACATCAATCTGTATCTCAGTTTGCGAAGGATTATCCAGTACTAATATACCATTGCCCAGGGGATGCCCTAATGTAATACTCGTACATCCTTTTCGCGAAGGCTTCTTCCATGTCCCGATGAGCTTAAGGGATGATGAATATGACGGCGTGAAGCCACTGAAGATCTTTAACCTAACTTAAGACTAACTAACCAAACTCTGGAGAACATGGGAATTAATCCTCCTTCAAGAAAAATCATCGGTAACAGCCGGACATTGAACCCGGAATCTCTTGGTCAGCAGCCAGGGTCTTGGACCGCTATACCACAAGGCTGGTTTGGATGGGAGGGAGCCAGGACGTTTCTAACCTGTTACGTAGTGGCAAGTCGAGAAAAAATGTATCATGTTAATGTATTTAAGTTTTATTCAACCTAACATTGAAACAACCCGCTTAGGTGTCTCTATGGCCTAAGGCGTCACTCTCACTATAGACTAGACTGCTGATGGTGGGCGTATCGGTATGCGAATCCTGGTTGGGTGTACTGAGGATGGATTTTCCTAGATTGTGTTTCTTTCATTCTCCCTCCACACAAATGCGGATACATATACTCTAAATTAAGCCTTCCTTCCCCACCAACACATTCACCTAGTTAGTACATATGCGTATAACCCGAAAGGGTAGTAAAACCTGTTGCTAAAAAAACACTGAAACAAAAACCATTAATTCTTAAACAATTTAAAAAATCTTCATAAAATTATGTTGTGGATTCTAAATAACTTTTTTTGCAAACACGTATTTAAAAAATTGTTTCTAGCGTATGCTAATTGGTTTATTCAGGAAAATTGTCAGTAAAATAGAATAGGAAACAGGAATCAATGCTGTCCAGAATAAAATAATAGAGTGACTGTTTATACTCGGCAGTGGAAGAGTGGAAGTCTTATCAGAAGCTAAACAAGAGCTTTCGCAGTTGGAACTACTCAATGTATTCCTTAACCTATTTCGTACATTGGCGTCTATGTGTGATAGTGCTGAGTGCGCTGAAGTGCATCAATTTAAAATGCAACCCGCTTCACAAAATGGCTTCAAATTTTATATTTTCCGTTTTTCATCCTTGAACATTTTAAAAATTGTTACGCTGTGCTAACCGATTAGATTTGAAGACAACAGAGTTGACCACAGCCGGGCTAATATATTCTGCATTCCGCAAGGATCCATCTTTGTATTATCAATTCTAATATAAATTAATGGTATTGTTTGCATGTGTGGGGGAGAAGAATGGATAAATAGAACAATAGAGAAAGACTAGTTCAAATAACTTTTAGAACAAACGACCCAATCCAACTACATTAGTTCAGTGGCTGGTATGGACACTGGACCCCTATTACCGGTGACTTAATGAACGGAACACAGGACAAACATAAACACGATTACTACATTAGTTGAATGGCTGGGATGGAACCTGGATCCCTAGGAGGGAACTGGAATAAATTTGTTAAAAATCCCGACTCTCTTCCAACTAATCTACGGACATATCCGGAGAGGAAACGCCCATCCAGCTTCGGTGGAAATTATTGAAGATAGCGGCGGCGACCAGGTCTGCTGTTATTTCTGTCATTGCTATTATCGATTGCCGCCGGTAATTCACATAAATTACGTATTCTCACACTCTGTTGATTTTAGCACCATTTCCGGTGCTGTGATTGGTGATGGACGCTTCCCAGGAGCGTCGGGACAATAGTATAATGGTACCATATCACTATGACCGTACAATAACACTATGACCATACCATAGCACTATGACCGTACAATATAGGCACATACTATGACCGTACCATACACTATGACCGCACAATACACTATGACCGTACCATAGCACTATGACCGACAATAGCACTATGTCCGTACATACACTATGTCCTAGCACAATACATATCACTATGACCGTACCATAGCACTATGACCGCACAATAGCACTATGTCCGTACCATAGCACTATGACCGTACAATACACTATGACCATACCATAGTCACTATGACCGTACAATATCACTATGTCCGCAATAATAACTATGACCGTACCATAGCACTATGACCTAACAATAGAATATGACCATTCAATAATACTATGACCGTACCATATCACTATGACTGTACAATAGTACTATGGCCTTCAATAAACTATGTCCGTACCATATCACTATGACATGTAAAATAGTAATATGAGCCTTTCCATATACTATGACCATACATATCACTATGACCATATAATAGTACTATGGCCATACATTCCCTAGCCGCACATAGTACTATACTGTACAATAGTACTATGTCCTTACCATATCTATCATAAATACTATGACCGTTAGTTTCCATAGCCGCACAATAGTACTATAACCGTACCATATCACTGTGTCCGTACCATATCACTATGACCATATAATAGTACTATGACCGTATAGTTCCATAACCTATAATACGATAGTATTATAACAATCAATAGTACTATGACGACACAGTATAGCAGCGTGTGATATCTCCAACTGCTGAGCCACGGAGTCGGAATCATTGATTATTTAAATGAAGAAAGCGTCTGAAATGTTATTTCTGTAAATATTTACTTCCCTCTTCTTGCCACTGTGGTAGTTCTCGCTCCCCTCAACTCTGCTACTACCCGGCTTAGTTCAGTTGTCACCTCGGCTAGGAATCGCTATTGTCACTCTCCCGTACAAACTGACCATTTACTGGTCTTGACACATGGTCAGGCACACTATCCCACGGTAAAACAGTCCCAGCACTAATATGTATCTTGGTGGAGTAATAAATGAAATCAGTTCCTATCAGTATCGATCCTATGACCCTCCATCTACTATTACAAATGTGGACCCGGCTTGGTCCTGATAAACTAATAAATGTGGTCGGTTATTGACTACCGTATAGAAATAAATTATGTTTGATGAGAGTTAGAAGCTTCCAAGATTTAAAAAAAACCTTTAGGGAGATAATTAGAGCTTAAGTTGATTGATTTATAGTAATATAAGTCAAGCTTTAGACTAGAGGGTAGATTAAAAAAAAACAGACGCACTGGTGGATACGTGGACAAAGCATCAATCTTGTCTTGTATGGTTTGCCAGTAACCGGGGATCGAATCTGGCAACGTGCCTTCTTCGTCCCTATCCTTATTAGTGTAATTAATGTGCAAATATCCCGGAGAGGTGTTAAGACGTGGTGCACACAAAAAAGTAAATTATTCTTTAATAGGTGATACAACACCTTAGCATGTCCCAGGTTCGCTTCCCAGTATGGCCGAAAATTTATCATGGGTTAAATGTGAGTCTTACCCTTTAATAGTGGTAAATTAACGGCCAGGGACTGGATGTTGTGTCTGTCATAGTCTTAAGTTAAATTATAAGGCATATGCAAATATGACAGGCCTAGCAAGCTGGTAGCGGAAAATATATTGCTTTAGTAAAAAAACTTACCCGGACCATAGGCTGGAAATAATAATGGATGTAAAGTAAAATACTAATACAACAATTGTAGCAAACGTTTCAATAAAATAGATACCAACCCTCAAATGTATTTTTATAATCATTGCAAAAAGTAAATAGCAAACAACAAGAATTTTAAATTAAATTGAAACCGTTGGAGAATTCCAGAAAAAAATTTAACTGTTATAATGTTCGCTTATTTATATTTTATAAAAGTGTAGTACAAAATTCTCTGTATATGCAGGGCTGACTTTGATTTTAAGATACACATTATCTCTATTATCTTCGAGTTTAAGTTAATTTAGTAATATAATTGATTTTTACACAATATATTATCTCCTTATCAAATAAAAATGGTTTTAATTGATTATTTATTTATTTTATAACGCAATTTCACAGTTCATGAATAGGCCTACTTTTTTTTTTTATCGAGAGTGGCAGTATTTAACGAGAACTTCCTGGGCCAAATGATCAATTTATCACTATTTAAAACTAAATTAACTTTAGAACAGACAACATCCGATTCTACTGCATGGCCATGACCAACACTTCAATAAAGAGGATTATAATTTAAATCATAAATATGAATAATATTAATGAAGATTGGTTTACTTTGAATTCATATAAGCTACAGTTATTTTTAATGGCACCTAGGCTCGACAGCATTATATCCGTTTAAAATAATGCTATCAAACTGAAATAAGGATTTTATTTTCATATGCCCCCCCCCAATAAAACCCTCCATCCATTTTAAAGTAAATCAGATTGAACAAACACCAAACTGTACTGACCCTGGGGGAGAATGGACTCATCTGCTCGACAAAACAACCAAATTATTTGAAACCGGGGTATTGTGGGCGATAATATGGCCTGCGGCCGCTGACTGCTTGTGTCAGTGCTTGCGTGGATACACTGACTTTTATACGTGTAGTGTCGAGGCTCTAATTTGATTGCGTGCGTGACTGAGAATTTATAGCTTTGTGGGGAAAACTCGCAACGGGCCGATCGATGTTGGGGGGTCGTTTTGAAAGGGGGAGGGGGGAGACTGTGATCAATCTAAAGAGAGGCTGATCACTCCCTCCCTAGAGGTTACCAGCTGAAGTCGGGCTAGGGTTGGAAAGAGGGGGTAGGTTCACTTTGCAGCCAATTATTTTCAATTACGTAATCACTAACTAAAAAAAATAGTTGAAAAAACACAAAATCCATCGCTTTTTTCTATACCGACATGAAAAAGCTTCCATATTCGTAATGAAGTGAGTGTTTTGTGAAATATTATGTTCTTGAAGCGTGAAGCAAAGAGGGAAGATAGATCTAACGCTTCTATCCTTTTAACATTCACGAGAAATACAACCAGAGGAGAATAACTCCCGCTTGAAGTTGATCAGCTGGTCTGACCTTTCCAACTGAGCCCCGGCTTGAAGTTGATTAGCAAGTATGACCTCTTCAACTCAACTCATGCTTGAAGTTGATCAGCAGGTCTGACCTTTTCAATCCAACTCTTGCTTGAAGTTGATCAGAAGGTTTGAACTCTTCAATCCAACTCTTGCTTGAAGTTGATCAGCAGGTCTGACCTTTTCAACCCAACTCTTGCTTGAAGTTGATCAGAAGGTTTGAACTCTTCAACCCAACTCCTGCTTGAAGTTGATCAAAGGTTTGAACTCTTCAACCCAACTCCTGCTTGAAGTTGATCAGCAGTTCTGAGCTCTTCACACTCCTGCTTGACGTTGGTCAGCAGTTCTGACCTCTTCAGACTAGCTCCTGCTTGAAGTTGATTATCAGGTTTGAAATCTTCAACCCAACTTCTGCTTGAAGTTGATTATCAGGTTTGAACTCTTCAACCCAACTCCTGCTTGAAGTTGATTATCAGGTTTGAACTCTTCAACCCAACTCCTGCTTGAAGTTGATCAGCAGTTCTGAGCTCTTCACACTCCTGCTTGACGTTGGTCAGCAGTTCTGACCTCTTCAGACTAGCTCCTGCTTGAAGTTGATCAGCAGTTATGACCCCTTCAAACTAACTTCTGCTTGAAATGTATCAGTTCTGACCTCTTCAAAATAACTCCTGCCTGAAGTTGATTTGTAAGTTTGACCTTTGGGAATCAGTCTCTCAGTAGCTACTCTTGTATTATACACAGAGATAATTGAGCTATTATTGAGGGACGATGTACTTCCTGTGCTGGCAGACATTTCATTGGGTGAACCGGAACATCTCTCCTCCCCCCTCGTCCCTACTCAGCCCTACCTCCTCGACTAATGGCCCAAGCAACTTAAAATGTGGTGATTGCTTCAATCAAGGGGTTGTACCGGAAGTGTATACCCTTATCCCACTGTAACTACCCATCCTCGTGGCTTAGTGGTAAGGGAGGCTCACATAGTTCCATATGCACGAACTGTGGATATTTGAAACCTCTAAAATGTTGTAATGGATTTATTTGTATTGATCCATATATTCACCAAGCATGGCTGGTTACCAATCACACGTTCTTAAACTGTGGGTCACAACTATTCCGGTGGTCACTAAAAAGATTCTGGGGGTCGCAACAAACATGTAAATATGTTAAATTTTAATATAGAACTTTTGAGATTATAATATACTACATCCTTTCATTCTACATTTGTTTAATTTATTGCAGAGATAAACTTCATCCAAAATGATTACAGCAATATAATTTTAATAACCATTCGTATATTTGATTAATATGAGCTAATGGCTTCCATTGATTGAAAAAAGCAGTGGCTGAAACTGGATTTATCATATCAAAATGAACAATCTCATTCATATCATAAAAAATTTACGCTTATTACTTATTAACTATTATTTGTAACAGTTTTTCTAATTTTCTTATTTTTACCTGCACACCGCTATAGGCCTATAAAATTTGAAAAATAAAGAAAGTTTTCCTATAGTATTAAATATATTTGCACATGTGCGTTTTTTGAAAAATAAAAAAATAAATGTGTTCAATATGTATTTTTCATTTGATCCAAAACTTCTTAATAACTGACACTAAAGTATTTAAAAAAAACTCAACTTGACCCTATCGCATGGGGTCGCTAGTAATCTTGTATTATTAAAAAAGGTCGTGAATTAAAAAAAACTGTAGCCTTATTACTTATTGTTTATGACGTCATAAAAACTGACACTGCCCGATCTTGAAACTAGTGATATTTACCAGCCTCAACCCAGAATAAGGATTGATGGGATCATATTCTTAAAAGAAGGTAAGGGTCAGTGGGTTCTATTCTTGTACTTTTACTATAAAAGAGAGTATGAACAAATAAGTACTCACAAGATGTACCAGAAATAACTATAAACACTTCAAGCAAGCCTCTGTCCCAATGAGACCCTTTCCCCGACCTTGTCTGCCCTTTAGTTCCTCACCCTGAGCCCTTACCCTCGATCTTTACCAAACATGGGTAATACCGGAAAACAGCCCGAGGATACTCCCTGCTAACTCCCAACAAGACCGCCCAAGAGACGCGTGTTCATTGCCTAAACTGTCAACTTCCTTACAACCGAGCGCATTCCTTCTTGGGTTCATGTACTACTGTACGTGTGCGACATTTTCTTGCTCGCCTCTACAGAAACATATACAGATACTTCCATGTTAAAATACAGCAATTTGACCTGCTGAAAAACTACAAGACTCTCGAGTGGGGGGCAGAGAATCTACAACCTCGAGCGCTCATACTCCCCCCGCTCCCCCCTGCTGAGCCTCGGTTTCAACTGCCACTACTTGCGATGTAGGATGAACACTGGAGTTACAACTCGTTAATATAAATAGCTATTAAACTCTTTATTTAATAAGATGCTAGTAATTTGTAGGAAGTGAAATGTTTGTAGATAGTCAGTTAGTAAAATTGCATTAATTCTTAGGGGCACTGTTTCAATATCCGGTTTAGTAGAGCTTACATTTTAACTTCAGGATGAATACGTTTTTGGCTGTTTCGAAGTAAGGTTATCCTTCAAGTTTGACTAAAACTTCATATTAGGTTCCTTTATGTGAACTTACAAAATATATTTTTGAAACATTTTATAGACATTCTTTAGTACATAAATAGGAAAACCTAAAGACTTGTATAGAATTATCTCATTGAGCCTAACCTTGTTCCTCAGTCCTCACACACTACTTTGCAAATTATAACCATGATATAACAATTTGCATTTATTTTATGACGCGTCATGAGATAATTCTACTTTATCTTGAATTCATATTTTTGGCTAGGGGACATTATATAAACATACACAACGTTTGTTTGTTAAAAACTATCTATAGCAACCAATGCTTTATTTTGACCAAATCGATACTTTCCGAAGGTAGATCTCAATTTACCTCTTACTATCATATAAAACATTTTCTGTGTTCCCGAATATAATATTACTATTTTTTATAGTTCCATACGCGTTTTGACAGCTATGTGTTTTCTCATCCTTCTAAATGTGTGTGTTTTTATTATCAAATATTGATTTCTATTGGTTGCCAACCTATGCATGTTTATAAAAAAACTCCAAATCAACTAACTTCTCCTAAGAATCAATTGAAACAATCGCCTACATTTACCTGAAGCTTTAACTCAAATTTACTGCAAGCCTCAATTTATTGTAGTTAACTGGTACTTTAACTTGATATTGAAACATCAACCCTTAGAGAACTAAAGCAAAAGTATTAACCCTTTTATTCGCGTACCCCCAGGTATAATGTATCTTCAACTTTGTACACCCATGATGCATGATGCAAGGTTTTATATACATAATCTATAATCTACATCTAGGAAGAAAGAGGAAGAGAGAGAGAAAATATGGTGTGTTTCCCCGATTGCATGTCCTTACGTCCGAGTATCTTGTGGCCAAACCTAAATCCGGTCCTGATAATTCAAGGTTTATCATGAAAACATATATTTTTTAAATTTTACATACCTCTTAGATGTATCCCCAGGGGTACGTGTAACCCAGGTTGAAAACCACGAGTCTAAATATTTGTAAAATAACGAATAACTTATTAATTTTTATATTGGGAAATATAGAATACGAGCAGAAATAAAAACATGCAGACAATGCGGACATTAAACCTCCAAGTAATGTGGACTGGCCTGGTGAAATTACAAATTCCAAGTATAAAGGGTTCCCCCCCCCTTCCACCTTCTTCGTAATTGTTTCAATCACCCCTCTCCTCTCTCTCTCTCTTCTTCTCATCCCCAAGAAACAACTAAACCAAGGGGCGTCAGTTTGAGATTGACTGAGAGAAACAAACAGCCTCAGGGTTCTATAAACACTATTCACTTCAATATTTAAATTAATTCAAGAGTTGCTGAGAAACGAACCACAATACTTTCATTTCACATGGTCCAAGGGTTATACTTTCATTATACTAAATTTTAGGGTCATGAGGAGGTCAAAGTTTGTATCTTGGCCGGGTACACTAGGAGTGGCTATCCATTTGGAATGTACAGTTTAAACTTTCCTAATCTCAACAATAATGTGGTTGCACTTCCTCTAAACAGGGGGTTTTCAACCTGCACTACCACTAATCCTCTTTCCACGACGAGCGCGCACACACACACACACACACACAAACACACATACACCCCAACCCTTCAAGGCCACGCGGCTCTCGTCCAGGTGATGCAAGTGCAACAAATCTACTACACATGACAACTGGTCTCAATCACCGTCTGATGGGCCTACTGTTTCAAATTGAATGCAGCGGAATAAAGCTTCATAGTTGTCAAAACCAGTGATAATCTCAAACAATTTTACATCCATGTTTGTATCCCGCGTGACATATGCAACAAGTCTACTGCCAATGCAACATCACCTCATAATAATAATAGTAATAATAATAATAATTTGTAAGGCCTAGAAATTCTCACCAAGTACTGAGCTATTGTGCTGAGTACGACTGTTCATACTCTTATGAGTACTCGCACTCTAATCACTCTCAATCAAAACATGACCTCTTAGTCTCAAATATCTCCCCCCCCTCCCCCACCTTTACCCTGGAGAATGGAGACCAACAGAATTGAAAGCTAGTTTTTGTGTAATTTTCTCATTTCAACGAGTGCTTTGCTCCGTTACTTTTTGTGTGTTTTAGGGGGAGGGGGGGTGATAGAATTTATTTGGAGCCAGGGAATTAAAACAACTGAAACGGAAGACGCGATCCAATGTTTCATTGACATGTGCACCTTTTAGCCGTAATAGCAATTCTAAAAGTAGTTCTACCCACGAACAATGAACAATGGTTAAAAAAAAACTGTCGTAGAATTTTGTTTGTTTGATTCGTTTTGAGGAGTGTCAACGGAGGACGCCCTTTTATGTCGTCATATTGGGTGATTTAGAGAGATACTGGATGGTACTCTGCCCAAAGTTGAGCAATCTTCTTTTTCCTGATCATTAGACCTAAGTAACACCTTGATCTTATAGTTACCATAATTTTGGTGGGTTTATTTGGTTGTGGATCAAGTGATGATTTAGAGCAGTATAATAAGTATAGTAATAATATAGTAATAATAATAATATTTAGCACCGCGTCTTACTACCCGTTCGGGTTATACGCTTAAGTACTAATTACGCTAATGGGTTAGGAATAGGGAGGGTTGAATTTAGAGGAAGTGAACCCGAATTTGCGTGGAAGGAGAATGGAAAACCATTTAGTAAAAACCACCCCCAGTTCACCCGACCGAGATTCGAATCTCGATCTCCCCGTCCTCGGCGGTCGAGCTCAACACGACTAGCGCGTTAGCCAACTACGCCACCGAGGCGGGTAATAATATAGTAAAATAATTATTATGTCAGTTATACTTGTATTTAAGAAATGCATATTCATATTACATTTAGTTTGTTTTTTCTAATAATTAATTTTATTGCTAAACAATTATCACAAAAAAATTACTTTGGTTCATTCATGAGCCAAACAAATCTATGTTCGTGGGAGAGTCACACAAGCCCCATACATCTCAATTACTTGTTAGTTACATTTATGTATTTACTTGTTTGTTTGTCTGTTTGTTCGTTGGTGTGCTCTTGTGTAAATTGAACAAGTCATAAAAAATAAATAAATAAGAACTGTTTGTGAAATAAAGACTATCATCTATATTTGACCCGAATTAGGCCTGCTAAGTAAATTTGGGCTTGTCCCTCAATCCCTGTACCTTGCCAGCCTTTCATACAGAACAAAATAATTGGCATGGTCCGTTAGCTATAAGAGGCTGAGAACTACTGAATTAGTGGAACCTTTATTTAATCGTAGGTGATGTATTTATTGATTATTGTGTGTATGTCCTACATTTCTGCCGGAAGGTACAGTACTTGCCCTAGGTCCTGTAAGTCCAGTGTTTAGAAAGTGCACGTTAACTACTCCAAGCTCTTTGTGTGTCCAATGTGTGTGGAGGTACTTGTTGCCCTAGGTCCTGTAAGTCCAGTGTTTAGAAAGTGCACGTTAACTACTCCAAGCTCTTTGTGTGTCCAATGTGTGTGGAGGTACTTGTTGCCCTAGGTCTTGTAAGTCCACCGTTTAGAGAGTGAACGTTAACTACTCTAAGCTCTTTGTGTGTCCAATGTGTGTCTGGAGGTACTTGTTGCCCTAGGTCCTGTAAGTCCAGTGTTTAGAAAGTGAACGTTAACTACTCCAAGCTCTTTGTGTATCCAATGTGTTGTCTGGAGGTACTTGTTGCCCTAGGTCCTGTAAGTCCACCGTTTAGAAAGTGCACGTTAACTACTCCAAGCTCTTTGTGTGTCCAATGTGTGTCTGGAGGTACTTGTTGCCCTAGGTCCTGTAAGTCCACTGTTTAGAAAGTGCACATTAACTACTCCAAGCTCTTTGTGTGTCCAATGTGTGTCTGGAGGTACTTGTTGCCCTAGGTCCTGTAAGTCCAGTGTTTAGAAAGTGAACGTTAACTACTCCAAGCTCTTTGTGTGTCCAATGTGTGTGGAGGTACTTGTTGCCCTAGGTCATGTAAGTCCACCGTTTAGAAAGTGCACGTTAACTACTCCAAGCTCTTTGTGTGTCCAATGTGTGTGGAGGTACTTGTTGCCCTAGGTCATGTAAGTCCACCGTTTAGAAAGTGCACGTTAACTACTCCAAGCTCTTTGTGTATCCAATGTGTGTCTGGAGGTACTTGTTGCCCTAGGTCCTGTAAGTCCAGTGTTTAGAAAGTGAACGTTAACTACTCCAAGCTCTTTGTGTATCCAATGTGTGTCTGGAGGTACTTGTTGCCCTAGGTCCTGTAAGTCCACCGTTTAGAGAGTGAACGTTAACTACTCTAAGCTCTTTGTGTGTCCAATGTGTGTCTGGAGGTACTTGTTGCCCTAGGTCCTGTAAGTCCACCGTTTAGAAAGTGAACGTTAACTACTCCAAGCTCTTTGTGTGTCCAATGTGTGTCTGGAGGTACTTGTTGCCCTAGGTCCTGTAAGTCCAGTGTTTAGAGAGTGCACGTTAACTACTCCAAGCTCTTTGTGTGTCCAATGTGTGTGGAGGTACTTGTTGCCCTAGGTCTTGTAAGTCCACCGTTTAGAAAGTGAACGTTAACTACTCCAAGCTCTTTGTGTGTCCAATGTGTGTCTGGAGGTACTTGTTGCCCTAGGTCCTGTAAGTCCACTGTTTAGAAAGTGCACATTAACTACTCCAAGCTCTTTGTGTGTCCAATGTGTGTCTGGAGGTACTTGTTGCCCTAGGTCCTGTAAGTCCAGAGTTTAGAGAGTGCACGTTAACTACTCCAAGCTCTTTGTGTGTCCAATGTGTGTCTGGAGGTACTTGTTGCCCTAGGTCCTGTAAGTCCAGTGTTTAGAGAGTGCACGTTAACTACTCCAAGCTCTTTGTGTGTCCAATGTGTGTCTGGAGGTACTTGTTGCCCTAGGTCCTGTAAGTCCACCGTTTAGAGAGTGCACGTTAACTACTCCAAGCTCTTTGTGTGTCCAATGTGTGTCTGGAGGTACTTGTTGCCCTAGGTCCTGTAAGTCCAGTGTTTAGAGAGTGCACGTTAACTACTCCAAGCTCTTTGTGTGTCCAATGTGTGTGGAGGTACTTGTTGCCCTAGGTCTTGTAAGTCCACCGTTTAGAAAGTGAACGTTAACTACTCCAAGCTCTTTGTGTGTCCAATGTGTGTCTGGAGGTACTTGTTGCCCTAGGTCCTGTAAGTCCACTGTTTAGAAAGTGCACATTAACTACTCCAAGCTCTTTGTGTGTCCAATGTGTGTCTGGAGGTACATGTTGCCCTAGGTCCTGTAAGTCCAGAGTTTAGAGAGTGCACGTTAACTACTCCAAGCTCTTTGTGTGTCCAATGTGTGTCTGGAGGTACTTGTTGCCCTAGGTCCTGTAAGTCCAGAGTTTAGAGAGTGCACGTTAACTACTCCAAGCTCTTTGTGTGTCCAATGTGTGTCTGGAGGTACTTGTTGCCCTAGGTCCTGTAAGTCCAGTGTTTAGAGAGTGCACGTTAACTACTCCAAGCTCTTTGTGTGTCCAATGTGTGTGGAGGTACTTGTTGCCCTAGGTCTTGTAAGTCCACCGTTTAGAAAGTGAACGTTAACTACTCCAAGCTCTTTGTGTGTCCAATGTGTGTCTGGAGGTACTTGTTGCCCTAGGTCCTGTAAGTCCACTGTTTAGAAAGTGCACATTAACTACTCCAAGCTCTTTGTGTGTCCAATGTGTGTCTGGAGGTACATGTTGCCCTAGGTCCTGTAAGTCCAGAGTTTAGAGAGTGCACGTTAACTACTCCAAGCTCTTTGTGTGTCCAATGTGTGTGGAGGTACTTGTTGCCCTAGGTCTTGTAAGTCCACCGTTTAGAAAGTGAACGTTAACTACTCAAGCTCTTTGTGTGTCCAATGTGTGTCTGGAGGTACTTGTTGCCCTAGGTCCTGTAAGTCCACTGTTTAGAAAGTGCACATTAACTACTCCAAGCTCTTTGTGTGTCCAATGTGTGTCTGGAGGTACATGTTGCCCTAGGTCCTGTAAGTCCAGAGTTTAGAGAGTGCACGTTAACTACTCCAAGCTCTTTGTGTGTCCAATGTGTGTCTGGAGGTACTTGTTGCCCTAGGTCCTGTAAGTCCAGAGTTTAGAGAGTGCACGTTAACTACTCCAAGCTCTTTGTGTGTCCAATGTGTGTCTGGAGGTACTTGTTGCCCTAGGTCCTGTAAGTCCAGTGTTTAGAGAGTGCACGTTAACTACTCCAAGCTCTTTGTGTGTCCAATGTGTGTGGAGGTACTTGTTGCCCTAGGTCTTGTAAGTCCACCGTTTAGAAAGTGAACGTTAACTACTCCAAGCTCTTTGTGTGTCCAATGTGTGTCTGGAGGTACTTGTTGCCCTAGGTCCTGTAAGTCCACTGTTTAGAAAGTGCACATTAACTACTCCAAGCTCTTTGTGTGTCCAATGTGTGTCTGGAGGTACATGTTGCCCTAGGTCCTGTAAGTCCAGAGTTTAGAGAGTGCACGTTAACTACTCCAAGCTCTTTGTGTGTCCAATGTGTGTCTGGAGGTACTTGTTGCCCTAGGTCCTGTAAGTCCAGTGTTTAGAGAGTGCACGTTAACTACTCCAAGCTCTTTGTGTGTCCAATGTGTGTCTGGAGGTACTTGTTGCCCTAGGTCCTGTAAGTCCACCGTTTAGAGAGTGCACGTTAACTACTCCAAGCTCTTTGTGTGTCCAATGTGTGTCTGGAGGTACTTGTTGCCCTAGGTCCTGTAAGTCCAGTGTTTAGAGAGTGCACGTTAACTACTCCAAGCTCTTTGTGTGTCCAATGTGTGTGGAGGTACTTGTTGCCCTAGGTCTTGTAAGTCCACCGTTTAGAAAGTGAACGTTAACTACTCCAAGCTCTTTGTGTGTCCAATGTGTGTCTGGAGGTACTTGTTGCCCTAGGTCCTGTAAGTCCACTGTTTAGAAAGTGCACATTAACTACTCCAAGCTCTTTGTGTGTCCAATGTGTGTCTGGAGGTACATGTTGCCCTAGGTCCTGTAAGTCCAGAGTTTAGAGAGTGCACGTTAACTACTCCAAGCTCTTTGTGTGTCCAATGTGTGTCTGGAGGTACTTGTTGCCCTAGGTCCTGTAAGTCCAGTGTTTAGAGAGTGCACGTTAACTACTCCAAGCTCTTTGTGTGTCCAATGTGTGTCTGGAGGTACTTGTTGCCCTAGGTCCTGTAAGTCCAGTGTTTAGAGAGTGCACGTTAACTACTCCAAGCTCTTTGTGTGTCCAATGTGTGTGGAGGTACTTGTTGCCCTAGGTCTTGTAAGTCCACCGTTTAGAAAGTGAACGTTAACTACTCCAAGCTCTTTGTGTGTCCAATGTGTGTCTGGAGGTACTTGTTGCCCTAGGTCCTGTAAGTCCACTGTTTAGAAAGTGCACATTAACTACTCCAAGCTCTTTGTGTGTCCAATGTGTGTCTGGAGGTACATGTTGCCCTAGGTCCTGTAAGTCCAGAGTTTAGAGAGTGCACGTTAACTACTCCAAGCTCTTTGTGTGTCCAATGTGTGTCTGGAGGTACTTGTTGCCCTAGGTCCTGTAAGTCCAGTGTTTAGAGAGTGCACGTTAACTACTCCAAGCTCTTTGTGTGTCCAATGTGTGTCTGGAGGTACTTGTTGCCCTAGGTCCTGTAAGTCCACCGTTTAGAGAGTGCACGTTAACTACTCCAAGCTCTTTGTGTGTCCAATGTGTGTCTGGAGGTACTTGTTGCCCTAGGTCCTGTAAGTCCAGTGTTTAGAGAGTGCACGTTAACTACTCCAAGCTCTTTGTGTGTCCAATGTGTGTCTGGAGGTACTTGTTGCCCTAGGTCCTGTAAGTCCAGTGTTTAGAGAGTGCACGTTAACTACTCCAAGCTCTTTGTGTGTCCAATGTGTGTCTGAAGGTACTTGTTGCCCTAGGTCCTGTAAGTCCACCGTTTAGAGAGTGCACGTTAACTACTCCAAGCTCTTTGTGTGTCCAATGTGTGTCTGGAGATACTTTTTGCCCTAGGTCCTGTAAGTCCAGTGTTTAGAAAGTGCACATTAACTACTCCAAGCTCTTTGTGTGTCCAATGTGTGTCTGGAGGTACTTGTTGCCCTAGGTCCTGTAAGTACAGTGTTTAGAAAGTGAACGTTAACCCACCAAGCTTTTTGCAGCGCTGCCAGAGATGTCGATTTTTCTATACATACTCCAGCAGGTCGTCTCTTTCATCCCAGTTTAACCGCGCGATAATATTAGTCCCAATTTCCTTTCCTCTCGTGTTTATCACATTTTGTTCCTCTGTTACAGTAGAAAAACGAAATATTCCCATCTGTCGCACAGGCTTAAGAAAATAAAAAAACCCACAAAGAAACCTGATGAAACCGCGAAGGCGTAAAGCACAAATTGGCGGATAAAAATATATATTTGAGGGAACACATTTCCACATTTAAAAGAAAGCGAGAGAGAATATATACATATTGGAAGGCTTAGAGTTTTCTAAAAAGTGGAGCGTGTAAAATGGAAGAAGAGGATAAAAATAAATGTTTGAGATAGGAAAATAAATGATAAAGCAACTGCAAGAGTGAGAAAAAAAATTGGCAATACAAATGGTGGCTCCCGCGAATTCTTTTGGTTTTAATTGGTTCGGGAGGAAATTGGTTGAATGTTCACTTGATTTCTTTTCTTTCCCTTCCTCGGTTCCACAGATCTTCAAGACGGTTTTGTGTCCTTGATCCTTTCCTATAAACTCCCTTTTACCTTCCACTTTCCCTTCTCCTTATTTATCTCACCTCTTCCCCTCCCAACTTACCGTGATCCCAACAGGACCCTTCAGACTTCGCTTTTCCACCAATCCGCATCTCTCCCAGGACTGCGGAATACTACATACCTTCTTGTAACATTTGTATTTAATTTTTTTTAGTAAGTTTTAATTCTAAAAGGGAGTTGTGTAAATAGCTATACATCTTAATGTTCTTCCGGGACATCAGTACCTTGCATTAACCTGACGGCACAGGATGAGAATGACACAGATAAAGTAAATGCTTCAGAATAATCTTGGCGAGAGTATTAAAAACCATACAGCGTAAATAAAAACCCACCTTTAGTGCTTACGGCATGGGTTCAAATCCAGATCTGCCAGATCTCATTCGAACACGTTAGCACTGAGATAGCTTTTCTAGTTTTTCTGTACTTGATGGGTTCATTCCATGCATTCTCCTTGCAGGGAATACATACAAAGATGCTTTCAGAAACTTTATAAGATCTACTAACAGATAACTATTAACTATCACAGATAACTTAACTGTTTACTATAACAGATAGCTATTTCTAATCACAGATAACTGTTTATTATCACAGATAATTATTTACTAATCACAAATAGCTATTTACTAACCACGGATAACTATTTACTAATACAGATAGCTGTTTCTAATCACAGATAACTGTTTACTATCACGGATAATTATTTACTACCACAAATAGCTATTTACTATACCTACAGTTCCTTGAGAACTATTTACTAGCTCTCAGTTAATCTGTACATTAGCTTCACGGGCAGAACCAGCTCACTCCTGTGGGAAATCAGGGAAGATTTCATTTCGGGGCCAGTTTACCTGGTTTCGGGGACATTTCAGTGGGCATAGGCCTAGCGAGATGTCGTTTGATTTCCCGAGAGAGACTTCCGACTGCTCTCCATTAAAATAGGATCGTTACAAGATAAGAGATAAACACCTTCTAAAACAACAAACCCTTTTAATATAATCTTATTTACGACTTGCCGGTATGAACGGGTGGCTACCAGTAAAACAAGGGGGCTCCAGGCTGGTGGACTATGGTTCCAGGCCGGGGGGTGCCTTGCTGGGGGACTCTGGTTCCAGGCCAGGGAGTTCCTTGCTGGGGGACTCTGGTTCCAGGCCAGGGATTTCCTTGCTGGGGGACTCTGGTTCCAGGCCAGGGGGTGCCTTGCTGGGGGACTCTGGTTCCAGGCTAGGGAGTGCCTTGCTGGGGGACTCTGGTTCCAGGCCAGGGAGTTCCTTGCTGGGGACTCTGGTTCCAGGCCAGGATTTCCTTGCTGGGGACTCTGGTTCCAGGCTAGGAGTTCCTTGCTGGGACTCTGTTCCAGGCCAGGATTTCCTTGCTGGGGACTCTGGTTCCAGGCTAGGGGTGCCTTGCTGGGAACTTGGTTCCAGGCCAGGGGTGCCTTGCTGGGGACTCTGGTTCCAGGCCAGGGAGTTCCTGCTGGGGGACTCTGGTCCAGGCCAGGGGTTCCTTGCTGGGGACTCTGGTTCCAGGCCAGGGGTGCTTTTGCTGTGGGGATTGTTCAGGCCAGGGGGTGCCTTGCTGGGGACTCTGGTTCCAGGCCAGGGAGTTCCTTGCTGGGGACTCTGGTTAGGCTAGGGGTGCCTTGCTGGGGGACTCTTTCCAGGCCCGTGGTGCCTTGCTGGGGGACTCTGGTTCCAGGCCAGGGTTCTTGCGGGGGACTCTGGTACAAGCCAGGGGGTGCCTTCTGGGGACTCTGGTTCCAGGCAGGGGGGCCTTGCTGGGGGACTCTGGTTCCAGGCCAGGGGTGCCTTGCTGGGGGACTCTGGTTCCAGGCCAGGGGGTGCCTTGCTGGGGGACTCTGGTTCCAGGCCAGGGGGTGCCTTGCTGGGGGACTCTGGTTCCAGGCCAGGGATTTCCTTGCTGGGGGACTCTGGTTCCAGGCCAGGGGGGGCCTTGCTGGGGGACTCTGGTTCCAGGCCAGGGGGTGCCTTGCTGGGGGACTCTGGTTCCAGGCTGGGAATTCTGACTCGATCCTAGCAATGTGTCAACAGTCTTGTGTGTGTACGATGGATGCTGGTGGTGTTCAGATACAGTCCTCAGGTGTTTAAAAAGTACACTGCCAAACCACAATAAATTTCAAACTTAAAAGAAATGACATCTTTAAAATAGTTATCACAGTTCCCACTACAACCCATAGCTTGTCGGCGTCATTTTGGATCATATTTTCTTCAGATGAGATATGTGCTTGTGAAATGTTTTCTTCTCGAAGACAATAAGCTCTCGCTCCTAGCTCCTCGCTACTCGCTCCGTCACAGTCCTCCCTCGTATTTTCTCCCCTATTCACAACCAGGAACATGTCCACTCTCCACCACAAGGAACTGCAGACTATCCATGACACAAAGCAATAATGTTTGCTAGGGAATGTTATGAGTTATTACCAGCACGTTTTTAATCTTCATTGCAAGCAAATGTGCATTATCTGCCTGGGTAGCACACGACAAAGAGTTATAATTTATTCAAGGGAAAATTCTTGCCCACAGTTTTGTGCTGTACACGAAACTAATTTGTTTGACCTTTTAATTGTAGCATATTTTTAAAACAAAATAAAACATAGTCCCCTTCAGTGAGTCATATTATGCTAGTTGGAATTATTGTGAATATGATATTTATTGTAATTACTAGTAGACCGTGTATTGATTTAAATTAATAATGCTTATCCATTATTTATTGCATGTAAATAAAGACCTTGCTAGTTCCCGTGGCGCGCACAGAGCCTCAGTGCGAATAGTAACTTGACTGACAATGTATCCCTCTCCTCTCACCCTTAGTCTAAAACCTGACTCTAGTTCCCCTGGAAGGAGTTAGTCCGTGGGGGGTCGCTGAACTGATTGAATGCCACGCTCACAAAGACTCAGCTTTGTGTTCTTTTTGGCTTTACCTTTACACTTTATCTAGTTACGCCGCCGTTTCCTTGTTCCCTTTATTCTGCCTGTATTTACCTTTCTATTTGTGCTTTATCTCTGGTATCATTCTACTCTTTGAATACCATTTCCTCCCTTTGTGTTTCTCATACATTGTCTCATACTCCGCGCTTTCGTTTGTTTCCGTGTATAGGAAACCTCAAGTCTAGGTCCTATGGTTTCATCCCATGTTCAAAGATTATGTGATTAGTATGCCTAGACTGTCACTTTTTAGGTTAAGTTTATTTCCAGAGCGAGTGATGAAATAATCGTGTGCTTTAAATTACAATTAAAACTGCTAAGTAATTCCTAATTACGTGATCGACTAATTGAATTGGTCTCCAACGTCTTAGAGCTTAGTGTCCCAGAAGTAAGTTTCTCCCAAATGTTCAGCCTCCTCCCCTCTCTTCCCCCCTACATGTCAGTCTCCCCAGTGAAATGGAAGTCTTGAGAGTGAGGAACAATGCTCGGACAGAAGTAGTTCCTCCTCCCGCACATGGAATCAATAAACTCGGCCGGAATCTTGAAACCTTTCTTGTGTTCTCACCATCTCCCCCTTCTAGATATAGTTTGGAGGTTGTCAATAGATGGAGCCGTCCGTGTCTGTTTAATGTCAGACTAAAGTTCCCTTATCTCACCCTAGTGGTTAACCACCAAACGTCTTCTTCTCCGCGCTCTTTATTTCCTCTTGTTGCGGGCTTTCTTTCATTTGGTTTCTCTTGTTGTAAACTAACGCCAACGTGTGGATATTCCTTCACTCAGGGCTAAGCCCGAGATGAGCGTCCCTCGTCCAAGTCAGTCGGGCTCACAAGGACCCCGGTCAGCGAACCTCTCTTGCATGCTTAAAGTTATATCCCCCGTAGTTTGTCCAGCAATATAAAGATTTATTTTTATTCGCGTAAAACCTAGTGATATCTCTAGCTAAATAAAACGTATACTCCGTTGACCCTAAACTAAGCAGTCTTACCTTGATGGATTATAATATGGCCCTGTCTCATCAACTTCGTCATTGTGGAACTGTGCAAAGGTTGCTTGCTAGCTTAAGGGTGAACGAAAGCTACATATATGTACACACACACACACACACACAACACACACACACACAGAGAGAGATAGATATATATATCTGTGTGTGTGTGTATTTTCCCTCGATATCCAAGTAACTCTTAATACGTATTAAATGAAGTCAAAGCGTATTTCTTCTTTTATTTTAAAACTCAATGGTATAAAAAAAAATTGACCACTTTTATTGTTTTCTCTTCTTTTACTCCATTCCATTATTTTAGATTCTCCCCTACCCCTACATTCTCCTCATGCGCCCACATCCCATCGTAACACATCCATACCACGTGAATTCTTCGTCTTCTTTTTCTATAAAAATGTAATTTGAGAATCCACGCGTTACTTTTATATATATATAAAAAAAACTTTTGTAAAAAAATACCCCTGGGGACATTTGTGAGGTTCCCCACCCCGCTTATTCCCGCGCTTCGGTCCTGGGTTTCATTGTTCGATTATCAACATCTTCAAAGCGACTCTAACTTATATCAGTTTGAACGTAATTAGTTTTTAGTCTATGCTAGGAGCGTACCCAAATTACGCATAATTTTCATGACTATATTTTACTGATGTTAAGTACAAAGTGAAATAGGAATGTATTCTTACTTTATTTTGATGTGTGTGTATATATTATATATATATATATATATATATATATATTATATAAAAATATATATCACTAGTCAATATTAGTGCAAAAGTGTACTAACTACAGATTAATTATATTAATATTTCTTTATAGGCCTACCAAACATGCACCCGCCGTTAAAAGAATATGCATTTATTTGATTTTTATAATTTAAAAAATAAAGTATTTTATTTAGTCAAACGCACAAAGATAGGTTGGTTTTTTTCATGCATTTTTTTTCTAGCCGCCTGGGTCACCCGCAACAAAGTGTAGTCCAATTTTTATAGAAAATTCAAATTTTTTTTGTGTTCACATTAATAATATTACACTCTATTATTCGTTTTATTTTACGGGTATTGATAGTATATATCAAAAGTGACAGCTGAAAATACCTTGACCAAACGTACGAATACATGAGAGTAGTCTAGTAGCTTTCCTAGTTGTCAGATAAGGGTACGGCCAGACTGGAGCACGCTCGAACCGGTACAGTCTAGTTTACAGGCGCTAGGCAATATTATTGTATGTTGGTTCATTGAGTGAATGCTAGGAAAACTTCTCATTTTGACATTTTTATTAATATTGATAGGTTTAGTACACTTGCTACTAACGGCCTAATTTAATTGGTAAGATCATAAACCATACCTATATATATATATATATATATATATATATATATGATATGTTAAAATACTTCAATATCATAATCAAAGTAGGCCTTTACAAATAAGAATCACCCTTAGTGCGGATAGAGGATGGGAGAACCACAACAATAAATCACTAGTCAAAAACCACCCTAAGTTCACCGAGCCAATATTCGAACCTTTGCCTCCTCGTCAACAACTATTGAGAGCTAGCTGGTAATCACGCGCTCGCTCGCCAGTTTGTCCATGTAGTCCCGCGCTCGCACGCTTGTCCGTCTGGCCGAAACCTAAGGCTCTTCCTATGAAAATTAGACTTCAATTGTAAGCATTCTTAGGAAACTTATCTCGGCAATTCTTCTGAATCGTTATGAGAAAAGTATTCACTCGCAAAACGATTTGGTATTAAATGATAATCATATAAGATGTCAAATCTTGGGACACGAGTGAATACCGCGGGACAAGACAATCTTGTGTACCATATATTCGACAGCCCTGCTCTAAGATAGCTCGGAGATAACAATGCAAGCTGTATGAGACTTGTCATTATTTCAGCGGCAGCAGGTCTGCATGCTTCTATAGGCAAGGATGGGGAACATGCGATGTGGCCTTTGTGATGTCCGGTGCGGCCTTTTCGCATATTCTAGCAATTATATCCTTCAGCGTTTATAAATTATACATTTTCAAACTCAAATTGTATTCCTTCCTACAATATAATAAAACAAAGTGTCTACAAACTGTTTTGTTTGTGGAGCTCCATTCTTGAGTGATTTTTTACTAGATTTTGTAATCCTTAATACATGTGATATAATAATTTTAAGCATATATATCTATGGTTGAATTTTAAAATAAGCCAAGATTCATGGAGAGCAAACTCGAGAAACAGTGAAAAAATTGTTTCGTTCAAATATTTTATAATTTTAAATATATATATATTTATATTTATATATATATATTTATATATATTATTAATTTATATATATTTATATATATTTATATATATTTATATATATTTATATATATTATATATATATTATAATAATATTTATATATATTTAAACGTTCTTCTTTGAATATATATACAAAACGAATTGAAACTTGTCTTGTTGAATAAAATGGGAATAAAAGGCTTAAAAAATCTCTCCTTTATTGGTTCCTAAAAATACATTACCTACTATTTAGGTAAGGTTCGTATTTATAATTTAGCATAAATTACTATACATGAGGAAGTGGCCCTATGTGGAATCCATGAAGTGTCAGAAGGTTCCCCACCCCTGGTATAGCCCATCTACGTTGGGAATGTATGTAAGTGAAAGTAGTTATCAGAAGGTTCTTTGTTACAAACACTGGCTGAAAGTAACTAACCTCAACAAATTTGAAAATAATTATTATTCGCTTAGTAATACGATATTATCAATAAAAAGTGTTATCAAACTATTCTTATAATACTTCCAACCAATGTTTACTATAATAAAAATGTTGATAGTTGTCAGATACCAGCGCTCCCAACGTAGATGAGCTATAGGTTGCATCTGGTATTGAATCAAGTAGAAATAATTCATCATCTGCCAGTAGACAGACTTTTAACAACGAGTCCCCTAAATTTCAGTGGCCGGGTCATTTATTTATATCTAGGTCATCCACGTATGCCCACACATTTTAAAACTCGTTACATAATTGAACTTTTTGTTAATGAATCCTCCCCCAGTCGAAAAAATTAACACAAATTACTTTCAAATGTATGTTCAATTTAAAACGTTTCAGCTTTGTAATTATCAATGCAAACGATCTCACTCTTTAATTTAGTTAATTATTGAAAGCGAAAAGTTTTTTTCAGCCAAGCAAGTCGTTAACAGGTCGCGTTTGCTGATGTCAAAAATATAAATAATCACTGCTACAACCAATTACTAAACTGTGAAACTTGATTGGTCATCCATCTCCTAGCCTATTTACCAATAGGATCAACACACAAAAAAAAATATATTAGTGTCCCTGAATAAAACGGGTATCTCACAAAATTAATAATTATCTCTGGAATTGTTTTAATCTTTGTAGTTTAGATTAATATGTCGGGAAATCTAACTAAGTTTTGTTAGTACTCCTATTTTAACTTTGTAGCTAGATCTATATTAATACTACCAATGTAATTGTGTTATTATTTTCTAATATATGTGATCGGTGGAGGTTGAACCCCAAATTTTGGTCACAACAGACAGGAATCGAACCCGATTCCATTCCATGTTGTCTGTGTTACTGATCCGCGCTGCTCCCCCTATGTACCGTAGAGGGAAAGAAGGAATTCGTTGCAGGTATTTTAGAATGGGGGGGGGGGGGGCGCCTCAGCCCATAAATCACTAGTCATGTACTTAACACCGACGAGAATATCCGTAGTGGGTTTAACTCGGGGGAGGGTTATTGCGAGAGGTTTAAAGCACTGCAGGGGTGTCCATATTGGTGCCATAAAAACAGTCCTTGTATCAAGACACAGCACAATAGTCAAGTTTAACACTATAGAACAGCCTTTATGAATGTTCGCACTTGCCAGGAGTCAAACTGGGAGAAATGACACTAGGTCAACCATAGAGTATCGCATTTCAATTCATTCACAGGACTGTGCGCCCACCATGCTAGACCGTGTCCGTGAGAAATCACTTTTGAAACAATCCAAGACGACACAGTCCTGTGAGCTGGAATCAAACAACGGTCCTTCAAGGTCGCTCACATGGTAATTACCTGTTTGAGATTGTTTCCAACACGACACAGCCAGGACATAGTCCTGTGAGTGTGAATCTAACCTTATAGTCCTTGTTTAAAAGATGGAATACAACTTTAACAAGGCTAGATGTGTTGGGAAATACATGAATCATCTGTATCTGCAGAGATACTGAGTACAGATGCTAGGAAACTTGGCTAGTACTCGAGCCGAGTATTTATATGTGTTCTTGGACATCACGTGATGCTTGGTGAGAAATCTCTTTGAAGTCCAACCCTCCAGCTCAGTCAACAGCGCGTGTTACTAGTATTATAAAGGCCGAGATAGATTCCTGGTAGGGACAAACAGTTATCATTTTAAGTCGGGGTTGGTTTCCTTTAATTTAATTGTAGATTAATGTCCAGGTTTCTTGCTATGCTTGTCTTAAAATATTTCAGGTTAAGTTTCCAACTTTACACACCTTGTATACTCCTATGTTTGTATTGAAAAACTCAGCAATATGGTCATGTCACAGTGCACTGATAAATAAGAGAGAAGAATCAGAAAAAATTTCCTTCATTAAATATGGTTCAAACATATTCGTATTTTGATTTTAATTATAAATTTATAATCCACCCCGATTTGTTAAGCCCCCTGCCATTTCCATCTTTATTAGCAAATGATTTAACACGCTCCCTACTCACTATCAAATGCTAGCTATTTACATATAGATAAAAAAAAATCTTATATTAAGATAAAACTGTCAGAATTGGAATCATAGCTGTACTTTGTATTTGGGTACAATGCTTATAAAAACACACCGTGAGAGAATATAGCAGAGTAATACTTCTAAATTGGGTGTGCGATGGACTGCGGTGTGAAATCACCAGGAGCAATTTAAATAAATCGAGGTTTATAAATAAACGCCGTTGGATAGCATAGAAAGGCAATACTTCTAGCATAGCTGTGCAACGGGTTGCGATGTAGAATTACCAGGGGCAATGGAAGGAAATAAAGGCACTTTTACAAATAAACGCCGTTGGATAAAACAGTAGTACAACACTTCTAGCATGAATGTGCAACGGCTAATAGAAATAAATGCAAATTTACAAATAAACACCGTTGGATAAAATAAGGGTAATATTTCGAACATAAATGTGCAACGCCTTGCGGTGTCAAATTACAAGGGGCAATGGAAATAAATGCAGTTTTACAAAGAAATGCCGTTGGATAAAATAGCAGGGCAATAATAATGTGCAACGGATTGTGATATCGAATCCCCAGGGGCAATGAAAATGAATGTGGTTTTACAAAGAAACGCCTTTGGATAAAATAGAAGGGCAATGCTTCTAACATGAGTGTGCAGCGGATTGCGGCATTGAATTACCAGGGGCAATGACATACATTTACCTTCGAGAGATTATGGTTCAGATCTCGATGAATTTGAAATCTCTTCATTTAATTACAAGGGATTTGGAGCTGAATATCTATAAGAGTCGCCATATTGATTAACCATTCATGACGATGAAAACATGAATCTAGATATAACAACCATGACATTGAGGACATGGCTTTATATTTAACAACCATGACAGTAAGGAATATGTGGGGACTGAACTTCATTTCAGGTTTGTTTCATTCTGGCGTGCTAAGGGATGATTTCCGTGAAAATAACTCTTCACGTGGGGCTGGTGCTAGCACACAAAAAGGGGAGTGGAGAGGAATAGAGAAGTGGACAGTTACATTGACAGTCCCATTGGGAGGGGGTGGATGGGAGATGCAGAGGGTTGGTTGAGTGGGTGCACTTCCAGTGCCTAGCACACATTGCTACCAACACAATCATTTTCAACACACTTCCCTACTTTGGACAAACCGCGTATCACATAGTTGACAGATGCTAGGGGCTGTTTCTATTATATGTTATAGTTGTCCTAGTTTAACCCTAGGTTCTAGAAATCCTGATTCTATCCTAGGTATAAGGGGCCCTGGTTTAATAGCAGGTTATAGAGACGTTGGCTCTATCCTAGATGATAGGGACCCTGGTTTAATAACAGGTTATAGAGACGATGGCTCTATCCTAGATGATAGGGACCCTGGTTTAATAACAGGTTATAGAGACGTTGGCTCTATCCTAGATGATAGGGACCCTGGTTTAATAACAGGTTATAGAGACGATGGCTCTATCCTAGATGATAGGGACCCTGGTTTAATAACAGGTTATAGAGACGTTGGCTCTATCCTAGATGATAGGGACCCTGGTTTAATAACAGGTTATAGAGACGATGGCTCTATCCTAGATGATAGGGACCCTGGTTTAATAACAGGTTATAGAGACGATGGCTCTATCCTAGATGATAGGGACCCTGGTTTAATAACAGGTTATAGAGACGATGGCTCTATCCTAGATGATAGGGACCCTGGTTTAATAACAGGTTATAGAGACGACGGCTCTATCCTAGGTGATAGGGACCCTGGTTTAATAACAGGTTATAGAGACGTTGGCTCTATCCTAGATGATAGGGACCCTGGTTTAATAACAGGTTATAGAGACGATGGCTCTATCCTAGATGATAGGGACCCTGGTTTAATAACAGGTTATAGAGACGTTGGCTCTATCCTAGATGATAGGGACCCTGGTTTAATAACAGGTTATAGAGACGATGGCTCTATCCTAGATGATAGGGACCCTGGTTTAATAACAGGTTATAGAGACGTTGGCTCTATCCTAGGTGATAGGGACCCTGGTTTAATACCAAGTTGAGCTACCCAGGTACTAGAGTTGGATGATTGATCATAATTGTAGCTTTCCTAAACTAAGTTAGTCTGTAAATCATATTTACGAAACAACGATATGTTTAGAAAGATAAATCCTCCTCTAACTTTTATCCATGTAATGTCTGATTCTGGTATGTTGGTACCCCTGACCATGTTTGTGACGCCATTCAGGGATGTGTGGAGGGTGTGTGAGGGAGTGATAACAAAATGAGATTATTTTTCCTGCATTTGGTTGGTATGAGCGTGTGACGGGGTGAAAGAAAACTTTATGTCTGATTGGCCGCTGGATAGCTTTGTCTCTTGGTTTGATGTAGTAGCGGGATTTGTACGTTCTTGATAACGGTTGTTAGAGGTTTTCACAATCGTTCCTCCCAATCCGACCCCGATAATATTGCTGGCAGATGGTTTGTGCTCCAATATTTGTGATGTGATACAATGAATTATCATTATAAAGTTATAGCATTACATTATTTGTTAACTATGATTTTTTTTAAATCCATTTAGATATGTATTTTTCAATTCGCCGTTATTGATGTGTCCTGTACAGTTGAAAATAGGAAGTAACTTCAATTACTAAGCCCTTAAATACATCGACAGATGCGTTAAAAAAATGTAGTCTCATTGATCAAGTTTATGTTTATGTGGATTCTACGATAATAATTATTACTATGTATTATCGATGTAGTTGTTACTATCGCTACCATGGCATAAGGGTCAAAATATTCCCCTTAGAAAGACAACATACGATGCGTGTATCCAGTATTAAGAATGTATGCCCTATGTTAAGTTATTTTATAACATACGCAGCTGAAATAACTCTTCAATTAGTTAAATCAGATTAAGTCAAACGATGGTTTTGTTAACGTGTTAAAGATTAATCAATAGAGGAAATAAACAGATTAAATTTATTTCTGATAACATATTTTGTTGATTTTCCTGTCAATTGACTGACATTTATTTATCTCATTTTGAATTCCGGTATTATGATCTACGTGTTATAATATGTTGTAACCCGTCTCGGTGGAGTAGTTGGCTAACGCGCTAGTCGTGTTGAGCTCGACCGCCGAGGACGGGGAGATCGAGGTTCAAATCTCGGTCGGGTGAGCTGGGGGTGGTTTTTACTAAATGATTTTCCACTCTCCCTCCACGCAAATGCGGGTTCACTTCTTCTAAATTCAACCCTCCCAATAATTCCTATATAATTAGTACTTAAGCGTATAACCCGAGCGGGTAGTAAGACGCGGTGATATATATATATATAATATGTTGTAGCAGAGCTGCATAGCACCAGGGACAGTATCACATGTTGTATGTTGTGTTGCAGGGCTGCATAGCACCAGGGACAATATCACATGTTGTATGTTGTGTTTCAAGGCTTCTTAGCACAAGGGACAGTATCACATGTTGTATGTTGTGTTGCAGGGCTGCATAGCACCAGGGACAATATCACATGTTGTATGTTGTGTTTCAAGGCTTCTTAGCACAAGGGACAGTATCACATGTTGTATGTTGTGTTGCAGGGCTGCATAGCACCAGGGACAATATCACATGTTGTATGTTGTGTTTCAAGGCTTCTTAGCACAAGGGACAGTATCACATGTTGTATGTTGTGTTGCAGGGCTGCCTAGCACCAGGGGACAGTATCACATGTTGTATGTTGTGTTGCAGGGCTGCCTAGCACCAGGGGACAGTATCACATGTTGTATGTTGTGTTGCAGGGCTGCCTAGCACCAGGGGACAGTATCACATGTTGTATGTTGTGTTGCAGGGCTGCCTAGCACCAGGGGACAGTATCACATGTTGTATGTTGTGTTGCAGGGCTGCCTAGCACCAGGGACAGTATCACATGTTGTATGTTGTGTTGCAGGGCTGCCTAGCACCAGGAACAGTATCACATGTTGTATGTTGTGTTGCAGGGCTGCCTAGCACCAGGGGACAGTATCACATGTTGTATGTTGTGTTGCAGGGCTGCCTAGCACCAGGGGACAGTATCACATGTTGTATGTTGTGTTGCAGGGCTGCCTAGCACCAGGAACAGTATCACATGTTGTATGTTGTGTTGCAGGGCTGCCTAGCACAAGAGACAGTATCACATGTTGTATGTTGTGTTGCAGGGCTGCCTAGCACCAGGGACAGTATCACATGTTGTATGTTGTGTTGCAGGGCTGCCTAGCACCAGGGGACAGTATCACATGTTGTATGTTGTGTTGCAGGGCTGCCTAGCACCAGGGGACAGTATCACATGTTGTATGTTGTGTTGCAGGGCTGCATAGCACCAGGGACAGTATCACATGTTGTATGTTGTGTTGCAGGGCTGCCTAGCACCAGGGACAGTATCACACATCCTGTCCACGTGTACGAGGGAGACGATGCTCTCATCACATGTGTTGTGCGGGACGTGGGAGACAACAACATCATGTGGAAGAAGGAAGACAGAGAGAGACACATAATGAGGGTGCTGACAGCGGATGAGACCAGGGTTACCTCTGACAAGAGATTCGACGTGTTGCACGATGGTGGTGAGTAGTCGACAAGATGGTTGTTTATGTGATTTTCCATTCTCTCTCCAGGCGGATGTTAGTGCATTTACATTTTATTGATTTTACCATAGGGTAGTCATTTACTGTCACTGATCGTCATTTCTGGCACTAGAGTACGTCTTCTACAATCTCCAGTTCATATTTCCAGTTTCAGCAGCCGCACATTTCTCTCTGATAGTGAAATTCGAAAAATTTGTTGGCGGTTGGTTATAAAATGACTTCTTACCAATTCAAAAAGTAAGGACTAGAACCATCCAATATAATCTTACAGCTTATTTTTAAATCGTTTTAGACCCTGTCCTTCTGAGTTTGCTACCGTCACAATCCTCTAGTACAGTCTGGTCAGGTAAAATCTTTTCCTCGTAAACAATCAATCAAGAGTGCAGTACGAGAATATTGAACCTCTGCCCCAAACAAGACTCAAACCCAGAGCTGTTGAAGGCTATCACTCTTGCTCGTGACTGAGACTTGCCTCTTATCACATCATGGGAACATTAAACCTCAGCTCTAACCAAGACTCAAACCCAGAGCTGTTGGAAGCTATCACTCTTGCTCGTAACTGAACCCTAAGGAAAATGAGACTAGTTTAATAAACCAGAAATATATTATATTATACCTCCCATTAGATATGGATAATGAGTGGTAAGTTGACAGTTGGACTATACCGAGTCACATATCTCCACCCTGACATCGATTCCTGTAATGACCACGAAGTATCAGAGAGCCAATTTGCCGGGAGGCAGTACGAGCCAATGAAGGAAGGAGGACTGCGGCTAAAATTATATATATATATGTATTATCTCTCTACTCCCCCCCCCCCCCTACAAGTAGCTTCGAAACTCTCTGGTTAGATTGGTCTGTTAAAAGGGATTGAGGACCTCGTCCTTTTTGAGGAAAGAATAGAATATCCCCACGGAAGGCAGCATAGACACATTTTTTAATGAAGGGCGGCATAAATAAATAGCTTGATATCGTTTGTTACCTCTGTGAGGTTTTAGATTGTGCTGAGTTACATTTAACTGATATCGGCCCTCATACCCGGCCGATCTGTATCAATACTGGTTAGTGGCTATCCCTTTAAATTGACATTTTGTATGGTCACTATTCATTGGTTTTTATTATCCAGGTAAAATAATGATGGAAGGGGGGAGGGGGTATTGGAAGGAAAACCAAATTACAGCCACTTGACTATTCAAATCAAACTGTTGGGTATTTCTAACGATCCTCTTCTTGTTCGAGCAATGAATGGGAGATATAGAGTTTATATTTGTTGCTGCTTTTATTGAGAGAGCATTTAGTGGCTGCCAGCCAATATATGAGGCACTATGCCATTACTGGCTAACAAACACTCAACATATTCAACCAGCACTAGCTTGGAGGGTCAATGGAAAACCACAATGTGAAAATCAAGCCCCATTTCACGGAAGCAAAATCAAAGTCAGGTGCGCCAATCGCTCAACTAGCCTACTGCTGCTAGACTAGGGTTGTCTCACCTACGCGTCTATATCGGAATGTTCCGTCATCTTAGAATAGTTCCCAGAGGGTCCAACTTCAGACGTTGGGATCCCTGGCTACTTTCCAGGTACTCACTGCCCTGGTTCCTTTTCAGGTTTTGAGGACCCTGGTTCCATCCCATGTACTAGGGACTCTGCTCTATCTTCTAAAGTTGATTAAGTAGTTCTGATATTATATATTAATTAGTTTCTAAGTCGTGTAGAGAACTATTCAGCATTAAATACTCCCAATATAAAATGTATAAAAGTGTGTCAAAGTTGGTACTAATGTGTGTCTCTATTCCTCACAGTTCCCTCGGACGAATCCATGATTTCAGGCAAGTGTTTGTTTACTCTTTACAGCACTCACCACTAACATAGTTATTTAGTGCTAGTGCCTACTAACACTATTACAGTAGCACTAACAGTTCTTCTATTGAATACTTGACTAATGGGACCTTATCCTCCTCACACTACTGAAAAGAGCAGCTTTGAAGCTTCAAAACCACTTTTTTTTTTTAGCACCGCGTCTTACTACTCGTTCGGGTATACGCTTAATACTAACTACACTAATGGATTAGAATTGGGAAGTGAACTTAGAGGAAGTGAGCCCGCATTTGCGTGGAGTAGAGTGGAAAACCATTTAGGAAAAACCACCCCATTCACCGACGAGATTCGAACCTCGATCTCCCGTCCTCGTGTCTGGCTCAACACGACTGCGCTTAGCCAACTACGCCCCGAGGCGGTTCAAAACCACTTAAATATTTCGAAATTATCTCGTAATGTACTGTTGCACCTAATTTTTTTTTAAACCCTTATTGTTTAAAGGAGTTATGATCCCTTAGCTCAGTTGGTAGCGCGTATATGTCTAACAAACCACTTCTTAAATAACGCGGGATTTCTGGAGGTTTACAACGCGTCGCGCCACTTCGTTAGTTGCCCCACTTAAATAACAAAAATAACATGAGATAAAACAGCCTTGCATCTAAGTTCGCTCTTGTGACATTCGGGTGGTTTGTAAATGTAGATTTGTACCGTCAACATGAGAATGTGATTATTCAAAAAAACATTGATATATAAGGCCTTTATTTGTTGCGCTTCGTCTCAACACTCATTCAGACTATCCGCATTGTTTCACAAATTGATTAGGAATTAATAACGTAGACTTTAGAGGAAATGTACTCGTGTTTGCGTGGAAGGAAATGATTAAACCGTTCGGGTAAATTCACCCTAAGTATATAAGATTCTAACTTCGATCTACCGTCATCGGCAGTCCAGTATAATGCGAGAATGACGCCTTAAGAGTCCAGGGATGACGAACCTGCGGCCTTTTGAGGTGTTCGGTGCGGCCTTTTCCAACTTTTTTTTTGTCATTGATATATCTTCATTGTTTAAAAACTATACATTCTCCAACACCATGTACAGTATTTTAATATTTTTTAGTACTGCGTCTTACTACCCGAATTATACGCCTATGTATTAGTTACGCTAATCGGTTTTAGGGATTAGGAAGGTTATATTTCTAGGAAGTTTACCCACACTTACGTGTAGAAAGAGAGAGAGAGAGAGAGAGAAAGAGAGTGGAAAACCATTTTTGTAAAAACCACCCTCACAACATCCGACCGAGACTCGAACCTCAATCTCCTTTACATCGGCTGTCCAGTCTATTGCCAGAGTAGCGTTATAGACCATGCAGCCACCGGTCACAATTTTAATTAATTACAAATTAAAATCGTTATTTTTAAAACCCAATGTTAAAAATGATATCCGCTATTATCGATCTAGCTATCTATGTCATAGTTTGACAAAATTTACTGTACATGGGGCGTGCGATGCGGCCTTGTGAGGAATCCTTGAAGCAACATGCGGCCTTATGAGGAATCCTTGAAGCAACATGCGGCCTTATGAGGAATCCTTGAAGCAACATGCGGCCTTATGAGGAATCCTTGAAGCAACATGCGGCCTTATGAGGAATCCTTGAAGCAAAATGCGGCCTTATGAGGAATCCTTGAAGCAACATGTGGGCTTATGAGGAATCCTTGAAGCAACATGCGGGCTTATGAGGAATCCTTGAAGCAACATGCGGCCTTATGAGGAATCATTGAAGCAACATGCGGCCTTATGAGGAATCCTTGAAGCAACATGCGGCCTTATGAGGAATCCTTGAAGCAACATGCGGCCTTATGAGGAATCCTTGAAGCAACATGCGGCCTTATGAGGAATCCTTGAAGCAACATGCGGCCTTATGAGGAATCCTTGAAGCAACATGCGGCCTTATGAGGAATCCTTGAAGCAACATGCGGCCTTATGAGGAATCCTTGAAGCAACATGCGGCCTTCCAATGACAAAAAGGTTCAGTCCTTAGATCATTTGATCACTGAAGAAGTTAAATACGTGTCTAATATTCATACAAATGAAATGAATGTTGTTACCAGATTATCACACATACATAACACCATTCTTCAACTTTGCTATTTTAGGTGTGTTCTATTCTGACTCAGTGCATTCTCGTGCTTCAACAACCTGAGCTCATCTGCTTGGTTTTATTTTGCAAGCCATTAAAAAATCTAAAAGAATATACTTTAATATACTGAGATATATACAGTTTTGATTATATTTGAACTTCATCGTGATAACAAAATATGTAAAATAGGTTTGCCCTGTTCGGCTATTGTTCTGTATTTATGTGTTACCGTTCAAACCCGATTCCAGGACAAACTAGTTCGGACTAGGCCGAATTGATACATCCTAAGAGCCTCAGGGTGCTAGTTAAGCTTAGTCTAAATCCGTTAATCCTGATATTGTGGCCTAGTTCATAGGATGAATTAGTATAGCCTACAATTTTACTAGGCCAAACCAGGTTTAGGTTAGGTTATGTTAGGTTAGGTTAGCTGATAACATTTGAGCGCGAACTGTGAATGACGAAACCAGTCCAAGGTCGATTCACAGTATTGGTTAAGAAGAATGAAAACGAGTACTGCCTAAAAACATAAGGCTATATCGGCTTATCCTACAACGGCAGGATGTATCAATTCGGCCTAGTCCGAACTAGTTTGTCCTGGAATCGGGTTTGGACTCTAACATATGCATGTTAACACTCTACGTGTCATCAAAACGAATGGCAGGTGTTTCTTTATTAACTTCGTTCATTTTCAGGAAGTATGCCTTATGAAAATTAATTACTGACCTCCCGCTCGCTAAGCTGTTATGAAAAAAAAAAAATTCATATTTAACATAATACATCTAGGGGATTCTACGTTCAAAAGATTTTATATCCACTCATTTCAAATATTCAATTTTTTAATTACAACATTTTGTTATTATTAATTTCAGAACTAAAAAGTTATTTCTTTTCAAATTATAAATTTGTGTGATAAAATTTTGAAGTCGATTGAAACTTTTTGGGTATATTTTTCCCTCTTAAATATCATAAAAAGTTTTTTGGCAATAGAATTTTTTTTAAAAAGCTAGTTCTCGTCAAGTTAGAAGTTCTACTTAACAGATAGTTTAGCAAAAAAATTGCGTTTCATATACCGGTAGTTTTTCTATCTAAAACGGTTGTGTATAGATTGTAGTTTTACCCCCCAAAAAACAAACAAAAGAAGCTTGAGCTTTTGGTTTTGCCAAATATCTTAGAATAGTTTACAATTCTCTAAATGAGATCAAAATACTTCTGTGTTTCAAATAGTTATATATGAATGGGTGTAGCTAACACATTTATTTTTGTGCTACGGATTTCTTCTTGCGATTATTAATTAAGAATAAATAGAATTGTTTGTTTGCCCATGTGTAGTGTTTATTTATTTCCTTTCCCTGTTGCTCTATATTTCAATATCACTTCCAATTCAGCGGAGTGGTGGGGGATGGGGAGTTGGTTATTTATAGGCCTATTGGTAATATTTTTATGATATGGTTGTTTGGTTTCTGTTTTATATACAAACTCAATGGTAGATCTTATTTTAAACCTAATATATAAACACGGTAAACACTGAACACCAACCTTTACTGATTAAAACTCACCTTCATAATATTCTTGCTTCACCCTATTTTAATACTGCTAATTAGTATAATAATATGCACGCAAATATAATTATATTAAGTTTATTACAACATATTTTATTAATCTGTTAACAATAATCTTGAATCGAGTAACTTTTGAATCGATTCCTATTTTTATGCCAAACAGGTGAATCCATAGAAATAATATTATTTTACGTGATTAGTTTATTTTAGTAAACAAAAGTATTTTAATAAAATGGAGATACTTTTGATGGTAAAAAATAGGATCATTTATAAATCATTCTATATTTGAAGTGATAACAATTAAAGAGCCTAGAAAGCTCTTTTAAAAAGTTTAAACTTTGTTAGCAACATTTTAAGCCTTTTCAAAATCCTGTTCTACACAAAATCTCAAGTGTGGAATGGGTAAGATTTATCTAACCTGCCTGTGATTGGTTCCAGGAGGTGACGTCTGGGTCCTTGTTATAAGGACAGCCAAACCCACAGACTCGGGAGTGTACGTGTGTGAGGTGAACAGCAAGCCAATAGTCCGGTCCTTCCACAAGTTGAGTGGTGAGTTGAGGACGTCATCTATAGTTAGTTATACTTAGAGATACTAGCAATATCTCCTTGTCCACCATTGTATGTTCTACTCACATATTGGTCCTAGCAATATCTCCTTGTCCACCATTGTATGTTCTATTCACATAGTGATCCTAGAAATATCTCCTGTATGTTCTACTCACACATTGGTCCTAGCAATATCTCCTAGTTCACCACTGTATGTTCTACTCACACAGTGATCCTAGCAATATCTCCTTGTCCACCACTGTATGTTCTACTCACAGTGATCTTAGCAATATCTCCTAGTTCACTACTGTATGTTCTACTCACAGTGATCCTAGCAATAGCTCCTTGTTCATCACTGTATGTTCTACTCACAGTGATCTTAGCAATATCTCCTAGTTCACCACTGTATGTTCTACTCACACAGTGATCCTAGCAATATCTCCTTGTCCACCACTGTATGTTCTACTCACAGTGATCCTAGCAATAGCTCCTAGTTCATCACTGTATGTTCTACTCACAGTGATCCTAGCAATATCTCCTTGTCCACCACTGTATGTTCTACTCACACAGTGATCCTAGCAATATCTCCTAGTTCACTACTGTATGTTCTACTCACAGTGATCCTAGCAATATCTCCTAGTTCACCACTGTATGTTCTACTCACACAGTGATCTTAGCAATATCTCCTAGTCCACTATTGTATGTTCTACTCCCAGTGATCCTAGCAATATCTCCTTGTCCACCACGGTATGTTCTACTCACATATTAGTCCTAGCAATATCTCCTACTTCACCACTGTATGTTCTACTCACACAGTGATCCTAGCAATATCTCCTTTTTCACCACTGTATGTTCTACTCACACATTTGTCCTAGCAATATCTCCTAGTTCACCACTGTATATTCTACTCACATATTGGTCCTAGCAATATCTCCTTGTCCACCACTGTAAGTTCTACTCACAGTGATCCTAGCAATATCTCCTAGTTCACCACTGTATGTTCTACTCACAGTGATCCTAGCAATATCTCCTTTTTCACCACTGTATGTTCTACTCACACATTGGTCCTAGCAATATCTCCTAGTTCACTACTGTGTGTTCTACTCACAGTGATCCTAGCAATATCTCCTAGTTCACTACTGTATGTTCTACTCACAGTGATCCTAGAAATATCTCCTAGTTCACCACTGTATGTTCTACTCACACATTGGTCCTAGCAATATTTCCTAGTTCACCACTGTATGTTCTACTCACATATTGGTCCTAGCAATATCTCCTAGTTCACCAATGTCTGTTCCAGTTCTTTCCCGCGCGCTGCTTCCCCCAGACAACGCCACGGGGCCCCTCTCATACGAGACACAGTCTGGGGACGCCCCCAAGAACCACAACTACACGGACTGTTGTGTCTCCAGCAACGTGTCCAGTAATTGTTTCGGCTTCTGTAACATACAGAGCATTTTAGAGGGCAACACTGGCAAAGATCCTGAGAACTGTGAGGCTGACTTCCCCGCCATCGTCAAGTGTATGGCAGGTGAGTTGGGGAGTTGAAGGCATGTGAGTAGCTAGAGTGAGAACAGATTAATTGGGTGAGTTATGAATAGGGGAAGTTATAATAGTCATGTAGAGAGAGTGAGAGCAGGACAATAGGGGGAGTTAGAGCAGTCAAGTAGAGAGAGAGTGAGAGCAGGACAATAGGGTGAGTTATGAATAGGGGAAGTTAGAATAGTCAAGTAGAGAGAGTGAGAACAGATCAATAGGGTGAGTTATGAATAGGGGAAGTTAGAATAGTCAAGTAGAGAGAGTGAGAGCAGATCACTAGGGTGAGCTATGAATAGGGGGAGTTAGAATAGTCAAGTAGAGAGAGTGAGAGCAGATCACTAGGGGGAGCTATGAATAGGGGGAGTTAGAATAGTCAAGTAGAGAGAGTGAGAGCAGATCACTAGGGTGAGTTATGAATAGGGGGAGTTAGAATAGTCAAGTAGAGAGAGTGAGAGCAGATCACTAGGGTGAGTTATGAATAGGGGAAGTTAGAATAGTCAAGTAGAGAGAGTGAGAGCAGGTCAATAGGGAGAGTTAGAGTAGTCAAGTAAAGAGAGTGAGAGCAGGACAATAGGGGGAGTTAGAGCAGTTAAGTAAAGAGAGTGAGAGCAGATAAATAGAGTGAGCTATGAGTAGGGGAAGTTAGAGTAGTCAAGTAGAAAGAGTGAGAGCAGGTCATTGTGAGGGTGATGAGTAGGGTAGTTATGTGAAAGTTGTGTTTATTCTATTCTATTTGACTGAGACGTTGTCATCCTGCAACAGATGGCAGGAACCACATCCCTTGCTGTATCCAAGAGGGAGTCCCGGATATCTGTCAGGATGTCTGCAGAGGAGAGTACACAACCATCACAGAAAACATCAAAACACACTTCTCATGCTCCGCCTACACCGAGCAGACTCTAGCGTGTATCATGGAGGGAGTGGAGATCCTCCCCAGTCCCCCCCTCAATCTGGAGGTGGAGGCTCTCTCAGATAGTTCCTTCAAAGTGTCATGGCAGCCGCCGCAAGTGAACAAGGCCACTCTCACCGAGTACTTGGTCAATGTGACTGCACTACTCTCGTTTGACCAAGATGAGGAGGTCGTGTCTCAGGAAGAACAGGACAGCTATGCGGCTGCCGCTGACAGTTACGCCCTGGCTGCCGCAAGGTTGCGGGGAACAGGGGAGGACGGAAACGATACTGGGATAGCCCTCAAGCCTCCTACCACTGACGTTCTTGTCGTGAGCGACCTGAAGCCTCCAACAACAAACGTCAAGGTCATGGGAGAGACACTCCAGGTCAAGGTAACCAACATTTCCTCAGGTCCACTATAGAGTCTCAGTTTACAGGTGTTGGGGTTAGTTTATAAGTGCTATGGATAGTTTAAAAGAAATGGGAACAGTCTACATAAATTGGGGACAGTTTGCAGGTGTTAGGGAAAATGTACAAGTTCTGGGGACAGTTTACAAGTTCTGGGGACAGTCCATAAGTGCTAGGGACAGTTTACAAGTTCAAGAGACAGTTTACAACTGCTAGACCAGCTAAGTGAGTTGTTGTTGTTATTGTAGGTCCCCGGTACATACAACTTCACCGTGGTCAGCAACTTGAAGCCCTTCACCATGTATGAGATCTTTGTGACGGCCCTGAACATCCATGGCTCCAGTCTGCCATCCTACTCAGTACGTGCTCTCACCCTCACTCCGGGCCGTCTCAAGTCCTCACAAGTGGCTGAGGCACCAGAACTGCCAGACATCAGGAGCTGCTGCGTAAATAAGGGCATCACACATCCCACGTGAGTCATATAACTTAGTGACCTCTGACCCTCCGGGCTGTAGCTTGGCTCTCCATTCCATAGTGTCATTGTACCTCTGACCCTTCAGGTTGTAGCTTGGCTCTCCACTCCATAGTGTCATTGTACCTCTGACCCTCCAGGCTGTAGCTTGGCTCTCCACTCCATAGTGTCATTGTACCTCTGACCCTCCAGGCTGTAGCTTGGCTCTCCACTCCATAGTGTCATTGTACCTCTGACCCTCCAGGCTTTAGCTTGGCTCTCCACTCCATAGTATAATTGTACCTCTGACCCTCCAGGCTGTAGCTTGGCTCTCCACTCCATAATGTCATTGTACCTCTGACCCTCCAGGCTTTAGCTTGGCTCTCCACTCCATAGTATCATTGTACCTCTGACCCTCCAGGCTGTAGCTTGGCTCTCCACTCCATAGTATCATTGTACCTCTGACCCTCCAGGCTGTAGCTTGGCTCTCCACTCCATAGTATCATTGTACCTCTGACCCTCCAGGCTGTAGCTTGGCTCTCCACTCCATAGTATCATTGTACCTCTGACCCTCCAGGCTGTAGCTTGGCTCTCCACTCCATAGTGTCATTGTACCTCTGACCCTCCAGGCTGTAGCTTGGCTCTCCACTCCATAGTGTCATTGTACCTCTGACCCTCCAGGCTGTAGCTTGGCTCTCCACTCCATAGTGTCATTGTACCTCTGACCCTCCAGGCTTTAGCTTGGCTCTCCACTCCATAGTATCATTGTACCTCTGACCCTCCAGGCTGTAGCTTGGCTCTCCACTCCATAGTGTCATTGTAGTAACCTCTGACCCTCCAGGCTGTAGCTTGGCTCTCCACTCCATAGTGTCCTTGTAGTGACCCCTGACCCTCCAGGTTGTAGCTTGGCTCTCCACTCCATAGTGTCATTGTAGTAACCTCTGACCCTCCAGGTTGTAGCTTGGCTCTCCACTCCATAGTGTCATTGTAGTGACCTCTGACCCTCCAGGTTGTAGCTTTGCTCTCCACTCCATAGTGTCATTGTAATGACCTTTGACCCTCCAGGTTGTAGCTTGGCTCTCCACTCCATAGTGTCATTGTAATGACCTTTGACCCTCCAGGTTGTAGCTTGGCTCTCCACTCCATAGTGTCATTGTAGTGACCTCTGACCCTCCAGGTTGTAGCTTGGCTCTCCATTCCATAGTGTCATTGTACCTCTGACCCTTCAGGTTGTAGCTTGGCTCTCCACTCCATAGTGTCATTGTAGTGACCTCTGACCCTCCAGACTGTAACTTGGCTCTCCATTCCATAGTGTAATTGTAGTGACCTCTGACCCTCCAGGCTGTAGTTTGGCTCTCCACTCCATAGTGTCATTGTAGTGACCTCTGACCCTCCAGGTTGTAGCTTGGCTCTCCACTCCATAGTGTCACTGTTGTGACCTCTGACCCACAGGCTGTAGCCTGAATCTATTGACCCTATGTAGTAATGAAGATTGAGGGATCTGTAAAACCAATTGGTAGTTTGAAAACTGATGGGGAACTGTCAGTCCAGAGCCAATCATAAGATAATAAGATGAGAAAATCTCCTTCCTCGCTTTTATTGAATATGATTGGTTCTAGCCTTGCTTTAATAGAATATAGGGGCATAGCGTCAGGGTAGAATATTATTTGGTCAATTAATAAAATTAAATTCAAAGGTGAATAGGCTATTGTAAGTTTAAAAACAATTTTTGAAGCAATCAAACTGACATGACTGCTTTTTCTTGCATTGAGAAAATATGATTTTTCTTTCTCACTTCCCTTTGTGAGAGACTCACTATACGTTGTATAAAATTTAATTTTTTTAGTTGTCAGTCCTCCTTTAAGATTCTCGCCCTTCTAACCTTATTTCTAGAAGAAACTAGTCTCAACGATTTGCCAAATACTGCTGTCAAGTGGTTATGACAGGTGAAAACTATTCAGGCACTGTTTTATTGAGCTAAAATCATGTAACCATTTTAAATTATAAGTTCGTAAGAAAATACGCTAACCTAAGTCAATTATTCAAATGAATCATAAAGTGAAATCCTACATAAATAAAACTTTTTTTAGGAGTCCGTGTACATCGAACACATTATATTTCAAGTGGGTTAAACAATACAGCTAGTTTTTTTTTTAATGCTACTATTTGTATAAAGAATTTGGAATTATGGGAGGTTTTCCTGTGTAGATAAGAAAGCATACCTAACCTTTCTAAAATGTATTGTTAGTTACTTTTAGTTTTGACTCTGAAGAACTTGTTTCATGTACTGTGGATGTTCAAATAATTTAAATTATTTTAGCTCCAATCTAATTTTAAAATGAAAGGAAGTGAATTGATGTATTTCTTGTGCTGTTTGACAAAATAAAATATTTGTCTCCATATGCACCAAATTTGGCGATTAATATAATATCTGCAAGGCCGTCAGCTAGAGTTAACACATAAGGAGATAGAAGGTAAGATGACTGTGTAAACAATGTTAGTCTCCATTTCTTTATAATATTAGCTACGCCACTGCTTGAATGTGATTTGTCCTAGCTCTGCCTTGCGTGATTGTATTTGGTCGACATTTCCGCATCCACAATAAGAGCAATAATAAAACTTATTACCAGCTTTGGTGGCCGCATGTTCTAACACGCTACTCTTGTAGTAGACTAGACTGCTGATTATTTATTATTTTATTTAGCACCGCGTCTTACTACCTGTTCGGGTTATACGCTTAAGTACTAATTACACTAATGGATTAGGAATTGGGAGGGTTGAATTTAGAGGAAGTTAACCCGCATTTGCGTGGAGGGAGAGTGGAAAACCATTTAGGAAAAACCATCCCCAGTTCACCCGACCGAGATTCGAACCTCGATCTCCCCGTCCTCGGCGGTCGAGCTCAACATGACTAGCGCGTTAGCCAACTACGCCACCGAGGCGGGTTAGATTGCTGATGATGGGGAGATTGAGGTTTGAATCTCAGTTGGGTGTACTAAAGGTGGTTTTTTCCAAAACGGTTTTCCACGCAAATGCTGGTACACTTCCTCTAAATATAACCTTACTAATCCCTAAAACCATTAGCGTAAATATTACATAAACATATAACCCTTACGGATAGTAAGACGCGAAACTAAGAAAACTTATTGAACGGCCCAATAAGACCAACACTTAGGGACGCTTATTAATATAATTTAAGATGAGTAAATTTCCCAATTTATAAAGGATGAGAAGTGTGAATCAGTAATTATATTCATGTGTGTGTGACTTCAGTTGTGTGGACAAGTTGTGTGACCCTGCCTTGTCCGACATCACTGAGGTGACAGACCTGATGATATGCGCCCCTTGGGCAGCAGACACGTTCAGTTGCCTCACAAACGGCGTGGACCACACGGGGTGCTGTAAGGCTCGAGGGCTTCCCCAACAATGCCAGGAGCTATGTGCCGGGAACATCACACAGATTGACTTCAGTTACTTCAAGTAAGTCCAGCATATGATCAGCAAATCCACTAGATAACATAGTTGGAACACCAATTGAACTATATCTTTTTATTCCCCCAGCATCACCCACCTCCATTCCCTCCTATTGGTATTTTAGTGAATGAAAGCCGATTTAGAGCAAGATAAAGATAATAGATAGAGAAGTTACTGTAGTGAATGCAGTATAAGACCCAGCTAAATATGGTAAATACTAAGCTTACTGTAGTGAATGAAGGCAATATTAGACCCAACTAAAGATGGTAAATAGGGGTGTTACTGTGGTGAATTAGGGCAGTATTAGACCCAACTCAAGATGGTAAATAGGGGTGTTACTGTGGTGAATTAGGGCAGTATTAGACCCAGCAGGTTTGTCATCACTATATGATGCTAATATAGTTATGTAATTGTAGATGTCTCAAGTACATGAACGACTACACCAACTGTCTGCTGCAAGGTTATGGTGTTCTGCCCAGTGCCCCAACACAGCTCCACATTTCCAACATTGATGTTAACTTTGTGATCCTGCATTGGGAGGCGCCGCTCACCCTGGGGGACACGGTGAGTATGAGTCATGGTCATAACAGCTCACAGGATGAGTTATGGCTTTGTAGAGTCTTGTGAAAACATGATCCCGAGACATGTATTGTCCCCCTGCAGGTGAAGCACTACAATTTGCACTACCGTCAAATGGGTTTGGAGGACATGAGCTACAAGTCCATCTCCATGGTACACTCCCCATACATTTTGGAGAACTTGATAAGTGACTCAATGTATGAGGTGTTCGTGGAGGCAGTCAACAGTCATGGAGTTGGGGAGCCATCTTCCAGGGCTGTGTTTCAGACCTCAAGCCAGGTGACGATAATTCCTCATCTAACAGCATTGTTTGGTGTTCTTGTGCTACTCCTGTACTTATATTACCTGTTTGTGTAGCTGGATCAGGAGAAGATAGAGGAAGCGTCAGCATACAATCTGACAGCGTGCTGTCTTGCGGCTGACCTCACGGCCGTGTGCATGCCCCTGTGTTCTTACAATGCCAACATGTCGGACATCAAGTCGCTGGCGGGCATGTGCGCTGGGGAGCTGAACAAACTGGTTCGTTGTGGGGCCGGTGGAAGGAACCATGGGGATTGTTGCACCAGACGAGGGGTCCCCTCTTCATGTCTCTCAATTTGCTCTGGGGTGATAGTGGACTCGCTGATAGTCACTGCCACCTCCTGCATCCCCTTCATTGGAAACATCGTGCAGTGCTTCGAGGAAGGTCAGGACTACTACTACTACTACTACTACTACTACTACTACTACTACTACTACATCAGTCAAGCTAGCCATCTCACTCTCAATATTCAACCCAATAATAAGGAATTGGTTTGGGACTGGATTTATATTTTTAGCATGCACTTTGCTCTGTAGCCTCAAATAGCACATTTCTTAATACTAATGTAGCCCTACGGGCACATTTCAGTATAAAACCATGAGCAAACATACATTTATAATATCTAATGTAGTTTCCATCATCAGGACAATTTTTAATATTACAGACACATGTTTAGTGGTTTAGTAACTAAAGTGGGAATAATATATGTATTTTAGAATGGTATCTCCAGATTTGTGAGTTCACAAACTGTTTAAATTAGACAAAATGTATCTACAATACAGTTGATTGCACCTGCAATTTTTTTGTAGGTCTCTAATGGGTTATAAAGGCCCGTAGAGGTTTAATACTAACATATTAGCCCCTTATTATGAATATTAGGATGGGCTAAAACAAACAAAATATTTAAAATAGCTCCTTTTTTTTATTATGTCAAATGTTATGATTCCTCACCAATTAATATTTCTATTTTAACAATCTGATAAGGTTTTAAGAGCTAGTGGACAACTGACATGATGGTGGTTTCCAATTCAACTAATCTAACTAATGTATTTGGGTTTGAAATTACCCCAGCACCAGTGGCGCAGCCAGAGGGGCGGAATTGGGACACTTTCTCCCTCCCCCAAGTCCCCACATGCCCTCACCCCTCAAGATCAACAATAATTTTAATAAAATTTTAAAACAATTATAATATAAATCACTGAATTTGTACAAAACTCATATAATAAATTTTAAGATAAGTCTTATGACTGGATATTTAAAAAATTTTCCGTTTCACACTTTAAAAAGTGCCCCTAAAATTTTCAATTGGAAAAGAGTACACAAATAATAGCTTCAAAAATGGTATTTCTTCTCCAAAGTAAATTTCTCGGTGAATCACTAAACCATCACCAATGAGCTTGGGACAATTCTAAATTAATTTCTGTAGTCCAAAGTGTGAATGTTTATTAATAGGTATAGTTATCTGTACTTCTTATTTAACAAGTGACATGTTTTGCTTGTATCTAGGAACAGGTATATTACCCGGACCTGTAACAGAGCTTCACGCAACGAGCGTTACCAACACCAGTGTAACTTTGCAATGGGAGCCTCCTACAGACAGCAACGCGAGTGATTATGTCATCCACTACAAGAAGGTGGACAATATCACCATGCATGAAACTGTCCTGGCGATAGACTCTGTACGTATTATTGCTCATACAATGTACTAGTGCTGACACTATCCCGGAGAGAGACTCTTGTAATGTACTATTTCTTACGCAATGAGCTATGTCAGGATTAGCGAATATGTAAGCCAGCCCTTAATTTACCTTGAAAGACAGCAGACTTACCTTGCTTGGTCCCCCTCTGATGTATCTTTTTAGATGGGGCCAATGTATGCAGCAGCCAAAGTAAGGCTGTTATCTTTCACGGTTAACAAAGTGTTTGTCAACCTTTTCATAGTTGTGTTGAGCTATGCTGAGATATTATTAATAGGTGATTTCTAGACATTTTTAAAACAAGGTAGCATCTGGCAATCAAAGTTTTTTCCCTCAACTCATTCATATTTGTTTTGAGACCATCACAATTATAGTGTCGACTAGTTCTCGTATTTGTAGTTAAACACCTGTAAAACTGTTTATTCCTGTGATTGTAGACGCAGAACGCAACAAGCACAATATCTGTGGTCCAAGGCCTGGACAGTGGGGCCCTCTATAGCTTCTTTGTTGTCTCCCGCAACATACATGGCACCTCACTACCTTCCTCTGTCCTCATGATCAACGTAACTAACACAGGTACATCCTTGTTGCCTCATGTCAGGATTGAAACTCAAGTTTAGAGCTTGCGGGTCAAACAAGCTAGTGCAATAGCACCACGAATAGTTTTTAGAAACATACAAACCTATCCTGTAAAATGGAGGTTTTCTAAAAAAAAAAAATCTAAAAAATCTCGAAGCACAGAAGACATAAGAAGCTCAAATTTTGCAATCAGGTAGCCAAAAGGATGTAGGAATATATGGTTATCGAAAATTCCCATGGGGCCCCCTGAAATCAGGGGGGTTTATAAAAACCCAAAGTAAAAAGAATCTTAAAACCCAAAAGACCTAGGAAGCTGAAATTTTTCAGGCACGTAGCCCCAAAGTAAAATGGATGCAGGAATACTTGGTGAGAGAAATTTCTAACAGGGGCCCCCAAAATGGAGGGCTTTCAAAAAACCAAAGTAGAATAAATCTCGAAGCCCAGAAGACCTAGACCTAGGAAACTCAATTTTTCACTAATAGAGACTACGATACAAAATTTAACAGAGCAGGATTTTCAATATTTTCTTATTCTGATTGATTTTTTTTAAGTCTTTCATGAATTAAAAGAACACACTGAGAGATTTGTGTCTTTCCACATATATTAAAAATATAGGTTGCATCCTAACTATTCAAGTTGGCCTTTCGCCAACAGGCTTCATAATAGTATCTTTATAAGAATCTACACCAACTTGGAGGTCATTATCAATTAAATTAGTTGAGTGTTTATAATTGGGTAAATAAGTTATAAATATGTAAGGAACATTCACTTAGATCAATATGTTCATGGGGAAAAGGGGGCTGATCCCGTAAATCCCTCACCTCCGCCCCATGGATACAGCCCTGACATGAAGATTTTACAAATTCATAGAATTTAAGTAGGCCTACTGAAAATAAAATATTTAAAATGAGTATGTCTTACTCCTACTTATAAAAAAAGCATGGTTTTTTAATTTCATATGAAAATAAGTCTAAATTGAATTATAGAATAATACATATGTGTCATGCAGCACTGAATGTTGTTCTGTCCAAATACGTTTACAAGTTTCTCAGTTCCTAGCACATCCATATGATCTTTGTAGCAGTGTAAAATAGACTTCAAGGTTTCATGGCGGACAGCAAATAAGATTTAAGTATTCGCAAAATACTGAAACTTGGTTCTGTTGTATAATGTGTAGTCTTGGCAGGATTTGGAGTTGAGGAAGAAAGGTTAAACTGTTTATAAAAGACATTTCAATCAACCCGGCCTGACCACCTTATCATCTGCAAACAAAACAAAATGAGAGTAATATCTTTGTCTGCATGCCCACTGGTACGAAAAACAAGAAGTAAAACTTATTGTTCAGGTTATACACCTATGTACTAATTACACTACCGTGTTAAGGGTTAGAAAGGTTGAATTTAAAGGAAGTGTACTCACATTTGTGTGGAGGGAGAGTGAAAAAATTTAGTAAAAACCACCCTCAGTATACCCGACCAGGATCTAACCCCGATCTCCCCATCTTTGGCAGTCTAGCTTATTGCAAGAGTAGCGTTTTAGACCATACATCCACCGAAGCGGGTTAAACTTTATTTGAATCGATTGTTGTTTTAGTGAAGTACATATAGTTAAGAAAGCTAATATTTTAGTTCAGTAGTATCTAACTTTATTTGAACAGGGAACACATTGAATATATCAAGCCAGGATGTGAGCTGTAGATTAGTATTGGTAAGGAAAGCAAAGATATCCTCATACCAACATCACTCTATAGTGGTTAAATTTTGTTTATAGGATCACTATAGTTTAGATGATCTTTTATATCTTAAATATTATTTGGTTTATATTTGAGTTTATAAAACAATATTTCCTTATCCCTTCCTTTTCTAAAAGTCAAATATTAATCTCTGCACAGGCAGATATGATAGTGTTTTCCAAAGTAAAACTTGGCTGAATATGGGATTGATGTGTAAATTTTTCTGTTTCCTACTACTCTGGGAACACAAATTTGTTGTTTTCCAAACATTAACATATGTTCCCCTCAAATTGTTCTACCAACTCAATATTGCCACAACAACATGGTTGGATCATTCATTCATATAAGATTTCAAGATTTTGCTTGTGTCATTTATAAAACAACAATTTTTGCAACATCTTCATTTGGGTGTAAATTTTTTGATCTTTTAAAAATAATTTTATTAACTGGACACCATACAAACATCAATTGGACATAGCCCCCACCTTAGTATAAGGCGGTCAAGTGAGCCCAAGAATCATCACTTTCACTTGTGTTCCAGATCTGGGAGAGAAAGGTGTCCCCAGTCTGACATCTCCCCCGCACTCCCTGGCTGTGAGTGCCCATAGCGCCACCTGGGTCACCATCTCGTGGCAGCCTCCCGAGTTCAGTCACCCCTCAGAGAAATTGGTTTACAAGTGAGTCCCTGGCTTGCTTGACAGCTCTGTTTACCTCTGCTGCCACGTTTATCATGAACTCTTTTAAAGAAGAAATTAATAATTTGAGAAGTTATCAGCATACTTGAAAAGTTTAGTAATCACTGAACCATTTTAAGCAACAAGCAAGGAGTGGAACTGTGGTTGTTTCGCTCTCATGAGGTCGCAAATACTTGTGCCTTTGTATAATGAATGAAAAATAACCCAGAGGGAGTAACAAACTTGGATCACTTAGCTAAGCCAAAAGTTATTATAATCAACTCTTGTAATAATGTGTAGCTATTTATAAATAAAAACTAATTAATTGGGGCCTTCCTGAAACAAAATAAGGCTTATTGACATATTCCTACTGTTATGTAACATAATGTTTTGTCCAGGTTGTACCACAAGTCGACGGCGGACAGCAGTTTTCAGACAGTGGAGACGAGTGTGACATCACACATGGTCGAGGGCCTCTCCCCAAACACTCAATACATCATATATGTGACTGCTGTATCTAAGAATGGTCAGAGTCTTCCGTCAGAGACACTCATCGCTTGGACTGACCCTGCTTATCCTGCGTTTGTGGAGGTACATATATTGCAAAGGGCTAGGCCAGGCTTTCATGGGACAACCATTGGCCCAAACATCGCGAGAGTACAGGGTGGTATTGCATCAAACGGCCACTGGCCCAAGCATTGCCAGAATCCAGGGCTCACTAAAGTAGGACTGTCATTGGCCATACCCGAGAGCGCTGAGCACTGTGCTATGTGTGATGACCAAATACTTTTGAAAGATTGTGGTTACAATTTGGATTAAACTATTAGAAAAATGTCAAGACATTTTTATATCTGGACCAAGAAGTGAATCGAATCACTTTTGTCTGCATTGCCTTTGGTACAAATATTCAAACAGTGTAATATTTGTAGTAACTTTACTTTATTAGTGAATGAAGGAGGAGACTTACTAACTGAATGCTCTAGCTTTATTATTTTGGATAGTTTTTGGTAAAAATGGAGACTAGGGGATACCAATAGGCAGTTAAAATAGTCATAGTTGGCCATTAAATATCTTGGAGTTTTGTTGAGTGTCATTGTTTGTGTTTTGCAGCCACCCACAGTGCACCCCATCAACCTGGTAATGGAGGGCAGCAGCATGACTATCCTCTGTATTGCTATGGGGACCCCCATGCCCACTATCTCTCTCTACATCTCTGGGAGACTGGTCCGACAGGAAACTACCAGACACATGGTCACTGTCGTTCACAACGTCACTAAGGACATGGATCAGATCTCCTGCTATGCTGACAATGGCTATGGTACCCCCATGCAAGCGTCTAGGAAAATAACAATCAGTCGTGAGTTCCCATGTTGACAAACTATATTTAACTTTACATCACCGAGACGTTCCACAAATCATAACCTCAAACTTTAAAATGGTGGCTCTAGGAGACCTCTCACAGTCACCTCTCTGCCCCTTATTAAAGACGTCCCTCACATCACAGCTTCAATCATCACAATGACAATTATAGGAGATTCAGTGGTACATCCCACTCTCTGCCCCTGTTACAGATGTTCCTCATATCACAGCGTCAGGCATCACAATGGCGGCTCTAGGAGACTCAGTGGTACTTGAGTGCCAGGTCGACGCTCACCCAGAGCCCAAGATGTTGTTCTGGAGGGACCAGAATGGGAGAGTCCCTGTAATACAGGGTGGGAAATACGATATCAACAACATGAAGGCCAAGGATGTGAGTACCTGTCTACCAATAGCCACTATAATAAACCAGGAACCTTTGGCTTACCTCCTCTGCTTAATAGCATGCACAGCTATAAATACAAGCACCAATACTAGCTATAAACGACTCTAATAAAATCAGATTAGGAGAGTGAGGTTTTTAAGTACCCAACCAGCATATTCCTGAAGAGGAATAATGGGAAATGACCTGATGGCCTGAATTGAAGCCTGAATCAGCCAAGATTTGCCAGTTCATCTTAAACTTATATTTTACAAAAACACTAGTTCAAATAGTATGTTTGGTATTGAAATACAAATTGTATTCAAAGTTGCTATTGGGACCAGGACAAGTGTACCTGCCGCAGACCCAAGGGTCTCTCAGCACTGCAGATATCAACCCTATACTTGGTGACTACCGACCTCTCTACCAATAATATTCTAACATCAGTGGTCATAAAGACTAAAGGATTAGTTTTGCCTGGGCTGGTTTGTCGATGACAGAAAGGTCAAGGTTTGAATCCTGCACATCACTGGTCATGAAGATTAAAGGGTCAGTTTTGTCTGGGATGGTTTGCCGGTGACAGAAAGGTCAGGGTTTTAATCCCGATAAGTTATACTAAGTTTTTTTTTCCAAAATGCTTTCACACAAATGCAGATATATTTACACTAAAATATGTCCCTCTTTCCTACCCCAACAATGTAAATATGCTAATAGCGTAAGAGGCTGAGTATCGAAGTAAACATAACCCCGCTATTGCTGTATGATGCAGGAGGAATCCAAGTACATCATGCACCTAACCATACACAGGATTGGTGACAAGGATGATGGTGACTACTTCTGTCACGCGGAGAACGCGTTTGGGAGCGCGACACAGCCCGTATCTGTCAGGATCAGGAATGTGGTGAGTGAAACATACTAACTTATGTATGACAAATAATGTATTGATGTTCAGGCCTGTTTTTAAAACAACTCACCAAGAACCATACAGTATCCAATCCCATCCCAAGGTGAATAACTATCATTTCTTCCAATTCATCACTCTCATCATAAATAACATTAGATTTATTGTTTGACTCACTAATGGGACCTAAGTAAAATTACATTAAAACATGGCTAAGAAAGTTAATACCATATAGTTAATTACAGTACTCATACATTTAAGAAGCATATTAACTAAGGACTAGTTAATAAATGTAGATTTAAATGCCAATATAAGACATCATGACTGAGGTTGTTGATACCCTCACATGACAATACAATCTCTTGCCTTCAACAGGAAGTGTAGGATGACCCTAATCAAACATAACAGCTGGAACAATGGCCCATAAAGCATATGTCCTGACTTCAAGTCCCAGGTGTCTGCTATATGTTGTCACTGTCTTGTAGGCTGCCCCCAACAATGTGCTGCGGAATGTCCTGACTTCAAGTCCCAGGTGTCTGCTATATGTTGTCACTGTCTTGTAGGCTGCCCCCAACAATGTGCTGCGGAATGTCCTGACTTCAAGTCCCAGGTGTCTGCTATATGTTGTCACTGTCTTGCAGGCTGTCCTCAACAATGTGCTGCGGAATGTCTTGAGTTTAACTCCCAAGTGTCCAAGGCCATAGTCGGGTGGGGTTTTCGGGGTTCAAACCCCCCCTCGAAATTTTATGAACAAAATATATATGGCTTTATTTATGGTTCAAACAATATCAAAATTAAGGTACAAGTACAAATTAGGGGGCTGTGTTACCATAAGCTTCCAGAGGTGTTTATTATTTAGAATTTTTTCTAGCCTTCGGCGGTTAGGGGGATATGTTGCCATAAAGAAACACTGTAGAGAACTTCTAGAGCTGTTTAATAATTAGAATTTGTCCTAGTCTCCGCTAGTTAGGAGGTAATGTAGCCATAAAAAAAATTTCAGATAGATTCTAGAATAGTTTTTTATTTAGAATTTTTTCTAGCCTCCGTCAATTGTGGGATGGGCCCACCAAACCCCCCCTGAAATTATTGGCTGGCTACGGCCTTGCAAGTGTCTAATATATATTGCCATTGTCTTGCAGGCTGCCACCAACAATGTGACACAATGTTGCATCGAGCAGAATGTGACCTCTGGTTGCATGGAGGCCTGTTCCTTCTACCTAGACATAGACGCTGTAATTGACAAGCCCGAGTGTATCAACGACTTTGACAAGCTCATGAAGTGTGCTGCAGGTCAGAAGAGAGGATAATTAGTTTCTCCGTAGCCTAACCACCTTAGAATACAATGTCCCAATGTAACACTCCGAAGTCTCTTAATTTTTGACACTAAGTCTTATCTTGGACATCATATACATAAAATATAGATATTTTAACATTTAATTTTGAGCAAGTCACTTTTACTGTAGAGCCATGCTCTGTTTTTTTTTCCAAATACATACATGTTCTGTATGAATTATTTTTAGTATATATTTTACAAAAAAGACCAACATTTATTTTTCAACTGTTGCAATCTCTTGTGATGTTGGTATGGTTGCCATATCATCACGAAAAAATAGTCTAGCAAGTTGTGCCACACAGAACTCCAACCTGATGGCCTTGGTTCCTAGTTTCTTAGCAACATCCTCTTGTAATTATTGGCCTGTTAGAATGACTGAAGTGTTTATCTGGTTTTCCCATAGATGGCTCTGACCACCGTAGCTGCTGTGCTCAGTGGGGAGTCCCTAGGAGGTGTCTGGACTGGTGCCGAGGGGAACCCCTTCTCAACAACAAGTTCTGCGTTCTATCATACACTAAACAGATCACGTCCTGTTTTCACGAGGGCCGAGGTATGTGTTGTGCACTTTACTGGTCCTCTACTCTGCTCGAGAGCCTCAAGTTCTGACATACTTCATTTAAGAGGTTTTAGTTTAGCTCCTGCTGGAGAATATCTTGATCATTCCAGGCTGCAGGCTTACCAAATACCCATTTTGGACCAAATTGTTAGAACCATTTTTAAAACATTTTAAATCTGTAAAATTAAATTAAATTATTTTTTAAGAAAAACAAATACATTAATTCTATTTTACAAACAACTTACCAGATAGCCATTTTGAACTTAATAGTTGGAGCCATTTTCTAAAAGTTTTGAATTTTCAAAAATCACTCATTACCTTAAACAAATTTCCCACCAAAAACAAGTGCAGTGTTATTTTTCGGGCCAAACACTCCTTATGTATCCATTTCAAACAAAATCATTTAAGCCATTAAAAAAAAAATTAAAAAATCACTTATCCATAAACTACTACCCTTAATTTAAGTGCTAGATCAAAATAAAAATAAAATATCCCAAGGTATATTACATTTAAATATAAAGTTAGAACAAACTCCATCAAACTGTTTCAAATTTAGGCTCAGAGACAGACAGAATTGTAAAATTCATTTTTTGGGGCAAAAATTCATCATAATCAAGAGTTTGAAAATTTTCACAATTACAATTCTTTCTCTGCATATGAGAAAATAAAACGGCATAGCAATTATACAAACTAATCTCAAAGAAATATCACTGCCCACTGAAAAACTTTTCATTAAGAAAGCTAAAAAAGCAAGATTAAAAGAAAAATATTGTTAATAATAATAATAAATAAAAAAAAGATGTAGCAATATCAACAAGAACAAGACACTCATCCTAGAAACCCCAAGGATTTCTGTGTCGCTCTTTTTCAGCTATATATGAGCCATGATTGCTTGGCTTTCCACCTCATAAGCTATATCCATATCTTTGCTGTGTACTTTGTAAATAACTTACTCTACAATATATAGATCATCTAGTGATCATAGTCCACTGTAGCGCTCTATAGGGCAATACTTTAACCCATCACATCGGGATACATGAAGGCAAATGGAAGTTCTCCAGTGTGCTGGCCATTAACAACCAACCAACAAAGCTTATCTAAATGTTCTATCTTTCGAATTGTCTACTTTCCCTGGACTTGCGATGTTTACACACTCCCTCCTGATGTAGCTTTAGGGCTAAAAGTGTTAAAAAGCACACTTACCTTGATAATGTTGGAGAAGAAATGAGGTAAAGTGCCATTATTTTTATTTCCAGATCGTCTGCCTGGTCCACCCCAGAATGTGCATATTGACATCATCGACGCTCATTCGGCCCAAGTGAAGTGGGACCCCCCCGTCAAGAACCCCGGGACTGTGGAGATGTACAGGTAATACACGTTCTTCAGCGACCTTGTCATTTATCAAACCAGAGTTCTTGTTACTATTATCGTCTGCTCTCTCTTTTTTACTCCAGGGTGTTCTGGAGACAAGTAGGGTCTCGCAATGCAGCCAAGAATGACACTAAGATCACCAGGTTGCGTATCATGGGACTCAAGGAGGGGGCCACTTACGAATGTGTCATCAAGGCGGGCAACCATTTCGGTACCAGTACTTTGACTGACCCTGTCAAGTTCACTACTGGAGAAAAATACATCACGTCAGCTGCTAGTCTTGGTAAATAAACTGAATGCACAGCTTGTAGGGAAACATAACATAAATATACTGGGAATTAAAATACAAATTTTGTTTGTGAGCAAAAAAAAATAGATGGACGGTAATATGATTAGTTCTATAGAACAAATAAAAAGGGAACACCCCATAAAACTAAATCGTAACAGTTCTAGTGGCTTAATAAACCTCTAACCATGTGAAGGAAAAGGTGAAAGTCAGAGTCATTATCTACAAATAGTATTTTGATTTGTCAAATTATTTAAAATATTAAAACAATATTTCTATAGCTATACTAATTATATGTATGAAATAAAGTACATTCTGCAAGTTATAATACACAATTACATTTTGCACTTCATTTTCTAAAATTCTCACACAGCTATAACAAACAATTAAATAATATCCAGAAAGAAAATAAAACTATAAAATGCTATTTTTCCACTAACTAAAACATTTTAAATCTGTCCACTCATTTAATAAAACATTCCCCACACAAATTTAATAGTTTAAAATATTCTCAAATTATGGATATAAATATTATTTTGAGCAAGGTCATAGAAATTACCAAAATTAAGCCCAAAAAAATTAATATTGCCTAACTATGGTTTAAACAAAACAAGAAAAAATTAGTTTTTCACTTGTCCCCATCAATGTAAGGTTAAAGTACATTTTTCAAAATAGATTGTGATTGTGTTTATTAGGAAGTACAGTGGAACCTGGATAATTCAAACTTAAAGGGACCAGGAAAAATTTTGAACTATCCAAAAATTTGAATTAAATAAGTTTATTAAAATAAATTGAAAAGAAACACAGTTAAGTTTGCAACCAAGCTCAAAAACTTTAACTAACTTAACTAACATATTTGGACATAATCTGCTCCCAATTTCTTTAAAAAATTCAGAGATTTTAATCTATTTTCCTGATTTAAGTCTCTCAGTCATAATGCATGATTCTAATTGATTTATTGACTGGAAAATTGAATCACTTACATTGTTGCGACTGTAAAAAAAAAAGCCCGAATTTTTGGATATGGTCCATGACTTGTGCCGCACTCGGGATAATAGACCTTTCCTGAACTACTGAAGAATTGTCCTTTTCATCATCAGATGCTCCATCCTCAGCCTGGATGTTAATGTTGAGAACTTCGGCGACGATGTCCGCATCAGTAACTTCACTACACAGACTGCCACATCTTCATCCACGCTGACAAAGTCCACATAGGAGATAGCAGGATCAGGAGGAACTTTCTCTCAGTTGTCAATAGCTGGCGCAGCTTCAGTCACAGTTTCTCCATAATTTTATTTCTTGATAAAGCTAGCTTTTTTTCATAACAGTTCTTAATGGTCCCAACTTTCACTTGGTCCCATGCTTGCTTACACATTCTTGAAGCTTGAAGAAAGTCAAGCGAAATTTTCTGAGTAGACAAATCTCCAGCAAGAATTTTTTCAACCAACAATCGTATGTAGAAATGTTTTAGGTTCTTAATTATTCCTTGGTCCATAGGTTGAATAACCGATGTCATATTTGGCGGGAAAAAAAAACCTTTACATTTTCCAAAAGGTGAACTCTGTTACGAGCAGTGCAATTGTCAATGAATAAAAGGATTGTCTGATTTTGTTTGCCAAACTGTTTGTCGATTTTTAAAAGCCATTTTTCAAACAGATTACCTGCCATCCATCCATGCTTTTCTATTTAACTCGTATTCCACTGGCTTCAATTTTACATTTTTGAAGCAACGTGGGTTAGCCGATTTTTCAATCATTAGTAACGGCAGCTTTTCAGAACCATCCATATTTGCTTCAACTAACAGAGTTGTTCGATCTTTACAAGCTTTCCCCCACTGCACCGTTCACCTTTATAATGCAAGAGTTTTGTCAGGAGTACACTTTTAAAAAAGTCCTGTCTCATCGACATTAAAAATGTTTTTCGGTTCTATGTCCTGGATCATTTCTTTCAAGTTTACCTTCCAATTATCGGATGAATACACATCAACAGCACCACTTTCACCACATACAGCTTAGAAGGAAATTCCGCTTCGTTGTTTGAATCCATCTAGCCACCCTGCACTCACTTTGAAGTCTTTTTTTTCCTAATTCAGATGCGAAATGTTCACCCTTTGCGCTAAGAAGAGGGCCGATCACTGGGACTTTCTTGTCTCGCGCTTGTTTGAACCACATCAGTACACAGTTGTCCACATATGGGTTTTCCAGTCCTCTTAATATTTTCCTATCTTGTCCACTCTCACATTCATTGCTCAAAATTTTTTATTTGTTTTTCAAAAATGTTGCAAGAGTGTTAGGGGAATTTTGTAGGCCTTTGCAATTTTTTATTTCTTTTTAAGTCACTTTTCCACTTCCTCTATCACCGTTACTTTTTCGGCCAAAGTTTATGATTTATAGGACTGTGGCTTGGACAGTGAGATGACGATACACAACACACAACACACGATACAACACGCACACACACATACTGTACATATGTACTAAACAAAACAAATAAACTCGCACATCACAAAATATCGCTACGACCAGGAATCACTAAGAACAGTACACGCAACAGCTCGAGAGGTTCGACCTTGACTAACGGAGTACAGAACTTTAGGTGTAAACAAAGACGTATGGGTGAGCAGGGAGGGGGAGGGGCGTGAAGAAGGGTACTGACCGCATTCCAACGTCGCCTTTCCTGTTTCCAAGAATAGAACAATACGGCGCCGCAACTAGAAGTAGGAAAACAATACTGCACAATACATTACCAACTTATGAAAAGTTTGAATTAACCAAAACAAAATTTGAACTATCCACGAATTTTTTAACATTGTTTTAATACAAAATTCATGGTACTGGTCAAAAAATTCGAATTAAAGACGATTTCGAGGTACTGAAGTTCGAATTAGTCAGGTTCCGCTGTATCAGTGAATGTGGGGAGATACTATGGAAGCGGGTAAGTCTATGAGGTTAGAAAAAACTAAACCTTTCATTTGAAAACTATTTGAAAGGTATTTCTGAGAATATGTTGCAAATAAATCTTTGTCGGCAAAGAAAGAAGAATAAGAGGGCGGTGATAGGTTAAGGAGGAAAGAGAAGGGCAGGGGTTCAGCTATCAGTCCCCCAGCTGCTTGTAGTTTCCGAAAATATAAAAAGCAGCAGTTTGAGAAAAGCCTATCTGAAGATAGATGCGTGTTATAATTAATACTGTGTTGCATGACTGCTTGCTAATTTAGTGTGTAGTGTAGAATAGTGTTACTTAGTTAAGTATTGTGTGGGTAGATTAGGTTAAACTGGTATACTTATTCCAAATGCTGAATTTTGTTTTCTAAGTTAGTACTACGGCGCCAATATTTTCCGCCAGCCAAAGGTCACCCCTTTAAATACCTTTTTTCATAGGTATAAGAGTAATTTGAGTCAGTGTTGGAAAAAAGTTGACCTCCACCCCCTCCCCCGCCCAAATCTTAAAAGAGTTCCAGGGGGACTTCTCCTGGTAAACTTTTAACATTTTGATGCCTTTAAGCTATTTTAATGGTCTTCACCTGGGATTTTTTTTTAATTTTTGAGGCCCCTAGAATGAATTTAGAACAGTCCTCAAATTTTCGCTTAAATTTTAATTTGATTCGTTAAGAAGCTATTTGGAGTCTGTTTTTAATCGTATCATAAGTTATTCTCAAATAAAAAGTGGAGTGAAGTACCAGGAGAGGGGGAAATATTTATAAGGAGCAATACTCCCTTCCCAGAATTCCACCTCCCTGGTTATGCCACCACTTATATCTTCATTTAAGAAGTAATTAGTCAAAATGTTCGCACTTGGAAATAGCAGGTGCTATGTAACTTTCTAAATGTTAAACAAGCTTATAGCACTTAAAGTATTTAATCTCTTCCCTTAATTACTTTCAAATAAACTCCAGATAGTTTCTAAAGGCATTTAATATTCATAATTTTTCTTTTTCTATGGCAGTTGGGGGGCTATGGCCCTCAAACCCACCTTCAAATTTTGGCCTAGCTATGGCCTTGATTTTGAAGTTTGCAATATTTCATTATATTTAATAGTTTTTTTAAAATATACTCAAAACCATCTGGAATGTACTAAATTAGTACAACTTCACCATTTAAAGTATTGCAATTAAAATCATATGTGAAATGTTTGAGGTCAATACATCGGGAGAATAAGTAATGTTTTTGAAAACCATTTAATTGAACCGAAGCTAAAATTTTGGGTATTTGAAGATAAAAAATATGTCATTAAATTTAGCTAAGACACTATAAATTTGTAGGAATTATTGAATGGTTTCAATTTATTTATTTTAGATAAAATACTTAACTCTTGTAACAGTATTACCATTAAAGTGTCCAGCTATATATAAGGACTTAAATGAGGATGTTGTGTTGTTTGTTGCAGACAGTGATAGTTCCCATGTGGGTGTAGCCGTGGGGATAGTGATGGCTCTTATAATAGTGGCAGGCATTGTGGTAGGGGCTGTCTGGTTCCTGCGCTCCAGGAGAATGCTGGGACGCAAGTCCACAGGAGGTGTGGCTTTCGAGAACCCCAGCTATCTAAGAGAAGTCAACATGGACCACATACAGGTATTTTTCACTGGAACTGTGGCAGTAGCGTCTCATGACCAACATTTTTAGGCAAGCTGGGAAGGGGAGTGGAGGGGGTCCAGCGTCCCCCTCCAAACATTAAAAAAAAATACTATATGCTTCAATAAGCTATCTGGTGGTGTTTTTTTTATGATAATTTTGGGTTTGGGCGTCCTTCTGTTCTATGGTTTACATAAGACACAATAGAATCTATATAACACATATCCAAGAGATATGGGGGTATGGGGGAGAATGTATATTGCCCCCCTTTATTTTAACAAGTGAAGAGAAATTACTCCTGTCTCTCCTACCCCAGTTCCGCTTCCCCTAAAGCTGACAACTTTTAAATTAAATATACATAAAACATTTTATCTTTAAATTTAAATGTAAACCAAATGTATTGTGTGTTAATTAACTATGTTAAATATATAAATAAGTGATATAGTTATATATTATATATTATTATTATTATTATTATTATTATTATTATTATTATTATTATTATTATTATTATTATTATTATTATTATATTATATTATATTATTATTATTATTATTATTATTATTATTATTATATTATTATTATTATTATATTATTATATATATTTTTATTATTATTATAAGTTTTTAAATTTTCACTAATATGCAACCTGAAACATATTTGGGTGATTTGATTATTTAGATATTAAATGAAGTTTTATATACGTATGCCTATATCAATGCTCTTTTACTCGCCGTATTTTTTTCTAATGTTTGTAAATAAAGTTCATCCTCCTCTCCTTTTTTACGAACTCTGATATGACTATTTCATGGAAGTCTACTCCTTGCTTCATTTTAAAAAGCAGACCCTTTTTAATTGAAAGGAGAGCCAAACCAGAAAGTCTATTTTGTCCCATAGTATTTCTGGAAGATGTTTTTACTCTTTTCATTGTTGAAAATTAGATCTCAACTGATGATGCTGGGATTGTTGCCACAAGTTCACACAGTTTTTTTAAACTCCTGTAAAAGGACCAGCTACAAAAACTCTACAAAAGATGTGTAACCATAGGCTGGGGTCAGTAATTTGTCAATTTTCCCCTTTTATGCAAAACTCCCCTAATTCTATTCCCATCATATTAAATTTCCACTTTTGTCACTGTATTTTGAAAGGGGAAGAAAGGGGTTTACAATAGTATCATTCAATTTCTTCGGTTCTAGTCGTCAACCTTCGGGCATAGCATTGGTTGTTGAAAAGTCACAACTTTGTTGCTTTGTTTCAAACATAAAATAAAATAACTACTTATCTTCAAGCAAAGGCAAGCACTGCTTGCCTTGCTTGCCCTGACGCGACGCCACTGAACTATGGCTTCATGAACAAGGATTGTAATTGATTGCTGAAATGACAAAGCCAGTATTCACCTAAGAATAGTTTATTATTCTCAATCATTTCACATTTAATTAATTTAAATCAAGGAGTAACTGTAGCTACATCTATATTGTAAAATGGTTGAGAGCTAAACATAGATTCCTTAAATTGAATTAATGACATATGTCTAAGTCATTAATCAATACGATAGTTTAATTTCATCCCTATCTGGATATTATCTTGTGTTCTGCTTTCTGCATTAAGCTGAGAACTAGGCTACAGTAGTTCAGATAGGTCTGCCCCTTTATTTAGTACAAGCTATTTTCATTGGGCCTAGGTTATTGGGGGTCTTGCCTATCCTTTCTCCAGGCATGAAATAATTTAAATAGTTAATGATTGAAAGAACGTCTAAATAATCTCAAGAGGTTTAATAGAATAGATAAATAACCAAAAAGGATTATTAAATTACAGACATAAGAAAAGTAATCATGAATTGAAGATTGAGATTATTTAGACGTTCTTTCAATCATTAAACTATTTAAATTATCCCTCCTTACTAAATTACTATGACTATATTTAATTGAAATAATTGTCGGTGCGCTAGCAATGGTGGTAAAAGCAGATAAATAGTGCATTAGTTGATATTTCCTACAGGCAGAGTCCCCAAGTTTAAACCCAAGTGTATGTTCCAGATACCCGCGACACAGGGGGACCCAATACTACCCAACGGAACAGCAAATGGCATCAATCCTTCTGGGGGCCAGGTGCCCTCAGCACAGGGGTGGAAACATGAGACCCTCCATGTCCCAGCTCAAGCCACAGAGGTGGCACCATCTCTTTACGAGGAGTTGAAACTGGGGCATGACGGGGCAGGCTTCAAGAGACTTAAATAGTATCCAAGGTTCCGCTACGAGTCAGCTTTCTGAAGTCCCCAACCATCTCAAGAGAACAGGTTGGGAAATGTGGCTGGATGGATGAAATCCACTACAGTTCACGTTTATTTTGAAGCTAGAACATTAAAAACCAAACTATTTTGAGCTGATGCTCAGAGGACAAATAAAGTGAATAATACTAAAGGTTTTACAAAATAATGCTATGAGCATTCCCAACAGAAGAGTGGGCCAGAGTGTTATCTTCTCAACAGAAGAGTGAGCCAGAGTTTTATCTTGGCAGACAAACTGTGGACAGAGCAAGTACATTGGTGTGGAACTGCTATGATTATTCATAAATAGTTTAAAGCAATTTATTTTATGAGTATGGTTTGAACTATGAAGCCAACTAATACTCAAGTGGTTTTTTTTTATCTGCATCACGGTGGTATGATTAGTTCAAACAAATGATAATTTAATTGTTTCAAAGTCAACATTCAAAAAAATAAGAATTTAAAAAAAAATTATTAAAAAAATATTCTAGTGTACTTACAGAAACAAATGCGATGTTCTTTATAAAGAATTCATAATTTTGATGGTTCTAATTATGTGTTTAGCTAATAAAATATGGTTTGTTTTAAACAAGAGAGTTTAGGAATCAACAGTCAGTAAAATGTTTCTGTTGTGGGATTTGCCTCTTCATAGAAGAGCTTATGGATGTGATAGACTAAAGTCATTAGTTTTATATTTTTTAGAAAATATAGTAAACTGTGAATGAACCGTACCTCATTGTTATTTGGAACTTGTCACCATAGTAAAATAATGTGAATAAATGACAAGCAGCTAAGAAAACAAATTGTTCTAAAATTGTGTTGTGGAAGAAATATGTCTAATACTAATTTGGGGAGTAAGAGAGAATCAACCATAATATATCAAATTTGTATTACTCTGTCCCGTATCAGCACTGCACATGGTGCCTTGGTGCAATTCCCTTTCATATGTTGCTATTACACTCTTACTTCAATGTCACCGCTGCAAAGTAGTACATAACATTCCTTTTAACTTGACCACTATTTATGTAGATTAATATTTAGACACAATTAATATTTCCTTGATTTGAAAATAATTTAATCCCTTTCCTAATTTTACTGATGAAAATTTACTAAAAAGCACCAGTCTAAGATATTTCATAAAACAACTGTACATAGTTCAAAACTCGAAGAGTTGACAACTTGGTTAATGAGTCTCTTTTGAGTAGTTCTCATCGTGAACTTTCACAAGAAATAATATGTATACAAATAATTCCTCAGTTATGTTTCTCATACTAGAAATTATCCTGAAAAAAAAAAATTGGTACTCTGATTATAGATCTGACTAGCTAGAGAGCAATTATTTTTAAACTTGAAAAAAGGAAAATTGAGCTTCACGAATCAGGTTAAAGTGATTAACTTCTAAAACTACCTACTTTATTTGATTCTCCTAAAAAAATTGGAAGATTTTAACCATTGTTCTAATGGGTCAACTGTTATCTGACAAGATTTCATAGTACAGGAGCACTTCCCCCTTAGTAATGTTTACAAATGTTATCTGAAAAGATTCACTAGTACATCAACACTTCCCCCTTAAAAATGACAGCACTGTTACCAGACAAGATTCATTAGAACATAAACACTTTATCCCAATAGAGGCAGAACCTGGGGGCAATGCCCCCTCTGGAAATTATTTGCCCCCTGGAATAAGTTTTCCAGCCCCCTCCCTTAATAATTTTCAAATCTTCTGATATTATCGAATATGAAGCTGAAAGATGACCTTAAATAAAACTTCATATTGCTTCTAGATAAATTCAATTTTAAAAAATTTGGCGGAGAAACCACCTTAAATTGCTTCTAGGGCCATTCAAATTTGAAAAATTTCTAGAAGAAGACCACTTTAAATAGCTTATAAATGCATTTCATTTTGAAGAATTTTCATGAGAGGATCCCCAAATAGTTTTTGAAAGCATTCAGTTTTCAAATATTTGTTGGGGGAAGACCACTTCAATTAACTTCTGGAGGTTTCTAATTTTCAACAATATTTCCCGAAGAAGACCATTCAAAATAGCTTTTAAGAAAATATAATTTTCAAAATATTGTTAGGCAAAGACCAGTTCGAGAGCAGGCGTGTCTTACTCATTTGATCATAAGGGCCACATTAAAATTTTAAAATAGTGAGGGAGCCACATTAAAAAAAATGACACCATTTTAACCAAATATAAATAAAACTCAATAACTTTTTCTTACAAAAAGAAAATTAAGATATAAATCACCTATTTTAACCCAGGAATTGTTACAGTTTTTATCAAGATGCACTAGTACATGAGCAATTCCCCCTTAACAATATTCACAGCTGTTATCTGACATGATTCACTAGTATATGAACATTTCTCACTTAGCGACAATCATTCTTCAGACCAATTAGGGCATTCCTCTTATTATAAATATTATCCTTGCACTCTTAAAAAAAAGCCTGAAACAACTGAATTGTGACACCATAATTCCATAAAACACAAGAAGCATAGTTTAAATTAAATAAGTGTACCTTTACACATTTCTCTTTAGTTTGACTCCTACAAAGTGTTAAATAGTGGAATATGCTACCTTGTTAGATGTTTTACCAGTTGGTTTTATTTTGTGTATATATATTGTTAAGAAATTAATCCACAGTAAATGTGGAAAAATAGCAATAATTCATTTCATTCATTTCTTTCCATAGTAAAAATAGGAACCATCACATTTGTCATACATGAAAAACCGTGTTAAATGGTATAACCATGTTTTATTATTTGATAAAAAAAATTACTCTAACTAAAGGACCATTGTGAAATGATTTCAGAATAATTTTTTTTAATGCCTGCACTTTAATTTGTGATAATGTAAAATATGTTTTATTGAAATTAAAATTTTATAAGTTATCATAAAATAGTTAATAATAAATGTAGAATTGGTTAGTGACAGCCTGTTTGACTGGTACACTCAGCTTCAAACTGGTGTACCAGAGGTGGGTGATCTTCTTAGCCTATCTAAAAAAATGAAAGTGAGTTTCCTTAAAATCGAACACCTCATCCTCTGTTCTTAAATTTATGTAACCTTATAAGAGATACAGCAATAAAACTATAATGCCTCAGCTGTGGGCAAGATCATTGTATCATGCATTAAACACCCCCAGAGACAAAATTGAGGAAATAATGTTATATGATGTTTATGTTTTATTTCGTCAACTTTGTACCTATTTTAATTCTGTATTACCATTCATTAAAAATTGGTAGTACAATTAATTGCAGCTTTTACTTTTCACTTTAGTTTAATTATAAGTGAATGGTATTTTGTATTTTCCTGTGTAGCATGTGTGAATTATTCAAAACTCCTTTATGATATCAATAGTGCTACCCTTAGCTTGGTTGTCTTTGAAAGCTGATGGTGATGGAGGGCATAGAGGTTGTATTCAGAAACCAGTTAATGAAATATTTATATAAAAATTAAAGTCAGTTGAAATAAGTAAAACCAAGGATGAAACTATTTTACTATGCTTGAATTTTTGTGATTTTATTTTCCTATATTTTATGATTTTCATATTTGTTTATAAATAATGGCGCAGCTAAAAATATCTGAAGATTTATGAATGTAATATATATAAAATGAATCACATTTATATTTGATTCCAGATTTGACCAAATAATAAGGTTCTACAATGTTTCTTCCGTTGCATTAAATTTTAGTTGTTTTGTGTTGCATTTCACATTGGGGGTAGTAAAAGTAAATTAATCATATTTTGTACAAATTTTAAACCGAGATGGTCATCTATAACTGCCTCCCTCAAACCAGACCATCCCCGAGCTTGAGACATCGGTTAAATGCTGGATTTGTGCCTTTTTGAAAACAAACTATAGCACCAGTGAAGAATCTTTTGTGTGTAATGGGACAAATTGGAATTTTATATGGTACTACTTGGCCCAACAATAATATTATCATACTACTACTACTAATAATAATAATAATAACTAGGAAATTCTTTATATGCACAAGCTTGTGTTAGGGTTAGGGCAGTTGATGTTTCTGGGTATCAACGTGATCATGTACAGGCTTGTTCACGAGTATTGACAACAGGCTTTCAGTCATTTTTGATGAACATGTCTATACAATGTGTATGGTTATTTTTTGTTTGTTCGGAAGACTATTTTTTGTACAATATAGCATAGAGTAATAAAACACAAACATGTACAACAATTGTCACAAATAAATAAATTTTACCAAATTTGTATCATTTGTTCATAAAAGTAGAAATAGTATTTTCAGGAACTCGAGGAGAAGACTAACAAAACACACATATCGGGTAGGATCCGCAAGTTCAGACTTACCTTGCTTGATTTCACTATGGTGTAGCTATAAAATAAGGTCATAGGGTTAGGGATGTGAAAAAAGTATCAATACTTTACTAATATCAAGGTGACCTGGTGGTCTAGGGGTAAGGTGTCAGACTTCTGTGCTTAGGGTCCGGGGCTCAATCCTCGGTCACGGCACAGATTTATCCGATTGCCAAACCCTTCCTTCACCTCTAACAGGGCGTGTATTAATCACAACTTGTGAATGTGAGGAATGCCAAGCCTCCACCGTGGTTCGGATTCCACGTTAAACTGTAGGTCCTCCATTTCATCTCACAATCACCCTACCATTACACATTAGTGTAAGTGCGTATAACCCGAACGGGTAGTAAGACGCGGTCTAATAATAATTTACTAATATCAATATTTTCCTTTCAATACTAGTATTTTTTTACTCAATACTTTTACTGATATTAGTATGCACCCTTCAGTAACGCACTGAAAGAAACTACTTTTTTGTTATCTTCAGTCATGTTGGGATTACATTTTTACTAGAGTGGACTGTGAAGAAAGAATAAATGCCACTGTTTCAATTCCCACTCATTTTCTGTATGACAAGCAATTCAATCTCTTTTAGCTTATCATAACTCATAGCTGTTCTTTCATCTTTATCAATACAGCCTGATGTCTGACAGGTTGAGTAGCCAGTCTTCTACTACTACACCTTCCTTTAACAATAAGCGCGATAATCACAAACTAAACAAAATAAGCTTTTGTAGAACTCAATGAACGCAGTTAACTAAATGGTGGCCCAAGCAGACGAAGCAGAAAAGTTTATATGCCTTGTTTGAGCAGATAAAGCCGGGGAAGGGTGTCCATTATTATATTCTTTGTCAATAGTTAATAATCTATATTGATAGAGTATATAAACAACAAATGTAGTTAAAAAGTGGCACATACCAGAAGTGAATTATGAAAGTTTTTTAAAAGTTGGATAGTGAAAAAAGGATCTTGTTTTAAATTAGTAAAAACCATGATAATTTTCCGTTTTTAAATAAATAGGAAATATAATTTCCATGCAAAAGTTGAAATTATTATTACTAGAGAAGAAAAAATATTTTTCCAGATTAAAATTTCAATACCGATACTTACTGGTATCGATATTTTCTTTTGATACCATATCCATACATAGGGTCATATGGAAGAACACCACTAAGTGTGAGTGGATACTTATTTGCACGTTGGTGTAGTCCCGAGCCAACTAACAGTCCACCTTCCAGGATAGGATGACATGAGCAAACAAACAACACTAAGGGTCCACTCACACTAAGCGTCCACTTAGCGGCATGATTGCATACAACCCATAATGCAATCAGCCAAGGTAAGACTTACCATGCTTGGTTTCACCATGGTGTAGCTATAGGATAGGGCCATAGGATGATCAATAAAGGTAGGACTGCTACCTTAGTTCCACTGTTATAAGATGGGGCCATAGTGTAATCAGCTAAGGTAAGACTTACCTTGCTTGGTTCCATTTTGGCGTGGCTATAAGATAGAGCCATAGGATGATCAACAAAGGTTGGACTGCTACCTTGCTTGGTTCCACTGCTATAAGAAAGTGTATTCAGTGAAGGTAAGACTTTTATCTTGTTTGATTCCACTATGGTCATATTGTAATCAGTCACGGGAAATCTGCTACTTTTCATGATAAGTAGTCTGTTCATAACAGTATAAAATGACAGAAATTAATAGGGCTGTACTAAGCTTCAAAAACTTTGACTTTGCTTCAAATAAGTTCATTAACTTCGACTTAATTTTATAAATCAAATTCCAGATCTGACAATTACCAAATTTCTCCAATAAAAATATTTTAAGTCAAAATGCACATGTGTGTTCAAGTTTCTTTTCGTTTTGTGTTGTTTTAAGCATTGCACATTAATGTTTACACTAACCCGCTTTGGTGACCATGTGGTCTAAACGCGCTAATCTCGTGTTGGACTAGACTGCCGAAGACAAGGAGATCGGGGTTCAATCCTGGTCGGGTGCACTGAAAGTGATTTTCCACTCTACTTCCATGCAACTGCGGGTACACTTCCTCTAAATTAAGCCTTCAAAATCCCTAACCCATCAGTGTAATTAGTACATAGGAGTATAACCTGAACAGGTAGCAAGACATGGTTCTAAAAAAAGTTTACATTACAAAAATCCAAAATAATTAAAATACATGTTGGGATGAAAAATTAATTTATCAGCTTTGGATAAATATGTTATGTTAACGGTATACCATTTTGTAAATAATATTTAATACCTAAAGTTATTTGATTACACAACATATAATATTTTTTTTACAATATTACACTTTTTTTTAATATTTGAGCTTTGATTGGCTTAGAGAATATTTCATATTATCTGATTCAGCTTTGCTTAAAATTTAAAAATAGGGCTTCAACCATTCTTAGAAATAGATTTATATTTTAGTCTATATTTTTTCACACAGATTTGAAGTTGTCAAAGCCAACATATTTTCATAGTCTATAAATATTTAAAGCCAAGTTGAGGTTTTCAATCTTTCATTTCAAAGGGTTTGCAAAAAAAAAATATATATATATAAATTATTACTTATACCTGTAATACTCTAAAAACAGCCAGGGAAGATGAGAGGGCTGAAGATTAAGACAAAAGACAGGTGAATAAATTACTCTACTTACTCCCTTCTTCTTTCATTACAAATGCACATTCCTAGGTTGTTTTAGTTGTACACATAGATACTAATTTTATTACATCCAGATCATTGAAAGAGATAATTTTTTCAAAAGGCCATTTCGTTTCAAATGGATGTATTGCAAAATTTAAAGAACAAGAAGAAGCTTGCAGACAGAAAATATGATGACTGTTATTTTAATTTGGGTTTTACTTGTTTGGACGAGGACAATGACAATCCAATGTTGTCAAACTCTTTCAAATGAAAGTATGTAGCCATGTAAATTAACGTTAGCAACAAAAGGGATAATTTTCCAAACAAACTATGTTAACAAAAGCACCAATGGCATCACACACAGTCGCGCTACATGTTTTAACTTTAAAAAAAGGGACATGGAATGGCAGAGAATATTATATCATCATACAATGTTAATATGTGTAATATAATATTAGGCAAACGTGAGATCTAGGACGTAAAAGATATTTCACTGTCAAATGAAACAATTCATCGCAAAATGAATAACATTCCATTAGATTTATTGATTTACAAAGTTAGGGAGAGCTTGCTTTTCTCGATTAATTTGGATGAATAGTCAAGAGATATCCAATTTAGCACAGATTTAATGCTAAATTAGATTTGTCAATAAAAATGATCTAGTTGAGGAATTACTCTATTGTAAGGAATTTTATAATGATGGAAATTGATTTTAAAAACTAATAAATACAAAAACTAAATCTAAAAATAGATGCACTTTTCCTTCTTACTTAGTATTGTACCTTAGGCTATACTCATTGTTTCATGTCTGGCTGTACGAATTAGTACACGAGAAAAAGAATGCTCAAGTAAACAGAAATAATGAATGTGTGCATTAAAAACATTCGTTATATGTTACAATAATTTTTATGTAATAATTCTAAAAATGACATAAAATACACGGTAAGAGTTAAAGTAAAAAAATGCCCCAAAAATGGCATAAACTGTAAAATCCTTCAAATGTGCAAAAATATACAAACAAAAGTCATGTTTTCAACATAAGGGTTTCATAATATGTGTCTATATAAAAGTTACCATTGTGATTAGCTTCACAGAAAAAAGATACAAAGTCATCAACTTCCAGACCCGGTCATAACTAAAATAATATCCACTGGCTTGCTGGGGCGAGGACTATTGCCATGTCTTACACATAGCTAAAATTACAATTTTGGTGCAATAACTATACCTAATGAGTAGTATTATTAGAATGTATTTAAAAATTTACAAATTCAAAAGATATAAATAATTGAAAATATTAAAAACGGCTATCAATGTAATTGCTAATAATCTTAATAATTAAAATGAGATTTCAAAATGGAGGCCTGTGAAATTAAATGGAGAAGAGCTTAAATGAAACAAAATTAATATAGACAACTTCTTTCCGAGGAATCTAATTTAAACGTAGCCCACAATCTGCCCTCAAATATTAGGAATATTAAAAAAAATTGAAATTTCATAATATAGGCTCAACAAATGGGAGTGCTTGAAATTTACACAATTGAAAAGAAAAAAGTTTTAGTGGAGTATAAAGTAAAAAAACTTTTAAGTAACTAAGTAACTGCAAGAACAATCCCAGAAAGTTTGAAAACTTATAATTTAAATAAAGGGATTAATTAAATGAAAAATTACAATATTAAACATAGAAATCGAGCCAAGACCTTTGGTATTTTTGTGCCAATGCTCTGACACGTAACTATCTTGGTTTGTGTCGTTCAGTACACTCTTTCCCTAATTGTTTTTAGCACCGGGTCTTACTACCCGTTCAGGTGATACACTAAGGCACAGTGGACTGTGAGTGTGAATAGTTCCATGTGGTCGATACTTTCACCAATTACCAATTATTAGACACAACTCGACCACTGGTGAAATATAGTCCTGTGTAAAAGACAAACCAATATAGTTCACTAGGTAGAGTTTTGGAGTACAAAGCTAAAGTTCCTTAGTCGGTTCCCATATCCCGGTTGTTATTTTTCACTTTATTGGATTTTATTCAGCTATCAGAATTGATCATGTGGACAATAATCACTTATATCAGTTTGTGATAGGCCTACACACGAATAAAAATTAAAATGCGGACCTGAGAAAATTGTGAAGGGAGGCTTGAAATTTCCAAAACTAATTCAAATAAATGCCCTTAAATTAGAATATCAAAAATTCAAACATTATTGAAAAGTGCATCTACTTAGTGATGACAGAACAATTAAAATAAACAACATCTGACTACATAACTCAGTGAACCGTTATACTCCTGTATTCAATCTATTTCTGTAACACCCGCCTCGGTGGCGTAGTTGGCTAACGCGCTAGTCGTGTTGAGCTCGACCGCGAGGACGGGGAGATCGAGGTTCGAATCTCGGTCGGGTGAACTGGGGTGGTTTTTCCTAAATGGTTTTCCACTCTCCCTCCACGCAAATGCGGGTTCACTTCCTCTAAATTCAATCCTCCCAATTCCTAATCCATTAGCGTAATTAGTACTTAAGCGTATAACCCGAACGGGTAGTAAGACGCAGTGATAAATTATTATTATTATTATTATTATTATTATTATTATTATTATTATTATTTTATTATTATTATTATTATTATTTCTGTAACGATGTATAGTATTATATTAAGTTTACCCATAGTCAACCTAATTTGAAATAAAATTTGGTTTATATTATAGAAATTTGTAAAAAGAACATATTTATTTCATTTGCAGCACGGGAAAATATACACACTTTTCCCAGGCTTTCCAGATGCTAAAGATTCAAGCACCTTTTTCTCCTGCCTTCTGTTACTAACTTGCTATACTAATGGTTTGAGAGCTCTACCGCCCTGTGTTAGTAATTTGCTGTACTAATAATACGTTCAAAGTGTATCTACTTTTGCATTTGTATTAAGACATAAGGTCTGCCATTTGTGGATACAATTCAAATTTTTAATTACTGTTGCTAGATTGAGATAAACCTGAATGGTCACCATTCCGAGTGGATACATTTAAGATTTTTAGGGGGTATAATTCCAGTGGGTACAATTCAGACTTTTAATTACTGTCGCTAGATTGAGAAAATCCTGAATGGTTACCATTCCAAGTGGATACATTTAAGATTTTTAGGGGGTATAATTCCAGTGGGTACAATTCAAACTTTTAATTACTGTCACTAGATTGAGAAAAACCTGAATGGTTACCGTTCCGAGTGGATACAATTCAGTTGCCTCTTCATTCCAGACACTTAATTAAATGGGAGTCTATTATTTATATATGTTACAGGAAAAGTAGATTGTTAGGGAGAGTTGACTCGGCCGAGGTAAAGTCGACTCTTACTAAAAGTATCAGTAAAAGTTGATAGAGAATAAACAGATCAACTTTTCCTAGGAAGAGTTAACTATGCCTGCTGTGGTTTAGTAAAAGTTGATTCCGTGATGTTGCTCTCCACATACGACTTCGCGCGCACATCTTTGTTTTGAATATCCCAGCTCTATTTGTTTACTGTTGTTGTTAGGTTAGGTTAGGTTAGTTAGGTTAGGTTAGAATGCAAATCCAAGAAGTGCATATGTAAGAAGAAAGATGTGCTCTGCAACTCAAAGTGTCACAAATCTTTACCTTGCTGTAATAAATAATAAATATTTATATCTCTCTTTGTATCATAAAGGTTTTGCTTTTTTATTTGTTTTATATTAGGTAGTAGACCATTTCCTTGCAAAAAGTCAACTTTTACTAACTCAAGGTAGTAAGAGTATACTTTCCCTAGGTACGGTCAACTTTTGACTAGTAAATGTTGATCGAAATTCATCACTTTTCGCTTTTAATCAACTTTTACTAAAAAGACCAGTAAGAGTCGACTCGGCCTAGGTAAAATCGACTCTTATTGGAGAATCTACTTTTCCTGTAACATATGTATGGACAATCAAAAAGAAGGAACAAAGGTATTTGTAGGGTTTTGAAATGTGGTCGTGGAAAAGATTGAAGAAGGGAATTGGATGGACAAGGTGAGGAATGAGGAGTTATTGAGGAGGGTAGGAGAGGAGCCTGATAGGGATGATAAGGAAGAGAAAAATGTATTGGTTAGGCTACACACTACATAGGAATTGTTTAATGAAGAGTATTACGGAGGGGCAGGTAGAGGAAAAAAAGAGTATGGTTTGGACATATCAAGAAAGGAAGAAGCTACATAAGGATGAAAGACGACACACAGGACCGTGGAAAATGGAAGATATCCAGATGATACCTGTCTCAGGACAGATCCACAGAAGAAGGAAAAAATATTATAAAAATAGCCATTAGGGGTGGTTATGCTGACTCAACCGTTTTGTATTACCTGCAATGGTTTACAATACTCCCTGTACTTTCAATATTAAACTACAAACGCTGACTACATAACAAATTACCTCAAAGAGGCAGAGCAAACATGTTAGATCAGCAGGCTGACCTGATAGATAGGGTCTGAGTCTGAACACCAGGTGACATGGTGTTTCTTTTCCATGAAAAGGATCTTACATTCTCTGTCTTGGTTAATAATGATATAAATAGCCTCCTAATTTCTACTTTCTTGGATTAAGTTGTTAGTTTTGTTTTTGACCGCATCTTATTACATGTCTGGGCTATAAAATATTGATGACTAGACTTCATGCCCACTGATGTAAGTGGTTAGTAATACGTTCGTTAAACGTACTAAAGGAGGGCTACACAACATGAGTTTCTTGTTTCAAAGACAGACCTCGATTTATCCAAGTAATTTGTGAGATTTTTAGTTAACTAAATTATGGGTGAAGGCTTACAATTAGGAAATATTTTATTTATGTTTGTTGTATTATGTATTATTGTGTTTATATTCGAGTGTTATCACATGGTATTTAGGATAAATCTTAGATATTGTTTAGTAGAAAACCAAACTTTGAGGCCGTATTCTCATTATTAGTATAACCATTATAACTATTACAAATAAGCTTATAAATATTAATTATTTTGTCAGTGTATGGTAGTTGGTGTCATCCTCCTCCCCTCACAATTATCCATGCTTTCTCTTTCAGTTAGATGGCCACTTTGGTATTACCCTAAAGTCCTGTAGAGAAAGATTATATCTACCAATGAGTAAAAAATGGCAAAGGTGCTCCACACCCCGCAACATTAATAGGGATTTGGAATAATAAAATTCCCTACCAAATAATATATAGATTTATAAGACTCGCAATTTTCAGCTCTAAGGTAGGTCAGAGTGCGGCAGCGTGGAAGAGCTAGTGGGTGTAAGGGCAAAGAGTTCAGGAGAAGTATTACAGTATTCACATCACTTTATTTGTTGCCTAAAATAAAATAAAAATATCCTTTGCCAAGAAATTATCAGCTAGTCAGCCACCATGTTGAATATTTATTTGGGGTTATTAAAAGACTTAGTACTCTTAAGCCTAGTATGCACTTGGAAACATTGTTTGCTAACTTTGATAGAAAACTGTTTCCCATGTTTGCCAACTTAACTGTTGGCAAACATGGTAAACAGAATGTTTGGAAACGCTAAAAAAATTATTTTGAGTCCAGACTACAATGATGAAACATTGTTTACTGACCAGAGTTCAGTTGAGTGAAAGATGTCTGCCAAGGAGGATGATGATACGGCTTGTATTTAAAATAATGTGTTCACTCTGAAATTGCAGAAGAAGGGCCTTTTGACTTTTATTCCACTTCATTTGGACCAACCATTATACACATCCAGTTTTTTATGAGATTTTTTATAGTCCACGGATGTCACATCCTACAACAATGTGTTTGTGTGAAATATCTCTATAAGTTTCTGTGTCTTTTTGGTTGACTACATCATGGCAAATGACAAACCAGGAACTGATGTAATCTCTGTGAACAGCAGAAGCAAACTGGTCCATGTTGTTTGTTGTCATGAATGTTGGCAAACACGTCCAGACACACACAACATTGTTTCTTGTAACACATTTGAAATGGAATGACAATACACATGTTTCCTTCATGAAAACACGACTATTTGTTTCCAAACAATGTTTCCTAGTGTACAAGGCCTTAGACTAATCATGATCATCATTAACTGTTTCCAGACTGTGGCTGGGTCAGTTTAGTCGAATGCCTCTATATTCCACTTTCTTACACCATTATTCTCCTCCTCACTTTGCTTTCTTGGTCTCCCTTGTGGTCTTTTTCCTACATACTTCATCTCCATAATTCTCTTCAGTATTCTTTTCTCTTTCATGTTCATTACATGGCAATAACATCTCAGCCTTGCTTCCTCTATTATCTCATGTACTAATTGTAGCCTATTCTTGTCCTGGCATCTTCATTCTTTATCTTGTTTCTCCTCATGATAACCCGCCTCGGTGGCGTATTTGACTAACGCGCTAGTCGTTTTGAGCCCAACTGCCAGAAGAGGAGATTGAGGTTCGAATCTCGGTCGGGTGAACTGGGGGTGTTTTTCCTAAATGGTTTTCCACTCTTCCTCCACGCAAATGCGGGTTCACTTCCTCTATTCAACCTTCCCAATCTCTAATCATTAGAGTAATTAGTACTTAAGCTATAACCCTAACGGGTAGTAAGACGCAGTGCTAAATAATAATAATAATAATCCTCATGATAGCATATTCGTCACAAAATAATTCCCATGACCTCTACATTCTTCTTACACACCTATAGAAACTCCTCCTGCTGCCCTCTTATTAAATTCTATCTACAACCACACTTCACCTCAATCACGCTTTGTAATATCTATTTAATTCCAACATATATTTACTTGATAGGTCATTATTTGGATATCGCATCTAGGTTGGTTACATGATTTATACCTTTGGTATCATTTATCATGCCTAGTGAAGATGCTAGAACTAGCATGTACCAACTATAATATCTTTGATGTCATTTACTGCTGCTAGTAGTAATTCTGAAACTAAATTTATGTATTTCTCCAATTTTATGTAAAAACTTATTATTCCTTTTGCACTGAAATTCAATAATTCTTAAATACATTTTTATAATGTTTAAAAAAGAACTAAATTATAACTCACCTGTATTGCTAGGTTGATAGAAGAAATTCAAGCCAGCCACTGCAGTGGAAGGGAGCCAATAATTTTACCTATCAGCAAGTTATTGAGTAGTGAGAAAGACGACGTTGACGCACCCCCTCTAGTGGGACTATTGGAAACTGTAAGCTCGTTGATGAGGTGTACAGAGGCGTACAATATGATGTCTGAGGCGTTTAAAGGATTAGTGAATATTTCTTTCAAGCAGGTGATTTTAAAATCAGATGTTTCCTGTCAACAAATAGCTGACAGTTTTTAACCACTAAGACTACTTAAATAAGAAACTTTAAACAGGTTTTCACGTATTCACCTGGAAAATTTACATTGAACTTAATTTATTTTTGTTCAGAGTTTCCTACATTTTCAAATTTCACATTTGTTTTATTAAAATTATTCTTTTGTGCCGAGTGCGGGGCCAAGTTCGAGGCCTGGAAAGGATGCTGGTCTGGCGGGAAGAGACGAGAAAATGGGGTTGGCTCAAAAGATTTCTGAAGAATGCACATGTGAGATTTGGCCGAGTTCTCATAAGTTTTCCCACGATCAGAATTACCCTACCGGCAGTGAAAACCACTTTAAGATGACAACAACCACTACTATAATGACAGAGGATTGGAGGACAGTTTCTACTTATGAGTGAATTCTTTTTTTTAATCACCTACTTTTTATGACTGACCTAGAGACTTCAACACAGGTGAATATGAACCATTTTACTAACTACTTCAATATATTTTCTTCATCGACCTACATCATACTTCAGAGACGTAGTATCTATCGCTACTTCATTTATTAAATCCATCACCATTTTATACTAAACAAGAGTCAGCAACTTTAAGCTGCAAACTTTTTTTTTCCCCCTTTTCCTTCTGGAAACTATTTTTTTTTCAAGTGTTTAAAAAAGAGAGGTGGTCACGACCTTGATAGTACCTTTTTAACCAGGCATGTATTCACATCTCAGTGAAACCCATTTTTCAAACATTATATTCAATGTTAAATTATATATTTTCAAATTACCTTTTTTTTTAGGCCTTAAGACAAATTTTCATATAATTTTTCCTTATTATCACAATTTTGTAAACCCTTAGTCATGTGCATTAGTCTTAAATTTTCTTCAAATATATTTTTAATATTTATATCTTTATTAGAATATTATTATTTTTGGCCCGATGAGGTTTAATCCATTGGTTTTGTTAATGTTTTAAGTTTATATATTTTATCAATATCATAAAATGTAAAGGATTAGATTTGTTGTTTATCATGACATCTGCCAGGTAGTGAGATTTACAAGTTTTTTATTTGTTGCAAGAATATTTAATTTTAAATTCATCTCATTTGCAAGTAATTATTTCCAAAGTACTTTAAATCACCCCACCCATTGTTGGGAATTGTTACCTGTTTACAACACCTGGTTGATTCTGGCAGAAGGCAGCTCCAAGAGACCGGGTTCGACTCAAAGGAGTGTTCTTCGGGTGTGTAACATATATTTTGGTTCAAAAGGGCAAAACAAGGTCACTTAACAATACCAGCCCCTCTCCGATTCGTATGTGCCGGCGAAACCCCCATAGCATACACCGAGATACTAAATTATTAATTTATTGTTATTTATATTTATGTTTTTAAATTACTTTTACAGCATCCAAGATATTTTACAAAATTTCTCAGCTATACTCTATCCAACTTAATTCGTTCCTCCTCAAGTTTCCTTGGCACTCTAATCATGAGCACTTCCATTACATTATGAAGAGTAGTGGTGAGATAGTACTCCCCTGCTTAACTCAATTTTTTATTTGGAACCACTTTGTTTACATCTTCTCAGTCTTAACACAATTCACGTTATCCTCATACATACTCTTTACTCTCATTACAACTCCTCTTTCCACTCCAACCTCCTCCATCACTTTCCAGACTCTATTTCTATCCCCACTATCATATGATTCTCCACAACCATAAATACCATTGCCAAGTCCTTCCCAAATTCATACCTCCTTTTTCATCAGCTGTCACATAGCGAATATCGAGTCTACTATAGACCTTTGTTCCCTATATTTGTGCCGTTTCTCTCTCCCCTTTTCTTTTCCAGTATCTTCTTATTTACTTTAGTACTGTTAGACTATACATCAAATATCGAGACACATTTAATATGTAATGCTGGCTGCGTTCATTACTGGCAATATCCAAGCTTGTGCATCAAGGGTGGTTTAAAATCCATAGGCAAACTATTAACTTTCAGAAATTATTGGTGCTCATGGATTTTACTGTTCCTATTAGTTAGTGAACAAATAACAAAACATTTCAAAATAATCGGATTATATTTGGGACTGCCTCATGAGGGTTTAAGTTTTTTCATACTAGACTATTGAAAACACATCAAATTTCTGGGCAGTAGTTTTTTACATACGTTACACATTTTTTTTAAGCAAAAAAAATTTCCAAAATTGTGTGTAAATTTAACTATTTCTAATTAGTTTAACTTATAATTTATAGACCTTAGTTAATATTGATTTTAAATCATTCATAATAACCTAGAAATGGATTGTTTTTATTAATAATTTTTGCTGATAGTTTCTAACACAATGACATGTTTTTCGTTTTTGTTTTTCAATGAATATTCATAAACAAGTGTGTTTAACATGAAAATCCCACAAAAAGAGCAGATCTAAACTTTACAGTTAATATAAGAAACATATAAATAATGAAAATTAATGTCACTGATATATATGACTTTTTTTAAAACATAAGTGACAAGTTATCGAGTATTTTATAGCATTTTAATATTTTGAACACTTTCATGGTAAGCCTCACTCAACATGTGTATATAGATATGTAGCACATAACATACTGATGTCGAAGTCACTGATCAAAACAAAATCTAATGATATTAGTTTCAAATTACAATGTTACTAACCTTTATTGTTTAAATGAACACAGCTCTCCAGAAAACAAAGAAATTCAAATTCATTCAAATAAAGAACCTTCAAAGAATTTATAAATAGTAAATAAAGAACAAATGAGTAAAAACAGTGGATTTGCTTTTATATATTATATATATATGCACTTTTCACATTAACAAATTGAAAAAATAGCCATAAATATCATGCCATCAACTTGAGTTATGTGTCTGTCAGTTCAATGTTTGCAGCAAAGAAATAGAGAAATGATCTTACCCTTCTAGTTCGAAGGATACTGTCAACCTTTCCAATAGACATATAATTTAAACCTGTTTAAACATCAAACATAAATAACTATAGCTGTGTGGGATCCTGAACTTTGGGAAATTGGTTGTGCCCATAACTTGGTAGGGAAAAAATATAAAAAGGTTACAAGTAAGGACTGTCTATTAATGTCATGTTTGTATTTAATTTTCAATAAAAATGTTATTAATTTATTAAATTTAAATTAATCTTTGTTGCTAAGTGGATGAATACTTGAAACTTGAGTTGCATTTATTTTAAAACTACCTTATAACACAACTGAGCGCCATTAAATTATGTAGCCATACTACATATAATTGATAGTAATATTTATCCCTGAATAGATTTAAGGCAGGGAAACATTTGTTCAGCGCAATCTAATAATAAAAGTTGCTTTTAAATATCAAATTTACTCGAAATACACACCTATTATGTAAATGTTATTGTTTGGAATGGCAACCATTTTTTTTTGTACCATATATAATAATAGTTGGGTAAAATAATAAAAATATTTAACACCAATAGTGCTTTTTGTGAGAGCTTCAGTAGCTAAAACCTAAGAGGTAACCAGGCACATTGGCTCAGTTGAGAAATATTTTCAGTGTTATTATAGACAAGACTGTGACTCACTCATTTATTCAGATTAATATGAATATCTTGATGTTTTATTGTATAAGTAGTTATCAAAATTCACGCCATGAGATTTTATTTTGTAATTTTTTTAGTCTTTTTATCCTTAACATTTATTTATCAGCCTATTTAGCCCAAAAATGATTGATTAAAAAATATTCTATAAGGAAAACCTCTTTTCGCTTTATGAGTTAATTGTATTATATGTATTATATTTTGTGTTTTTTGGTTTCCTCATTTAGGAAGTTGCGTTGCGCGTTTCACACTCCTCCCTGATGAGTTCCGATAGAATGAAACCTAGGTTGGGGGAATGGGCTATGACGATCGATTTTCTTTAAGAGGCAACCATTACCTCTTTGTCTAATGGCAGAAATGTAAAGTGTGAACTGTGTTCTTTTCATTGTAAAAGCCATATTGTGTTTGTTCCCTTTTATGTGTTTATATCCACCTTTCCTATAACTTCTTCCAAATATAATATGATTAAAAAATACATAATTTTATATTAGTTGCATTAGGCCTAAATTTTTTTAATTTACCTTACATCAAAACCCTAGTCAACACGTGTTAAACAAAACATTATTTAGTTTTTATTTGGAAAACTTACAATTTAAAAATAAATTAATATCAAAATTTTTCCCTTAAGATTTTTTTACAAGATTATAGAATTAAAATTTATTGTTCAGATCTATAACTGTAACTGAATAAGAATTTTTGTTCCTTTTCCTGACCCTATTCAAAAATATGTTTGATATCAACCCCTACATTTAACTAAATTGAAACTAAATTTTTCATCCCTTTCTAAACAAATTTCCATATACCATACCATCAAAGTGATTTATTAATTTCTTTTATTGGAATGAATGGGAAGGATAAGTTTAGACTAAAATTATAAGTCTGAAAAATAAATATAAGCTTGAAATTGGAAAGTTATTTTTAAATTTTTTCCCGTTTCCTGTTCCTGCGGGAAATTTTTATTCCTTACCCGAAAATTTCCTAAAGTCAAAATGTCATTCCCGCACAGGCTTATAAATAACATATCAAAAACCAAACATTTTACAATATAATTTTGATGATTCATTAATATAATACATAAAATGCACATTTCAAAGTTAGAATGAAAATTAGTTTATAAAAATGCTGAACTGTGATATAATTATAAAAATTAATAAAACCTCTCAACACTGAACAGAAGAAGTGTCCAATGAACCAGAAATCTTTCTGTTCTTTTTACCCTCAGCAAGTTTCTTTTTTGAATGTTTTATGACAGCCATATCCTCAGATTCTCCATCACTAGAAGAGTCCTTTATTCTTTCTTTGCGCAATTTTTTCTTGCCCGCACTGTATTTTTTCTTCTCCGACAGCTTCTTTGCCTTCTTCACCTTCTTGTCAAGCATTTTCCTTTTTCGCTTCTTAGGCGATACATCTGTCGAATGCTCTGATGAATCATCTTCACTGTCTGAATAATCTGAAGTAGGCACTTTCTTACGTTTCAGTAGCAATTTCCTTTTCTTTTTTCTATCTCTCTTTTTCTTAGACTCCTCCTCAGAGCTACTTTCATCAGAAGAGTAGTCTTTACGTTTCCTTCTCCTCTTCGCTTTCATGTGTTTATGCCTGCGATAAGAACTGTCTGAACTTTCTGAGGAAGAACTTTCTGTCTCGGAGTGTTTCTTCTTGTGTATCTTTTTCTTCAGTCCCCTTTTATTCACCCGAAGTTTCCTCTTTATTTTCTTGGCTATTACACTGTGTTTCTTTAAATTTTTCTTGTGTTTTATTTTACTCCTATAATCGCTACTGCTAGAGTCACTCTCACTGGAAGAATCACTTGAATTTGAAGAATCAGAGCCACTGCTGCTTGAACTGTGCTTTATGCGGCGTTTCCTTTTCTTTATTTGTGACGGCACTTCTTTAGGACGTTTTCGCTTTATGCTGTGTATTTCTCCATCATTTCCTTTAGGTTTATTTTCTTCAATCGGTTCCTTGCTCCTTACCTTGGTAATAGCTTTCTCATTGCTCTCTACAAGAGATTTCTCAGGTTCCTTTTCTAACTCACACCCCTTATGTTTTCTGTTTGGATCAAAGTTGTTTGAGTGACTTTCAACAATCAAACCTTCCGACTTTTTCTCCAATTCCCAATCTATCAACTTCCTTTTACGCGGGATATCTTCCTTATCACTAGATTGGTCAGTGTCACTGTTTGATTCATCGGTACCGGAACTAGACGAGTCATGGTCAGAGCTGACCTTCCTTTTCTCAGTCCTTGATTTATCTTGATCAGACACATCTTCTCTTGAAGTTATTTTATTGTTTCTGCTCCTTTCTTGAGAATAGTTCCCTGCTCTAGTTTGCTCCACATGCTTAGATATATAGTTCTCCTCAGTGTCGAGGCTGGTGCTTATTTTGGAAGTGTTATTGGGGTTTTCTTTGGATGTCCCTCTATCTCTCGGGTGGTCTAATTCCCTCCTGTTTTTAACTCTCTCAGGACTACCATTTATCTTATTGGAATCACTTTCATCCAGTAGTTTTGAATGATATATTGATTCATTTTGTGATTCTTTTAAATCTGTCTCTTTCCAGAGTTCCCTGTCACTATTCGTTGAAAACTGCTTCTCTTTCCCCAAGTCATCATCAATGTACTTTTTACCCTTCCTTGACTCCTGGCTTGAATCATCCTTCCTTAAAACCTCTTTTACTTTGCTATCTCTTTTATTGTAGTGTTCTTTGATACTTCTTGTATCGTTCCTGAATCTCTCTTTACTGTGTTCTGATATTTTACTGCTTTTATCTTTGCTTCTTTCTCTTGACCCCCTTTCAGTGCTATCTTTGTGCTTGTCCCTGGATATTTTAGTAGTTATTTCTTTGCTCTCATCCTTTAATATTTTATCTTTGTGCTCATCTTTGGATACTGAAAAACTTCTATTTTTGCTTTCTTCCCTCAATACGTCATTATTTTTATCGATGTGATCTCCTGTGGATGTTGCATCACTTCTATCCTTGCTTTCTTCTCTCAGTAGTCTTTCACTTAAAATGGGTCTCTCAATTTCAATTGACTTAATAGCATCCTCTGTTCTATGTGAATACTCCTTGTCTTTAACTCTCTCTTCCGTCACTTCATTAAGTCTTTCTCTTCTCCTGTCCAAGCTATCAGAACCATTCTTGTGCCTATCTTCAGTGGCTGTGGTTCCCTTTTTTGACTTGTCATCCATCCTCTTTCCGTCCCCTGCCCTGAGTCTATCCAACTCAGACTCTCTACTACGGCGATCACTTCGGCCCCTATCTCGGTCCGAGTCATCTGCTTTCCTGCCACTCCTACTTTTATCACGGTCAGATTCATTAGTCTTTTTATCACTCCTGTGCCTTTCAGTTCGACTTGAGTACTCGGCCCTTCGGTCACCCCTTGACCTCTCACGATCAGAGCTACACCTCCTCCTTCCCCGCGGGATTTATCTCGGTCCGAGTCACTGACCTTCTTGGAAGAGCTCTTTTCCCGTGAGTTGTCCCTGCGCCGGTAGCCATCTTGATCCCTGTGAGAGTTGCCTCTGCTGATCCTCTTCTCAGAAGACTCAAGGGCTCTTCTCTGATGGTCAGTGTTTTCCTCTCTACGCTTGCCTTGCGAGTTATGATGGTCATGATGGCGGTTTGTCAAGTCTTGAGATTTGAGTCGTCCACATTTTTAGTGGGATAGGTGTCATACTGGTGACCTATATCTTTTCTTCTTTCTTCAGAATACTGTAAACAGATCCATGAACAAATAGTTAAAGCAAAATGGATAAATCATAGGTGAGGTTTTCTTTATACACTCTTTTATACTAAATTATGGAACTTAGAATAGAAATGGATACATTCACAGGTGTGGACAAATTTTATCAAAGTTAGACAGACCCCTTCATTGCATCAATGTTTTGATAAATGATCCTAAGTAAAATTAAGATAAGAATTATGTATTAACTATTCAAATTGATATTAATTAAAGCTGTAATAAAATTTACTAATTTAACTATAAATGAATTTAAAATAGATTTGTTGCAGTAGGAACTAAAAACTATGGTTTTACTTTATATGTCTTTGGAAAAGTTTTACGAAAAGTATTCACTAAAATAGGAATGGGGGGGATGGAGGAGGGATAAATTTAACTGTAAACAACCCCTTAAATTCTTTCCCTGCCTGGGGGGAATGCATCTGTTGACCTTGACCAATAAACTTTGTGCAGGTGCCCTGTATGGACACTGGTGGAACACCTATCTACAAGCTTTCACTGGAAAAGGCTGAATCATCGAATAAGGAATGCCTCTTGACAGCGAGAGCTTGAACAATGAGTTGGGTTTGTGTTAATAAAGTAGAGCTGGAATGATGCCAATTGTCGATACAATCATTATGGCACAATCGCTGTGTAGCAAACATTGTCCTTTGGAAAGGATTGTAGAGTAGAAAGAAGGGAGGACTGGGGGTTGGGGGTTGTTTACTGGCTAGAGAGAAAAAAAAAGTTTGAAAGGACAGTCTGTGGTGACAGGGTGGATTTCAAGGTCTGCACTTTGTCAGCAAGACAAGCGAAAATGTGTAAGACTGAGAGGGTGGATCTAAAGGGTTACTGTACAAAAAAAACAAACTGGAATGCTCAAATAATTGTTCGTCTTAATTACTTGTGTGTTTATAAAGTCTGAAAAATCCAATGTACAAAGGTGAGCTCTTCCTTTCTTCTCTTAAATTTTATCTTCATTATTCTTTATTATCACCCTCTTTTGTTTCCCATGTAAATATTTATATTGCATGGACATAGTCAAAGGTGTGAGAAATGTATTTTTACTCCAACAACAGTTTATTATAGTGTTTCTAACAGATTATTTTTTAATTCAAAATGGAGTAATTGAGTGTTTATGTGAAGTGTCTTTCCTGTTCACTCTTTTTTGTTTGTAAAGGCAAAAATGCAGGAATATTATATTTTTATTTAAATATGTGACTACTTCACCTATAGAAGACAGAAGAAAGGGAGATGTCACCTTTGTGTATTAGATTCTTCCCATATATATGTTTTCCTCTTTCCCTGGTAGGCTGTCTTAATTAAATTTGCACTAATAGGCTAGAGTGCTTCCCAATAATGAGGAAATTTGTGAAATGTTCAAAGAAGATTTTTTATGTATATTGCACGTTGTACACACAAAAGTTATTCAGTTATGCTAGAAAAGAAAAAAGAATGAGCACTTTTAAATAAAGAATGGACCCAGCAAAGCAATTACTAGAATCATATACATTACCAGAATATAACAGACATGGCCGACCCTCCTGCATTTGCAATCAAAATCCTGGGGACACTTCCCAAGACACAAACCATCTAAAATCTGCAACGTGTGTTTTGCCCACAAAAAAAAGAATCTAAGCAACTTGGGAATGTGAGCAGTATCTCGTGGCACTTTATGTTAGAGAGTGCCTCAAGAAGTACAACATTGTCTCAGATTATTGAAGAGGTAAGATTATAAAGTAATAACAGTTAATGATATCAGATTTATTCTTAAGTTTTATTTATGTTTTATATCCTTCTGTATTACAAGTGTTGTTGGATTTTCCCCCACTTAAAATAAATTCTTTAATTTTTTTTTAATTCACTAATTCCAAATAACATTTTTTTTATTTTAAATTAACATCTTGGCTGTTATAAATGAATATTTGTAACTGAACACACAGTGCTAAATTAAAGACATTCTAACCGTTCTACCTGCTATACTTAATGAAATACTTTACATAACTTGTGTATACTTTTAAATAGGGTTTCCTGGACACGCACAGCATGAAATAAATGATCCCACAAGGGGTTAAGCATCATTTTAGAGTTATTAACTGAAACTAAATTTGATGGCTTTAAAATCTTTATTTTGTAATCTATCCCTATCGTTTGGTTTAAGTATATTACCGTATTTAAAACATACATAATAGTGGTTATAATTGAAAGAAGGTGGATAGAAATATACAAAAGGAACGAACACAATATGGCTTCTACAGTGTAAAGAACAGTTCACCCTTTATATTGCTTCTATTGGTCAAACATCTACTATTAATAAAGACTTTGACTCCTGCTACACCACCAGAGTACTCAGAGCACTCCTTACAACCACTTGCAACTCTCAGCTCAGGAAATGGGAACTTGCACATCAATGGGTAAACAAATCCACACTACCCCCTGCTTTAAAACTGAGATTTTAGAAAAAAAAAAACTTTAGTTATTAATTTTTCAGCAAGCTATCTAACTATTCAAGCCTCCATCCTATTGCATCAATTTGGCAACACTACAAGTTTTCAGTTATATTTATTCTTCAAGCAGGTAGTTCCATATAAAACTTTCTTTGTGTTTTATGTGTGTCTCTTTATATGATAAAGCTATTTCCAAAAATTAAAACAATGTGTAACTATGTAAGTGTGAAGTGTTAAAAGTATAAGAAGAAATAAGTGTGTTTGTTCCTATCTAGGCCTGACCTAACTATATTTCAGGTTGGTTGACTCCATTCACCAGAGTGTCCAGCCAAACTACATTTTAAAATTTCCTGACTTTTCCAGGTTTTCCAAAGCCAATTTCCAACTTTTGCAGTTACTATTATTCAAACTTTATTTTTTTATCACAATTTAATGCAAAAAGGTATTTAGACACAAACCCATTCTGAAATTATGTCACTCTATGAAAATGTTAAAAGGTTTGGGTAGTGCGATGTAAGTTAGATTTCAGCGAAGATAATATCGAGATATTAAAGATCGCCTTACACCAGTACAACTTAAAGTTTTTGTGAGACACATTCTTATTTAGTTTCTTCTTCCTTTCACATAATCAAATGTCACGCATGTGCATAAGAATAACTCAACTTTGGCTTAAAAGGGGCAGAAAGACGACTTGAAAATCACTTGTTGACATTGATAAGTGAGATTAAAATGCTTAGCTAGGACAATTGAGTTAAAATAGATTCACGGTCTATATTAACTGTAACCCGCCTCAGTGGCGTAGTTGGCTAACGCGCTAGTCGTGTTGAGTCAGACCACTGAGGACGGGGAGATCGAGGTTCGAATCTCGGTCGGGTGAACTGGGGTGGTTTTTCCTAAATGGTTTTCCACTCTCCTTCCACGCAAATGCGGGTTCACTTCCTCTAATTTCAACCTTCCCAATTCCTAATCCATTAGAGTAATTAGTACTTAAGCGTATAACCTGAACGGGTAGTAAGACGCGGTGCTAAATAAAATAAAAAAAAAAAAAAAAAAAAAATATATATTAACTGTAAGGAAAATATTATTTTGATTATTGTAATAAAAAGTTGCGTATTTTTTGGTAAAATTCCAGTAATATTATCAAATTCCCTGACTTTTCCCTGATCAAGCAAACTCCCTTACTTTTCCCTGTCTTCCAAATCGCTGGACACCCTGTTCATTATATCACTTACTTTACATTTTGCATATTGCTTTAGTAATGCTGTAAAGAAAATAAATCAAATTATCATCAGCATCGGTGAGTGGCAAGATCAGCAACAAATGATCAGCATCGACCTAGCCGGCAAAAGGGCTGCCCTAAAAATTATCATCATCATCATCAACCATTTCCAGCCTCTGGCCGAGTCAGTTTAGTAAAATGCCTCTATCTTCCTCTATCCTTCCACCAGTCTTCCTCTGTTAATTTCTTCCATTCTTCTGCTGCCCTAAATTAAGTGTTCTATTAGATTAAATAACCCAATAATAGTAAGCTCGGCTATTATCCTTTGATTTGTCAATCTGCCTTCGGCTCTAATCGTTTATATATTATGTATAGAAATTTATGTTTAAGTGATGTGTGTTTCAATTAAGAAGCCTGAGCACAGTTAAACTAACAAAGGGTTTTATTCATATTAAATAAAAACTAACAGTAATTAAAGTGAGTTGCAATCTTCACCTTGTGGTTATGGCCATCTTCCTTGAGTCCATCACTTCTATCGTCGACATGCTCCAACCGACCTGGTAACAAAGAATCAAACAAAAAGAGTAAATTTGAATAACCGTGGGTGATTTAATAACTTTGATTTAACCTTGTATCGGGCATATTGCCTGAACAAAGAGTAAAACTTGTTGGTAAAGAAAAATAAGGTATGGGAGTATTTTAATGCATTTAATGCATTTAATGCATTTAACACAAATGAGGATCACTAGTGCCCGAGATTGCGCTTATAGCTAACTTTGAATGATTAAGTACAGCTACTGTAATTTATATGCCTCTCTTCAGATAGATGCTGATTGGGATATTTAAAATTAATTATTAGTGTCCCCTTAGATTAACAGTTTGTTGCTGATAGCCAACAAAGAACCTAGGTGTACTAATTATAAGATATATTTTTCTTAAAATTGATGATCACTAACATTTTGTTCACTTTCTAATAAGTAGGGACCTGATTTTGCCTATTTGCCTTTTTCTTTTCCTTGGTTGTAAAATATAGGCAGTTGAGATATACATGCATTGAATGTTATTACGAGTAAAGTATGAACATTTTATCTTGCCTATAATTTTCTATTCTGTTGGTTTTTGCCTATTTTATGAATGAGCGCCTATTTCGGCTTGGGCCTCTCTATCTCTCTTATATGGTATGGCTTTTCTGCTTAAATAGAGTCCAGTTTCTTAGAAATTTTAAGTTGTGGTATATGTGTTTGAAGTAGGTTTTAAAATCAACATTTGTTAACTAGCTTCCAATGAGTGTAAATTTGGTGGAGGACAATGGAATCTTTCTTCAGAAACGTTAAATTTGAAATTTTGTCCCTTGACATTATGTGAAGTAGAACTTAGCTTTTCAAATTATAAAAAACAGTCTATTTGAAAATAAATTCCATTCCAATATTGGAAATATAGAAAATTATGATTATCTAGTGAGTAACAGCATGAGAAACGCTTCAGTGGTCGAATGGGCTAAGGCGTCACTCTCACAGTAGACTGGACTGTTAAAGAAGAGATTGTGATTCAAATCTCAGTCAGGCGTATTTAACATGTTTTTTACTAAATGGTTTTTCACTCTCCCACCACATCATACCCTTTCTCTAAATTCCACCTTCCAAACTCCTAACATATTTGTGTAGTTAGTACAACATGTGTGTGTAATAAGGATGGAAGGAAAGAGGGAGATGGAGGCATTTTACTAAACAGACCCGGCCACAGGCTGGAAACAGTTCATGATGATGCGTATAATCCAAATGAGTGATGAAACGTGGTGCTAAAAATAAATCAATGCGAATTGGCGGTATGTAATAAAATAGTAGGTAGTAAAATAAATTTGACATTGCCTATTGTGTGCATTTTTTCCTTAAGTGCATTTCTGGTACCTAGATTCAATAATTTTAGTGCCTGTTTGCTTGCCTATCTTAAACATTTTGGTGCCTAAGAATTTACTCTCTACTAATAAGCTATTTGTCATAGAAATCATATATGTGTATAATGCAATCTGTTGCATGAGGGTCAAGGTCAGACACAATAAAAATGCAACCAGAATCACAAATCGATCTACTCATAGTTCATGGCTTCTGAAGTAGGACCAAACCTGAATGGAACCTTTACTTGTGTTCAGACATATGTAAAGCTGGCATGGAAATTGACCTACCTCTACCCTTCCAGTGTAGTTTAGACACACTCTGACTGAAATCAACGTGGATCCTTCTGTCGTCAATGAGAACGTTGTCCATCTTGAAGTAGGCATCCTCACATGCTTTACGGTCCTCAAATTCAACAAAGGCATACTGTAAGGAATCCCCACTTTTCTTATCACGAATAACTTCGCAGCTGAAACATGATACAACACTAATTGACGAGGACATAAATCAATATTTAGCAATAAGGATGTTAGATTGAGGGAGAAATAAAGTAGACAATGTTGGGCCCTTCTCTCACCTCTTGACCTTTCCAAGCGGCTGAAGATAATCTCCAGGTCGTCATCACTTGTGACTGGATTCAGCTTACAGACAAAGAGCACATTCTCAGGAGGGGCCACCTCCGCATCGGGAGGTCTCCTACAATCTCCAGGATGGTGGCCTGAGCCTTGGCCTCACGGGACCGCACCATTTCCTCCACCTCTGCCGCTGAGCGGCCTTGCGTTTCGTCCAACTCCTCATCAGGTGCAATTCGACCATTCTGAAATATACAATAATTGCCTTCTAATACATGTGCAATGCAGCCAAGTTAGAATAACATTGTAAATACCACTAAGTGAACGAAATAACTGTTTGTAACAAAAGAAAAGTTGAAATATTTATTTTTTCTTGATTAAATTCTACTTTTGTTAGTTGTTCTTAGATTGATCAGTTTATTTGTGTGTATTCACCACAGGTTTAGGTTTTAATAATTGATGATAAATTAATAACATCAAACAATTACCGAATAATCTAAGGTGTCACTTGTTTTAGACTGGCATGCTGATGATGGTAATATCAGGGTTAAAATCTCGGTCGAATCTACTGAGGGTGGTTTTCCCTAAATGGTTTCCTAATCTGCCTCCATACAAATGCAGGTAGATTACCTCTAAAAATGCTTCCTTCCTTATCCTACCCCATTAGAGTAATTATCGTATATGCATATAACATGAACAGGTAGTAAGACACAATGATAAAAAAAAATCTAACAATTCTATTCGTATAACTGGTTAATGCAATATCTGAACTGTCCAACCAGGAAATAGCGCCGAGTGTATCAATGACCAGCCCTCTGGCACTACTAATTAGTACCTAGCAGTATTAAAACTTGCCAAATAGGCGAGCATATAATTCTACTAACAGCAAGTGTCTCAGCGGAAGGTACAGGTGAGGAGTCAGGAACCGAGAGTCCTGGGGGATCATCATAAGGATCCTCCAGGATAATTGTATGTGTGATCCTGAAACAAACACAACAAACACTTTACATGCGCACTATACATTCTCAGTAAATATTCATTATATACCCTGATACAACTGGTGTGGTCAAGACTCTCACTAAAAGTGCTCACCTTATATCCTGATATGGGCGGTGGTCTGCATCACAGATGGCCTCGTTGAGCTTACGTAGAACCTCGTGACCCTCTACAACCTCCCCAAATACACAGTGTTGTCCGTCCAGAGAATGTAGATCACTACTCAGTGTCAAGAAGAACTGAGAGCCCAGTCTGAGAGTCAAACAATCACCACATGGATTCAACCCAGAACCTTAACAGCACACTTATTGAGCTCAGATGATCACTTAGGACCATTTGATATTATTGATGATAAATTGGTTTGATACAGTACTAAGAAAATAGTTGTAACATAGTTATGGACTTAGCACCCTTATTCAGTAATATGTGAGAACTGATTCTAGTGTAGTATGGAACACCTTGAAGTCCCCAGTCAGCCAATCGTAGGGCCAAGTCCTCTGGGGATCATCAACATATTAGCCAGGGCATGAGACTAACTTTCGAGGACAATAACACAAATTACTACTGTTAGAATATACTCACAGGTTGTTGCCACAGTTTACCATAGACATGAGACCTGGCTTGTCATGACGTAGTTTGGGCAGGAGCTCTGCCTCATAGTACCTTGCATTCTCCCCATGGAGTTTACTGATAAAATACAACCCAATCCATATATTATTCATTTTTATCTTTCCTCGTTTACAAAAATAATTTAAAACCATCAGCAAGATGAACAAATTGAAAGGTGTGTTTTTATCTTGTACTCACCCGAAGACAGACTCCCCGGCTTTCCCAGACCCTGTCGGGTCTCCAGTCTGGGCTATGAAGTTGTGTTGAATTGAGTGGAACAGGCAGAAGTTGTAATATTTGATCTTACACAATTTCAAGAAGTTCATGCATGCTGTAACACAACAAATATCTAAGGCATGAAACATAACAAAGCTGTTTTAGTTGCATTAACAACAATTGGTATGCCAATAGTTGACACACAACTCTATAATATACAGACTTATATATTACATGTTTGGAGAAAATCATATAATAGTTTTACTTTAGAAATGGTAGATACTTTTAAATAAACCTTATTTTGAGATACTACAGTAGCCTACAACCTTGATCATCCAGGCCAACTTGAATATAATGCTATCAGATGGTTTCAAATCCATAGATACAAGATTTCTTATAGAGGTTCTCAAACATAAAAGGGCTTTACAAATTGTATGATGCAATAAAATGTACACAGATTCAAAGTTTCAAATAACTAAGGATATTAATTGAATAAAAATTTTAAATCTCAGGCCTAATATTTCTTCAAACAATATTTCGTTCCTTCTTTTTTATTGTTTCCATTCCTCTTTCCGTGTATTCTTCCATAAATAGCTAAATCTTAGTAATTAAAAGATATGAATTAAAATTTAGATCTAAAAGTCAGACTTTTTTAATAATATATTTCTAATCAAACAAACGTTGATTAAATTATAAACAATAATTTAGTCTTAACATTTCAGTTAGGCCTAAGATGTATCCATATTTACATTTTACTTTGCGGCAAGCATGTCCAACCCGCGGCCCCCCGAGTTCATTTTGTGCAGCCCACCAGCTTAAATTGAAATATTTCTAACCACAGAAATAAACTACAAATTGAGCCTCATAGTTGACTTAAATGAGCACTGATTTCCATTTCCATGTTGTATGTTTTCTTTCGGATGAAATACTTGCATATGTATGGATGTATATAAGCCTATTTGCTAAATCTTTATTATGTTCAGGAATAAGGTCCTATAAACTCCCTACATGGCCCCCTCAACCAACTTCCCAAGGAAATATGCGGGCGGCCCTCAGTCAGTGAAAAGTTGGACATACCTGGTTTAATGGATCAACACAGGATTATTAGACATGAACCTAGAAACTTCATACATTAGAGCGGTGATAATTAAGACTAATTGGGGATCGACCCAATCTGGTTTATCTATTTGTCCGGATTTTCAAAATACAGTAACTACCTATATAAAAAATTAAAATATAAGCATAGACAGGATACATATGAAAAATCAGATTAAGGTAGAAACATTTTCACTTTATTTAAACAACAAACTTACACTCTTTCTTTTGTTAAATATCACAAATTCTGAAGGAATATAATAAGGCAAATAATCTAACAACGTAAAAAGTCTAATTTTTTTTAGCAAGTAAGTAGTGAGATTTGTTTTTTGGCGGCCATGTCTGATATCGATACCACTGTGGTTATTTTTATAAATTATATTTTTTTCTTTGAGATCTGGATTATCGACGATCCGGATTTTTGACATCCGAATTATCAACGCTCTACAGTGATTTCGTGATTTTAAGAATATATTCATTGTTTAAAAGTGGTTTTCACACACTTTATTTTTTGATGTAGGCCTACTTGATTCAAAATCAAAATAAGCTAAATGTAATTTAGCCTTGAATATCTGAATTGGGATTTGGATTTAATTCAAGGGAATTTAATAAAAAATATTTGATTCAAACTTGTGTGAAACAATTTAAATATAGAATATTTTATTCGGATTTGAATCAAAATTTAAAATCTTGGATTCACACTGGATTAAAAATTTTGTGTGTAAATTGCCAATCATAATCCAAAGTAATAGTACATGGATCTGAAACAGATTAGGCCTATATAATGCCTGGTAGGATACCTTGGTACTATTTTTTTTTCTAGGATTATATGTATAAAAACAGGTGCTTGGTATAAAAGTAATACTAGCATGTAGGTCCATAATTATATTATATTCAAAATCAATTGCAGCCCATAAAAATTATCTCGAGCACAGCGGAATCTAAACCTCTTGTGGAATAAATAACGGGGGATTTATTATAATCTATAATTCTTATTCAAATGATTAAAGGAGTTGCCTCAGTAAACGATAAATTGCCATGCAAACATACAGTTTTAATGCAATATTTAATCCTATGATGCATTATTTCAAAATATGCTTCATGCCGAAATAAAGTTGAAAGATTCCAACAGAGCTCTTTTTCCTTAACAACCCTATAGTTTTAGCTAGTTATTAATAGAATAAAATGCGTGAAAATACCACTTTTAAATAATGAAGAGATTCTTGAAATTATGAAGTTTCTATGCTCATGTCAAATAATGTGAGTTGATCTATTTCAACGACTTTTCAAGCATATTATTTTGTGGAGCTATGAGACTAAGCTTGATGAAAAAGGCCTCAATTTATCCTTCCTCTAACAAATACAGAATTTTTTTTATAATTAATTAATTAATACTTAGCACCATGTAGGTCCATTCAGGTTATACAGTTAAGTACTAATTATACTAATGGGTTAAGAATTAGGAAGGTTGAATATAGTGGAATTGAACCCACATTTGCATAGAGGGGGAGTGGAAAACCATTTAGGAAAAACCAACCCCAGTTCACCCGAGAGGGATTCGAACCTCAATCTCCCTGTCCTCGGTAGATTAGCTCAACACAAAACTAGCGCGTTAGCTAACTACACCATCAAGGCAGGTGAATATTTTTTTTTTATAGGATCACAAGATAACATTTTAAGATTTTTGAGATATAGTAGCGAGCTTTCCTCGTTATCTTGAGAGAAAGAAGTTTCATAATTTTCTTTCTCCTTCTTATTATTGACATGACAATGCAGGTTGTAGAGGAAGGGCAAAAGGGAATATAAGCTTAGACAAAATAGAGAAGTAGTTCCATAAAATGACAGACCATTATATTTTAAGCTGTGACCTTACAGCCATTAATACTCTTTCGCTGACTTAGGACCTTAAGCCTCTCTACAACAATGATCAGTTGGCATATTTTTTTTTTTTTTTTGCTAAGAAATTAATAAACTATATACTGGTATTACAATGTTACTTTTTACCAGAGCCCCAGAATATTACTTTAGGTGTAATATCCTATTATTTCGACCGCCGAGGACGGGGAGATCGAGGTTCGAATCTCGGTCGGGTGAACTGGGGGTGGTTTTTCCTAAATGGTTTTCCACTCTCCCTCCACGCAAATGCGGGTTCACTTCCTCTAAATTCAACCTTCCCAATTCCTAATCCATTAGAGTAATTGGTACTTAAGCGTATAACCCGAACGGGTAGTAAGACGCGGTGCTAAATATTATTATTATTAATATCCTATTATTAGATCATATGATTGTATTGGTGGTGAAATTATAGTTCAAGTACAGTATCCAGATCATTCCGTTAGCAACGCTGTAATAAATAATGGACAACTATTGTAACAGAATCTTAAAATGGATAGTATGACAAATATTCTAACCTTATGTTGTATGTCAAAAAGTCTGGAGAGCAGTAATTTTTTTTTTCTGTATTTCTGGCCCTAACAATATTTGGGTGTGAACATCCAATATAAAAGCAAATAAAACTTTGAGAATGTCATTCAGAGTTATTCAAAACTTCCAGTTATGTAAAGCCTCCTAAGAAACCTAGGTGTCTAACCAGCAATAATAGCACTAAAAATATTTCAACAAAAAAAAAAAAAGATAAGACTTAGTAGCTTACATACAAAACAAATTTCAATTGAAAATTGGTTTTATAAGTACCTAATGTGTTGTCTAAGTGAAGATAGTATCCAACATATATAGGGCTTAGCAGCGGTTCCCAAACTTTTTTAATGACATACCACCCCAACTTTTTATATATATATATATATATATATATATATATATATATATATATATATATATATATATATATATATAGAGGCCTACTTAGCACAGCGTCTTACTACTAGAAATGTGAGACGGAAAATATTTTACTATATTTTTTTCGGAAAATTTCCCTAATCAGAATATTTTAAATTATTATTTCTGTAAAATAATTTCAACTGATTTAATGGATGATAATAATAATAATAATAATAATAATAATAATAATAATAATAATAATAATAATAATAATAATAATAAAAACAGTAATAATAATTAGTGGTAGTGATAGTAGTAGTATTAGTAAAGAAACACAGGTTGCTTCTGTGGCTGCACGGTCTAACGCACGACTCTCGCAATATACTAGACTGCCGATGACAGGGAGATCGGAGTTCGATCCCAGTTTGGTTCATTAAGGCGGGTTTTCCCTAAATGGGTTTCCACTATCAACCCATGCAAATGCGGGTGCCATTCCTCTAAACTCAACCTTCCTCATCTCTAACACATTGGCATAATTAGTGCATAAGCATATAAGCTGAATGGGTAGTAAGATGCAGTGCTAAAAAATGTAGTAAAGAAACAAATTAATGTAAGGCTTTGTAGACACGTTATGTTCATAAATCATACTTCAATTTTTTGTCATCAATATTATTATTATTTAGCACCGCGTCTTACTACCCGTTCGGGTTATACGCTTAAGTACTAATTACGCTAATGGATTAGGAATTGGAAAGGTTAACTAGAGGAAGTGAACCCGCATTTGCGTGGAGGGAGAGTGGAAAACCATTTAGGAACATCCCCCCCCCCCAGTTCACCCGACCGAGATTCGAACCTCGATCTCCCCATCCTCGGCAGTCGGGCTCAACACGACTAGCGCGTTAGCCAACTACGCCACCGAGGCGGGTCTTTGTCATCAATAGTTTAACTAAAATAATTTTAAGGTTGGCCCGACATTTGCCTCCCCCCCTATCCTCCATGCTTCCTATCTACCCATCCCCACCCTTATTCCCCACTCCTATTTTATAACCCACTTGTCTCTTAACACACTATATTTTGAAATATAATAGGCTCTAAGTGCCACCTCTATCATTTAACCCCTCAACCACATGCCACCACTGCAGAAAATTTTCTGATTGAAAATTTCCCAGAAAAATGTTTACATCTCTATTTACTACCTGCTCGGGTTATATGCTTAAGTACTAATTACACTAATGTGTTAGGAATTGGGAAGGATGAATAGAGAGGAGGTGAGCTCACATTTTTGTGGAGGGAGAGTGGAAAATCATTTAGGGAAAACTACCCCCAGTTCACCTTGGCAGTCTAGCTCAACACAAAACTAGCGCGTTAGCTAACTAACTATGCCACCCCAACAATTTCCATAATTTGTAGTGGTACCAACATTTTAATTCTGGATATTTACTATCTCAATACATATTTAGTGGTGCCCACGAATATATAAAGAGAGACATTGCAGCTGCACCAGCTATCTAAGCTTAAATAAGTGCTGCCACCACTACAACACCGTTTAAATCTGTTTTTCTTTTGATGAGACTCGGTCATAATATATTTGTCATATTTTATGATGCCTCTTTTTATGACTTTGATTTGCTTGTTTTATTTGGCTTCACACAACGTACTACTAGGGAATAACTGTACAAAGCCTACCCCAGTTTGGGAACCGCTGCTACAGATCATATAGACCTAAGTTTGTTTTATTTTTCCTAACCAAAATATCAATATTTTAGGATAAATTTAACAAACCAATTAAAATGAAGAATCAATTTATGTGTAAATTGAATCAATTTTGTTATTTTATTTTGACAAAATAAAAAAACTCAACTTAGAAACATGATATTGGTTGGCCATTATGTTTCCCAATCTAAATTTGTTTTATAAAGAAATATAAAAACTGTCTACAGTGATCCCATTTATCCCTTTTTATTAGCAAACAGAACTCATTGCAAATGAATAACTAGGCCTATTGTTCTTTAATTTTGATTAAAATAATTTTAACATGAATGACACAAATTAAGTTATCACACATCTATCAAATCTGGGAACCTCAAAAATAGATATATTTAAATGGTATATTATTGTTGTTGATATTTGGTGGAAAATAAATTTATAGGTGCAAAAAAAAAAAAATCAATGTTGAGAAAAAAACCTAATATAGATTGATAAAATAAATAATTTAATGTTTTAATAAAAAGCTGACGGAAAGGATCATGGGTCATACACAAGTTAGTCAATATTTAGGTGTCTATGAATCTCTTGTGATTTTAGTGAGTTTTGTTTTGATTAATAACTTTATTCAAAATTATCAACCTTTATATATTAAATTTTATTGATTACTCAATTCACAATCTTCTTGCATGTGTAAGAGAAACAAAAACTCCATGGCAACAGTCTACAATTGAGCAATATCGACTGAGCAGCTGCCGTCTGTTTGCGAAGATAGTAACACTTTTAAGGATATAGGGTGTCATGTAGTCAGTACAATGAGCCCTCTGGCCATTAATCTTAGTTTTATAGACTGGCACCATTATTTTTTCATTCAAATAACTCATTTGTTCTCATGAAGCTGAGTTGACCCTGTTCCAGATCCAATGCTTCACAGGAAATCTGGAAGCACCGGGGATCGAGACCGAGACCTCTGGATTTGTAGCCAACAATGACCACTGGATCACAGAGGGGGTCTAGTGTGTTATAATAAAAAAAAATAGACATATTATAATAACAATTAAATGCTTTATATAAAAGGCTCTATTCCCCACCGTATGCCTACTAAATTTCAATCAACGTGAATGGCAATTAAAGACTAAAGCCTGGCTTACTATTTGGCCGTTCTTTGGTGAACAAATCCACTGTCAGGTCTCCCAAAGTAGTTTCGATGACAACTGCCATGACTGAATGGACAGCGTGTGGCAAAATCAGAGGTTTGTGGACCAACTTCCAAGAACTAGTCAATTACATCAAATACAATCCTGAAAACAGAAACATTCCACCAATCACATGTGGTGACATACTTAACAGATGGTGGTAGAAATAGGTTCATCTAGTTGCCTAAATATGACATTACTTTGTAGTAGGGAAACATAAGTTCTCAAAGCAGGGGTATGAGTAATCAAATGAGATTCAATACAAGTTACTTACATATTAAAATTATAGCTCCCAAGTGGGTTGTGCCATAAGGCACAAGTTGCAAGTCTCACTCTTTCAAAGCAAATCTATTAAGTAAAGAACAGAGAATAATCACGAAGCTATATACCATTTTAGGTCAGTCTTTAAACTTTATAAATATAAGGTAAATTACTCATTCAGGGAAGTGTTGACACTTGTCTCAGAATTTAGTTCGGTCATTGAGTAGTTGGGTATTTTTTTAAATAATAAACTCGTTTACACTTATCTAAGGTTTACATGGTTTCGTGGACACTTTCTCAATCGTTTCTACTTCCATTTCGAGAAACGAGATCAAAATAATTCTACTTTATATCGAATAATCGTAGCACTAACGATATTTTAAAGTTTAATAAAGTAGCACTTTTCAAAAAGAGATAGATTTTAACGAACCATTCAATTTAAAACATGTCTTTCTTTTAATTAAAACAACTGACTAGTTTTCATAATTTAGACAGCACTACAGATTTTATACTTTAGAATTTATTTGCACGTTTTTTATTTTTAGAAATGTAATTTATTTTTTAAATAACACTGGGCTTTCTTTGTAAATGTAGTGAATAAATCCTCCTCTAGATGTCTCCAACACAGGTCTCCGGCAATGACACTGTAGGATATGTAGGCCCCACCCAATGTGTTAAGTCTTTATGTACCGTTAGCGCTGTATTACGGCTTTTTGGTAGCTATTTACCTACAAGGCCGTAGTCAAAGGGGTTTTGGGGGTTCAAACCCCCGAAATTTTACGAACAAAATATATATGGCTTTATTTATGGTTCAAACAATACCAAAATTAAGGTACAAGTACAAATTAGGGGCTGAGTTACCATAGAGAGCTTCTAGAGGTGTTTAATATTTATAATTTGTCCTAGCCTCCAGCAGTTAGGGGGTTATGTTGCCATAAAAAAACACTTCAGATAACTTCTAGAGGCTTTTAATTTTATTTATTTTTAATGTCCTAGCCTTCGGTGGTTAGGGGGTTATGTTGCCTTAAAAACATTTCAGACAGCTTCTAGAACTGTTTATCTTTTTTTCATTTAGTCTCCGGCATTTGGGGGATATGTCCTCCCCTCCCCCCCCCGCCCCTCCACCCCAATTATTGGCTGGCTACGGCCTTGTGGGGCAGTACCAAATGCCCCATTAACTTTAGAAAGAGGTTTTATTAAGATATCTGCTAAAATATTTTATGTGGGAATATATTTGATATTAATTACTACTGAGTTCACATGCTCTCTTATGAAATGGTATTTAATGCCAATATGGTTGGATCTCTGATTAGTAATAGAGTTTTTTGACAAACACCACGAAATGAGGCCATTTTGTAATATAAACAAGATCCTGCTAATGAATACCTGTTATTAATTACAAGTTTTTTTTTAATGTTTTACTGTAGAACACGAAAGAAACATTGTTTGGTTTAACAGCAAACTAACTTAAGAACAGTGTCTAATTACAACATTAATTTAGTCTTAATTCCAATCTACGAAGTGATTTTGCCAGTTTATCTAAAAATTCGTCCGGAGGGATGCTTATTTCGCGATGCATATTTAACATAGCTAAGTCATTCAGTCTTTGCTGCCCTGTTGTATTTCTCAATTAAGTTTTTAATCTCCGAAAAGTAGAGAATGATCTTTCACTGGTGCTTGTTGACACTGGCAGGGTTACTAAGATTTTCAACAAAGTACTGATCAATGGGAATATTTCTTCATTGCAGGCAATATAATAGTTCATAGCCTTTCTTGAACTCATTTTCAATTCATTCACTCTTTCGTGCAACATGTAAAGTTCACCGATTGTTGCTATATCACTACACTGCAAATCTTGCCCGTAAAAAGCAACCAGCTTTTTCATCTGTTTTTCCTATACTTCAGTGATAACCGATTCTTCTGTTGGCATCAGGCACGTGAAACTGCCAAGCACTTCTTGATGGTTCAAGAAACAAGTTTTTAATTGACTCGCAAAATTATCCAAAAACGGCAAAAAAATTTAAACTCTGAAGTAAGCCTCATCGGAGTCTACTTTTACATTACACCTCTGCGTTTGTTTGGAAGATAGTCTTGGTGTGACACGATTTGAACCAAACAATTCAACCAGTGTTTTAGCTGATTCATAAATAGCTGAAAATTCAATTTCGGCTTTTGTTCTTATTTCTTGAATTTTTTTTTCTTGAGCCAATTTACTATGCTAATGGCAGCTAGAAGATCTACATACAAATGCAAACAAGACTTTATCTTGTAATATCTGGTTTTATGGCTTCTGGTTTTTTTTGGGACGGAACAACGCAATGTGAACCAAACTTTGTTTGAAAATCTCTGGGTCTGAGTTTTTGTCTGGTTTTCTTTGGGATGAGACAAAATAATGTGAAACAGACTTTGACTGGAACTCTCTGGTTCTCTTTGGGACGGGACAATCCAATATGAAACAGACTTTATCTGGAACTCTTTAAGTTTGTGTTTTTGTCGTGTACTGTACTAAAAAAGACCAGACCAAAGTATCATATTGTGCCAGAGAGAACCAGCAAAAACCAGAACAAAATACCACACTGCCTCAGAGAAAACCAGCAGATTAAACTACCATACTATGCCAGAGAGAGTCACCAAAGATCAGCGCAAATACCATACTATCCCCGGGTAAACCAAAGTGAAAAGTCATAACCTCACAGAGTAAATGAAAGAGCTAACCTAGACCAAATTAAATTACCATAGAATCCCGGAGGGAACCAATATACACCAGTGTAAATTACTAAAGTATCCCATAGAGCAGCGTTTCCCAAAAGGTGTTCCGCGGAACCCTGGGGTTCCGTGGAAGGGTCAAAGGGGTTCCGAGTTCAGATCTTCGCGTTCAATTGTCAGACATTAAGCCTAATTTTAGTGCTATTATAAGTAAATATGTGAAAAAATTTCATTCTTCACATTAAATAGTTACTTTTTTTGTACGATAAATGTTTTATAATACTTATATTAATTAATTTTTTATTTATAATTATTCTTTCTTTTCATGTCAAACGTGAAAATATTCAAACTACACTACAAGGTACAATCACTTTTGTTATTATAAAAATGGGGTTCCGCCAAAAAAAGTATGATCAATTAGGGTTCCGTGGCCAAAAAAAATTGGGAACCTCTGCCATAGAGAACCAACATAGACCAGAGATAATCATAAAATGCCAGAGTAAAACACCATAGCATCCCAGAGAACCAGCATAGTGCAAAGTGGTCTGGATTAGAGACTTAATCTTCTAGCTCTTGACCATTTAATTTAGAATATATTTATTTGCCATTGTTTATTTTGTTAATTTAAATATATTCTTGGAACACATACATTTACTATTTATATAAGAGGCTTGGAAGTGCCCAGCAGTTATAATATTCAAGAGCATTTATAAACAGTTTATGTAACATTTTATAAAATCCCCCCCCTCCCCCCACCCAGTTTATTAGGAAGTATGGTTTTACTATCAAGGTACTGAGAATTCCCTCCTTCTTGTATATTATAGTTATCCAATCAGTTAGGCCTATTGCAATATGAATAACACCCAGCATCTACTATGTGTGTTAATATATTATAGGCCAAATTTAATCCGATATTTGTCAATACTAAGATATTCAGTAGAAATTGTTAATCATAAGAAAGTGTGGTGTCTAGTGCTAATTATAAGTATGCCAAACCACAATAAAAGTTGTAAACAACAAATATTCTGAATTTTAACTCTTTATCTTAATTTTTAGGTCTTTAACTATTGAATCTATTATTTTTCATTATTATAAAGTCATTGTTTGAGTATAGTGGCACCTAAATTTATTACTTTTACTTTTCACTTTAAAGCATCTTGCTTGTTTTGTTTTATTTATACCCGGAAGCTGTGGCCTATCTTGAGAAGCATGTGTGGCTTCACAGTGGAAAGGGGAGGTTTGGTGCGAACCCACCAGCCAATTAGCATGTAGATTTTAGCGCCTGGTTTTTTGATATAGTGGAAAGGAAAGGGTTGGACGCACACACTTAACGAATAGCCCGTGGATGAGTAGGACTTGCTACACGTTCTGGTCAGAAGTATTTACTTTTGGTGTTATGGAAGTTGCTTGAAGGAACGAATCCACCATGGGGAATTAACACATCACGTGGCTATTTGTCTTGGAGGTGAATTATAATCATAGACAATGTAGTAAAGTATAGTGCAACATTTTTTGATAACATCAACCGCTAACTTAATTGTCACTATATATTATTCATGAAAGTGTCTTAAGAGATCAGTAATGTCGTCTACTTTATCTAAATACAAAATATAACTTAAACTCTGCAACATATAATTTTGTCATTCACCTAATTTCCTCACCCCACCAGTATTTATACCCCTCAACGAGTTCTTTTTGACGCTTTACCACACCCCCTGCCTGTCGTGGACCCACCCATAGAAACAAGATGAAAATGAAGACTGGAGAAGGCGACTAGGTAAAATAGACCAGCGTAAGATATGATCGAATATAAAAGAAAACTAGCATACACCAGAGTAAAATACCATAGCATGTCAAAGAGAATCAACACAGGCCAAAGAAAAATAACATGGTATCCCAGAGAGAACCACCATAGACCAGAGCAAAATACCATAACACCCCAGAGAGAACCTAAAAAGACAAGAGCAAAATACCAAAGCATCCCAGAGAGAACCAACAAAAAAAAGTAAAATAACATAGTATCCCAGAGAGAACCAGTATAGACCATAATAAAATAACATAATACCCTAAAGAGAAACATCAAAAACCACGGTAAAATACTATAATATCCCTAGAAAACCAAAACAGACCAAATCGAAATAATATTACATCCCAGTGAGAACCAAACAAATCCCGAGTAAAACAGAGCCCCAGAAAGAACCAGACTACACTCTGGTTGTTTCATAAACAAAGGAAATTCAAAGTAAAACCCATAGCTTTGTTTTGCTCTTGTTGTCTCTGGTTTTGTCTTTATATTTTCACCAGAGTACGTTAGGCTCTAGGCCTAGGTTAAAAACCATCCAACCTAAGCTTATAAGAAGACTAAAACCATCTAACCTAACCTTTTCCTGAAATTATTGACTTATACTGCAGTGTGTAGACTGTAGTCTAGGTATACAACTAGTATGTGTAGTACCTACATAGCCAAGGGATCTGACTGTTTTCAACATTTTAATTTGGAGAGAAGGGCCTACGGCATTATGGGGTATTGGTCGATACAGGATTTTTTTTGCCTGGAAATATAATTATAAAAATGATAACAAAGATTAAAAACTATCTAGTAATAAATGTAGCTAGGACTTAGATAAGAACCCAAGATAGGCACCAAGTAATATTATAAATAAGTTAAAAAGATAAAATTAGAGAAATATTAAGAATGAAATTAAATGACTTTAGATTCAAATATCTGGTTAGATTGTGCTTATAATTCATAACAAAGTGTCATATAATAACATACATTAAAATAACATCGTCAACACAGTGAATAAAAATATCATTTGACGACAAGTCTAAATGGTCCATAAACAAACAATTTAAGAAATACACTATTAACAACGAAAACTTAAAAATAATGCCCAAGTTTACAATACAGTCCTGTGAATAAATATTTAAAATAATTTAAAAACACAAGTTAAGTCAACATCCAAAGTTTTAACAACGGTAGTTAAAGTTCATGTTATAACGAATGAAACAATAGTGAGAAATCAAAGTGAAGGTTGGGTAACAAATTTAAATCCAGTCTTGGTTATTCCCCGTTACTCCTTTTACTAAAAAAACAGTGGTTATACGAAAGCTGTTTTAGATGTTGCCGACATGTTTCGGTAATCTAAGTACCATAGTCATGGCTACTGTAAAAGAGAATGAAAACAATAGCAGTATCAATTATCTAGACCTCAATATTTCCAAAAATGTGATCAACCAATTAATTTACAAAATATATAGGAAACCTAGCCATACTGATACTATCATTCCTAAAGATAAAACCAGAGAAATAACCAAGACTGGACTTAGATCTGTTACACAACCTTCACTCTGATTTTTGATTCGCAGTCAGTCACCTTACCTCCGTGTGAGTGATTTATTGATAATCGCTTACTCGCTTTATTTATTGTTCGGCGTGTTGCAATTCGCTACTTATTATTTTTAGTTTATATGGTGTTCTGTGAAATTTTGTTTAAGTTTTATTTTCAATTATTATTTTGGTGCGAACCTTAGTAGGTGCTGTACTCTGTGAAGTGTATTGTGTCATATGCTGTATTTCTGTCATTATTATGTTTGTACTTTTTGTGGTTACTTTTTTAAATCATATTATTATTATTATTATTATTATTATTAGCACCGCGTCTTACTACCCGTTCGGGTTATACGCACTTACGCTAATGTGCAATGGTAGGGTGATTGTAAGATGAAATGGAGGACCTACAGTTTAACGTGGAATCCGAACCACGGTGGAGGCCTGGCATTCCTCACATTCACAAGTTGTGATTAATACACGTCTTGTCAGAGGTGAAGGAAGGGTTTGGCAATCAGATAAATCTGTGCCGAGACCGAGGATTGAACCCCGGACCCTCAGCACAGAAGTCTGACACCTTACCCCTAGACCACCAGGTCACCCATTTAAATCATATTAAATCTATTTTTTAAAACAATTACCAAAATGTTTTCCAAACTTTCTGCAGCCGAAAATAGAAAATGGAAAGCAAAAACGTTACAAGAAACTAAGTCAGGCGCTAAACTAATTTGTAATTATTTAAAGAAGGCAAGTACTAGTAAATAAAGCGAAAGTTAAAGTTAAAGTGAAATTTAAACTCATTGTAACGATGATCATCTGTTGACACAGCGCTCAGAGTAGGACGAAGATTGTTCAGAAGATTTAATAAACACTAATGCCGATGATTCTAACACCACGAAAATTACTGATCATAGCGATAAGATTTATGTGACTGATACAATCCAATAAATGAATAATTCATGTGACAAATTGAAAGAACCTGCTAATTGGCCCAAAGTGCTAAGCGCAACTGAACGTGATTTTACTATTTCGCAAGGACCAATCTCAATAATATTATACAGCTACCCTAGAGACGGTGCAAAAATATCATTTTCCAACGTATTTCATTATCGACTTGCTTCCAACGGCGAGAAAATTAGAAGACGATGGCTAATATATTCCCAGTCCAAGGGAAGTGTATAATACTTTTGCTGCAAGGTATTTAACACGGCAATAACCAGAACTACATTATCTGATGAAAATGTAAACTGTGATTGAAGGCACATAGGAAAAACTCTTTCCCAACATGAGACGTCCTCTAACCACTTAAAGTGCTACGAAAAATGAGTTGAATCAGAAAGGAAATTTAACACTAGAAAGGCAATTGATGACTAAAATCAAAGATTAATTGCTCAGGAAAAAGAGCAATGGAAAAATGTCCTCACGAGAGATCTTGCCACCTTGCCATCTTGTCCAACACAACATAGATTTTCGAGGAAATCACGAAACCCTCTACAGCAAAAAAATGGGAATTTTCTCGGGCTCATAGAGTTGATTGCAAAATTCAATCCTGTTATGAAGGAACATATTTCCCGAATTCTGGGGAAATACAATCTCAGATGGGTAACATATATGGGAAAGAACATTCAAAATGGTATACATAGGGTCTAGTTTTAAATTGCCATATATAGTATTCTCCACAGTTTTTTCAGATGGGGGGCGGGAGGGACGCAAAATGTGAGTTTTGCACACACAAAACTTTTGCCTTAGACCGGCCCTGCTAAAACTTCTCCGATTAAAACAAATCTGCTAGACGCTACGACAGCTGATTATGATGCCAATTCCTCCAAAGAAGATACTTCGGAATGTGAAGATGATACGTCTGAATATAAGGAAATAGATTACGAGTATGAAGATGCATATGCACAATAAAAACAACAATACAACAGTTTATTTCGTACGTTGAGTTATCACTCAACTAGTGCTGAAGTGATGCTGATACGATGACGGCACGCAGTCGTTAACCGGTCGCATCCGAGCTACGGAGATTGGAGTGAGGTTCAATGTTTTACTAAATTTTATAGTCTTAACTTCGTAAATACGTATCGTATCGACTTGGAATAGAAACTGTTGTATATGTAGCAATGGGTTCTTTAGATGTTTAATGTCAAAATTTATATTTTTTTCTACACTCATTTACTAACAACACAGTAAAAACTAAAAGCTAGTATACTTGCACAAAAAGCCTCGCCACCTGGCACACAACACAGCACTACCACAACTAAGCTTTGAGTAGCCCTTGTCCGCAAAGAATGGCAGACCCATTCTACCCCTCCGTTGCCCCTTATGCAGAAACTGAAGTAAACAAATGCAGTTTAGAACCAGCTTTCACTTCCTCTTTAATTGCAACCACCAACCGCCAACAAGTGCCATGTGTTAGTCTATCATAAAAGCCTCTGCAGTTGGGCAATGTAGTAAGAAAATCATTTAGGGTTAGAAAAGTAGTAGCGCAATAAAACAAATGCTTTTACTTCTCTAAAGGAAAGATGTTTGGGTGATTACCCCGTTTGCCCCCTCTCTCCTGTTCCGGGTGGCACTGATAATATGGGTTGAGATCACTTTCCTCCATAGAAATTTAAAAATAGTTTGTGAAAAGCTGAACATTTTTATTTTCCCCCTGGAAGTCTGAAAAACTGGTTCCAAAAGTCTAGCTTGTGATCTTAATAAAATCATACATTTGTAGCCGACGATTTCCGCACGTCCATCATAGGCTCTGCTTTAAAATATGAGTGAAGAATGACCCTGAGCATGGGATGATTCCTGGATAGCTCAGTGGTCAGAGCATTGGCATACTAAGTCTAAAGTCCCAGATTATATTCCATCTCCAGATGTCATTTTTCAATTTTAAGAATATGATATCTATATGGAGTAATCCTCACTAAAAAGCATAAATAATAGTTTTGGCTATTTGATTCTTAATCAATGATGAGTTTTGTTACGCTTGGGAGAGTGTTTATATAGTCAGCCAGAAGGCCGTTATTTCTTTTATACTTTTGTCTCTCTTCCCGCTTTCTCTTGTTAACAATTATATAATGTCAGTACTAGGCTTAGTTCGTTTTCTACTTGAATATAATATCTATTAACGTCGTGCCTAGATGTTTTAATTAATACTACATTTCTCAAATCCCAGAAACTATAGTGAAGTCATAACAGTTACATGAACGTTGAGTTGCACGGGATTCCAGCGTTATGGTCTGAAGATTACTTCAATGCCACGTATAGTTTGTTTGTCCACGTCTAGTGAACACTAAAACATTGTAGTCTCTTAATACATATTATTTTTATTTCCTGTCAGCTTCTATTGCAAGCACTTGTATCCTATTATCAGCCCTAAATAATGATATTCCATCACAGTAAACAATTTGTTTTCATTCGCCCAGTATTCATTGCCTATGTTTTTTCGAGCTTTTTTTAAAAAAAAATACGTTACGTGATTCTAGATCTCACACCATGTCTCTTTACATTATGTAAACATTAAGTGAAGCTTACATTTCGTGAACGTAATTGATCGTGATCCTGGCATTAATGTTAACGTAACATGAAAGTTCTCCCCTAGACAACTTTTACGTTAAGTGTGCGATATAGTGGAGCTCCTTTTCAGTTTTGGGGGTGGAGAGTGAGGGTTGGGGTGAGTCATAGTTGCTATGCTCACCAACAGGTGTCGCTAGTTTCGCCAGTCAGTGGGGGGAGGGGGTATTGTTATTTCAAAATATTGCTTTGAAAAAAAGGACAAAGGGGAAGGGGTTAAGTGGACAGTACTGTTAAAATGCTGTCAGCCGGCTTATCTCTGGATTCCTTGAAAGTGTCAAGAACTGATGGGGGCAGCCTGAGCCTAGCCTAGCTCACGCACCTCTCCTGGAATAACCTTTTCACTACCCATTTTAAATTACTAGCATGTGACAGCGGTTGCTTCAAATTAATAAAGTAGTATCAATTTTAGATTTGGGGTTTTGACAATCCCATCGTATTTAAAAAAATAATTTTTACACAATTTTGTTTCGTTAAAAAGTTTTAGTAGCTAGTATATTAAAATTGTAGCTACAAGGTAAAGATTTAACTCTTTTGAATTTTAAACTACTTATATTATTTAAAATTTTATTTCAATTTTTAATGTAAACACTATGATCTACCAAAGAAATCACAATATTCATGTCCTAAAAAAAATCGGCAACAATATATTTTGTTTTGCAGAAATTTGCCTGCTCATATATATATATTTAATATTAAATTCCATGGAAGATTTTCATTTAGGGCTTAGTTCTTAGACCATTCGGCCACTTTTCCGTGCTATTTCACGTGACCCGCAACTGTTTAACCGTAAAAACTATCTGAATATATTTTCAAAGGAGGTCGGGGTAAGGAAGGTACAATTTATTAATATGCAGTTTACACGCACTTACGTGAATAAACAGTGAAAGGCTATTTAAGAATAAAGCATCTACGTATAAACTGCCGGGATTCAAATCGCGAACTCTTCTTCACTGGCAAACCGGACAAGACAAGATTGACGCCTTTTCTGGATTGCCCACCTATTAGAGTTGAATAAAATAAATGGAAACATTCCTAAACATTCCTAAAAACATTTAGGATGCAGAAGACAAACGTTCGCGAACCTTTGTTTCGGGTTTACTTATTTTATTCCCATCTTCCCTGTTCAATCTTTTTGGGTGTTATGTAGAGTAAGTATACCCCGATTTTGGTTAGAAAAACAGTTTAGAGAATTCAAACATGTTTCCTTACGATCGACATTGATAACATTTTACTATATTATTTGAGAGAGCTTTTTAGTAATAAAATACATTTTTCTGCCATTTTACTATATTTTTAGCGTTATTTTATAGTTATTGATGATATATATATAGTGACAGCTGTAGATCATACGGCTTGACTTATCAATACAGGGTAAGCAGATAGATCTAGTATAGTTTCTAGTTGCCAGGTAAGGTAGGCCCTTTCTATTGAAACTGGACTGTAGCTAAAGTTGTTTTTAGCCCATACTTGCAATGCCATAGTTTAGTAGCAGTAAAAAGAGGTATGTTTTAGTATCCGTTCAGAATAATTAGCATATACACATGATAAGCCCAAGTTAATGTAATATCACTTTTGGATTTAAATTTTATAAATTTATTTTGCATTTATTTTTTATATAGAAACGAAGCGTCACAGTTCCATGCCGGTTGGCACAAGGACATAATATCAAACTCATCTAGTCAGGTTTGCAAGTGACGTGGAGATAAAGAGGTTCAAACTACAGCTGGGTGTACTAAGAGTGGGTTTTTATGAGTGGTTTCTCTTCCTCCATGCAAATCCAGTAAAATTTTGTCTCAATTCTATCTTTTTCAACACTATCCTATTAGTGTAAATTAACGCGTATAACCCAAATGAGCAGTAAGACGTGGAGGAAAAACGACTTACATGATTCATCCCAATATTTGTAGGCCTATTATAAAAAGTTGACAACACACTAAAATTATTTATTACACAACATATTGATATTTTAGTTTAGTTTGGGTTGCGGTCGTTCAATTGGTACCTATTTAATGTATTTAAAAACCATAAGTTTAGCCAAATGTCAAGGGCTCTATTAAAGTGATATGTCGTTTTTATTTTATATTTATATTAATACTAAGTGAACGACCGTATTCTTAGCAATATGTGTATTGCGAATATATCCAATAATATACAAAGGAAACTGTAAAAGGGGCCAAACAAACGCTTGACTCCAAGTCATCGGTGGCATTTTCTGACAGCTCTAAAGTAGGTGACGAAACCAAACTGCCCGGCTCGATTTCCGCGTATAGTTGATAGTTTTTAGTTATATTTGAATGAAAACTAAACTTTGGTTCTATAAACATGCCTTGAATTTGGCGTAGTACATTGTTCGGATTCACGGTGTTTCTTTAAATGACTCTTATGGACAAACCGTAACATATTATATAGGTAAATTTTAATTTTTGGTATTTTGTAGGCATTGGCAGAAACCTTATTCTAAAATAAAGAAATAATCTGTTTCCTATTATATTATTTTTAACTTACATGTGGTGCACATACCGTGGTAAAGTGTTTCTGTAACCTGTACACAAGGTTTTGAGTACAGTAAGAACACTAAGAAGGAACTTTTAAAAAATACAAACATATTTTTGTGGTAAACATTGAAATGTTCAACTATATTATTAGTCTAAGTTGATAGTTATTGATAATACCTATCAAAAGTTACAGCTTTAGATCACATGACGTATGGACACATGATAATAATTTAAGTAACGTTTATAGCTGTCAGATGCTATTCTAGTACGATGTTTCTTCTATATACAGCCACACATAATGTAGGGTGATTCATTCGGGACTGTGCATTTATTTTTTTAACTCATGATTGGAAAGTCATAAACTTCGCTTTCCTCATGGCAAGTAGGATTGTATCTTAGAAGATTCTGGACGGGCCCACCGACAGCGTCCAGACACATAATAGCCCGACGCTCCTAATTGTGTGATGTAGAATAAGTGTTCACTCACGAGTGAATCACCCTATAGTAATAATAAAACAATTTTAGAACATTTTAATACCACACTCTTTTTAAACAAATATGAGTCTATATATCTATTGAAAAGGAACAAAGAGTGAACAGACAAACCAAAACTGACCCAACACAAGTTTATTATAAAATAATTTCAACCCAACTAGCCATAGAATTTAAATCAATTTCAATACCAACAGCAAAAAGTAGAGTCAATATATAAATAGGTAAAACAAATCAAAACTATTTAATTTTTATTTCAAAAAATATTACCATAAACCCTGATAAAATTAATAGTTCAATGCAATTATCATCTCTGCTACAAATATACTTTTTATACAAAATATTTTTCTTGGTATTCTGGTTAATGGAGAATGGCAAATGAATAATTCTACTGAAAGGAAACCAGTTATAATTATGAGGATTCACTATCATGATTCTTTAACCATAATACAAAATAATTTTATGGATTTTGTATTCTTCTTGCGCTATTAATAACTATGGTTGTATGAACAAAAATAATTTTAAATAAAATTTATCAATAATATATTATTTTAGTGGCTTCCGTGGCCTGGGGTTGATTTAAACGAAGCGGGTGTTAGCAGCGTTGAAGAAATAGCTTCCGATATTTCGGTTTTAGTTGGAATAGCCGTCATATGGGAAAAATGAAGAAATATTGATCTGGACGAGAATTTGAGGCATATTTATAGACCTGACCGTTAATTCCTAACTCCAGCCAATTCAATCAGGGTTGATTTTGTTTGGGAATGGTTTTTATAAGTTATTTCTTCAACTCAGTCTAAGCCCATAAACATTTGTTTTAAATGATTGATTATGCTGTAAAATAAATAAATATCACAAAGTAATATAAAAAATCAGTTGTGAAGGAAAAGTATTAATAAAAAGTAGCAATATATACAGTAATATAACATATATACAGTATTTTACATGCGATCTTTACGTAATTAAAGCAATCTTTCTTTAGGTTTTTTATTTGTAAACGTGTTTTCCAAAGAAAGTTTTCGTTTTCTCTGATTTTGTTCTTGTGATTATAGCACATATATAGGGTCACGAATAGGCATTGAGCGACGTTGACGTGAATCTACAAGTTCTGGAACTACACAATCCATGTAAAATTTCTTAAGTTTTTCTTCCATTTCATTATTCCAAAACTGATCATCGCGGCAGATAGCTTCAACTTTTATTCCAAGTGGGGTCCAAACTCCATAGTAACAAATGTCTTTTTTTGTTATATGCAATTGACCTTGGATTTGAAAGTAATGCTTGTGTTTTTTGTTGACATCAACTATCACTTTTTTGTCTTTACTTAAATTCCAAAATGTAACTTTCCTTGACAAAATTGCTTGTTCAGGAGTAAGCTCTTTTGCAGAAGCTGGACACTTGACCTCAACGATGGCACTATCTCCCACAAGCCCATCAGGTGTTGCTCCCAAATATTGATGAGTGTGATCAATGAATAGACCACATTCTTTAATTTTACTCCCTATAACTTTTTCCATAGCTTGGAGAGCATCGCTTTCATGATCTCGCCCATATTTTAAAGACATTGAATCAAAATCGGTGTAAAGTAAAGCTTTTACTAATGTCTGACAGCTTGTATAAGGCCGCCTACAACACACTGTTCCAAAAACTGATGCTGTTAGGAGTTTCCGCCTTTCTTCCATCCACATTCCACATTTTCTTTGAAGATCTGTTGCCCTCTCAAATTCTTGAATTTCTTTCACTGATCTTTTTAAAGAATCCAAAATTGTTTTTTCTTTTCTTCAAATATATCATGTGGAAGATCAGGTTTTTCTGCGTGAGACCCATAATCTTTGTCAGGTATTTCTGTTGTTGGAAATAACTTTCTTCTCCGTCTCGTTGTGCTATTTTTACGGTTCTGCAGTACTTTTAGACGACGGACTTCATATAATTTTGTAAATTTTCCTGGACTTTGTTTATCAAATAATGTTTTGTGCAGCACATACATTGGTGTGTGCGTGTTATGTGACACAACAGCGGCTGTGCATCTCCCCTGGTAGGAACGTCTTTGTGTATAATTTATTCGTTTCCCACCTATAAACTTCGCTACGATGGAAAAAAATTGTTCCACAATATTACTGTTCAAGTGCCTCAATAAACTTCGGCAATGCACAGCAAGACCACTAACAAGTTTTTGAAGGACAATGTACAATCCTTCTTCAGTTAACCTAGGCACTAGATTAACGTCCTCTTGTTTTGGGCCATTACAAAAGTAGCCACGATCTTTACAATTAAGGTGTTCTCCAAATATGTGACTTGGAGAATTCAGCAAATCCTTTTTGAGTTCATTTAATTTTTCTTGGTTGTTTAGATCCCCTTGCTTTGACCTGTATTCTGCAGCTTTTGTAACAGCATTCCTAAGTCTAACAATGTTTGCTGCTATTTTTTTGTCTCAGCATTATGTTACCTAGTTTGCCGTTTCTAACTACATCTCTCAATTTGTTTCCATAGTTGCGAAGAAGATGGTTAGTGCACTCAACTTTTTCTACAGTTAGGTCATCATAAGGTCTTGCTTGTAGGATCTTCGAATACACACTGGAATCCCATCCGCAACAAGAACGCCATATTTTACTCCATACATTGCTTCACTATTCAAAAAACCATCCACTATGACATCTGCTTCCATGCTTGTGGAACTCGCAGAAAAGTTTCTATAACATTGTGTGTGTTTTTACTGGTATTCCTGCATTCTTTGCTCTATTACACAAAGTACAATATTTGTTTCTCCATCCCAGAAAAATAACCTTTCCAGTGTATAATCCAACAATGGCAGCCTAAAAAATAGAATTATGCATTAATCACGGGAGTTTTATTACAATAATCTTTTGCAATGTACATATCTACACTAAAAAGAGGCGAATCAGAGAAGTCTAGTCATCTAAAGAGAATAGATGGGTTTCCCCAAGATCTTTACCAATCATAAGTAATATTTTCTATTTTGCGAATGTAAAATTCACTAACCAAAAGCATTACAGCACATTTAAACAGATATCCTGTATAATATTGTATTATGTAAATAGCATTGGAGCATAAACCACTTTGTGTTGTGTGAAATACTGGAATAACTCTTCACTACAAGTTTTAATTATTTTAACAAGATGGGGAAAAATAATTCTCCCAACTGGTTTAGATTAACATTGATTACTCAAATTAGCTAAGGTCAATTCAAGGACACTGTTCGTTACTCTACAACATTTCTTAGTAAAAAAATAATCTGCCTACAAACATCACATGCTATGGAAATTTTGTAAAAATATTTTTTGTTTCTTTGAAGTATTTGTTTATGGTTTATAGCTTTATAATTTAGAGAGAAGCAGCAAAAAGATTTGCATACTATTAATCTTGATAAATTTGGTGATATTGTAAGTTTAAGTGTATACACAAACAATTCCCATTTACAAAATAACTAACACATTATCCTACATTATTATGTATATTTTTGCAGCTCGAACTTACCACACCAGAGAGCGAACTGTAGTTTTTTTCCAAAGGAACGTTTGGGCCAACTTCCATCTGCTACAACGGTGAGGATTGGTGTTCCATTCCTGTCAACCTCCCCATGTTGAATAGTATTTTTGCTTCCTCTTCCGCGGATTTGGCCATTTCCGCTAGCGCAGATTTTTCAAACCCATCAAAAACACTGTCTTGATAGTTTGAATATGTATTTGCAGCTAACGTAGGTATATTCATGGCTGAAGTAATTTCAGCAAGTTGTGCATAACCAGCACCTGCAGAAATAGAGCCTGCAACGGCTGCAGTATTTATGTCCATGACCTGTTCATTTCGAGGCTCGGTCTCAACTTGGCACTCAATATTACACATTAGACATTTAAAAATAAGTACGCTTTTATAGCCGCGCCTCTTTTCACGAACTACAAACATGTTGCTAAGATTACAGCCAATCGGACCATGATCATTTAATTCTTGCATTTTCACTAATGAAATGTGTTATGTCTACTATTCGCCGGCCAGTGATTTTATGCACGTTCTCTATTTGCTGAGAACAGGATGTATGTACAAAAAGATCTTCATTGTCTGCACTATCAGTTTTCTCTTCACTGTGCCACTCATCATCTCTCTCTTTGGGAGGAGCGACACACTCGACCAATAACTTTTGTTATGGTCAACACTATTTTTTATTTGATCAATTTGACCAGAAACTTGAACCTCCTCATCTGTTTCAAATTGTTTAATCGTTTCATTTGGAATGGATGGTCCTGTGGTTTCTTCCGACCTGAAAAATGTTCAACTAAATATAATATAAATATAATTTAACGTTTCGGAAAATTTTCAATTATTTGTTTCTGGAAAAAAATCCAACTATTTTAAAGAGTTCAAAATAAAGTAATTACAGCTATTTCAGCTCTCTCCTCGCACTCACGTATCGACTACAGCGCTTGGTGGTTGAAAGTGTCACTTACGTTGGGTCTGCTCTAGATCAGATATAAAAATACATCGATATTATGATCAATCCTTCACGAATGCAATCCCTTATCCCTGGGAATCAACGATAGGAAAATTTTGTCAGAAAATAAAAATCTATAATTGGGTGGAGCTTGACAGGGTGAAAAGAGAGGGTTAGGAAGTATTCGGGATATGACTTTGAGGGAAAAGGATAGGATGGAAGAGGCGTGTTACTGAATTGGTGGTTTGAATTCTATTTTCAGTTTATCAACAGTAAGATAGTTAAAATAAATTTATGGTTGGTACGATTATTTGCTAACAGCATTTGTCCCCCCTCCCCCTTTTCAAAGTACACACTATATACTCCTAAAAACCCCTGCTTCGTGTCCTCTATCCCCCCCCCTCCGTGACCCCTACAGACCCTAGTGCCCCCATACCCCTTCCTTATCAACCCACTCTTCTCTCAACATACTATTTGATGACTTTATGTATATATAATAGGGTCTAGGTGCCACCTCTAAAATTCAACCTCTCTACCACAATCTGCCACTGCGGAAAATTTTCATCTCTACCTCCAGTACGCCCGGCCGGGATCAAATCGACTCCTTATTAGTGGTATAAGCTAGACTAAATGAGACTGCTGCACTTGTCTGCCTGCTTACCGGTACGAATAACTGAAATCAGCGCAATTCATTTTATTTTTGTCACCAAAATATTATGGATAGGTGGCTTTTTCAAACAGACCCTTCCTCATTCCCCACTACTTAGAAGCCACTCTCCTACGAAAATAAATATAGAATTCAACATCGCAAAACAGAACATTTTATTCAAATATGGTTATATTTCATTATTCATCGATATAAAACTAACGCCACAATTAGAGTTTAAAAAATCATTTATCGGCCATTTCCATTAACGAGACATGGAAGAAAGGAAAGAAATAAAGTAAAAAAAACGGAAATACATTTTATCACTGGCTCATGGTATTATTGATGTATATTGACAAAATAATCTGTATCAGTTCTTGGCCCTACTGCAAGTTGCTGTGCTATGATACATAGTACATTTGACTCCAGAAAATGTATTGTTAGACTTATTTATAACATACTTAGCACCGCGTCTTACTACCCGTTAGTGTTGTACGCTTAAGTACTAATTACGCTAATGGTAAGTAATTAGGAAGTTGAATATAGAGGAAGTGAACTAGAATTTGCGTGGATTTACTTCCCCCATTTATTAGACAGGCTTAAGTATATAAAATAATTAATTGAATATTGCATTTATTTGGCAATTTTTTACGCTATTTATTGAAGGTTCATTGAAATAATATTTATTTCTCTTAATAAACCTCTTCAAGTACTTTAACATTCCAAATATGAAATCTTTGCATCATTTGATTTTTCTAAAAATTGTTGCTTTAGATGCCAAAATCTCAAACTTTGAGTAAACACTGTGCTTAAAATATACATTAATCTATTTAATACACTGATCCAAGTTTGGTTTTAGAAGACCTACTAATATATATATATATATAATTATTATATTATTAATTTTGGGCTAAACACCCTTAACGTGTCGGAATTAACGACACGGGACCCACGGCTTTACTTCCCTTCCGAAGGAAGGCATGCTACGAATTTTCCCACCCTAAAAATCCATCGCCCTCGGGCGAATTGAACCGCGAACCTTGGGTCCAGAAGCGAGCATGCTAACTACTAGACCATCGAGGAAGACAATTTTAGATGAAAATCGTTAGAGCCAATTTAGAGAAAATCTACTTTTTGTTGTTTATTCCTTCAGTAAACTACCCTTAATTTTAGAGGTAGATAACTCATTACAAAAACCCCTCTGTAAAACCTTATGAAAATCTTATGTACGAAGTTTCAGTCCTATCGGTAAAAAGGTTTCGGCTCTAGCCCCAGTAACAGACAGACAGACAGACACACACACACAACACACACACACAACAGACGGCATTGCAAAAGAACTTTTTTTACTATAACATACGTACATTCTCGAGAATCTCGAATGAAGTTTTTTTTTGCATCGCGTCTTCTACCCGGGGTTCGAGGCTTTACACTTAAGTACTTATTACTCTAATGGGTAAGATGTGGTAGAATTATTAAGGAAGTGAGCCGCATTTTCGGTAAGGGAGAGTGGAAACCATTTAGAAAAAAACCATCTAGTTCACCGAGCGAATGAACCCTCGTCCCTCGGCAGCCAAGTCCAACACGAGACTGACGCGTTAGACCACTCAGCCACAGAGGCGGGTTCGATGAAGTAAAAAGTTATCAAATTCATTCTAGATCATATGACACATTTTCCAACAATAACATAAAATCATTACTTACTGTTTATTTCTCCAGTACTCTCCAAGTTGGTCCGGTAATCGTCTTTTCTTCGGCTTTCCTGATAGTTTTAAACGTTTTGATTTTTTAACAGTGAAGCGAGACGAATGTTTGCTTTGTTTAGGTGATAAAGTATCTTTCTGGATTGAAGTCAAATTTTCTTCAGACATGGTTGTAATGGATTATAACAATTTTTTGTCAAATCAATATTTCACCACTTGGTATGATTTATAAAAAAGCACATACATAAATGAAAAATAACTTTTTTATTTTAGTAGACCTATAATGTTTTTATTGCGTTGAAAATAATTAGTAATTTTTCATATTCAACACTAGTGTTATATATTTTTAAATATAAACAGTTTTATTACAACAGTTTATGCGACGATATAATTATGCTAATTAAATATTTGAAAGTTTAAATAAAACCACTACGACTAACATTATTTGAAAGTGCGTGTAAATGATTATTTACTCTACAGTTATATTTTAAACTTGATGCCATGCACTCTTATTCAGAGTTGAAAGCATCGATTCAAAACAAACAAGGCGAGATGTGTAAGAAAAGACCAATATTATTTTGTATCAAGTGCGTCCAATCCGAGATATATTAGGATGGCCTGAGGGGGGGAGGGAGAAGGTAGAAGGGTGTGTTAATCTGTTTCTACCTGCATCGTGAATAGTACCTGTCAAGGCCAAAGAAAGAGAGCTGGTGACAAAATCTGAGGGGTGAGTTGAAAGGTGTGTATGGTGGGGGTAGGTATTCGATCGTCGAGATCCTAGCAGGACATCGTTGAACTATTTTATACAATTTTCTATCATTAATTACGATAATTCCATTAGCTTTATCAATTGGAAAAAAATACGTACCTTTATTTTAGCTTAAGATCTGTGTTTGTATAGGAAGAAATTTGATCCTACTCACAAGGGAAAAAGTGCCAACTTTGAATCAATTTACTAAATTAATTACTAAGATATATTCAAATATCTTCCAATACAAACATAGAACTTTATTTGATTTACAAGATAAAAAATACCACACACTTCTGCGATGTTTCATAATCCCAGAAACTGTGCCAGAAATAGGCAATATTTTTGCGCTTTATTCAGCCCTTCCATCCCATCTTTACTCCCTCTTAAGTGAACGTTTAGTTTGCTACATCATGATGACTTCCATTTAAAATCATGTGAACGTTAAGTTTCTCATGATTTCGAAATAAAACGATACATTGGGAACTTAATGGTTTAAAATTAATTACCTACAATATTTGACACAGGGGCGTAATATTGTTCAACAATACTATCGCTAGCTTTAATCTCTGATTACTCGAACTAAAAAGTTAATCTTACATCACATGTAAATCCCTGATATTTTCTATGTTGTTATTTTTTGATCAATGGTTGAAATAAATAATGTGTTAACTTGAATCAACATCACTTTTACCTTTGTAACACCAATTTTACCTTTTCATATATCTGTTTCATATGGTAACATTTTGTTTTCAAGTGTTGGCTACAAAGTGTTCATGATGAACATCGTCTCGAGTTCTTGATATTCGTTTAACTTGATCTGTGGTTGTAGTATAAAGTAAAATATTGTTCTTCTCTGTCGTTGATACAGTATTCCACAAAGATTATGTTTTTAAGAATAAACATAATGTAATGATCCGTATTTTATTATTATTACGTTTCGTGTAAATCATTTATTAACATGGAAGTGGCTGGATCTAGTAGTTTTTCATTTCAAGAAAAACAAGCAGACAGATTGAAACGTCTAAGAGAACTTCATACCAAAAGAGTAAGACATTTTTAATGAATCCTAAAACTATTATTTACAAATTATACTTCAAGGTCTCAAAAAAAAAATCTCTGATAAGGTTTGTATGTCAAGGACAAAATATGACAAAGAATATAATAAATAATTATAAATCCTTCTCCTTACAAATTTTTTTTTTTATTAACAGGGCCTAATGCTTAAGGTGGCTAGGCCCAAAAAGGGTAAAGATATTCGTGAGTGGAGAATGTTGAGTTGCATACCATGTATTCATCACATGACACGGGACACGCACTCAAATTGAAGAATCTAAAACTATGTTCAAGGTATTGACTGGCAAACCCAAGGAGAAGAGGCCACTGGGACAACCTATAGACAGATGGGAGGATAACGTTAGAATGGACCTGAAAGGGATAAGGTTTAATGAGCTGGAGTGGATAGAACTAGTTCACAATAGATAGGTGGCCTATATTTGTAAGTGCGGCAATTTACTTTTTGAGTTATTAATGCCATAGATTAGGTAAGTAGGGTATAGTAGAACAAATGTTAGACATTTGAAATCAGGTAATTGTGATAAACCTAAATATAAAGTAGGTACCACATGTAAAAAAAATACTTTAATTTGGAAAATCTATCCTAGTGTTTTCATCCCAAATGTGTTAAATAAACTCTATCAAAAATTAATAAAAATATTTCCTTGGATATTTTGTTTTTTCACTAAATTTTGTTTATGTCTTCCTTTTTTTTAAATGTTTTTTGTCTAGGAAAAAACAGAGTATGCTCTATTGATGTTTTGTCTTTGAACTAAGGCCCAACTAGTATTTCTAAGTAGGCCAGGCATAACATTTGTTAAATTTATATCAAAGCAGCCTGAGATATTAGGCTTCAAACCAGGGAAAGGCAATTTTGATAAGGTAGGCTTACCTACACAAAAGAGGTTAAATATATTAAACCAAAACCATGTTTAAATTCCCAAATAAATTGCAACTTTATAAAAAAAAAAGGGGCCTAGGCTATTTCATAAAGTATGTCAGCTCCTTTACCACTTTGATTTTGTGGCTGCTTAGCAAGATCTTTCACACCAATCTGATTTTGTACCTTACCCAGGCCCTTCACACCAATCTGATTTTGTACCTTACCCAGGCCCTTCACACCAATCTGATTTTGTACCTTACCCAGGTGCTTCACACCAATCTGATTTTGTACCTTACCCAGGCCCTTCACACCAATCTGATTTTGTACCTTACCCAGGTCCTTCACAACAATCTGATTTTGTACCTTACCCAGGCCCTTCACACCAATCTGATTTTGTACCTTACCCAGGTCCTTCACACCAATCTGATTTTGTACCTTACCCAGGCCCTTCACACCAATCTGATTTTGTACCTTACCCAGGTCCTTCACAACAATCTGATTTTGTACCTTACCCAGGCCCTTCACAACAATCTGATTTTGTACCTTACCCAGGCCCTTCACAACAATCTGATTTTGTACCTTACCCAGGTCCTTCACACCAATCTGATTTTGTACCTTAGCAGGTCCTTCACACCAATCTGATTTTGTACCTTACCCAGGCCCTTCACAACAATCTGATTTTGTACCTTACCCAGGCCCTTCACAACAATCTGATTTTGTACCTTACCCAGGTCCTTCACACCAATCTGATTTTGTATGTTAGCCAGGACCTTCACAACAATCTGATTTTGTACCTTACCCAGGTCCTTCACACCAATCTGATTTTGTATGTTAGCCAGGTCCTTCACAACAATCTTGATTTTGTACCTTACCCAGGCCCTTCACAACAATCTGATTTTGTACCTTACCCAGGTCCTTCACAACAATCTGATTTTGTACCTTACCCAGGCCCTTCACACCAATTTGATTTTGTACCTTACCCAGGTCCTTCACAACAATCTGATTTTGTACCTTACCCAGGCCCTTCACAACAATCTGATTTTGTACCTTACCCAGGCCCTTCACAAAAATCTGATTTTGTACCTTACCCAGGCCCTTCACAACAATCTGATTTTGTACCTTACCCAGGTCCTTCACAACAATCTGATTTTGTACCTTAGCAGGTCCTTCACACCAATCTGATTTTGTACCTTACCCAGGACCTTCACAACAATCGGATTTTGTACCTTACCCAGGCCCTTCACAACAATCTTGATTTTGTATGTTAGCCAGGTCCTTCACACCAATCCGATTTTGTACCTTACCCAGGCCCTTCACAACAATCTAATTTTGTACCTTACCCAGGCCCTTCACAACAATCTGATTTTGTATGTTAGCCAGGTCCTTCACACCAATCTGATTTTGTACTTTTCCCAGGCCCTTCACACCAATCTGATTTTGTATGTTAGCCAGGCCCTTCACACCAATCTGATTTTGTACCTTACCCAGGCCCTTCACAACAATCTGATTTTGTACCTTACCCAGGCCCTTCACAACAATCTGATTTTGTACCTTACCCAGGCCCTTCACAAAAATCTGATTTTGTACCTTACCCAGGCCCTTCACAACAATCTGATTTTGTACCTTACCCAGGCCCTTCACAACAATCTGATTTTGTACCTTACCCAGGTCCTTCACAACAATCTGAGTTTGTACCTTAGCAGGTCCTTCACACCAATCTGATTTTGTACCTTACCCAGGCCCTTCACAACAATCGGATTTTGTACCTTACCCAGGCCCTTCACAACAATCTTGATTTTGTATGTTAGCCAGGTCCTTCACACCAATCCGATTTTGTACCTTACCCAGGCCCTTCACAACAATCTAATTTTGTACCTTACCCAGGACCTTCACAACAATCTGATTTTGTACCTTACCCAGGCCCTTCACAACAATCTGATTTTGTACCTTACCCAGGCCCTTCACAACAATCTGATTTTGTACCTTACCCAGGCCCTTCACAACAATCTGATTTTGTACCTTACCCAGGTCCTTCACACCAATCTGATTTTGCACCTTACCCAGGCCCTTCACAACAATCTGATTTTGTACCTTACCCAGGCCCTTCACAACAATATGATTTTGTACCTTACCCAGGCCCTTCACAACAATCTGATTTTGTACCTTACCCAGGTCCTTCACACCAATCTGATTTTGTACCTTACCCAGGCCCTTCACAACAATCTGATTTTGTACCTTACCCAGGCCCTTCACAACAATCTGATTTTGTACCTTAGCCAGGTCCTTCACACCAATCTGATTTTGTGCCTCAGCCAGGTCCTTCTTACCAATCTGATTTCTTAATTCACTTATCTTCTGAGCCCAATTTCTTCTTCGCATTAACTTGTTTTGTTCCATTGGAAAGTTAAGTTCTAGTTCTAATTGTTCATTTGATGATCTCGGCAAAAAAATAAAAATAAATTGAAACTTCATCAATTAGCAGGAGAAAATTGAATTCTAAAGCAAAAGTAATCACATCAGAGGAGTATGCTGCAAACATATAGGCCTAAGAAAAAAGCAAGAAAAAACTAAAAGCTGTTGCCATTGTGGAAGAAAGTGACGATCCAATAGAAGAGGATATTGTTAATGAAGATAGTTTTAATTATATCAACTTGCTAGAATGAAATGTTGACGACTAAGTTTCTATGAAACCTATGGAGCTAAAGGTTATCAGAGTTGGTTATTTTATTCTTGCGAATTTTAAGTGAGGAAAGAGAAGGTTGTAAATTATAGATATGTAGTGACTGTGTCTAATTTGTTTGAAGATGAACTTGAAGTGATGAGTGTGATTTCTGAAGGGGACAGCAAAACCTTTAAAAACAATGAAGACATGTCTGTTATAAAGTTGAATCATGTCATTGGAAATTGCCAGTAGGCCTACCTAACATCAATGATAGGTAGAGATGGGAATGATTTATTTTTAGTGAAAATATTGGTGTTTTTTGAAATGTGCACATCATAGTAAGATGTGATGAAAAGTAAAATTTACAGAGTGACATTAAACTATGATTGCAACTTTTTAATTACCAAACACTAATATGCCATTTGTAGAACTTGAATCATTCTTTTACTAAGCCATAAATAGGTAAACTATCATGTTTTGTTTGTGTTTTGATAAACTCCTATAGTAATATTATTTCTTTGATTATAGTAAATTGTTTATGTTGATGACCTAACTATAAAAAAAACCTGTCTTGAAGAAAACATATTCTCTTGCATATACAGTAGGTACTATTACCCTACAAACCAAAAGAATGTGACATTAATCTCACGTGCCAACTGATGCTTGTATTAGTTATTATAAACTGCTTACATACCTACTGCAATTATTATACCGGGTGTTCATTTGAAAACTTTCCACCAAAATAGCTCTAAAACAACACATTGAAGAAAAAAAGTTTTAAACAAAAGTTGTTTGGTTCTAAGGGGAAAGAAGGCTGGTATGACCTTGGGTGGCGTTGCTAAGGTGAAGTTAAGATCACTTTGATGTTTTTAAATGAGATTCTTGTAAATCAAGTTGTGCTAATAAGTTGTGGTTAATAAATATAAATTTTGATGAAGTTGCATTTGGAAATATTGTTAATATAATATAATTTTTGTTTCTTAAAATAGTTTTTATGAGAAGGAATAGAATAGGACCAAGATAATAGAATAGGAATCTAACAGGATGATGGATCAATATGGTGTGTTCATCAACACAGTAGGCCTATTTTAATTCACTATATTTCAGGATCTTAACAAGCAGGCTGATGAAAAACATTTTATTGGTGCATGGAATGTTAGCTTTTGCAAGTTTGGGATGATAATAATAATAAAAATAAATTGTATAATGCACCATATTGACACACTCTTTTATCTTAATATAGAGACAGTTATACTAAAATCTTGTAAGATTTTTGAAACAAAATCATATACATTGTTGCAGAAACACTCCACCAGAGAGCATAAATTAAATAATTTACATTTTAACAGAAACATTGAAAAAATAGGGACATCCCTGTCCACCAAAGAGCGTAATGATCAATTTCATATGTAAAGAGTTCCATAAAAAAATATACATTTTCTTATAGCTCAGAAACTAATTGGAAATTTCTGCTTATGGAAAGTAACCTTAAAGTAATTTTCATGGGAAAATGAGATTTGCTATTTTGTTTGTAATGCTAAACAATACATGAATACAAAATTTAATCAAAATCGGTAAGCGGACTTGGAGAAATCGGTTCTATTTCTCTTTTTGCCCTTCAGTAAACTTAACTTAATTTTAGGGTGAGATATCTAACAAAAAAAAACCTTGGGTGAACTCTATGAAAACCCGAGATACCAAGTTTAAGCCAAATAGGTAAAATGGTTAGGCTCTAGCCCGAGATATAGACAGACAGCATCGCAAAAACCACTTTATCTCTTTCGGGGGATCATGAAACTGACATCTATCAAAATCTTGAATTCGAGTGTTTTTTTTTTTAACTCAAAGGTTCTTCTCTCTCTGAGGGGGTTGAGCGAAAGTAGAAATTTAACTAACTTATTGCTTTATAAAATACTTTAGATGACATGTTGTGACATTTAAATTCATTTAAATAAGTTATTTGAATTCTTTTATTTAGGTGAGTATAGTTTCAAGTTGAATTCTCTTCTTTTGGTTAGTTAAGTTTTAATTTCTAATTAGTATACCTGGTACAGTAATCATGATATTATTGTTAGTTAACTATTCTTTGTGTGTATTGATGATTAAAAATAATTTATTACTATAATTGATAAAGAGAAAGTGTCAAGAATCCCGCCTCATTTGTGTAGAAGGCCTGCCCTACTAGGCTTATTCCTTATGTTTATAATTTTACCCCCAACTTAATTTAACCTTCAATTGTCCGAGCCATGGAAGATTGAGTTTGGCTAGGTTGAGCTACTTTATAATTCATAACATTTGGACTAATTATTAAATGAAATGTGTTTTAGTGTAAGTTATTATAACTTTTAGCTAGGTATGCTTTAATTTAAGCTTCAATTTAGTGTATTAGGCCTATGGTTTTTATGTTTTAATTTTGTTGTATTGTGCCAAGGTTAGTACACACTGGGCGATAATCGCTCTATATAAGCTACCAACTGATGTTTCTTGTGTATTTGGATACATGAGAACATCGCTGTAGTATCCGGTGGTAAAAGACTAAAGAAAGTTGCCAATGTCTCTGTATTCCACCTCCAATGGGAAACATTGCTCGGTGTGTACCTATGCGCAATCATTGGCAGACAACTGAAGGAGAAACTGAAGCTCAAAAGTTCGTTATCTTTCTTTGTAAATGTGTATACTACTAAACAAAGTAGTTCCTTGAAATTTGATTTTGTTGTCCAAACAGAATTATTAATCGAGCACCCGTATTTCAAGAATAGCTCTGACAGCAAACAGTCACCATAACTATCCCTTAGCTTATAAACTTCTTTTCCCAACAATGTCTTGTTTGCTTTTGGCAACATTTAATTATTGTAAAAGTGGCAGCAATACCAGCAGCGGTGTGCAGGTTCGTTGTGAAGGAAGAGGGAAATGATGAGATGTGTTTGGTGTATGTGCGGGTGATGTTGCCAAGTCGCTTGGTACACACGTCTGGTGATTATTGCCCCGTGTGTATTGGTCTTTAAACATTATCTTAGTCACATGAGAGATATTTCTTTGAGTTAAGTCTTTATAAGATGTTCTAGAAGTATTCAAAGTGATTAAAAAGTAGTTAAATATGTGCAAGAATCTGGTTTATTAGGGGGATCATTATGAAGTTCAAAGGTCGAAGCGTCAGGTATTGTTAAAGAATATGGTAAGACACTAACCTATCAAGCTAAGTTAAGTAATCATAACTATCCATTTTTGTACACTTTTGATCAAGGCATTGTGAAGCAGTGGCAAAAATATTTTATTATTTTAGTTTAAAAGTGAATAGGATTTATATAGACCCAGGAATTGAGACCAAGACCCTTGTCACAATGTGCAACCCTCTAAATTAGCTCTGAGCTTATCAATGTTATCTCCATATCAAGGTCATTGTTTAGGCTTGAGTGTGTGTGCGCACATGAGGGCACACTGGCCACTTGGAGGTGTCGACACTCCCACTGGCATTTGGAGCTTTAATACTCTATAAGAGTTACCGGTACTGTAAGTCATATTTTGTTTGAATATTATATTACTCCAATAAATATCATCCTCAGTGCTATTGATGACATTTAAATTATTATAGAAAATGGGTTTGGTTATTTTAAAAATAAAATTGCCAGAAAATATTCTTGCACATACCTAAATCTGCTTTTAAATTTAATTTTGCTCTAAATTATGTTGGTAGAATGAGGCTCGCCAGTTGAATCATCAGGAGGTTGTGGAAGAAGACAAGAGGAACAACTTGCCGACCAACTGGGAGGCCCGCAAGAGGAAGGCTGAGTGGATCCTCCAGGATGAGGAGAAGAAGAAGGAGGCAGAGGACAGGGTGAGTGTCCTCTGGACAGTGGCCAACACATGTTTGGTGACTACAAAGCCGCCACATTTAAAATATTTCTTTATATTTACAACTAATGATTATAGTTTCTATTTTTATTATTTCAAGGGAATCTTTTAAAAATAATGTTATTAAATTATAATTATACTTAAAACTAATCTATATCCCAGCGTCGATATTTTTTAATGCATTTTTTTTTCTTATTGTTATATCTGACTTAATTATAGGATAGGTTTGTGATAGTTGAATATCATAACTAGCCTTCATTAATACAGTTTGAGTGAAAGAATATAAAATCATTCATGTAACATAGTATATTTTATGTTTTTGCATTAAGTGTGCCTAAGCTTGGTTATATTATTATACCCATAACTTATAAATTATAAATATCACACTAACTTAGGTTCAAACATCTCTCTCATTAACCTATGTTAAGCCATCACAGGCACCAACCTGGGTTCACCCATCACTTGCATTAACCTAGGTTTACCCTCCTAACATCACCTAGGTTCAGCCATCACATGCACCAACATAAGTTCATCTATCACACACATTAACTTGTATTCAGTTATTAAATAACATGTGCACCAACTTATGTTCAACCATCACATGCAGGAACCTAGGTTTCAAACCATATCACTCCACAACAACAACCACTTACAACCTAGGTTCAACCATCCCACTGCATCATAAACATAGGTTCATAACAACTTTCATATGTTACATCAATAACCTAGGTTCTCACAGGTCACCAATCACAGCACCACACAACATTCCATCACAACCATGGATTCAGCTATCACATGTACACCAACTTAGTTTAACCATCACATGCACAAACCTAGGTTCAACCATCACACGTACTAGCTTAGGCTCAACTGACATGACATAGGCTACTTTATTTGTCTCAGGGTGAGAATTATGACAGAGTCAAGCTACTGCACGTGGAAGCAGTCGAAGCCGAGCGTCTTGAGAGGAAAAAGAAGAAGAAGAATCCTGACCAAGGTTTTGCAGATTACGAGCAAGCAACATTTAGGTGGGTTCATGTAAAATGTAATGGAACATTATTAAATATCACAAGATTAGTTATCAACTTTTGCTTGGCCCTTGAAAAGGTTATATTTTTTTCAGCACCACGTCTTACTACCTGTTTGGGTTACACATTTATGTACTAATTACTCTAATGTGTTAGGATTAGGAAGGTTGAATTTTTAAGGAAGTGCACCCACATTTGTGTGGAGGGAGGGTGGAAAACCATTTAGGAAGAAAAACCTCAGTGCACCCAACCAGGATTGAAACCCGGTCTCCCTATCAATGGCAGCCATTCAATTTTGAGAGTGGCGGCTTAGACCATGTGGCCACGGAAGTGAGTTTAAAAGACTAATTAATTTGTTGTTGGGGATAGGACATTTAAATCTTTGGATCTCTCAAATTCTATTCGAGAAACACAAAAGAATCACAAAAATATCCCAAGTCCAAGGCCTTGACTTTAAATAATAATTTTATGTGATTTGTAGAATCACTTATATAAAGAATATACGTGTATAGTTTGAAATACAAGTCAATTTTAACTAATTGTGGCTAAGAAATCAAAATCAAATCAAAAAATAAATTCACAAAATTGTATTAAAATGAAAATTATTCACTCAAAAAGTTCCCTCTTTGTTCTTTGTAATGTAAAAATAATATGATAAATAAACAGAAATCAATATTCAATGTCAAGAAACCTTTATTAAGTAATTTGTTTCATACACGATGATATTAATTTCTTAACAATACAGGTGTATTTAATAGCTTTTTTTAAATTGCACTAAAATTGTACATTTTTAAGGTTTTAGGATTCTAATTGTGATTTTATAAAGGTAGAATTTTACCCATTTTACCCATTTTAAATGTTACACATGCATTCTTTGCTGAGTGGCGAGGGAGGCCTATCACACTTCCGAGCTTTAATTAGGATTGGTAATGTCACAAGAATAGCTGGTTTGCATCGCTCTGCACACATGTAATTCCCAACTTAATGGCTTATATTTCAAAAATATGTATGAAATAAAGTGCAGTGATTTGAGCAAAAACAATTGGTAATAAATAAAATGATAGAATATTAGTAAATCGTTATGAGTACAATTAGAGTTAACATTGAAATGCGCATTGAAAATTAATTTGTAAATATGTTAGTGTTTTTACTTTTTTTTGTGCCTACCAATTTTAAGTATTCATATCATTATTTAATTCAATAAATTGTACCTTTCAATATTGTGTTCCGTAATTCGACCTCAATTAATGTCAATTTATTTTTGTAAATAGCTTCAATGTTGATAACATTGAGATGTTTGTAATTTGTAACTCGATGAAATTATCTTGTTGTTAGAGCAACGACTAGCAACACCGGGTAGTAACAGAGACCCCTTCATCAAAGTCAACTCCGACTAAATCAAATAGACACTAAAGACGTCCCGAGCCAAACTATCCACGATCAACAGAATACTACCCACCTGCACCCTGGTGGAAAGTTACAAAACTACATAAATAACGTCCGATTGAAGAATTGCTGCTCTAAATGAAGTATGGGACAATAATATCAACAAGCTACGTCATGTTCCATTCCTTCTAGAAGGAAGGCCATCGACAGAATTGTTCTTTCCCCCCACCTTGCTACCCTGCTGTGAAAAACCCCTATTTAAAGTGCTGAAATTGTATTATTAAAATGACTATTCAACCAACACTGGACGGAGGAACATAGTCCTAGGACCAGGACTATGCCAGGATCATCCATGATAATCTACAAACATAAATTATGGCGACGTATACTTTGAACATTATAATTCAAAACTTTAACTTTTGTATAAGCCGTGTTAGGCGTTGTAAATTTTTACATTAATTTTCTTTGCCAAATGTTAAACTATAAAATGTCTGTCGCCACTTGGGCGCTCGAGACAGATGTTTAGTTTGATCTTTACATTATGATAACTTTAGATAATTTTTGTGTTGAACAAGTCTATTAATATTTCGTTCTGAAATAATGTTGCTAATAATTAATGTTTTGATTTCTTTTGTTATAATGAACACTTATAAAATTTAACCTTGTGACGTAAAAAATAGTTAGACTGATAAAATTTTGGATTCAAATTTATACGGAACACAGATTACAAATATTCCCAAGTCAGGCCTTGATTTAATTATAATTTATTGATTTGTGAATCACGTAATAAAAATGATAGTGTTTTAAACTTCAAGTCAATTTTAAAAATGTCTAAAATAAAATCAATTTAAATTATTATTCTAAAATTGTTTAAGATCTGAAAATTGATTCAGTCAAGTCCTCTTGCTTTTGAAAAAATAAAAATGATAAATAACAGAATCATATTCAATGTCAGATTTATTATTAATTTTTTCAACACGATGATTATTATTTCTCTAAAATACATCTATTTTATAGCATTTGTTTTCTAAATTGACACTAAATTACATTGGTTTTAGATTCTAATTATGATTTTCATAAAGGGTAGATTATTAACCATGTTAATTTATGTTAACTCATTATTTGTGATGGCGAAATAAACCATTTTAATGGATTACTATTTCACAATGCTGTTTGATCCTTTGCAACACATGTAGCTTACTAATGCCCTCTATTTCAAAATTATCGAATGTGCAGTGATTTGGAAAACAAGGTTAATAAAATGATAGATATTACATCGTTAGAGTACAAATAAAGTAAAAACAGGAAGATGCTATAGCATTGAAATATTGAAAGTGTGTGTAAATATGTGTTAGTGTTTTTACTTTTTTTTTGTGCTCTACCATTTTTCTAATATTCTATCATTTTATTTATATTTCAATAAGAATTGTGTACTAAATTCTGTAAAATATTGTGTTTCCAGTCAATTCGACTTCTTCATTAATGTCTTAATTTATTTTTTTGTTTAAATAGCTTTCGAAGTGGTTGTAACATTGAGATGGGTTTGTTAATTTTGTGAACTCGATGAAAGTATTAATTTATTTGAAGTTAGTGAAGCTTTAATATTTGAATAAAATCTCCAAAACAGATATATACAATATGTAATTGAACTTTCTAGTATTTTTATACATAGCCCAAACAATTTTTTAATATTAAAATGAAAATTATTAAACTTTTGGAGGAATAGTGAAAAAAACCACTTCCTTTGATAGGACACGTCCAGAAATTTGTTTTCAGACCCCTTCCAGTAAGCATTTGAAACAAAGTGTACACTGATATTATGTCATTAAAAAAATGGTGGATACTTTAGATACCTCTATCTAAAATATTTAAATACTTGTTGGTACCTTGAGAAATTTCTACATAAGCATCTCTTTCATTTGAAAGAAAACCAAAGCAATGCAAACATTTTGTTTCATTTTATGCATTAAATAGCAACACACCTGTATCAATAGTATAAAATACCGTAGTTTAGTGGGATTTTCGCAACATCAACGTTAACATTTTCATAAAAATTAGGATCATCAATTGCTTCTAAATTTTCCTTAGTTTTACTTTCTTCAAATATGAAATCAAATGATTCCCATTTTTGTTTGATTATAATTGTAAAAACCTGCCTCGGTGGCGTAGTTAGCTAACACTAGTCGTGTTGAGCTTGACTGCCGAGGACAGGGAGATCGAGGTTCGAATCTCGGTCGGGTGAACTGGGAGGGGGGTTTTCCTAAATGGTTTTCCACTCTCCCTCCACGCAAATGCGGCTTCACTTCCTCTATATTCAACCTTCCTCAATTCCTAACCCATTAGCGTAAATAGTATTTAAGCGTGTAACCGAACGGGTAGTAAGACGCGGTGCTAATAAATATTAATTATTATTATATAATTGTATTAATTACATTAATTATTATTTTATTAGTTCATTATTATTATTATTAATTAATATTATTAATATTATTATGTATTATTATTATTTAATTTGTCAATATAATTACTTTTAAAACACCAGGTTACCATTATTTTTTAAATACAAAATTCCCTGTGTTATACAAGTTTTCCGGGAATTCGCTGGTTTTTCAGAGTAGCGTGGAGGAATGAAATTCACTTTTCATAAAATTGACTTGTGGTGTTTAGAATATGATGATTTGATCTTGAGAGAGAAAGTTGATGGATATATGTATGTAGTTATACATAATACACTGTTATTGGATGGGAAAAAAAAGGATGGGATTTAAGACATCTTTGAATCATCATTTAATCCTACCTGCTTGTAGTTAAATGTCCCAAATTCACAAATATTCCTGTATTAAAAAAAATTCTGTCACTTATGTTTCTTCCCGTTTTTATCTCGACATAAAAAATCTCCTGTGTTTTCCCGGTTTTCTAGGTGCAAGGCAACCCTGAACACAGGTATACAATAACTATAAGTAGGTCTGCAACACACCTGGAAAATTAAGAGAACAGGGAAAACACAGGCAATTTGTTGTGTCTAAAAAAAATATGAAAAAAACACAAGGAATTTCACCAAAAGAAAACCCAAACTATTATAATAGTTGTAAATTTGTGACATTAAACTTCCAAGTTTTGTGAGAAAGGACGCTGATTCAAATAAAAATCTCATCTTTTACTTTATACACTGGGTTATATAACAACTGCGAAAATTTCCCCGTCATGATCAAATCTTCATGTTCTAAATACCAATGATATTACTTAACAAAAGTTGATGCACTTTATTTTGGTTGCTTTTCATTTTAATACTATCTTATTCTTTTCAGTTAATTTTAACTTAAAATTTTTAGTAAAGAATTAATAAAATATAATAATAATAATTAATGTGTATATATAGTAGGAGAAGAAGAATGAATGAGAGAGAAGGTAGGTGCGGGTTGGTACAACTGTGCATTTGTTATAGGAGCCGCAGGCTAGTGTTTGACCTCACAGCAGTGGAGTGATCTAGTTCTGGGCTTTGAGATTGTAGTAGGCTCTGCTCAATCCTATGAGATGGGAGGGGGTTCTGTTAAATATTGTTATAATTCATTTTATTTTATCCACCTTCTTGAGCAGTAAATTTTTGGCATAGTTTGGGTATTGCCTATATAACTTTGTGTTTAAAGATATGTGTAACTAAACCTAGGGCAACACTTGTATTTAATTATTCAACCCTGGGACAAAGAATGGGAATAGTGTCCCCAGCATATGGGATAGAGCCAGGTTCTCTAGCCATTGACGTAAAGGATAATCAACTGTTTTTTTTTAACTATGTTCCTAATCAGCAACTAAGCAAGCTTTAATCATGTTCATGCATAGCTTGTTTTTGTTTCCAAATCCAGACAATACAATCGGCTGATAAACAATATGAAACCAGACATGGCACAGTACGAGTACCAGAAAGAGAAGGTGGGGGACGCATTCTACGGTGGACGTAACACCATCCTGCATGGCCTCCATGAAGACTCCAAGGAGGGCATCGACCACATGGTGGAGGATCTTGAGAAGATGTGAGTGCACCCTTCATGAGAAGCCTTATTTAATTAATGACGAGATACCTGGGTTCAACCCCTTCTGAGTGATACTTTTGGTGTTATTGTTTCAACATTGTGGTTACATCTCTTTAGATCAGGGATGGCAGATCTTTTCAGACCAGTGTGCCATTTAAGGACTAGCTAAATTTTGAATTTTTCTAGTACACTATCTCTTATTTACATTTTATGATTATTTAAAAGTCGAAACTTTTTGAATATTATGAAATGTAAGCCAAATGAATAACTCATCAAATTGTAAATATTATAATAATGCCAAAATTTTAAAAAGGATAATTTACTAAATTGTCAAAGTGAGTGTCTTAGATATTAATTTCAATAACTTAAATCAAAAACATTAAGAATGGCACCATTAATGGGAAAAAGACAACAAAAAAAAAACTGATTTTAATGTTAAAATTAAAAACTTATATAATCTTTTCCATATGATTTTAAAACATGTATTTTTCTAGCCTGGATATTTATTTTCAGTTCATAGCTTGTCTTCAACAGCACACAAGATGTACTTAAATACGAGCCAAGACGATTTCTAACCATTGACTTCATAAAGTTCATTATGGCATGACATTGAATGACATAGCCGTCAAATTATTATTGACTTCAACAAATACTACCACACTGGGAAAAGTTTTATTAAATGTTTGTTTTTTCATAACGGCAAGCCACCCAAATTGTGTTCACGTGCCATAGATTTGCCATTCCTGCTCTAGAAGAATGCTGGTACTATTCTTTAGCCAAGCTTTCTCATCCTGTTATCTTAGATTAGTTAGCTTAAAACATTATGATAGTGTTTAATTTCTTCGCCTAACTAATTCTGTTGCCTTGAAATAAATAATTTAAATTTGCATAAGTAACTAATAAAACTTTTCACTCTCCATACCTCACTCTTTAATCTTAGACAAGTCACAGATTGTCGGTACTTGCACTAAATTGTATGACGTAACTAATTCCAGCAGCAGTTCAATTTCAATATGTGTGCTATATTGCACTGTTTCAGTATCACCAAGAGGGAGAAGTACAGTCGGCGCAGGATGCACAATGATGATGCAGACATTGACTATATCAACGAGCGCAACATGAACTTCAATAAGAAACTTGAGCGCTACTATGGAGAGTACACCACAGAGATCAAACAAAACTTAGAGCGAGGCACTGCGGTGTAATGGCAGGACAGGTTGTCCGTGGGGTGGAGATTTATGGCTGTTATTTTGGTGGTGTTAGTATAGCACTCAACATGTAATACATAATATGCAAAAGATTTATAAATAATGCAACACTGTTGCAATGGTGAATTAAATTTGAAATTAGTTTATCAAAATTTTTGGACATCTACATCAGTTTGATCTAAAAAACAAAGTATTGGATTTTGGTTGTTTTTCATACATCGCTTGGTAATAGACATAAAAAGCAAAGAGAGAAATCAAGACATTGAATCTTCTGAAGGGCAGAACTCGGCTTTGGAGTTAATTATACACAAGTTTTGCAAATATTTTCACCTGTAAAAGAAATCTACTAACTTATGAAATTAAAAAAACTTTTCTTTTATCCTAATGTTTTAAATATTAAACGCTTTTAAAGCTTAAAGAATAATGCTAAAATACATTTTTTTAAATACACTGCATATCTTCTTTTTTTTCTTAAAAAAGCCTTGTATATTAATTTTTTGTATTGTATAGACACACATTAATGCAGGAATAATAAATGTACAATCAACATATCTTTACAAACATTTTAATTTAACAGAGGTTTGGGTTAACATTTTATTTTGCTACCTAATATAGTTTGTTTTTTAAACAATTCCAACAAGGAATCTGTATTGACAAAACAAGCGTTTCATTTTATCACCGACAAGCTAAAGCTTCCATCTTCCAACACATTTTTTATTAATAAATATGTAATTTGGAATAAAGCACAAGGCTGAATTTTGGTTTAAATTAGGAGGAATATCCAGCAAACTTACCTGAGTGAAAGCTACCAATAGTAGTGGAAGCCAATTTTTAAAAATGTGTGTTTGTATTTATTATTAACATGTAAACAACTTATCTAAGTATGCTGGCTATCCTCCCTAATTTCAACTATTATTGATAAATATAAAACTATTTAATGATCAAATAAGTTTAGTTTGGATAGGCTATGTAAAAATAATCTGAGTTAGCAGCTGTGGAATGAAATACATTTTGAGCATCAAATTGTTAGGTTACAGAACTATTACAATATGACAGTCTGGGATCATTCAATTGTTTTGAAAACCAGTTTACAATGGTTTCTATTACTTTTAATATTTCTTTGATTTCAAAAGTAAAAGGTTGATTGAGTGAGATGGGAGGAGGGGAGAAAAATGTTTTAATTTTATTAGATAAAAAATTAATCGCACTAATGAAATGCATAAATTGATTTTCAGTGTATCATCTTATAAAGATGCTAACATTGATACATACTCCAAACTTTCATAGCATTTTGTACATCTGAACGACAAACACTACTGCCTTCATTTTGTTTTATCTTCTCTGAACTAAGACTGGGAATAAAATTTAGTGTCGATATGTTATGTATTTTTTTTAAATATGTATCTTATTTTATATATTAATGTTTAGAATATTTTAGTCTTTTAGACTTTTTTCATTGATAAATAAAAAATACTGTATTTAAAATTTAAGTTAAAGCTCTTCACAAATATATATTAGTTATTATATTAGTGTTTAATAAAAAGCCTAGCTGATTACTGGGATTCCTTATAAAATAGTTTTTATCAAAAGATGTTTCACTTCTGTTTAGACCACCAATTTTTAATAGGAAAAGAACATATGTTTATAAAAAGGATTGTCAGGTAATGTTTTTTTGGAGTCTTAATTCATTATATTTAAAATAATTGGTGGTGTATAACATATTCAAATACATTTGTGCCAGTCCACAAAATAATCTTGAAATTTGCTAAAAGTAAACTATACTATAATAATAATTTTTACTGGTGCTAGGGAAAAAAATATCTTTTCAGGATTGCAATTTCTTTATCAAATGTATTAAGAACAAATATATTTATTTTAAAAATAAGGGCACAAATAGGAATATTGTCAGGCACTGTTAAAATTGGATAAGTTTAATTTTCATTATAACCGAGATCAGTCGAGTCTAACTATCACCTAAAAGGGGCATCATATGTCCCCTCATCAAACTGTGCAGTTGCATTGTGCTCCTTATTAAGATTGCACCTAGTAACTTGCTCATCTTTAGGGATCTAGATTTAATTAAAACCAGTTTCCACAAGTTTGTAAAAACATTTTCCCTTAAAAATTGTATCACAATCCTGAATGTTTGATGTTATTGACATCCTGGAAAAACTATTTTTATTTGTCTTGAAAATGTGCTGTAACTTTTTTCTGGCTGCTAACAATCTGATAGCCGGCCTCATAGTTAATTTCATGTGGCAGCTCCCTCGATATTATTCTTGTTATTTTCTTATCACTATTACTGCTTCTAAATTGGCGTTGGTACAGTGGTCTACGACTGATGGTTTCATCTTGTCAGCACACGGAAGGTCCAATTGGATCTGGCATATTCCTCTGGAAGGAAAAATCCAACATGGCCCATAAAAATACAACAGTCCCACAAAAAAGGATGCTTATAAATATATTATTAGATGTTTCATCAGAAGTAGTGAATGGCTGTCATTAGCAGCAGCAGTGCTCCTCTTACCAGGATAGGAGTGGAGCATAATTGGTGCAAATAATGCAAACTAGTACGCACTGGCTTAGTTTTATTGATTCAAATAAAGTATAAATACATTAATAGGGATCATTTTCACAGGTGTTAATTGGCCTGGCCTTGTGATTGGTTGATGAGTCTTTGTCAAGGTATCACTAATTATTGTTATGTTATTGTTAGTTTATGAAAGTGTTTAACATAGGTAATTGTTGACTAAAGTGGCATATGGAATTTTGGGTGGAAGAGTGGGAAGTTAGCCTATGGTACATAATATTATGACTGTGAGAGGGGTGTACCTGTCTTGTAAGTGGAAGGTACAGGCAGGACAGGATGCATCAGACCACCCAACTATGGACGATTCCTAGAAAACACATTCACCAGCTTGTCAGTTGCACAGACTCTGGGATAATGTAACTATGATTTGCATATTTGATATGTGTGCTCTTAATTACTAAACATTTGCTATGGGAAATGTTTTAATTAACATTTTCATTTTGTTTGTATGATAGCACATTACTAGTAAACTTAAGATTTGCTGTATTTAACCTAGGCGTTATAAAATAATCCAAAGTTTCAAATATATTACATACACTAGTCATCTTATTTGAATTAAAACATCTACTTGTGCTTTTAATTATTATTTTAAAATAATTGTGATCAGAAATATTTATTTAAATAATAATATTAAACTCAAGCAATTGGTAGGGTTCAATTTGCAGTGTGCCTTAAGCACAAAAGAGTAATTTATGTATTTCATCTTGTCCTTAATGGATTTTAGGATTTGTTACAATCGTATATGTTTAACCCTTGTAGCTTTTCAAAATTTTAACAATTTCAATCAAATTTGGAAGCAGCATTGTAACAGAGGTACAAACATTGCTCTCCCTGTTGCTATGTTAACACAAATACAAAATGGTTCTCCCTGTTCCTATGGTAACAGAAATACAAACATTGCTCAACCTATTGCTATGACCCGCTTGGTCTAATGCGCTACTCTCATGTTAGACTAGACTGTCGAAGACGAGATCAGGCTTCAAACTTGCGTCATGTGCACTTAGGGTGGTTTTTCCTAAATTATTGTACACTCACCACGCAAAATGTGGATGCACTTTCTCTAAATTAAACCTTCCTAATACCTATCACACTAGCATAATTAGTACATTGGCATATAACCTGAAACGGTAGTATAGTAAGATGTGTTAAAAAAAATCTATTGCTATGGTAACTGATATAAACATTGCTCTCCCTGGGTTTTTTTTGTTTTCAGCATCGCTCTGGTTACACGCTATCACCCTGTTGCTATGGTAACACAGATACAAACATTCCTTTCCCTGTAACAGCTATACAAAAATTGATCTGACTGTTGGCATATTAATGTGATACAAGCATCACTCACTTTCTTTGTTGCCATATATACATAGATACTGTATGACTTTAAAGCACTTTACACTTACCTATAGCATTAGATATTCGAAGTTCATTTACAAAGTACGCCACCTATTCTATCTTGATTTTCAGCCCATTAAAAAAAAAAACTGTCTTACTACAGGTCCGTAAAGCTGGCAGCACCACTAGTGGCACAAATTGTGAAACCTATGCCAATATTTAGTGCTGAATTTGTCCCACAACAATATCCTATCCCCATAATTTGTGCGCCATAGTTTTCGTGAAAACATAAAAAAAAAAACTCTAGGTGCTGACAACTTCACGTAGCAGCAACCATAACTGCACAAATTCTGAAACCTATACCAATATTTAGTGCTGAATTGCCACCAGAATATCCTATCCCATAATTTGTGCCACGTAATTTTCGTGAAAATGCCAAACAAACACAGTTGTGCTGCTGTTTTAGTAGGCAGTCGACACTGACAGTGACCTCCACCCCCATATTTTCAGGTTTCATGTTGCATGTACAGTCAATATGAAAATAAGCGTTTTAAGAAGTGTCTCCCACAAAAAAAAATAAAAAAAAATAGAAAATTGTTTTGTGCTCATTTTAATAAAATAAACTTTTCTTTTTACATTCATGTTAAAGAATTGATAATATTGTACCTTTTTAAAAGTGTATAAGTTTTATTTTTTTCTATTTTGTAACTAATTACTCTAATTAGTGTCAATTTATAAATAATCATATTTTACTAAATTATAATCAATACATTAAGAAAGACAATAATTAAGTTTCATTATATGCGATTGTGGAAAACATGACTGCCGAGGTGCTGAGTAAAAAAAATTGAGTAACTTTCATCGAGTACTTTTAAAAAGAATCGGAAATGTGAAATGCTTAGTTAGCATGCTTTTCGATTATGTACTTTACATCTGCAAGTATTTTGTATTGTACAATTATTTAAACCATAAAGGGTCATTTTTGCGTAGCAGAATAAACAGTTGGTGAAAAATGAGCTCTAAGGGAATATGTCTTTTAAATGGAAATAGCATGGTAAACAGTCCAGCCAATTAGGTTGATTCTTACTTAGCTGGTAATAAAAGAGAAAATAAAAGCATAACAAGGTCTGAGTGAAGTTATTGGAGTAATCCCGGAAGAATCGAGTACAACCGATTACACAACACAATCGAGTTACTCTATTATGCCCATCACTAGCCTCAGTACACCCGACCGAGATAAACCTCGATCTCCCCATCATCAGCAGTCTAGTCTATTGGAGAGTAGCGTTTTAGACCATGCAGCCATCGAAGCGAGTCATTCTAATGTTATGTTCCCATCTGCGTCTAGGTATTCCCAATGGTTTTGCGAGTCAATACCGTAAACACTGTTCTAGATTCTTCCACTCGCACTGCATTTTTTGCCCACCATAATCTGTGAGATTTGATTAACTATCCTAACAATGTCTTGGGATGAGTACAAGGTATGAAACTCAGCATTATGTAAACTCCTCCTTTCTCCAATAGCATCATCCCTATTTGGACCAAATATCTTTCTAAGAAATCTGTTTTTGAACACCTTAGATTTATTTTTGTAATGTAGGTTAAGAGGCCATGTTTCACAACTAGAGAGAACAACTGGTACAAACACTACTCTCCTGTTACCATGGTAATATAAAACAGATTTGGTTGAAAGAAAGTGTATTTGTTTATAAAAATGTACCCCTGACAACACTATTTTAGATGGTGATCCCAACCATTTCAAGGATTTGTGCCCCAACATCAGCTCTAGGTAACACACATGTACTCACGCCTGTGCGGGAAGTTGTGGTGTGTCACATGGATGTGAATGTCCTGGATTTCTCCTTCTGCGGCAACAACACAGGATATTATTATTATTATTTACTCTGCTTCCAACATCATAACAGGTTAGTCACATTTACTTTACTACAGAACTGTGCCACATCAAAATGGGAGAGAGGGCAAATGGGGGGACATACCACCCTCCCCTCTGTTAAGACTCAAACTGATTTCAATGAAAATGTAAATCATTTAAATAGAAATAAGACAGAAATGAGTCGAATACATTGGTAACATTTTAAGACCAGGCTTAGGACTTTATATTTTTAAAGTAAAGCAAAAAAGTATTGTATAGTCAAGTGAGCCAAAGGAGGAGGGAAAATAGGAAAGAGGTCTGTATGACGGATAAAAAATGAAGGGTAAAGGAGAGGGATGAGGAGGTAAAGAAGCTGTGTAAATCATATTTTGAGAGATTGTAAACTTGGAAGGGGAAGTATTGGTATGAGAGGAAGAAGGGGAAAATGGACAGTGTGACTGAAGAGGACCTCCTGGAAGAAGGTCTCCTTGAAAAGGATGAAGGGAAAGGCACCGGAAGTAGACAAACTCAAGAGTGGAAATGATAATGGCAGCAGGAGAAATGTGTCTACAGTGGTGGCATAGAGTAGTAAGGCCGATGTGGAGGGAGAAGAAAGTGCCAGAGGATTGGAAAAAAAGGTATTGTATTCCAATATTCAAGAAAGGGGATAGGAAGAAGTGCAAACATTATAGAGGTATAACTGTTGTAATGTTGGTATTCTTTTATAACGAGTTGCGGTTGTTTAGTGCAGCCATCTTTAAGCGTACGCATGCGCAGCGCGTATCTTTATCAGAATATAGACAGTCGAATCATGCCTGTTATACGTTTTGGACACACATCTGTGACTTTGTTACTTGTAATTTTATTGTGCTGATGTAATGTATGTTTTATTGTCTTATCTTGTCTATTCGGTTCACTTGACCCGCGGCGATCTTTCTCTAACAGGTTATGGGCCTAGTTTCATAGAGATTGTCGTGTAAAATAGCAAGTTTAACATAAAGATAATCGGATGCGCGAGAGTTCCGAGATCGACGCCATGAACACCGTGAACGTATCAAGCATTGAACTTCCAGGCAAAGACAATTATGATACCTGGAAATTGCAAATGCAGGCCGTGTTAATTAAAGCTGATTTATGGGAGTTTGTGACCGGTGGCGCGTTAAAACCTAAATTGACGGACGATCGTGCCAACAAAGCCAACATGTGAGAATGAGTGCGCAATGGTATGAAGGTGCGGTCAGACATAATTTTGTCCATGCCCTCGAGCGAACTCAAGCAAGTGAAAAATTGTGAGACATTGTGTGAAATGTGGTGGATATTGGAAGATTATATCAATCCAAGGGCCCGGCGAGAAAGGCAACCCTTTTGAAGAGGTTAACGCTACAGAAAATGGTGGACATTAGTGATGTGTGCGTGCATCTGAACAGTTTTCTAAACTCTGTAGACATGTTTAATGACATTTGCGACAAGCTGGTACTTCAAGCTAAATGAAACCTTGAAAAGTCTGGGTGCAACGCCTTCAGTCTCAGACCTTTGTTTGTTCCATATTGGTTTGGAGGAAGACGTTATACTAATTGTGACATATGTTGATGACATCCTAATCGCCTCCCATGACAGAAAGGGGATTGCTGAACTTGGAAGGAGAATGGCTGACCACTTCGAAGTTAAGGATCTAGGCTATGCAAAATCTTGCCTGGGGATAGAGTTTAACCAGACAGAAGGGCAGGTGACGATGCACCAGCATGGCTACGTACACGATCTTCTTTCGCGATTCGGCATGTCCGAATGTAAACCTGTAGCCACCCTTGTGGATAGAAGCATGAAGCTGAGGAGAAACGAAGAGCAGTCGGGCTCTTACGTACTTGGCATCGACTACAAGGCCCAACATATCATTTGCTGTAAGCAATTTGGGGCAGTTTAACAACTGCTATGGTACTGATCACTGAAGGCCGCCAAGCGTGTATTACACTATCTATAGGGTTCTATCAATGTGGGGTTGACCTATGGCTCAGATCCAGGACCAGTCAAAGGATTTGTAGATGCAGAATGGGGGAAGTTTTCCCGAACACAGGAGGTCTTACACCGGGTGTATATTCATGCTACATGGTGGACCGGTATCCTGGGAATCAAAAAACTGCGAACTGTCACCCTGTTGACGACAAAGGCAGAATACATGGCTCTGTCAGAGAGCGTTAAGAAAGCCGTATATTTGCAGCAATTTCTCGTCGAGATGGGCTTTGGTGCCTTGGGCGAGATGGTTATTTTCTGCGACAACAGAAGCTCATTGAAATGGTGGAGAATCCGATGTTCCATGCTAGGGGCAAACACATCGACATCCGTCATCACTTTGTGAGGGATGTACTCAAACGCAAGGAACTTCGTTTGCTTCACATCTCAACAGACGATCAAGTTGCATACTTCTTAACTAAAGGACTGCCCAAAGTTAAACACATGCAATGCATAGGATCAGCCAGACTGGGTGATTCGCAATAGTGACTTTCTTTTGACAACCAACCTGAGGGGAATTGTTGAAATGTTGGTATTCTTTTATAACGAGTTGCGGTTGTTTAGTGCAGCCTTCTTTAAGCATGCACATGCGCAGTGCATATCATTACCAAACAATAGACAGTCGAGTCATGCCCTTTAAAAGTTTGGGCCACACATCCGTGACTTTGTTACTTGTAATTTTATTATGTTATCTTGTTTATTCGGTTCACTTAACCCGCGGCGATCTTTCCCTAACAATAACATTGATATGTCAATGCACAAAAACGTACAAAAATATTCTGGAAAGGAGAATGAGGAAAAGCGTAAAGGGAAGATGGAGAGAGGAGGTCGACGATAGATTTAATATTTGGATTTATAATAGAAAAGCGATATGACTTTGGAAAGGATCTGGTAATGGCATTTATGAATGTTGAAAAAGCTTATAATAATGTAGATAGGAAAAAAGTCTGGAAAGCAATGGAGGCTGGAGTAGAAAGAGGAGTGGATAGGAGCGTAAGGAATATGTATGATAGTGAGCTGTGTTAAGATGGAGAAAGGGTGGACAGAGTGGTTCAAATTAAAAAGCTGAGTAACGCGGGGGAGTGCCCTCTCACCATTACCTTTGTATTGGTGATGGAAACGATCATGAATAGAGCGGCAGGGAAAGTGGGAGAGGAGAAAATTTAAACAATTATGTTTGTATATGACTTGATGGTATGAGGGGGAAAAGGAAGAGGAAGTACAGGAACAGTTGCAGGAATGGAATGAGGAAGTGAAAGAGAGTGAAATGAAATTTAGTATGGTGAAAACTGAAGTGATGATGATATTAAGGCAGAGAACAAGCCCGAGAAATGTGATAGAACTAGATGGAGTAGATTTGAAAGAATCAAAGAGTGTAAGGTAGCTTGGTGGTGTGAGGCAAAAGGGGGCAGCAGGTAGAGGTTTTCTATAGGTTTGTAAGAGACCTACTATGGAAAAGAAAAGTGCCCCTGAAGTGTAAGAAAGTGGTGTATTGAGTATACTTCATTCATAGCCATAGTTACCTATGCATCGGAAACTTGTACTTTGGATAAAAGAGAAACAAGGAAAGTGGAAGCCACAGGAATAAAGTTTTTTAGGAACATGCTAGCTGTCCCCAGTAGAGATAGGATTAAGAATGAAGATGTACGGTCAAGAGTTGGGGTACATGAGACAGTTGAGAATGCAAGGGTGAGATAGTATGGGCATATAACGAGGATGGAAGGGGAGATGATTCTAAGAAGATTAATGGATTTAAAGTATGTAAGGAAGAGACCTCAAGGAAGAGGTGGGAGGAACAGATAGCAAGTGTGCAAGTGAGAGTAGGAGAGTAGAAGAGAGTGCAGGAGGAAGAATGATAGGACAGAGGGAGATTGAGGCATTATACTGAATAGATCCGGCCATAGGCTGGAAACAGCTCATGATGATTTCTAAAAGGTAGGTTACTAAAACGTGTACATTAAAAGTGCCCCTAAAATTCCCAATTGAAAAAAGCTCAAAAATAATATCTTCAATACATTGTGGACAAGACCAGTGTAGAATTTTCTTTTATTTGCTGGTCTCACATAGAAATGTTAGTTGTTAGGTACTGTTTACTTGTTATTTCCCTCCATATTTTGCCTCTCTTTCAACCGCTTGAGTGCAGTTTTCTTGGAATTCACTATCCTCAACCCTCGTCCGCATATCTGTAACTTCCTTCCCCTATCACCTTGCACCGTGTTTATGGTTCTCTGCGAACAGTGTTAAAAATATTCTCTTAAGTTCACATCTTGGTGAACCTCTCTACCTCTTTCTCACTGGAAAATTTAGTGCAGTATATTTATGTGAATAATAAAGTTTCAATCTGTGTATTTTTATATTATGCATTTATGGAAATGCGAGTGTTTAGGGGAGCTCCTCTCGTCAAACAATTATTAAGAAAAGTGCACTCAATTCAAGACCATCTCTACTATATCTTCTATCTTCATCTGTATCTCCTGATTAAGACAACATTCAAAGGTAGTTTCGCAACACACACTCTTAATTTCGTCTAGTTCAAACTCAGTCTCTGTTTTAGTGTAACTAAAACTGGTCCTCTGGAAATACATATACTAATTTTTAATCCAATTTTCAATTTTGATAATCAGATCACCCAGACAGCCAGATTAATTACTGTTTGAAAAAATAAAGGTATAAGAAAATATCTAGAACTGGTAGCTATCATTCTGAATATTTAGTACATTATTATTTTTAAATCTCTCAACACAAGGGTTATTACACTTAATATCACACTTATAGATTTCAGAATCCCAATTTCCCATAAAGTTAAGATCAAGTAACCTCAAACTCGACTTGGATTCAAATTGACAACTCTACCAGAGCTGATTGGTCAACACATTGAGGCAAAGACTACTCCATAGAGCCTGTGAAGAATTAAAATTTATTTCAAACTTTAATAATCAATATTTACTAATGGGATGGAAAAATTCCTAAAAACTTTAATTTCCTGAGAAATGTAGAAAATCATATACACACATTTAAAAAAAATGTAATCAGCTCTTTAGAAAGAATCAAAATTATTCTAGAGTAGAAAATAAAACTTCTTTTTTGAACATTTTATCAATTTTCTTTAGCCTTTACCCGCCTCGGTGGCGTAGTTGGCTAACGCGCTAGTCGTGTTGAGCTCGACCGCCGAGGACGGGGAGATCGAGGTTCGAATCTCGGTCGGGTGAACTGGGGGTGGTTTTTCCTAAATGGTTTTCCACTCTCCCTCCACGCAAATGCGGGTTCACTTCCTATAACTTCAACCCTCCCAATTCCTAATCCATTAGAGAAATTAGTACTTAAGCGTATAACCCGAACGGGTAGTAAGACGCGGTGCTAAATATTATTCTTTAGCCTTTATTTATGAATGAAATAGTGTATCAATTTAGCACCTTTGAGTAGTTTCAGAACTACTACTCCATGATCATGATCATGATGATCATCATTGGAAAAAAAAAACTGTCTCCTTTCTCCCTACCATGACCTAGTCCTTTCCTCTCTCCCCCACATAGTGCACTCTCTTCATCTACTTGTTGCCTGATCTTCCTCTTGGACTCCCGTCCCCCATTTATCCAACATCTTTTTTGGTATCGTCACTTCACATGGCCGTACCACCTTAAGTCTCGTATGCAAACTAAAAGATTGCACTGTCTACAAAGTCCTGAACCTTAAGACTGTAGTCCTTACCAATACATAGAAGTTGACTCAACTTTAACTTTATAAGAACAATCACAATAAAATAAATATGTGTGTGCATCAAATTGAAAGCACTAATGGTAGCGAAAGAACCCGTTTCTATGAAAATAAATACAAAATGAAATTATTATTTTAAGAACAGAGCTATCTCATAAATAGGTATTTTGCTGAAAAATACAAAGTTCATCGGTAGAGAGAGAACATTGCTTTGGTGAGTTAAATTTCTCAGTATTCTTAATAGCATCTGTTTCACAGATCACATCTGCTTGCGCCTTGCTTTTTACAATTTTCTTTAGAAGAATTTAGTTGGATGTAGTCTGACTTTCTCATTGGTTCGCCTTAACTCTTTGAGTCATTCAAATAATTGCCCTAAATTATGATCCAAGAGATGTTAAATATTAATACATTTTACTAGACACCAAGGATTAAAGAGTGGTGCCCTCAAAACCCCTCTCTGCCCCAAAATTTCACTATGGATATTTCATCAAATTTATGCACCCTGACCCCGCAAAATAAATATATAGGTATGCCACTGGTACAAAACTGCACTTAAGGGAGCTAAATCTCTTGAGGCCTGACAAGGCTGGTTCCTGGCTAGCTTTAAAAGTGTAAATGGTCAGCCAGACGCTAATATTCCCAAACAGTTTCAAACTAAAGATTTTTCATTACCTTACCACCCAACTCAAGCGTGACAACCGTTAATTCTACACACCTCTTCAAATTGAGATCACCATCAAGAATGGCGCCAATTCTAAATTTTCTAATTTGTAATGATGTCTTATATTATTCTTACTAGTATGTCAATCTTGCCAGGTAAGATTTAATTAAGTGGTAAAAACACTATAGGAATACAAATAAATCCCTTTAAATATAAGATCAACATTATTTTTTTAAATAATGATAAATATGAGCTATTGAACTTTTAAATACAAAATTAATAGCTGTTACTTTAGTGATACAATCTATCTGCCTGTTTAGTGTGCCGTGAGTTGAATAAGGCTGAATATCGCTGCCATAGTGAAAACAAGCAAGATAAACAGTGTGTGCCCACCATGTTCTGTATGCAGTCTAACAAAATGATGCAAGTAGATATATCATTCATTACTAACTTACTCTATGGCATTAGGAACTCGAAAGTTCATTACCGCACTTACAAAAGTAAGCTACCTATCCCTATTTTGAGCTAGTTCTATCCAGTTTATCTAATCACACCCTATCTCTTTCTCTCAGGTCTATCCAAATGTTATCCTCCCATCTGCGTCTGGGTCTTCCCAGTGGTCTTTTCCTATTGGGTTTGCAATTCAAACCTTGAATGCAGTTCTAGATACTCCCATTCAGGCTGCATGACCTACTCACCATAACCTGCGAGGTGTAGATCTCGTCCATTACATTTAGTAATGTGTTGGATTGTGCTAGCCTCCCAATCTCATCAATATGATTCAAGATGTGGACACAATTTGCATGTACTTGGCTTGATGGCTGCACTTAAAGTTTAATTCACAATGGCCAAGGTTATTCCAAAAGATCTAATCCAGTTAGATTTGAAATTAACATGTTAGCATGTAAGATAGTATACTAAAATGCATTGGCTGGTTGTCGAGTGCTCGAATATAAAAGCTTAGCCTACTTAAATATGGCAGCACACAAATTTAAGCTTAGTAATAATTATTGAGTGACCTGGCGGTCTAGGGGTAAGGTGTCAGACTTCTGTGCTGAGGGTCCGGGGTTCAATCCTCGGTCCCGGCACAGATTTATCTGATTGCCAAACCCTTCCTTCACCTCTGATAAGGCATGTATTAATCACAACTTGTGAATGTGAGGAATGCCAGGCCTCCACCGTGGTTCGGATTCCACGTTAAACTGTAGGTCCTCCATTTCATCTCACAATCACCCTATCATTACACATTAGCGTAAGTGCGTATAACCCAAACGGGTAGTAAGACGCGGTGCTAATATAATTAATAATAATAATAAATAATAATAAATAATAATAAATAATAATAATAATAATTTATTATTATTATTGCAATTCAAAATAACTTAAGTGACATAAGGACACTTTATTGTTTGTTTGGATTATAAATATAAACATATATATACACATATTTGTGTGTGTTTATATGTATATTTATTTGGAATTCTGGAATTTGATACACACTTAACAAATTCAAAAGAAATAAAATTGTTACTAAACTACAACCATCAGACCACATAAAATATATTTGTTACAGATCAAAATCATGCAATCAAACTCTACTGTAATAAAACAAATATTATATTGACTAGCCTGAAATATACAATTTGGCTTTTTTTTTTTGGCCAGATGTCTAAAATGTTTTTGGTTTTTTTTCAAGTCCCTTGTCCTAGAAGGTAGAGCATTTTATTTTATATTTATTTCAAAATTCATCACATGCTAAGCCATTTATAAAATCACATCTTATGCAAAACAGTTATAAACTTAACAATTATGTACAATATTTTTATTTTTAGCAATGAGTTACTATCCATTCATATTACACACTTATGTGTTAATTATGCTAATTGGTTATGGATGAGGAAGGATGACTTAAACAAGACAGATTTTTCTATCTTTCAAAAATCCATGCCCACTATTAGTTTCCAACTATCACACTTATTGAAGGAACAAAACCAACATTATTAGTCTTTTACTCTTGTTAATATCAAACGGACAAATTTACAGAAAATATTGTTACTGTACATTGATTTAAAACCTTAGTCTAATCTGGTAAATAAATTTTATTGCTTTATTATAATAAATATTTTTTTTTAATATAAGGACCAAATAAAGTGGGTTATATTGACATTCCTAAGCCTTTCTAAGATACTATTAAGTTGTTTATTTATATTTAGAAGAAGGTACAGGAAAGATGGATGGAAATATTTAAAAGGAAACCAACAAAATATGGCTTTTACAGTGAAAAGAAGATAACAGTAAACACATTACATTGCTGCCATTGAATAAAAGAGGTAATGGTTGCCTTTAAAGCAAATCGATTGGTACCACCCAATCCCCCAACCTAGAAAACAACTTCCTTAAAGAGGAGACCAAACATCACAAAAGGGTGAAAAGGAAATGGCCAAGTTGTTCACCAAAGAAATTGCAGTTCCTCATGTTTCTCTATAATAAAAACCTCTTTTCGCTTTATGAGGTAATTGTATTATATTTGGAAGAAGGTATAGGAAAGGTGGATAGAAACATATAAAAGGGATGAACACAATATGGCTTTTACAATGAAAAGAAGAATACAATTCACACTTTACAATGATGCCAATGGACAAAGAGGTAATGGTTGGCTCTTAAACAAAATCGATCGTCACCGCCCAATCCCACTGACCTAGGTTTCATTCTATCGGAACTCATCAGGGAGGAGTGTTAAACGTACAACGCAACTTCCTAAAAGTGGAAACCTTTTATGTTTTACCTTCTACATGTTCCTATCTATGTGTCCTATCATTCTTTATAATTTTCCATTTTCTCTCTTTTGTGTTTTTTTTTATGTTTCCTCTATGTCCGAAGTTCACTAAAACCGATTTTTTTAACCCGAAAGTAGTGACAAAAAGTTCCAATACAAAAGCTCTTTATTGAAATCTAAATCTTAAAAAAAAAATCAGTTAGATGCTGTTGTTAACTGTATAATGTTTCAATTAATTTTTTTCCAGAGCCTTCTCTAGAGTCTGTGCTTTTTATACACTTGATTCCACACTATCAATGCATTCAAAAAACTACACTGAGTAGAAAAGTTTAATTTTTTGAGTTTCATACACCCTCTCAAAGAAAGGGATTAGTGAAAACAATTATTAAATGGCCACAGACTGTCATTCAAAATACTGTAACTCCTGTCGTATTAATACAACTCAGAAGACTGTCTTCCTTTACTTGCCACGGACAAAGGTATTAAAACTTAAGCCAGGTCAATGAGCAGAGTGACTGTTTAAGCTCAACCCTCCCCCTCCACATTCAGTACTTTCAGTCAAGCATTGTGCTACCTAAACAAGAACTCAGGTAGAGAACCAGTGTTGTCAAGTTTGAACAACCAAAAAGTTATGATTTAAGGTATTATGATGTTAGAATTACATTTCTTACTGAAAGTTTAAATTTTTCTGTTCACTAAAATCAAAGTTGAGGGTTCATTTAAACGAATTTTTTAATATACATTGAAATCTATGTGGGTTAGGCCCAATGAATTAGATTCACTGTAGCCGAATGTTCACTACAACCGAGTTCACTAAAACCAGAGTTGACTGTCTTTTTTTAATAACCTAACGGAACTTGTTTTCCGGATAACCCAGGTAATTCAAATCAAGAAAACACTATGTTAAGTTGGTAGCCAAACATTTCACACAAAACATCAATGAAATATTAAGGTCACAGGGTAAATTATTAATATAAAATAAAATCAGGAATAAAAAATTATTAATTAACAATTTCACTCAATTTGAAAATTACATTCAACAGAATTACATCAAATATACAATTAAAATGGGTTTAGTTCTTCAAACACACGCATTAGTGGTTAGAACATGACTACAATAAATACATGGTTTAGTGTCTAAAAATAATATTTATATATAAAATTGTGTCTTATTTCAGTGGGATATAGACAAACCAAATAATGAAACTAGAATATGTCACTAATGGGTGATTACACTCTTATGTAATTGATTTGTATACACATGATACAGGAGTTGAACCTAGATCCTCTAACCTAGCAAGGCAATGTTCTACCAATGAGCCACACAGGCTAGTCTAATAATCAGTGTCATCCATATTATTAGTGCTACAATGTTGGTGCAATGGTTTGACTTCTGTGTCCAGGTCATTTATAATCTAAATAAAAGTGGTATTATGGATCTGACTATGGAATGCTCGAGAATAGCTCAAAAGATTTTTAGCCATACATGCAGGGGCAGATCCAGATCATTTTCATAGGGGGTCATAATTATAAATAACATAGTTACTTACAATGTTAGATTTTTGTTTAAAACCATCTATTAGTTTCTTATTCATATTTGATCTTATGTATGTTTTAAACTGTGGTCATCCTCCTCAAGTTTTTAAAATCAGATAGTTTTTATAAACTATTTACAGTAGCTCTCTTTCAACACTTTTTTGAAAAATGGTTCACTCTAGAAGCTATGAGTAGTCTTCGCCTTGATTTTTTTCAATCTGATTATTTTATAAGCCATTTAAAGTATTCCTCACATAGAAATTTTTGAAATGTGGATGCCCCTTGTAGCTATTTAGAATGATCCTCAGCTTAATGTTTTACAATAAGTAGATAGATACCTCTAGAAGATAATCTTTGAAGTGGTCTTACACCGATAAAATTAAAAAAATTGAATTATTTTAGAAACTAGGCTATTTGTGATGGGCCTCTCCTGAAAATTCTTCAAAATGACATGCATCTAGAAGCTATTTGGAGTTTTCTTCCCCTAGACATTTTTGAAATTTGGATGACCTTGGAAGCTGTTTAGAGCTTTCCTCCCCTGATTTTTCTGCCAGTTAGATGCCTTTAGTCTAATAGTTATTTGAAGCGGTCTTCTCTGGCAAATTTTTGACAATAGAATGCATCCAGAAGTCATTTGGAGTTTGATTCAAGGCCATCTTTCAGCTTCATATTCGATAATATCAGAGGATTTGAAATATATGTGGGGAGGGGGGACTTATTCTAGGAAGGGGCAAATTATTTTAAGGGGAGCAGAGTCCCCCACAATTCTGCCGTTCCTGCTGTCTACACATACTCTATATTCAATATTCGAGGATGAACTACTCTCAGGCGATTATTAGTCTACTTTAAAGTGTGGTAGACTATTGTCTCTATGCGCAACAATGTTCATTACTCGCTATGCACAACAAATATTTGTACATGAAAACGATTTTTTTTCCACACTTGCGTGAGTCATTTCGAACATTGAATAAACGTGGACGAATAACGCACGTGTGGACCCGGCTTAAGAGATGTCTGCGCGAAAAAATATAGAAAATTGTATAACTTATTTGTGTTGTATTTTCCTTCTATAATTTGAACTTTCGTTTTGTTTTTCGTATTAATTTTCTAACTTTCACAGGGGGGTCAACAGACCCTTTGACCCCCCCTGAATCCACGCCTGCATACATGGTCACAAACCAAATATACACCAGAACTACAGCCTCTAGGTTAAAACAAGTGCGCTCATTCGGAGAGCTAGAGTCCTTTAACTCGGGGATCACTATGTGCAGTCCCGAGTTAAATCATCACTATCAAGTAGGCATTTTTAAAAACAGTTCACTTTATAGTAGAGAGCAAACAAAAACCTTCTAGTGTCAATAAACCGGCTTTTACAAAGCTAAGTTTAGGTAGTAGCCCTACCCCGTCCCATAAAATAGTCCCCCAAACGAGCCAACTTAAGACTGTAAATTACAAAGAAAACATAGAATACAATGATTTTTTCTTTCTTTTGTTCAAGTGAATGCTTGCAAATTGTCTAGTTGTAAGCAATCTTCAAATATCGTTGATTAGTTACTTGTCTGAAAAGGATGAACAAAAGGGGACAAAAAGGAGAGTTGGGGTGGCAGTATTGCTGACACCTGTACTGTTGTGTTCATACTGCCACCCTTTTACAATGAATAATTTGAAAGTAAGCTGTTTTACTTGAAAATGCTTCTATTACTGAGAAATGCAACTAGCACTCCCCAGTACCTAATGAATCAATCTGGCTCAAGGAATGCAGCAAATCTTCCGTAAGGCTGATGTCGATGTATACTTTGTCTGTACCCATGGTTTATGTTCAAAACCCAAACATGCACCACTTTTTAATGTTTATCATTTATTTCCATTCATCACAATTATATTCACCAATATATATGCATAGTAAAAAATCAACACTAAACTATAATTAATGTGGTGGTTACATTTTTTTCACTTGAGTATTTTAACATCCCTGACTCATCACTTTGAGTTCTTATTCAGTAATAAAATAAACAGAATGCTAAGAAGATTCAGTTGTACTTCCAAATACTCATACTGAGTCTTGTGAAACCAGCTGACCATATGATTACTCATGAGTAATAGGAGAACATAAGTCAAGTGTAGGATGTTTCATTTATTACCAGCAAGCTTTAAATAAAGCAACCAGTATTGATGATTAGCACTTCTGGCGCGAGGGATTGGGGGTTTGAATGGGGCCGGTTGCTATGAGGGTGGAGTCACCTCCCTTATCCTGTACTGTTGGGTCAAGTAGTTTCACAGATAGTCATGTTAGAGTTACTATGCTAAGCAATGCATATTAGAGGCCACAATTGCAGAGCCAGACTCAAGTGGTGCATGGCTTCTGATATGGTAGCTCACCAATCCAACTCGAGTGATCGTAGTGTGCTGAGGTGTGTCAGTCTTTTGTGCCATTCAGGGCCATGCGTGTTAGTGGGTGTGTCCCCTTGGGGTGACAGTAGCAGGGGCTGATGATGGGAAAGTCCCCAGGGGATGCTGTACCTAGCAGGATGCGGGGCATGTTGCACTCCTCACACTTGTCCAGCAGAGGATGATTGCGGAATGTACACTTGCTGCACGTCCAGTTTAGGGCCTTCCTCTGGGGGGCTTCCTCTTGGAATCGGCCCTGTAACACCCAATATAGACTGAAACATTTCCTTCACACCAACTTATCAAATAGAATAGAATTGAAACAATAAATTAACTAAAAGCATTATAGATTTTTTAACTGTTCTTGCTTTACTATTTTTTTAAAATTATTCTCCTTTGGTGTTTTCTTCTTCTTGAGACAATAAAAGTGAAAGTCAAACAAAAAACTGGTTCAAAGCACATAGCAAGTTTAGCCTACCAAAACCAAAATAGTGCTTTGTTTGTTCAACATTACATTACAAGCAGTGTTTCGTCTGTCCACCAAACAAGCAGTGATTCATTCACCCAAAATTATAAGCAGTGCTTCGTCTACCCAAAATTACAAGCAGTGCATTCGTTGTATGTAGCACAAAAGTGTATTTTAAATGTCCAAATTATGGAATTTTACAATGTATATGTTCTGTGCGTGCTTGAAAAATACTAAAAAATAAGACAATGTGCAAGTTTTAATTTTATTTCTCAGTTCAACTGTTAACCAACATTATAGCTTGCATGGACCTGGACAACATCAATGTGATTTCATGTGACACAGAGTTAGTTGGTGTCTACACAATTTTAATTTATGAAACATTTCTAGCCTCAGCCATACGGCTTAAGTTTCAACCAATGTTCATGCCATCTTTATTTAATCCTACAGTTAAAATATTTCATGCATCCTGAACCAGTGGTTAAGGTATTTAATACATAAAAAAAAAAAAAACTACAGACAGTGAAATCCTTGAATCATTCATGTTCTTACTTATTTCAGAATTCAAGAAAATTATTTTTTTAATTTATAATTGTTACAAGAACTATATACCTCAAGTAAATAGTAGGCCTATTCAATGAGTACAAATACTTGTGGGATATGTCCATTTGTATTCAAGCTCAAATTATTACCTACAAAATAAAAATATCAATGAAAGCTAATACTAACAATAATGCTCTCTGGTCATGATTACTGGGATACAACTACTTGGTTAGATATTACAAGGGGAATAATAATAGTTCTTTAACATTCTCCTTCCTCATACTTTCTCTTGGACTAGATAGTGTACTGCTACCGTTATGAATGCTCAAAATTGATATTTTAGACTTGAGTTTGTTAAAATAAAATAAAAAACAAATAAAAAATCAGGTTGAAGACAACAAAGAGAAAGCAAGCCAAGCCCACAACACACCCACTTACTCCTGGGGTGGTAGGCCATATGTGACCTTGCTGGCATAATGCGGCAGCGCTGGCCCGTGTAGATGTTCTTATAGAACTCTTCATCTGTTTCTCCTAGAGGAACTGTGAACAAAAGCTCACTTATATTACCTGTTGAAACATCACACAACCAAAGAAGCAGCAGGCGAAATTGACCTGCGGATAGCACAAGTCCGATGTATTGTGTCTCGTGTGTAGAAGCGGCATCAACCCGCCCCCCGGCATTGCCACACACATAGTACCAACACACTCAGCACTAGCACACAAACGAAGCTGACACACCACTCTACAGTTACACAATGATAAGACACTTCTGCATAAGGAAAATGTGAGATTGAATGTTTCTACATTTGTCTCACAAACCCTACACCAACTTAGGATTTAGAGCTCATGAAAATATATAACATCAACTCTGAACCCAAGTGTTAGTATCCCTACCATTAGGTGTTGAACCATTTAATAAGAAATGATTGCTTGTTAAGTCTCTGTGTAGTAATAGGGGAGCTAATCGCAATTATTTACAATATTGCTGCCCTAATTAGGTAATGTTGGTGAAATAATTGTGTATTAAGGAATAGCGATGAAGGAGTATAGAAAATACAAGAGAAAACAGGTCGCTGCCCGACGTAGGGTAGACTCAAAATGTTGACCTCTGGGTTTGAAATAGAGTGAGTAGAGAAATTGTTAAGAGTTGATTCAAACAATAAATAAATTGCACAAGTTATTGGGTGGGCGAGGGAGGGGGAGGGAAGCGATCACATGAATGCGTTTGAGCATGTAGAAGATACTTTCTTCGAATTCCACCATAGAAAATAAATTAAACTGGCCACCATCAATCTTTTACTATGTTGAAAAGGTCCTTGTAATTTTAATTACATTTTTGACTTTGAATATTGGATTAAAATAAAAGGGCTTCCATAGACCAAACCTAGTTACAAATTTTTCATTTTCTTGAGCTAGTGAGACTTCAATAATTCACTCCAATATATAAAATCTAAGCTAGAATAATAAAATTGTAGCAGTCGAATAAACATATAGAAAATATCTCAAACTTAAAGTGTTTGACACTCCCCCCTATAATATTACTGGTTTCCTCGAGTAGCCAATGTGTGGGGGACCCCTCCTTCCCCTCCCTGACTATATCATGTTCGTATCTAGTTGTCAACATCCCTATTCATTTTATGTTGTTTTTAGGGAAGTAACTACACAGGGGGAAATTAGGGCATTAGTAAACTCTATTTAGATTTTAAAAAAAATTAAAGATTGAATTGAATTTTGAATCCAAGCTGCTGAGATTAAAGTACAAAAACATGATAAACTATTTCACTGCCTAACAAAGTTAGACGCTAGCATGATCCCCTTAAAGTTTAAGGGTATGTAACTCAAACCTGGCCTGAGTGGTGTGAACCCTTAATACAGCCCTGATTGTTGGATAAAATATTCATCAGCTGAAATATTAAATTAACTATAAGAAAATAGAAACAAAGCACTTGTTTTAAAATGTAAATATAAGCTATAAATCTTGATGAATTAAAAAAAGAGAAATAATCAAATCTAAAAGTATCTTATGTTTTTCCAACTTGACTTCAGCGAGGATGAATTGTGTTCCAAATATTTTGCCATCTTATATTTTTGTAGAACACGAAAAAAAATTCTTAGCTGTCTAAACATAATTTTCATTATTATCATCATAATACTAAGTTAACACTGCCAAAGCTCCATGTCGAGTGGTCATTGTATGACAGCAAGTCAGGTGTGTGGTGATGCCATTGCACAATGGCTTAGAAAACAACTGGCGAGCTTCCAGCAAAAGCTACAAAAGTTCTTACAACACCATTTGCCAAATATCCTGGGCGGGAACAAAAACAAATAAATATACCACCCACCTTGCAAAAAACAATCTCTAGCTTTTAGAGATGGCATTGGAGTGGAAAATAGACATTTTGCATGCAATTTTACAAAAAATAATAATTTAAATGGCCATTTTATAACAAGTTCTTTACCTAATAAGTATATAAAACTTACTGTTGCAGTGTTTACTATGTTTCTCTGTAATTCACCAGTGTGTAACACACACCTCAACACATCATGTAGTATTAAGTCATTACGAGCACAGTGTGCACTGTGGAGTATAAGGTCATTTGGGCTCAATGTACAGCGTGGAGTATTAGGTCTTTACAAGAATGTGCAGCAGAGTGCATTAGGTTATTGTAAGAATGTGCAGCGTGGAGCATTGGGTCAACAAGAATGTGCAGCATGGATAATTAGGTCATTACATGAATGTACAGTGTGGAGCATTAGTTCATTAGAAGAATGTGCAGCATGGAGTATTATGTAGGCCATTTTACAAGCACAGTGTGAAGCATTGAGAATTAGGTCCAATACAAGAATGTGCAGCATTGATAATTAGGTCATTACAAGAATGTGCAGCATGGAATGTAAGATTGTCAACTTTTTTTTCATTTGTTCACAGGAATAAATATTCTTTTTTTCATGCAATTTGCCTATAGGCTGAACAGGTAGTAAGACACAATGATAAAAAGAATATTAAAATGTATGCAATTTATAAAGTGCTGCTAATTAAAGACATAAAGGTATTAATTAATAAGGCAAAATAATTGACAATAACACTGGTATACAATGATTTAAATTTATTGAAAAGGTAAAATTAAAACAAGTTATAACATTATGAAAGTTTAAAATTTCAATTTACAGTAGAGCGTCGACTAACCGAACGTCAATTATCCGAAACATTAATCAAATGAAAAGCCTGTTTTGAATTAACATGGCAAATGAATGACGTGCACGACGCTGTGCAATGACCTTGCGCACCACGCCCGATCATATGATGCTCGCCACTACACTTCCACTCCTCCACTCCCTCCACGTCAGTTGTGTTGAACAGTTCTGTGACCTTTTGTTCACAATTGAATGTTTTAGTTTTGTGACATTGAGTATTTTGTGAGTGTAATGTCGTCTACAAATAAAAGAAGTCGCAATGTATTAACTATTGAAAAGAAAATTGAAATCATAAACAGATTACAAAAGGGTGAGTGGGCTTCGTCGTAAGGTAAAGTTGTTAGCATACTTTTCTTGACAATGTAAATAGCCATCTTAACTGTTCACTTCAGAAAGAAATTTTGTCAAGAATTTTTTATATGTAATACAGTAATTACTGTAATCTTGGTATGATATATTATAGGCCTACTATGTATCAAGTTGAAAAATTTAATAATAAAAATATGTTTTGCAATGTTTATTGTATTTGTATTGTCATAGTTGTTTCCTATATTGTTTTCTGATTATTCTTGGTGTTATTTAAGATATAAAACTGAAATTTGATTTTGTGTTTGATTATCAGAACAATTTGTTATCCGAACTATCCTTGGTCCCTATTAGTTTGGATAGTCTATCTCTACTGTACTTTTAATTAAAGTTATGGAAAAAGTATTATTAGTGAATACGTGAACACATACCCTAAACTCTATTTAATCTGATGACCAAGGTCCTTGAATCCACGTCGCAACACTTTCAATCATTGTGTTTCTATTTGTCAGGGTGGGGTAGGTCACTCAAGCTTTGGCTTGGTTCTAAAGGCTTCCCCACTTCTTCTTCGTTAAGCCATTATTCAGCGTTTTAATTGCTGCCAGAAGCTGCCCAAAGTCCAAGTGGCTTGCAATGCATCCTCCCTCAATTTTTGCCTGTCTTTCTCTGTCTTACGTGAGCATTGTTTTGACAACCCCTCCAATAACCACTTATCAGCAAAAATAAAAAAAGCTCAAACCCCCTACCTCTCTAAGGTGCTTACGTAATATCCGAATGCCCCTAGTTAGATGAATGTGCAGCGTGGAGAATTAGGTCATTACAAGAATGTACAGCATGGAAAATTGTGTTATTACAAGAATGTGCAGTGTGGATCATTAGGTCATTATAAGAATCTACAACCTGGAGCATTAGCTCATTACAAGAACGTACAACGTGGAACATTAGGTCAATGTTACAAAAATTGTACAGAAAGGAGCATTAAGTCATTACAAGAATGTGCAGCACAGAGTATTTTAGGTCATTACAAGAATGTGCCATGTGGAGCATTAGGTCATCGCAAGAATGTAAAGCGTGGAACATTAGGTCACTACAAGAATTTTCAGTGTGGAGTATTAGGTAAGCCATTATGAGCACTGTGTGAAGCATGGCATTATAACAATGTGCAGCATGAAGCATTAAATCATTACAAGAATGTGCAGCGTGGATCATTAGGTCATTACAAGGGTGTGCAGTATTGAGTATTATGTCATTAAGAGCATAGTGTGGAGCAGAGAGCATTAGTTTATGTAAATACAACTAAGATTTACATTAAAAACTGTAAAAAAATGTGCAAGTTCTTTATTTCTAGAGTTATAACAGAGTAGTAATAAAAGCTTCACTATAGTGCCAGTACTGGCTGTTAATGATTTAAAGCAGTTAATCTAAGTAGTATTGGATGAGTAAGGTGAAAAAAGTAGGAATCCATATTGAATGTAAAGAAAGAGTTGACTGCACCGGTTCAGCGATTGAACTCTTAATTTTCAGGTGTTAGTGGGGCTAATTACCACGTGAATCCGAGGAGGTGAGGTCCACCTCAGTGGTCATCTTCTTGCACTCATCTTGAAGCCATTGAATCTCCTGGCGCAGGTGCTGCACTTTCTGCAACTAAACAAGACATGGGGATGAGCTGTGGTGCTTCACCAATATATTTACATACTTTGTACAACTCTGTGAACACTCACACAACCAGGAGAGATACATACTTTGTGCAACTCTGTGAACACTCACACAACCAGGAGAAATACATACTTTGTGCAGCTCTGTGAACACTCACACAACCAGGAGAGATACATACTTTGTACAGCTCTGTGAACACTCACACAACCAGGAGAGATACATACTTTGTACAACTCTGTGAACACTCACACAACCAGGAGAAATACATACTTTGTACAACTCTGTGAACACTCACACAACTAGGAGAGATACATACTTTGTGCAACTCTGTGAACACTCACACAACTAGGAGAGATACATACTTTGTGCAACTCTGTGAACACTCACACAACCAGGAGAGATACATACTTTGTGCAACTCTGTGAACACTCACACAACTAGGAGAGATACATACTTTGTGCAACTCTGTGAACACTCACACAACTAGGAGAGATACATACTTTGTGCAACTCTGTGAACACTCACACAACCAGGAGAGATACATACTTTGTGCAACTCTGTGAACACTCACACAACCAGGAGAGATACATACTTCGTGCCACTCTGTGAACACTCACACAACTAGGAGAGATGAACACATTGTGCAACTCTTCACAAATTAACAGCATAATCCTAGTACCGTCCATCACACTTCACAAAAGAGCTCTGATATTAAGGTGGAATTCTTTGGGTTGTATGTTTAACATTAGAGTTATTATTACCTTTATCTAAGCAGAAGGTATGAGGAGTGTAGCTTAGAGGACATGCACCTACATTAGCGTGGAGAGAGGTTAAAAATACACAGTGCATCCAGTAAGGTTTTAAATATCCAACTCCCAGTTAATTGTGACCAAGTGCAATGCCTGTTCAAAGTTAAGACCACAAGGTTGGCTTGCAGAGCCTTAACATAAATTGAAATCTAAAAGAAATTATATTTTAATATATTTTATATATTTTCTTGAATATTATATATTGTGTTAGACAACTAGCCCAGGCATCATTTTTCGATTTATTTGAATACAACAAGTGTATAGGGGCCAACAACATCATTTGTAAATAAAACCAAACAATCAACATCATGTGTAACAAGCAACACAACTAAAGATACTCATGTGATATAAAAAGCACAACCAGGACATACCAATACACAACTTCATGTGTATATAAAACAACATGACATCATGTGTATACAAGCCAACACAACATTCATGTGTATACGTACAAGCCAACCAACAACATCATGTGTGCATACTCTGTGTAACACAACATGAACATCATGTGTATACAAGCAATACAACTTGTGGTACAGCCAATCCAACTCAAAAACAATTCATGTGTTACAAGCCACAATAACATATTCTGTGTATATAAAACAACATGACATCATGTGTATACAAGCCAACACAACATCATGTGTGTACAAGCCAATCCAACTTCATGTGTATATAAAAAACATGACATCATGTGTATACAATCCAACACAACATCTGTGTACAAGCCAATCAACTTCATGTGTATATAAAACAATGACATCATGTGTATACAAGCAACACAACATCATGTGTGTACAAGCCAATCCAACTTCATGTGTATATAAAACAACATGACATCATGTGTATACAATGCCAACACAACATCATGTGTGTACAAGCCAATCCAACTCATGTGTAATAAAACTACATGGACATCATGTGTATACAAGCCAACACAACATCATGTGTTACAAGCCAATCAACTTCATGTGTATATAAACAACATGACATCATGTGTATACAAGCCAACACAACATCATGTGTGTACAAGCCAATACACTTCATGTGTATATAAAACAAATGACATCATGTGTATACAAGCCAACACTACTTCAAATGCATATAAGCCAATGTCTTTGAAGGGATTTGCGCCTCAAGAAAGCTCACTAAGTTTTGAGCCAAGAATTCCCTTCCTCTCCCTCCTCCATCATCTGCTCCCCCGCACACCCAAGAACTAAAAATATGTTATTTATGCAGCCCACCTGAGAAACTGTGAATGCATCTCCCTACTGGATAGTGTGCTTGATTCTGACCTGGGGTTAATCCATGCACGAGAAGGGTTCATAACAATGTTTGGAATGTATTTAAATGTATTTTTTAAGCATCGCATCTTACTACCCATTCGGTTTATACACCTATATACCACCTAATGTGTTAGGAATGAGGAGGGTTGAATTTAGAGGAAATGCATCCACATTTACAAGGATGGAGATTGAGGGAAAACCACCTTTAGTGCCCCTGTCTGGGACCGACCCTTGATCTCCCCATCATCATCAGCTAGTATCTTGCAAGAGTAGCACCTTAGACCATGCGACCACTGAAGCTGGTTATTTATATGTAATTAATTATCCTCACACCCTAGATTCGCAAAGACCCAAAACTTTATGTTCATAAATAATATATTCTAGAAAGCTAAGATATTACATCATTTCACTAAAGAGGATAGTGTATTTTTAAACCTCTGGTTTTTATACTGTGATAATCAGCAACGAGTTGATAACACCTATATTTAAAGGAAAAGGAATAACCAGGGTTGCCAGGACGAATTCATCAAGACATTTATTTCAATTGGAGGCAACCAAGTAACAAAATCTCTGTAAGTGTGGTCAGTAACTCACAGGTCAGTGTCACGCACACTAACCTGGCAACCATTCCCATCGTTTCCAACATGTCAGTTGTCACTATTTCAGAAAATGGCCCGTCCACTTCGCTTCCAAAATTATTTAAGCTGATGGTCAAATAGCCAATTTTCAAAAATAAAAAATAAAATTATCGCCAGAATTTTAACAAATATTTCAAGCCAATAAGAAAAAACAAAGTGTTTACAGTTAAAAACAGCAATCTCATGACTATCAAAGATTTTTACATTTGGTATTCTTGGGGGCAGCTTGTTGGCCCAAAATACCTCCCTACACAATGGTACAGGATGAATAATTACAGGGAGTCTTGGCAGAAAATGAACTTGGGAAGATAAAAAAAAAATTATTTCAATCTTGAAGTATGTTAAATGGACATCAGGAACCGATCATTTCCTAACCCAACTTAAAAGAGCAAAGCAAACATCTTCAACATGGGTTTTATTGATTTTGGCAGGACATTAAAAATGAATTGTAATATTTTATATTATGTTAAGATAATGAAGTCTTCAAGGACTTTATTATTATTAATGGAAACTATTTACCATGACATAGGAAGAACATCAGAAAATGGCTCACTAATTACTTTTCCTAAAAAAAAAAAAATGTATGAAATGTAATCTTGATGCACCCTGCTAGTTTTTTTTTGGGGGGGGGGGGGGAGGAAATTATAATTTCTGTAAGATGTATATTTGTGTGTCCTCCATGACTCTTGTGTGCTCTTTATAGATCTCTCCAAAGTCCCAATTAGGAGGTGGTTCTCAGGTGGTTGGGGGAGTCAATGAAGTTGGGTCATGGGAAAATTTACATCATGGTAAGTTGAGGTAAGAGAGATTTTGTATTAATAGAATTCTCGATCATTTCTGTGGTCTTCTTGAGCAGAAGGATGAGTCCTGCGAGGGGTCAGTCCTTGGATTAAGTAGACGAGACTAGGAATATTTGAAGTGATGAGTGTAGGGAGGGAATAAAGAGTGTTCAGTAGAAATGTAGCCTTTGTTGGAGACAGGGTTCAGAGACTGCTTCACTTGCTTGGCCATTTTCCTCTGGGACAGAAATTAGGCATGGGTGAGTTGAGATTATAGATTCGTGACCCAAGTGAATTATGTAATATTCCACATCTCAATGGAGAGAATATCTAGGATTGCCTTTATCTTATGATGAGTGCTATCCAAGGGAACTGAGAAAGAAATGGGGGTGGTGGGGAGGGAGAAGGAAGAGAGGAGGAGCTGCTGAGGAAGGTGCATACCCTTTATAAATAAGAGGGTAAAAAGGAGAAGAGGCTAAGGAAGGTGTTATCCTTTGAGAGTGGGGATGTATTGATGCTAATGGAATGTTTACTTGGAATGTTGTCTCACTGTGGAACGGTTTGGAACAGGTACAGCTTGTCATTTGTTGCCGATATCGATACTGGTGAATTAGTAAGGAACTCTCCTTCTCAATCCCTACCATACAGCCGCACCCACCAATGTTAGTAACCGTATCTGACGATACCGATACCAATGCTCCCCAACAGCAACACTTTGAGTATCAGATTAGCCATTCACATATTTTTTACATCAATCTCACCCTTATGCAAAGAAAGTAAATACAATTTTGTCATACAATTTATCTATTTCTAACTGCCCTACAACTTTGCAATATTGTAATAATGTAATTAATATCTCAAAGAGTTGCGGATATATTTTCAAAATTGGAGATATCCAATTAGGTAAGGTAACCTCTAAGTCATTTCCCCAGGAAGATTAGATACACTAAAAAAAATTTATAATGTTAAACAGGGTGTAAGGTTCACTTATAGGGACATTGGTGGATTATTGTATTAATGACTTATTTGTCCTAGTTGGGTGACATATTGTAAAGTTTGGTTTCAGGGGTCTTAATTATGTTACTATGCAACTATAAGATTCATTTATTGGAATTATTCATTGAAATTCTGTTATTAATATATTAATACACTCTTTTATTATTAAAATATTAGTAAACCCCTTGGCATGCAAATAATAATAAACCCTTAAAATTAGTGTATAAATATGTCATATTAGCCGATATCACAATCATGTTTTATAACTGATGGAAATGCCTAAAGTGTTGGTACCGATGCAAAATCTTGTCAAAGACTGGCTGATAGATGTTGCACAAGCGTTATTTGACCACAATATAATGGGAGGGATCTTGCGCCTGCCTTCCTTTCATTATTTTATTCCCTTTTTTCAGGGCTAGCAGTAGAAGCTTGCCTCTACCTGACAGCTGCGCAGGGAAGATCAAAAGAGCCCCACCCTCCCTACGTCCTTCCTCAATAACCACTCAATGCGCATGAGTTTCTGACATACATTAGTAATGGAACATTATCTGCAACTAATGTAGTAGGGTTCAGCAGTAATCAGATCTGAGCTGTATCATTAGTGGAACAGTATCGGCAACTTGGAACTGTTCCAAAAGTGTAACTGGATTGGTTTGGAACAGGTACATAAAATATTGGTATTCGGCACATCCCATTTGAGTGTGAGAGTTGGAAGTAATTTGACTTTATTTTTAAACAAGAATTTCATTTATTTTTGTTCTTTCTCTTTAGTATGAATGAGAATGTGAGAGTTTTTTTTTTTTTCTATTTTACATAAAACTATAAGATTGCCAAACCAATACTCCAACACAGTCCGTTTGAGGTATTGTCTTAAGATTATACAAAAGTAGGTTATATACTTTCAAAAATGCTAATACAGGAGGTTGTTAATATCATTACAGTTCATTTTCTCTTTCTTCTATAAATTTTACTTCTCCATCTTCGGATAGAGAGAAGAAGGTTGCCAAGAAAGAGATTACGTAGAAAAGCTGACTGAAGCACAGCATCTATGAATTAAAATGGTGAACCTCTCTGAGCTCACTGGCTTGGTAAGACAAAGAGGGAGGGACCTGTGCTCAGATCGAGGAGGTGGGGGACATAATAAGCTTAGAGTGTGTAACGTATATACCTAACTTACAACACAAAACTATGATAGTGAAACAATTCAAATCTTGGCGCTTTGCAAACTACTTAGTTTTATTTCAAATTATAAACCAAAATTATATTTAGAAAGTCTATGTTTAAAAATATTAATATTTAGGTTTTGAAATTTGGATCATTTAGGTCACTTTACAATATGTGTGGCAATTTAAACGCTCCACTAAGGGTGTTTACATTCATAGAGCATCATTAAGTCCACTTGTTTCTAGTTCCAAACAATAAGCTAAGGCAGAAATGCACTAGCAACCTTGAAAAGACAACAGCAACAATGAACAGAAGTAGCGTTTCCTCAGCCATAATGTTTCCAACCCCATTACTACAAAGAGCCATCACAATGGTGCCTTCAGGCACACAGAACTTACTATAGTAGGAAATACAAAAAATAATACTCAGAAAACAATTTATTTAATTAATTTTGTACAAGGGTGATTCAAAAATAAGGGCACTGAAGAACACAAAGAGACCCTTTAAGAGTTTGTTGGCTAACAAACATTTCAAAATATCTTTGATATCAATAAATGAATGTATCAAAAGAATGTAATAAAAAAAATTAATCCTACTAAAAGAGGATATTTGAGGAAATCTAAGAAAATATAAAGGACACAACTGTTTGTATATGATATTAACTCATGTATATCACAAACTGATATGTGATGGTTATCCACAGGATCAGTCCTGATAGATTAATCCAATTAAATTAAGTGAAAAATGACAACCTGAGCATGAGAAGCGAGCCTCGGACCTTTGGCTTTGCGCAAATGCTCTACCATTGAGCCACCCAGGTTTGTATTGTATCCATTGCCATCTTTCCCTAGTTGTTAATGTATTGAGTCTATATGTGGTAGCTGGTGAATGTTTATATTTGGTTTGGCAAATACAAACAAGTGATGCCGAGTTCACGTGTTTATTTGTTTAGTTTTGTCCCCCGCCTATTTTAGCATCCGATTCGGTTGTACGCATACATGAATTATACTAATAGAATAGGGCTTAGGAGGTTAGAATTTTAGAGGAGAATTATCTGAAAATATGTGGAGGGAGAGTAGAAAACAAGTTAGTAAAAACCACCAGACCAGAATTCAAATCTCAATCTTCCCATCATTGACAATCCAGTCTAATATGAGAGTGATGGGTTAGACCATGGGCTCACCAATGCAGATCTTCACTTGTCCAGTGTATAAATAAACCCAACCTTTATCAGGTGAGACTATGAGTTTTTTTTTAAATAAATAACGTGAAAATGTGATTCTAAAAGGTTGGTATTTATTTGATTGATATAAAATTACTTCCATCTCTGTAGCAATGGAGTGATTTAAAGGAAATACTATATTGTCAATCAATTGACACTAACATTTTGTCACTTAAGACATTATTTTTTGTTACATACTTTGAAAGAATGAATCTACACCAACTTGTAGAAGATATTAACACTTATTTATAAGTATACCTGGTGAGTGAATAATATAGATTCACCACAGTTGTAATGATGGGGAAGAAGAGATTGCTGGTTGGTGTATGATACAGACTCACCACGGTGGTAACAATGGGGAAGGCGAGACTGCTGGTCTTCCTCTTTATCAGCTCCCTGTGCTCCAGGTCCCGTTGCATGGAGTTCTTTTCCCGCTGCATTCGATGTAGCTTCAACTTCTCCCTTTGTAGCTCCCGCCTCAACTTGTTCCTTCGCTCTAGTTGCTGGGCTAGCAGCGCTGAAACGAGACACAGTACTCTTAGACACACTGAACAATGATATCAAATAACCAGAAGTGCTTAAATCAGACTTGACTTAACAACTGTCATAAAAGGCCAAAGCTACACTAAATTAACCAATATGATTTGAATGATCAATTCTTACTACTTTCGCTGAATATCTAGAAAATTTACACAATTTGGGCAATGTTATGTGTGTATATGTGACCTACGTAGATTAACTAGATAAATAGTTGGAGTTTATTTCATTGTGTTTTAGTACCAGTTTGTGTTTTATACTTATGTTAATTACACTAATGAGATAAGAATCAGGACAGTATAGTTTTAAAGAAAGTAAAGCTGCATTTGTGTGGAGGGAGAGTGGGAAGTCATTTAAAAAATGTTAGCAACAGTACACCTGACCAAAATTTAAATAGACCACAATCCAAAATCCACATAGTTGTAAATAGAGACAGGAATTAAATGCACTATCAAAATGACAATGTCATGGCCTACTTGATGTGAGACCATGGTATAAAATAACATGGTATGAAAGAATACATTTTAGAGCTTACAGGGAAATAAAGAAACCTGTTGTCTTTTAAGTGAATGGAACAGTTCCATAAGTCGGCCGTTGGACCATTTTTGTATCATACAAAACAGTTCCGTATGTCTACTACAATGGGTCATGCAATCACTGATATTTGTGAAAATTAAAAAAGGAATTAAACAAAGATATAAAAGGTAGGGGAGCCGTATACATTTTAAATGGACATCAGCATTTGGAATGGAACCAGGGTCCCTCAGCCCAGCATTTGGCGTGAGACCTTGCCAGAGGGGTTTGGCACTTAAAATATGTTCCCAGCTGCTAACAGTTATACTCCACCGCCACGTCCCCATAAATTCACCTGTGGAGAGGAGGAGGAGGAGGAGTTCAACAGATTCCTACTACCAATAACAACATGCGTGACACTAAAATAATTAATTGCACTCAATAAAACCAACCAAAATAGTTCCTTCCACAAACATCTCCAGCTCATGATAGCAGACTCACACACTAAAATAACAAAGATTGTTTTAGTCTTCCACAAAGAAAGTTTCCAAGAAAGAGACGAACAATTATATATATTAAAATATTTGTTAGGAACTTCCCACCTTACAGCGGACACATCACAACTACTGACAGGTGTGAGGTGTTTAAGATTGAGTTTCATCCCACAGGTAACATGTATCTTTGTTAAATAATTCAGCACAAACCAGGTGTCACATTATTGTTGGGTTTTCTAGAGTTTTCATTCTAAGACAATGGACTAGAAAACATATTTAAAAAAGAAAAGAATAAAATTTAAATATAGCCATAACTACGCTTAAAAAAAACCTATTTCACTGCTCCTGATTTCACTAATTGTCAAGTGAAGAACGCAGAAACCATATTTCAAGGCAATTTCTGATTCAAGCATTATCTTGTACCCAATATCCCAGTTAATTATCTGTTAGATGGGATCTTAAGGGGCTCTCACACTAGTATTTTTACAGCAAGTCGACATAAGGATTATATGTCTCTTATATTTGGGTGATATGCTCACAATGAGTGTGTTTCATTACAGTGTATGTTATCAAGTGATCTATGGATTAATAGTTCACAATATCTTCACTGCAGTGTATTAATTCAGTCTTCTATCAAGTGCTCTCTGGATTAATATTTCACAATATCTTCACTGCAATGTATTAATCCAGTCTTCTATCAAGTGCTCTCTGGATTAATATTTCACAATATCTTCACTGCAATGTATTAATCCAGTCTTCTATCAAGTGCTCTCTGGATTAATAGTTCACAATATCTTCACTGCAATGTATTAATCCAGTCTTCTATCAAGTGCTCTCTGGATTAATATTTCACAATATCTTCACTGCAATGTATTAATCCAGTCTTCTATCAAGTGCTCTCTGGATTAATAGTTCACAATATCTTCACTGCAATGTATTAATTCAGTCTTCTATCAAGTGCTCTCTGGATTAATATTTCACAATATCTTCACTGCAATGTATTAATCCAGTCTTCTATCAAGTGCTCTCTGGATTAATATTTCACAATATCTTCACTGCAATGTATTAATCCAGTCTTCTATCAAGTGCTCTCTGGATTAATATTTCACAATATCTTCACTGCAATGTATTAATCCAGTCTTCTATCAAGTGCTCTCTGGATTAATATTTCACAATATCTTCACTGCAATGTATTAATCCAGTCTTCTATCAAGTGCTCTCTGGATTAATATTTCACAATATCTTCACTGCAATGTATTAATCCAGTCTTCTATCAAGTGCTCTCTGGATTAATATTTCACAATATCTTCACTGCAATGTATTAATCCAGTCTTCTATCAAGTGCTCTCTGGATTAATATTTCACAGTGTATTATATGTTATATAACCTAATTTAACATGAATATTGAAGTTTTCTTACTAAAATCATTTAAAAGTGGAGAATCTACTCTTATTTTCATAACTAAACTTTACCTTTTTCCTACCCACTTCAATCCTGACAGTTTCATCTTTCAATGTGCATTGATGTGTTCAGACTGACATTCAACTTTAATTCTCCCCTTCGCAGATGCCCACACCATGTATTGGGTTGTGAAATCCAAGATATTTGTTCCACAACCCCACATATACCTCATCTACGCAAAGTAACAATTTATTTGGTGTGATTTTTTAACACCTCGTCTTACCACCTGTTCAGGTTATCTGCATATGTACTAAATACACTAATGAGTTAGGGATTAGGAAGGTTGAATTTAGAGGAAATGTACCTACATTTGCATAGAGGCAGAGTGGAAAGCCCACCCTCAGTATACTAGACAGGAATTCAAACCCTGATCTCCCTGTCATTGTCAGTCTAGTACAGTGGTTCTCAAACTGGGGTATGCGTACCCCCAGGGGTACGTAAGAGACTTTCAGGGGGTACATGAGCAGCTCTTTAAGGGAAAATAGGCAACATTACAAGAGAACCAAACGTGTTGTGGAATTTTTGAGATGATTGAGAGAAGTTTTCTCCTTTAATTAATTACCTGATAATTGTAATTTGGAGAAAATTTATCATGGGGGGTACAATAGACATTTTGTCATGACCAACGGGTACAATCTAAAAATCGTTTAAGAACCACTGGTCTAGTATATTGCGAGAATGACGCCTTAGAACACGCGGCCACCCAAACAGGTGGGTGTGAATTCTTCCACTAGAATGTCTGATTTTTAGTTGGGTTGCATCAACGCATCACACGTTATATGAGATATAACCTTAGGAGTGGTGACATTAATCTAACATCAAGACAAACATTTCAGATAATCTTCCTAACAGCACTAGAAAGGTGCCTAGGAGAAGAACTAATAAAGTTTTAGTGTCATTTCTAAACTGATAAATAAAACATTTCCTGGTCCTATTTTAAACAAAATGCAGCCAATTTAGTGAAGGACGATTCCCCGGAAGAAAGATGAGGAAACGGGTAATTTATGCAACAACCTGTGATGTCTAGCTCAACTCAGAGTTTGTTAAAATAATATCCCCACTAATCTATTTAAGGCTGTCCTTACCACTTTTATATTTTAATCTAAACATTAACCTTTTATTTGTATTTTGCGGGAAAGTTGCTGTAATTTCTCTTCTGATACATAGTTATAAATAAAATATTGTTAGAAATGAATCTTCAATGGCTTTATCATGGTTTGAGCAACCAATTTTGTGTTTTTAATGAAGTTTTGCTACTAATGAATTGATCATGTTTGAAAACACAATACTTTTCTCACAACAAATAAAATGCTAAAAATAATTAAAAACATGGTAGTGCAGCCTTAACCAGCTATGTGTGTTGCCTTAACAAGTACTATGAAGCAACCAGCCTCATTACACAACAAGAGCATCAACACAATAAGACTACAAACTGCAAGTCTCGAGAAACAAATATCAAAACAAAAATAATTGCCAAAATAAGATCCTATAATTTAAAAATATGCCATTTTTAAATATAATTTTTTGTTTCGATAAAGCTGTGAATATCCTCAATTCATATGCAATGAGCACATCTGACATTTTATATACAAAACTGAAAAAAAAAAATGCAGCAAATGTTTCAGAAAAGCTCAAAATATTTCATCTTTAAATAATGGCTTTTTTTTAAATAATAATACAACTAGAAAATTTAATTCTTTATCAACCCGCTTCAGTGGTTGTTTGGTCTAAGGCACTGCAATAGACTAGACTGCCAATGATATAATGGTTCAATCCCGGTCGGGTGTATTGAGGGTCATTTTCCCCGAATGGTTTGCCCCTATATATCCACACTAATGCAGGTACACTTCCTCTAAATTAAACCTTCCTCATCCCTAGCCCATTAGCGTAAATGCAGATTCAATTCTATATATGGCAGCTTCTGAGATATAGCATTACATTAAACCTAATTTTATGTGCCTAAAATGTTGGTGTTTGAAACTTTGGTTAAGAGTAGCCTAATTCTCTAACGTCTCTAATTTGTAGTTTATAATCTCGCCAAGTAAATAAAGACACGCATCTTGAAAATGTGCATTCCAGTCCTGTTCATTTGGAGTATATAGTATAAATAGCTGATTGCTAGCACTAACAATAAAAAGAGATTTTAAAATAATTTGGTTTTGATTAAAGGGCAGTTATTTCAATCCCTGGGCAAGTAATTATTAATTTGGTCTTAACTTTATGCCTTAGTTTGTAAGATGTGTGTTAATTAGAATGTCCGTCCACCTGGAGAGTGGAATATGGTGTATTTTAGCCTCCTAGCCACATGAGTAGATGCATGCTGTGCCAAGAATAGACGTCCTTCCTGCCCCTCTCCCCTCCTAACACGACTGCACAGCTGTGCTCGCTAACCTCTCCTCTCTACACTTGAATCAGGTGGACCATTAACTCACGTGCACGGAGAACTGTTGAGGTTTCACACCACATTTCCCACCATGATTGAATTCTTGCTCTATGTCGATGGTTTCAGCATGTGATAGTGGCAAAACTCAACCCCTCCCTAGCAGAGTTTATAAAATCCAGCATGGTTTGCGTATCAGTGAGTTAAAAAATAGTGGGAGTGTTCTGAAAGTATAGTATCATTGAAAGAATGGAACAAGTGATGTTTCTCGTCTCTATGAAGCAGTGGTGTGGTTATGAGAAAGCAGAGACAAACCCAAGAAGAAAGATCACCAATAATTTTAATAAAAGCTTAAAACATAATGAAATACAATTATAATCTAAAGTATTGAAAATGTGTTGAATGCATAAGCTAATTCTAAGACTAGAAAAATGATTTAATATTAGAAAGATAAACCGCTATATATATACATTAAAAGTGCTCTTAAAATTACTTAATGGGAAGAAACACAGAAATAATAGTTTCAATATGCCCTTCCCAAAGTAAATTTCTGGGTGCATCACTGTGAACAACAACTAGAGTTGAAAGAAACCTGCTTTAATTTAATCCAACCAAGTTATAAAATAGCATGTCATCTAGTTGCTAAGTAAATTAGATGGTCCCACCACATTGTGTATAGGCTACATACGCAACTCTTCACCGCAATCTTTCTCCTGTTATGATGTGCATTAGTAAAACACAATTCCTTACAAAGTAATTCTGTCGAAAATATAACAGCTTAAGAGTTACATCTCTAAATTGAGAATTGTTTGAATTCTAAAACTTTTGTGCAACACTATTTTTTTATTAGTTGAGGTATTTAACGTGTAATTTCTGAACCAAGTGATTATATGAGCACACGAGAATTTCTACAAGTGAGAGCAAAAGGGTCTAACAATTTTGCTAGGAAAGGTATTTTCACATAGCTTCCAGGGCTATTTTACACGCCACAATCGACATGGGGCCGACGACTTTACTTCCCCTCCAAATGAAGTTGTGCTATAGATTTTTATTGCTCAAGAAAAATCAGTCTACCTTGGCTGGGTTTGAACCCAAAAACATCGGGTCCTGAAGTCAACACTTTACCCCAAACCCCCCCCCCTGAGGCATAACATTTTCCATGCAAACATTTATATTAGATTTTTCTTTAACAATTTAGAACTGTGAAATCTGTACTTTTTCCTCAGCCAGTATACACTTGGCTTTGCCCTCATTTGTTAATGTTCTTTACAACAATGTAAACAGATGGACCATCCCTTTCTTCTGCTCATGTTCTTTACAATGCTGAAGTCAATTAGATCATCAATATTGTAATGACCCTGTTCTGGGCCCCTCTCATTTATTTAAAAGTCATAGATGAAGTGTTTTTTAAAAAAACAGTATGTAAATTTCTTTTCATGCTTCATCCATGGATGACTAGGCAAAATTGAAGGATTTTATTTTCAGTACAAGATTCTAAATTCAAATTATACCTTTATTATTATCATTTTGATTAATTATTATTTATTTTAATGTGTTTTAAGCCCATAAAGTATTTTCAAGAGTAGATTTCAATATAATACGCATTACACCATCCTTAGTTTAAGGTTTCTTCCGTTCCATGTTAAAACGTACGGTGATTAGTCAGCTAGATTTTAGTTAAACAGTTTTAAACAACCAATAAGAAGATATCTTTCAAAATTTCAGCCAATCAAGAGCTCTCTTATTGGTTGGTTTAACATAATAGAGAAGGGTGTCCCATAGGGAAGGGGTAAGTCGGATATTAGAGGCTGGAGAAAGCTTCTACAACTTACTCCGCGTCGAGTTGCCAAAAAAGCAGGAACTATGTGTTTGTAATATTGAATTTGTAATTATAAAAGTGTGGGTTAATTGAATAAATAGTGTATACATGTTGAGATCAGCTAATTTCAAGAGTTATAAACTGAATTCCTAAAGAAAGAGAACTAATATAAGTGAACCCTGTAGTGCGTGAGTTGCATCGTTGTAATTATCACTTGGCTGTGTGTTAGAAACTACGCAGCACAAAAACCGCATCCCAAGATGGAGGAGTAAAGCGTGTAGGGCGTAAACTCTACGTATCGCCATAAAGGGCACCCCATCGTGGTGCAAGAAAGTTACGAGTCAAGATACTTTGTTATGTTCCTGTTCCATACAACACTGAAATAAAGTGTAACATCACTTTCTCTTGTTTCTGTTGTTTACAACATTGGAATCCAGTGAACCATCACTTTCTTCTGTTCCTGTTCTCTACAGCAATAATATCAAGTGGGCCATCACTTTATCCTGTTCCTATTCTCTAAAACACTGAAATTAATTAGATCATCACTTTATTGTGTTCTTGTTTTCTAAAGCAAAAAATAAAGTGTACAATCACTTTCTTTTGTTCCTATTCTTTACAACACTGAACTCAACAGACCATTATTTTCATATGTTCCCATTCTCTACGACACTGAAATTAAGTGAGTCATCACTTTCTTCTGTTCCTGTTCTCTACAACACTGAAATTAAGTGAATTTTCACTTTCTTCTGTTCCTGTTCTCTACAACAATGAAATCAGGTGGACCATTATTTTCTTCTCTCCCTGTTCTTTACAATGTTGGGAACAGAAGAACTTTAACTTTCTTATGTTTCTTTATCTAAAACAATGAGATTAGATGGACCACTATTTTCTTCTGTTCATGTTATTTACAAGATTGAGATCAAGTAAAGCATTACTTTCTTCTGTTTATGTTCTTTATAGCACTGGAATCAGAAGGACCATCACGTTCTTCCATCACTGTTCTTTATAGCATTGGAATCAGAAGGACCATTGCTATCTTCTGTTCCTGTTCCATCATTTTACTATAAGATGTATAGTTTCCTAGGTTCGGGTGGCTAGTTACAAGAGTTGGTGTCCTAATAACTGTAAGTTAATGATTAAATAATATCTCTGTTTGGAAATCTCATGTTAAATTTCGTAACAGAAAAACCCAACAGTTGCCAAGAAACTGGGATTCAAAAAGAAATCAATACTGATCACATTTTGAAACTTTTGTTGAATAGCATAAGAACAGACTAATTAGGTTTTCACCAAATGCCGAATATAAAAAGAATACAGGACTATTTCTAACAAAATATCAAACGGTATAAGTAGCTACACAACAATGGTATATTTAACACTTTAACCCATTGGAGTAGACATGCAAACTGTTCCATATGATAAGAAAGTGGTCCAACAGCCAACTTACGGAACTGGATTTCCATTCACTTCAAAAGACTACATGTTTCTTTATTCTGCATGCTCTAAAATGTATTTATATAAGTTTAAATTATACCATGGTCTAACATCAAGTAGGCCATGAAATTATCATTTTATAATGACTTGTTTATTATTTGGTTTGTTTATAGTTTAGTTATCTTTGGATTCAATCTAAACAAACATGGACCATAATCACGGAAAAGTGTTTTGCTAACAAAAGAAATTGGAAGATTTATTTAGTAATTAGGTATTCAAAAATTGAATTAAGTGAGGAAAGTGTTACAAATAGTGGTGTGGACGTGTCACATAATGATTCAAGCAGAGAAGAAGATGGAGTAAAGCTAGGCCAAGGTGATTGTATTACAGGTGTGGAAGCTGAGTTACATTGGAAATTTGAACCAAATGTTGTAAAAAAAAAATTTGGTGGAACACCAGGTCTAATATGCTGGGGGGTTTTTTTTTCAAGAAAATGGGTTATAATCCACACGTGTTTTCAGAGTTTCTTAGTGAGGATTTTGGTGTATGATAAAGAGAAACAAATGACTATGTCAATAAATTACTCAATGACACCAACAACAAAAAATTGAATTCTGATAGCAATGAGAGCCTTGTAAATCTGATGAAGTAAAAGCTTATTTTGCTTTTTACATCTTATGGCTAGGTAAGAAAGGGACATATTAAATTATACTGGAGTAACTGATCATTAATTGAAACTAAAATTTCCAATGAAACCATGTCATTGGAACTTTCCTTCTTATTAGTCGATTCATTCACTTTTCAGATGAAGAAATGTTGATCAAATTACAAACTACGAAAGTGTAGGTCTGTGTTAGGTTATAGTTTGGGGTTTTGTCCAGTTCAATCCATCTAAAAGGGTTCGTTTTGGAATCAAGGTATACAAACTTTGTGAAAGTAAAACTGGCTATTGCTACTCATTTAAGATATACATCAGTAAAGATAAAGATAGAAATCCTAATCTTCCAGAAGGTGAGGTTATTATTCTTGACTTAGCTAAGCCAATATTGACTCGAGGTCATATTATGCACCTTGATAATTGGTATTCCTCTCCAAAACTTTTTCATATATTGTTGGTGAATGACACTCATGCATTGGGACCATCCAGATGAATAGAAAAAATATACTCCAGGAGTTCAAGACCACCAAGCTATGTAAAGGAAAAGTGGTTTCTCTAAGAATAAATAATATTCTGACACAAAAGTGGAAAGACAGAAAGGATGTGTGCATGATGTCTACTTTAAACTCTGATATTGAAATGTGCCAGCTAAACAGAGAAGGCTTCAAGGTGGTGGTGAAAAGGATGTAATCAAACCTAGGTGCATGAATGACTATAGTAAAAGAATTCTAGATGTTGATAGGCAAGATCAAGTACTGGCCTCCTTCCCAATCAGGTGTAGAACAGTGAAAGGATACAGCAAAATATTCATTTATCTCATGGACAGGGTTATGTTCAATACCTATGTAGTTTTCAAGAAAGTGAACCAGAAGAAAATTCACTTAAGATTTTAGACTGGATTTCGTTGAAGGATTGCTCCAAAATGTCAACCTTCCTGACTGTCGGACACCTGGACAACCTCCTTCCTCGGATGATCCTCTGAGGCGCAATCTAAGAACTGGGCCCACTTTCCCATGCAAATCCCTCCAATTACAGCTAAATCAGTTTCCATCAAGACCATGCATGGTTTCTAATGCCCATAAGAAGAGATCTGAGGTCAGGTGGCTTTGCAAGAAGTGCCAGCCAGGTGCCTCTTCATCTTGAGGGATGTTTTGAGGCTTATCATACACTAAAAGACTATTAAGGTGATTTTGTGTCAGTGTGTGACATTTAAAAAAAGTATTTAATTAAATTAAGAATAAATAATAGATTCAAATAAAAGTAAAAGCCAAAAAATATTTATTTGAAACGCTTGCAAAAATAATATATTTATGAAGCATTTAACTATTGCCACTGTGTACAATTATGTGAGAAAATATTACAACCTTAATGGGTTAAATGTGTCTTGCTTCAGCAATTAAATAACTAACATTGGCATCACTACTCCTAGTGGATTTTAGGTATAGGCTAAGCTGAGTAACTTATATATATATATATACACATACACACACACATTAAGTTGTATATAGCTGTTTCTTTGTTATGTAAGCCTAAATATATGGATTTTATAATAATTCTTAAAAATACTTATATTAAGTTTGCACCTATTTTAGCTTATTTCACACAAAAAGTTTGTGCTTTGCTTTGGTAAGAAAAAAAAATCGTGATACGAAATTTGTTTGGTTATGGCGCTGGTGACAATTATTTTCCAAACTGACCATACCACATCGAAGAAACTTGACGGAAAATCCAAATATGCACATATCAGAGACAGACCTAAACCCTAGTAAATTATATTCTTAAGTATTTAAAATAAATGATAAAATGCCTACTAAATATGGTGACTCAAAACAATATTATTTTTAAAACATATTTTTTTTAGAATTAACATGAAATGTTTTGAGGCTTATCATATACTAATGAAATATTTAAGACTGAGAAAGTTGAAACTAAGCCTTAAGCTTTATTCACACCGTATTTTAGAGATTTTTGTCCATCTCAATAAAATAAATAAATTAAGATCAAGATTTATGAGTGTTTTCAACTAAAACATTTCTAAAGATTTAAGATTTGGTTTCAAGCAGGGCACTTTCAGTTATAAGTGTAATAGTTTGGATCATTAATTTGTTGGATACGATAACAGAGGTTGCAGTGGTAACATTTCATCTATGCATTATAATATGTTTACACCACCCACAGTAAATTTGGAAATAATGCCTTCAATAAAGGTACAATAAATGTAAATATTGTAGGTGTGTCAGTGAATGAAGCTTTTTAACAAATCTATAAAAAGAGAGTGGATGGCGAGGACTAACATAAGCCAATTTTTCAGGGTTGCTATGTAATTGGGTGCCAGTCATGATTTCAGGTAGTTTGAATAGACTGAAAAACAATTTATTGTATGCATATTGCATAATCTATAAAGTCAATAGTGAGCACAGGTTGAAACCAGATCTGACATTTAATTTAAAAACCAACAAATGTTTTATGATAACAAAATGCTGGTAGTAGTCAGAGCTACAAACATTTGAGGGAAAAAAATCAGAAAAAAATATATTTTCAACAGATAGTATATATTAGTAAAATCACAAAATTATGCAAATTCACACTAAAAGTGTCATATTCTGATTAATTTTTACTATTTTCGGTAAACAAATAAAAATCAGCCAACTTAGAAGACCTGCTTTTCTCCTTTGTATAAAAATTAATAAAACCATCTTGTTACTTAAAAAGTGTTTATATAGCCATTAACACAGCCCAAAGGATAACAGATGTACACTTTAAAGAGTATTAAACACATCAAACAAACTTTCAAATAATAATGTTCCTAATAAACTTAATATTTTAGTATGTTGTTAAAATTGTAAAATAATCAATGAGTACTACAAATAGATAAGGTGTCGGATAGCTTAGGTTGAAATTAAATATGGATTTGACCTTTCCACGCTATTGACAGCATCCTACTCTCTCGCTTTTAGAAGGGCTGTTTTCTTATGTTAATATGGCAATGTGAAGGGAAGTTAAGAGTTGATGAAAAAGAAAGTTACCTTGTGTGTGAACTTGGAGCTGTTCCCCTCCCAACGCAGCAACTTGGATAGATATGGGCTCATCCTGTGAGGTTGTCGAGTCTTCCTCAGAGCTCTCCTCTGAGAGATGTGACAGGGGGGCAGGCGTGGGTATTGGCGGAGATGTGTAACAGACTGGTGCCATATTATCTGATGACCTTGTCCTAACAGCAGACACACTACCACTCCGTCCTGGCCCAATGCGGATTTGAAGCTGAGATTGGAATCCTTGCTGTGGATCGTACGAGGACGTGGAATATGTGAGGCTGGTTCCTGCTGAGTGGATGTCGATAGGGGGCTGAGGTTCGGATGAAGGTGGTCTCAAGGTGAGATTCACTGAGGTATATGAACGCGGTTGTTGGATGCAGCATTCAGGATTCACCACTTTACTCTTCTCTTTGTTCCAATAATCATGGGAGGAGTAGTGGGGGGCTGGTTGGACCTGGATTGTGGACTTGATCTTCTGAACTTCTGGTGCTGTGGAGGTCTCACTCCCAACATTGGCGGTGGATCCTCCTGGGCTCCTCTGAAGACTGCAGCTCACATTACTTGGATATTGTCCACCAGGATCTCCTTAGAATGGGACGAACTAGACAATTCTCTCTGATCTAGCAAACTGTCGCCTAGTGGGTGGTGGCCATGACCCGTGTTAGAAACTTGACTTGCGATGTTCTTAGGTCCAGGCACTGTCGGGGTGTTGAACTCACTCAGCGCCTGCAAAGTTGGAGGTGCCCGAGCAAAGGGGTCAAAGTCACTGGAAACAACAGGCGCTGAGTGCGGTTCACATTGATGAAGCACATTTGGTCTCAGATTGAGGGACGAAGGGCGATTCGAGTGTTTATGATACACCGCCGATGAAGTGGAGGAAACTAAACTGACGCTGCTCCTAGACGGAGCTTCGGATATGGTCGTGTTCTCTTGTGAAACACGGCGAGTCACACTGCCCTGACTAGTGAGGTCACTGGAATTGTTATCACTGGTTGAAAACATATCATTAGAACTGTTAGTATGACTCTCTATGAGAGAAGACTTCATTAACTGAAAGAGTTGAGGGTTCACTGATGAGTCAGGCTGAAAAATAAAACTATGTGGGATCCTGCCATCCTCCTGTTGGAAAAGATTAAGGCTATCTTCACTATAATGAGGAATATGAGCCAGAGAGTCCAAGTCCTGGATGGATTTGATGTTACCTAGATTTAGTAATTGATGCTGGAAAGGCATCTGAGAAAACTTGGTAGACTCCTGGTCAAAGCCTGTCCAGTGAGGTCAGAGGAGGGCCTACCGTCTCTCAGGGTCATGTCAGGAAGGGTTTGCGGGTTTGCACTGTTCCTCTCCAAGGAGACACTGACACGTTCACACTCTGTTGCATGAGAAGAGGCGACACTTTCACACGTCTGTTGACTACAATGCGTACACTCCTGGTCGCAGTGTCCCAGGGAGAGCCCATGGAGAGAGAGAGGGCTGATCTGGGGTTCACCGGCCATCTTGAGGACTGTAGGGTAACTGTGTAGCAAGTAGGTCTGGTTCTCGTGGCTCAAGATAACCTCACATGTCTCCTTGTTGTGGGAGTTCTAAGAGAAACAGAGAATAAAACTCAATTTGGTGAGATGAATTGTTATCTAATAAGGACTAGCTGAGATAGTACAATAATCTGATAACCCAGAGACGGTTGATAAGAATGTCATAAATGCTCAAGGGTCATGAAAATATTTTAATTGATTAAAAATAATACATTTCCATTTTGTTGATATAGAGAAGAGCTCTTGTTGTATGTTTTAAATATACTATCTCACCACAATTACATTAGACTATCAACTACTTCATGGAGACCTACCTAGTAAATATTTGTCACTCCCAGACACCCGTTGCCAGTGAATTGGGCATGTATGTAGTAAGCACAACAGAAACTGTGTCATGGTTAGTAAGAAGATCATCATACTCATCCTCCTCCTCTTCATCTTACACATCAACATCATACTCCCCATACTCCTTATCATACACATCATCATCATCACCACCATAATAATCATCATACTCATCATTCTCCTCATCATCATCATACACATCATCATCATACTCATCGACTCCTCATCATCATACACATCATCATCATCATAATCATCATACTCATCATTCTCCTCATCCTCATCATACACATCATCATCATCATAATCATCAACTCATCATTCTCCTCATAGTCATCATTCTCCTCATCCTCATCATACACATCATCATCATCATCATAATCATCATACTCATCATTCTTCTCATCATCATCATATTCATCATACTCCTCATCCTCATCATCATCCTTATTGCTACAAGGTTTATACACCTTGTGATTTTAAATTACATGATGATTCCAGATTTTATAGACCACAAAATATGTTTTACCCAGGTTGTAAATTTTAAAATCTTGCTATTTCACCGTTCTCTATTAAATTACTGACACAAAGAGATATCAAAGAAAACTATAACAGTAATCTTTACAAAATGATATGAATTGGCAAAAAAAAAGTTTACAATGGTTTATGGTCTGATAAGTAAGTTTATTTAAATAATTATTGTAATATGTTTGGAAGAAGGTATAGGAAAGGTGGATAGAAACATATAAAAGGGACGAACACAATGTGGCTATTACAACTAAAAGAACACAGTTTACACTTTACACTGCTGCCATTGGACAAAGAGGTAATGGCTACCTCTTAAAGAAAACTGATCATCACCGCCCAATCCCCCAACCTAGGTTTCATTCTATCGGAACTCATCAGGGAGGAGTGTGAAATGCGCAACACAACTTCCTAAAAGAGGGGGGAGGGGGAAGGGAGTAAATGAAAAATAGTAAAGAATGATAGGACACATAGATAGGGAACATGTCAAAGGTATAATATAAAGGACAAACACAGGAAAGGATATAGGATGCGAATATATTATCCATCTCTTTAAGGAAAAACTATTTTTGCAAAAAGACGTTTTCCTTATAGAGATATCAAAAAATTATTGTAAAAATACCTGAGAATTTTAATAGCTTTAAAAATGTTTTGACTTCTCAATGACTTTTCTAATTCACATCAAACGTTCCGATTTGTTTTCCAGGTGTGTATAAGCCCTGTAGGCAGAAGCGGATTTACACTAAAGACCCACTAGGCACGGCCTAGGGGCGGCGGCTTCAGGGGGAGGCACATCTTGGTTAACACTATTTTTATTTTTATAATTTGCTTTTAATAATTACGTTTAAAAAATATTGGCCAACATTATCGAAATAGTTGTTAAAGTCAGAACGACAATACTTCTTTTTTTGTAAGTGACATTAGTCTACCCTTCTTTATAATGTTAACTCTTAAAGCTAGTGTAGGGCATGTACAGTAGGTGCCTAATTATATTTTGGAGAAATCTTTTCTCGATACTAATTTCTGCCCCACCCTCTCCAACATCTATTACCTATTTCCTCCGAAACTTCCTAAAACCCTTGATAAAAAATTGGGAGGTTGGAGGGGAGAGGGGGCGCATATTATAATTGTGCCTAGGGGCGTAAAACTTTTAAATCCATCACTGCCTGTAGGAGTATGTAACAGTATGTAAACATAAAAGTCATCTGACCCACAGAATATTATATTAGGTTGAAGTTTCCCTGAGTGAGAAGAGTTTTAACCTAATCAAACATAGGTGTGAGACTACAGAATAAAGATGTTGTATTACCTTCTTGATACACTGGCTGACAACTCTGTCGGGCACGGCCGGGAACTTCTGTTTCAGTTCGTGGAAGAGCTGCATGATGGCGATGTTGCTACAACGGCAACAGGAGCTCTCAACAGCTCCCACAGAGTCCATCTTGGATCACTGGCATGGCCGGCCACCACCGGTACAGGCATCCACAAGAGGTAATCATGGTCGAAAGGGTGGAGGCACACTGGCTCTGCCTGGGTGCAAGAAACAGGCAGTTAAAGCGAAACTAGAAGCACATTGGTTGTACCTGAGGACCAGAAATAGTTAGATAACAGCGAGACTAGAGGCATACCGTTTCTACCTGTGGGAAAAAAACAAATAGTCAATAGTTGTACTAGAGGCACACTGGCTCTACCTGGGGGCAAGAAACTAATAGTCAATAGTTGTACTAGAGGCACACTGGCTCTACCTGGGGGCAAGAAACAAATAGTCAATAGTTGTACTAGAGGCACACTGGCTCTACCTGGGGGCAAGAAACAAATAGTCAATAGTTGTACTAGAGGCACACTAGCTCTACCTGGGGGCAAGAAACAAATAGTTAATAGTTGTACTAAAGCAACACTGGCTCTACCTGGGGAGCAAGAAACTAATAGTCAATAGTTGTACTAGAGGCACACTAGCTCTACCTGGGGGCAAGAAACTAATAGTCAATAGTTGTACTAGAGGCACACTAGCTCTACCTGGGGGCAAGAAACTAATAGTCAATAGTTGTACTAGAACCACACTAGCTCTACCTGTGGGAAAGAAACAAATAGTCAATAGTTGTACTAGAGGCACACTGGCTTACTGGGGGCAAGAAACAAATAGTCATAGTTGTACTAGAGCAACACTGGCTTTACCTGGGGGCAAGAAACAAATAGTCAATAGTTGTACTAGAGCCACACTAGCTCTACCTGAGGGCAAGAAACAAATAGTAAATAGTTGTACTAGAGCCACACTAGCTCTACCTGGGGGCAAGAAACTAATAGTCAATAGTTGTACTAGAGGCACACTGCTCTACCTGGGGGCAAGAAACAAATAGTTAATAGTTGTACTAGGCACACTAGCTCTACCTGAGGGCAAGAAACAAATAGTTAATAGTTGTACTAGAGGCACACTAGCTCTACCTGGGGGCAAGAAACTAATAGTCAATAGTTGTACTAGAGGCACACTAATTCTACCTGGGGGCAAGAAACTAATAGTCAATAGTTGTACTAGAACCACACTAGCTCTACCTGGGGGCAAGAAACAAATAGTCAATAGTTGTACTAGAGGCACACTGGCTCTACCTGGGGCAAGAAACAAATAGTTAATAGTTGTACTAGAGCAACACTGGCTCTACCTGGGGGCAAGAAACAAATAGTCAATAGTTGTACTAGAGGCACACTAGCTCTACCTGTGGGCAAGAAACAAATAGTCAATAGTTGTACTTGTGCCACATTGGCTCTACCTGGGGGCAAGAAACAAATAGTCAATAGTTGTACTAGAGGCACACTAGCTCTACCTGGGGGCAAGAAACAAATAGTCAATAGTTGTACTAGAGCAACACTGGCTCTACCTGGGGGCAAGAAACAAATAGTTAATAGTTGTACTAGTGCCACACTGGCTCTACCTGGGGGCAAGAAACAAATAGTCAATAGTTGTACTAGTGCCACATTGGCTCTACCTGGGGGCAAGAAACAAATAGTCAATAGTTGTACTAGTGCCACACTAGCTCTACCTGGGGGCAAGAAACAAATAGTCAATAGTTGTACTAGAGGCACACTAGCTCTACCTGTGGGCAAGAAACTAATAGTCAATAGTTGTACTAGAGACACACTGGCTCTACCTGAGGGCAAGAAACAAATAGTTAATAGTTGTACTAGAGCAATACTGGCTCTACCTGGGGGCAAGAAACAAATAGTCAATAGTTGTACTAGAGGCACACTGGCTCTACCTGAGGGCAAGAAACAAATAGTTAATAGTTGTACTAGAGCAACACTGGCTCTACCTGGGGGCAAGAAACAAATAGTCAATAGTTGTACTAGTGCCACACTAGCTCTACCTGTGGGCAAGAAACAAATAGTCAATAGTTGTACTAGAACCACACTAGCTCTACCTGTGGGAAAGAAACAAATAGTCAATAGTTGTACTAGAACCACACTAGCTCTACCTGTGGGAAAGAAACAAATAGTCAATAGTTGTACTAGAACCACACTAGCTCTACCTGGGGGCAAGAAACAAATAGTCAATAGTTGTACTAGAACCACACTAGCTTTACCTGGGGGCAAGAAACAAATAGTCAATAGTTGTACTAGAGGCACACTAGCTCTACCTGTGGGAAAGAAACAAATAGTCAATAGTTGTACTAGAACCACACTAGCTCTACCTGGGGGCAAGAAACAAATAGTCAATAGTTGTACTAGAACCACACTAGCTCTACCTGTGGGAAAGAAACAAATAGTCAATAGTTGTACTAGAACCACACTAGCTCTACCTGTGGGCAAGAAACAAATAGTCAATAGTTGTACTAGAACCACACTAGCTTTACCTGGGGGCAAGAAACAAATAGTCAATAGTTGTACTAGAACCACACTAGCTCTACCTGTGGGAAAGAAACAAATAGTCAATAGTTGTACTAGAACCACACTAGCTCTACCTGGGGGCAAGAAACAAATAGTCAATAGTTGTACTAGAGGCACACTGGCTCTACCTGGGGGCAAGAAACAAATAGTCAATAGTTGTACTAGAGGCACACTAGCTCTACCTGTGGGCAAGAAACAAATAGTCAATAGTTGTACTAGTGCCACATTGGCTCTACCTGGGGGCAAGAAACAAATAGTCAATAGTTGTACTAGAGCACACTAGCTCTACCTGTGGGCAAGAAACAAATAGTCAATAGTTGTACTAGTGCCACATTGGATCTACCTGGGGGCAAGAAACAAATAGTCAATAGTTGTACTAGAGGCACACTAGCTCTACCTGTGGGCAAGAAACAAATAGTCAATAGTTTGTACTAGAGGCAACACTGCTCTACCTGGGGGCAAGAAACAAATAGTCAATAGTTGTACTAGGCCACACTAGCTCTACCTGGGGCAAGAAACAAATAGTCAATAGTTGTACTAGAGGCACACTAGCTCTACCTGGGGGCAAGAAACAAATAGTCAATAGTTGTACTAGAAGGCACACTAGCTCACCTGGGGGGACAATAGCAAAGAAGCAATAGTCATAGTATGATACGATAGCAAACATACTAGCTCTACCTGGCAATAAATAGACACAAATATAAGTGTTTTGTTACATCAAGTAGTATCCATTTTAGGCCCAAGTCAAACCACCTGACTTTGAACCAATGCCCTTTTAGTGAGATGACAAACCTAGACATGCATTCTCTCTCTATAGGAAAAAAGGGGAAGAGAATTGATAGTTATTTGTCTCTAACGCAATGCTATTTTGCAGTCTGCAAAACAATAAAGCATTATGCTCAACGACCGGCTTGTTGTAATGTTCTATTAATATAAGATAATCTTAGGTGTCGTGTGGTCCATTCCACCCACCCCGCGGTCCTTGGCAGCGATAGGAGCGGGGGCGGCCGAAGCCGCAAGTGAACGTCTATATCAAGCACACATCCTACAACGCGGTCCTGCAGAGAGGGGCCAACTCGCAAGTGATTATAATCACAACGGCGAGCTCTCGAAAACACTTTTATTCTTTGAACTACAAATTACGAGAAGTTTGTCTGAATAATTCCACAAAGTCTTGGCGCCAGGACTTTCATTCGCCTGGAGAAAAACTGGAAAATACCCGGAAATGATTACAACTAGAACAAGTGAATGTTGCGTACCTAATACTGCTTCTTACTGTTAGTACCCATCAGGGTTATCCGCATATTTACAATAAAGAGGTAGAGGTGGGAAGGTAGAATTTATAGACAAGTGTATCCTAACTTTCTTGGAAAAATAGTATAATCAACTTAGGAGAAAACCATCTCGGTACAGCATATCAGGATCAAAATAACGAAATCGCGGTCACCAGAAAACTATATAAAGCTAGACTGACGCCTTTGTTCATGTGCCTACTCGTGCGTGCGGTAATCTTATCAAACTAGGTTGATCTTTTAAAAAAAGGGTAGAATAAATACCAAACTCCTTGCTTTCCTTAATCCCGCGAAACTTTGACTGCCAAATGAGTCCTGCTGGCCCCATATAGTGCTAGGTGAGACCTGCTGGAATTATTGAGTGTTGTGTGAGACGTGCTGGAATTATGAGTGTGTGTGAGACCTGCTGGAATTTTGAGTGTTGTGTGAGACCTGCTGGAATTATTGATGTTTGTGAGACCTGTGGAATTTGAGTGATGTGTGAGACCTGCTGGAATTATTGAGTGTTGTGTGAGACCTGCTGGAATTATCGAGTGTTGTGTGAGACCTGCTGGAATTATCGAGTGTTTGTGTGAGACCTGCTGGAATTATTGAGTGTTGTGTGAGACCTGCTGGAATTATTGAGTGTTGTGTGAGACCTGCTGGAATTATTGAGTGTTGTGTGAGACCTGCTGGAATTATTGAGTGTTGTGTGAGACCTGCTGGAATTATTGAGTGTTGTGTGAGACCTGCTGGAATTATTGAGTGTTGTGTGAGACCTGCTGGAATTATGAGTGTTGTGTGAGACCTGCTGGAATTATCGAGTGTTGTGTGAGACCTGCTGGAATTATCGAGTGTTGTGTGAGACCTGCTGGAATTATCGAGTGTTGTGTGAGACCTGCTGGAATTATTGAGTGTTGTGTGAGCCTGCTGGAAATTAGATGTTGTGTGAGACCTGCTGGAATTATTGAGTGTTGTGTGAGACCTGCTGGAATTATTGAGTGTTGTGTGAGACCTGCTGGAATTATTGAGTGTTGTGTGAGACCTGCTGGAATTATTGAGTGTTGTGTGAGACCTGCTGGAATTATTGAGTGTTGTGTGAGACCTGCTGGAATTATTGAGTGTTGTGTGAGACCTGCTGGAATTATTGAGTGTTGTGTGAGACCTGCTGGAATTATTGAGTGTTGTGTGAGACCTGCTGGAATTATGAGTGTTGTGTGAGACCTGCTGGAATTATTGAGTGTTGTGTGAGACCTGCTGGAATTATTGAGTGTTTGTATGAGACCTGCTGGAATTATCGAGTGTTGTGTGAGACCTGCTGGAATTATCGAGTGTTGTGTGAGACCTGCTGGAATTATCGAGTGTTGTGTGAGACTGCTGGAATTATCGAGTGTTGTGTGAGACCTGCTGGAATTATCGAGTGTTGTGTGAGACTGCTGGAATTAGATTTTGGACGTGTTGTGTGAGACCTGCTGGAATTATCGAGTGTTGTGTGAGTCCTGCTGGACCCCCTATTAGTGCTAGGTGAGACCTGCTGGAATTATCGAGTGTTGTGCAAGCCTTCTGGCAATCTAGTGAGTGTGCGATGTATTTCCGACTGCCTGACCGCTATGCGAGTCCTGCCGTGACTCACTAATGTTGTGAGATTATCCACCTGGTGTTGTGAGCACCACTGGGCCAAGATCAGGATGTTTTGGATATGATCATTAGACTACTACCTTAGTTTAAGTCCGCTGTTTAATGCGGTAGTTTTTTTTTTCCATCACACTTCAAAGTTAGATGTTTGTAAAAAAAAAATCCCTCACATTGACTTAGCTCAAAGTCTACAGTCGACGGACGTTGAGAAATAGTATTTTGATGTTGGTCCTCCACGCTCCTTGCAGTGTTAGTACACACCTTTATACACGAGCCCGACCGGTGCTTGAGGTGTTTAGACACACACTGTCTATACACAGCCCCGACGGACTGCGTTTTAGAACAATACTCTATTTACCCGAGCCCCCCACCGTCCTTGAGTGTTTCAGACACACACTCTCTATACACCCGAGCCCCGACCGGTCCTTGAGGTGTTCAGACACACACTCTCTATACACCCGAGCCCCGACCGGTCCTTGCTGTGTTTAGACACACACTCTCTATACACCCGAGCCCCGACCGGTCCTTGAGGTGTTCAGACACACACTCTCTATACACCCGAGCCCCGACCGGTCCTTGAGGTGTTCAGACACACACTCTCTATACACCCGAGCCCCAGCCGGTCCTTGAGGTGTTCAAACACACACTCTATACACCCGAGCCCCGACCGGTCCTTGAGGTGTTCAGACACACACTCTCTATACACCCGAGCCCCACCGGTCCTTGAGGTGTTTAGACACACACTCTCTATACACCCAAGCCCCAACCGGTCCTTGAGGTGTTCAAACACACACTCTTTATACACCCAAGCCCCAGCCGGTCCTTGAGGTGTTCAAACACACACTCTATACACCCGAGCCCCAACCGGTCCTTGCTGTGTTCAAACACACACTCTTTATACACCCAAGCCCCAGCCGGTCCTTGCTGTGTTCAAACACACACTCTAGACCCCCGAGCCCCAACCGGTCCTTGAGGTGTTTCAAACACACTCTCTATACACCCAAGCCCCAACCGGTCCTTGCTGTGTTCAAACACACTCTCTATACCCACAAACCCCAACAGGTCCTTGCTATTTTAACACACTTATGTACACCCTAACCCCAACCGGGCCTTGCTTTGTTTAGACACACATTACCTATCACAACCTGCTTCCATCCAGTCCTTGCTTTGTTTAGACACACATTACCTATCCAACCTGCTTCCATCCAGTCCTTGCTTTGTTTAGACACACATTACCTATCCAACTGCTTCCATCCAGTCCTTGCTTTGTTTAAACACACATTACCTATCCAACCTGCTTCCATCCAGTCCTTGCTTTGTTTAAACACACATTACCTATCCAACCTGTTTCCATCCAGTCCTTGCTTTGTTTAAACACACATTACCTATCCAACTGCTTCCATCCAGCGCTTGCTTTGTTTAAACACACATTACCTATCCAACCTGCTTCCATCCAGTCCTTGCTTTGTTTAAACACACATTACTATCCAAACCTGCTTCCATCCAGCGCTTGCTTTGTTTAAATATATCTATTTAACCTGCTCCCACCGGTCCTTATGTTTAAACACACTTTCACTTTAGCTCCCAAGTTCCTTCCTGTGTTGAAAAACATTCTCTCTCTCTATCTCTTTATTTCAACTTCCATGCCCTCCCCTTCCACCCCCTCTAACACACAGACACAAATTATTTAAGTATTTGTTTATTTCTTTCATTCAGACTTTCCAACTTCACTCTATTTCACTATCACAGTTATGATGGGCAAGACTAACGCCGATTCATTTTTACAGATATAAATGGTAGGTTTACCACTTCACTCTTCTTCAAGATTTCAAGAATTAATTACAGTGAGTTTACTCCCATTTAATTTCATTTCAGTTAACAGGAACATCAGCAATGTATCCCACTTAACTTCATCTCACTAAGGATTTTAGGAGGATGTATCTCACTTCACTAAGGATGGCAGTAACATTCAGGATGTATTTCACTTCACTGGAAGGAACATCTAGGATGTATCCTACAACACTAAGATGTCAGGAACATCAAGGATGTATTTCACAACACTAAGGATGTCAAGAACATCCGGAATATATCTCACTTCACTGAAGATGGCAGTAACATCCAGGATATATCTCACAGCATTGGAGATGTCAGGAACCTCCAGAGTGTAATTCACAACATTGAAAATGTCAGGAATATATATATTATATATTTCACAACACTGATGACGTCAGGAACATCTAGGATGTATTTCACAACAACTAATATGGCAGGCACATCCAAGATGTATTTTACAACACTGAAGAATGTCAGGAACATCCAGGGTGTATCTCACAACAGTGAGGATGGCAAGAACATGCAGGATGTATCTCACAACACTGATGTCAGGAACATCCAGAACCGATAGCTTCACTAAACATGGTTCCGTGTTGGGACCAATCATTCTAGAGGCCAACCAAGTATGTTAGTATTACCTAGTCGCTCGCTTGGTCAGTTGCACCACTGTCAAGAGCCAGCGCCGAGTGGAACCGATTCAGGGAACCTTCAGGACCCTGTAGGGGCGTCAGGGGAGGGAGTGACGCCCCCAACTCGGAAGAGTCAACATTGGTACATTGCATTCACTTTTTAATACGTATTTCAAAAACATATTAACAATGTAAACTAAGAAAGGGTTGACGTAATAGTTAAAAGTTCCTGACAGACACGGGAGGCCGGGTTCCAATACCGACAAGAAATTAGTAGTTTACCATTCTCTCATCAAGCGAATACTGAGCACTTTTTAAAAAGCCACCTCATATTGTGTATTTTGGTAGTGTAATCAGTTTAAGTGTGATATTTAAGGGCGCGGCACTAAAACAACCTGAGAGCAAAACAAAGCTATGTTAGAAAGGTGCAATGCTAGATAAATAATAAAGTTAGGTCACAATGGGTGTGTTTACTCAGGATTACGAAGTAAAAAACATGCAAATGGCCAACAACTATTCCTAGTATTGGATTGATAAGAGGCTGTATTATAGCATGTAGCATAATACCTCCACAATGGCAAACAGCAACTACTACTGTTGTTTGGTAGAGGAGAGGTTGTATTAAACGTATAATGCAATACCTCCACAATGGCAAACATCGACTACTACTATTGTTGAGAAGGGAAAGCTGTATTAAACCCATTCCGTAATACCTCCACAATGGCAAACATCAATTACTCCTGTTGTTGGAATAAAGAGGCAGTATTAAACCCATAGCATAATACCTCTACAATGAAAAACATCAACTACTCCTGTTATTGGTTATTAGGAAGGGTTGGACCCAACTTGGACTTTTTCGATTGCGTTTGTTCCATTTAAATAGTTAGCCTTCTTTCCGGGAACATTTTTTTTTATTTCCGAGGGGAAGCATCCATCTTACATCTGAGGCAATCCCTCCACAATGGCACACAGAGACTACTACTAGTGTTGGGTTAAGGAAGGCGCTCTCTGGTTGAGTAAGCGGCTGTATTTAGTGGCCTCAGCTAATCTTAGACCGCGTGGACTGTCGAGTACCTGCGCGTTTCATCGTAGCAGGCAATTTATTAGGTTTTATTTAGGGTTATCAACAAGACAACTTACAAACTAACTTAACCTAGAGCAGCAACCCTAACCATAACAAGATCTACAGTAGAGGGTAAGATGCGGGGCATAGTAGGTGTAAGACGGTACAGAAAAGAAGGATAGAAACCTTTATTAAAGATTTGTAGCTATTTTGGTTTTTAAGGGCTAAGCACCTACACAGTATAACTGCCAGAGTCAAGAATTGTCCGCCATGTGGTGTTCTAGAGCAGCGTTTCCCAAAAGGTGTTCGCGGAACCCTGGGGTTCCGTGGAAGGGTCAAAGGGGTTCCGAGTTCTGTCTAAGAATTAACTAAAACATTCGTAGAAAACAGTCATAATATAGCCGCGCCGCTGTAAGTATATCTAGTATCAAACAGCGCGGGTGGAGCGGGGTGGCGGGGCGGTGCACCTGTCGAGACAGCCTAATTTTAGTGCTATTATAAGTAAATATGTGAACAAATTTCATTGTTCACATTAAATAGTTACTTTTTTTTTGTACGATAAATGTTTTATAATACTTATAATAATAATTTTTTATTTAATTATTCTTTCTTTTCACGTCAAACATGAAAATATTCAAACTACACTACAAGGTACAATCACTTTGTTATTATCAAAATGGGGTTCGCCAAAAAAAGTATGATCAATTAGGGTTCCGTGGCCAAAAAAAATTGGGAACCTCTGTTCTAGAGCACTGATTCCGCGTGTATCCTTAAGGAGCGCGTCCATGGAAGAGTAACTCGCGAGAGCTACTCTCGATAGACGATAGTTACTCTCAATTGCTTGTCCACCTGATAGTATTTTCAAGAACTTTTCTCTCTGAAAAACTAGTGGAGAGCTTGCCCTCAGGACCGTGTCCACTTGACAGTACAACCTGAGAGTTTGTTGATACCCAGGGCAGTTAAGTTATTCCAGCGTGGAAATATGTATAGGCCAAAACTTTCGGCTGTTATTGTAGCACACACAATGTTATCAAAAAGAAAAAAAAATAACGAAAAAGGAATTACTGGGTTAAACCATGGGGAAGATCGGAGCTTGGGGCATGCTCAACGATTGTCAGAGAACTTCGAATTGAAGATGCTCAGCAATTTTTAAATTTCTTCCGCATTAATGCAGTATAGGTTCAATATATAACCGAGTTAGTTGGGCCAGAAATTCAGAATAGAGACACAGTATTGTGAGAAGTTATTTCTATCCCTGAACGTGTTGTGAGCACACTATGATTTTTAACATCAGGTTTGTATTTATGTAATTTTCATAAGAACATAATGCAAGTACTAGAATCATATCACCATAACTATAATTCCTTCTTATTTGCCGGTGATTCATTTTCCACTCATCAAATTGTATTTCGGATACCCGTTTGTAAAATTAGCAGGATTGTAAAAGATGTAGTCACAGCAATTTACAACGTTCTTTCGGACAGATACATAAAGGTAAAAATTGTTTTTTTATTTGCATTCATAAAAACATAGAACAAGTAAAACAATAGGAAACATTGATTATAAGTAAATTGAAAATTTGGAATACATAAAATAAGCACTCAACAGGTGAAACAAATTAACAATCATTATATTTATATTGACATGAATTGTAATATTCTTGGCATGTTGGCAATGATTCAAACTGTTGTCCATGAGAAGATGGTACTTTCTGGTACTAGTGATGTTAAGGATACTGGAGTTAGGGAAGGCGTTGGTATAGGCATCGATGACGAAGAAGCCGCATAGAAATCTTCATTTTCTTCATAGCGAAAGATGGATTTTCTAATTTCCGTTTTCAACCTTCCTTTATTAACTTCAGACCGTAAACCTTTTAACTCCAATGCTACATATTGTACAAAAGGTCATCTTCATCTGATTGTTTTTGAAGAATTTGTAGTGCTTGCTTGAATGGAGTTTCATAAATATCATTCTCATTTTCTTGTTTTCATTTAGAAGGATTTTTTTCTTTCTGGAATCTACTGTTTTAATTTCCGTGATCTGTGGCTTCAGTTAACAAGTGCATAGTCTGGTTTCAACTAGAATATGAAAAGTGTGTCTATACTATTTATTTCTCTCAACACCCGGGTTCGAATCCCAGCCACTTGTAGATTTTAATTATATAGATGTTAGATTATAATTATTAAATATATATATATATTATAATTTTCGTTTATAAAAAATAATGCATTATAATTTGTTTCGGTTTCCAAACACCACAGACGACTGGCTAAACCTTGCCGAAGCTTATAATCAACGATGGAATTTCCCCGATTGCTTAGGTGCCATTGATGGCATGCATGTAGTAATATAAGCTCCAAGCAACAGTGGAAGCCATAATTATAAAGGGACCTACAGTATTGTTTATTGACCGTGGCTGACTCAGAATATAAATTTACGTATTTACGCAATTACGTTAGATGCAATGGTAGAGTTTCTGATGGTGGAGTTTTCCAAAATTGTTCATTAAGTAAAGAAATGGAAAAAGGCACATTACATTTATCCAACCATACGCCTTGTATGGTAAGGACATGGCTGTACCATATTTTTGTTTGTTGCCGATGATGCATTTAAGTAATACATTTTGAAACCTTATCCGTTTTGTGACAAACCTGCATCGAACCGAATTTGTAACTACAGATTGTCTAGAGCTCGTCGCATTGTATAAAATGTGTTTGGTATAATTGCAAACAAATTTCCATTACTTCGGAAATCAATCAATCTTAACCCAAATAAAGTCACTGATATTGTTCTCGCAGTCTGTGCACTTAATAATGTTTTACTGTCCACAAACGATTCTCGCGCAAACATTTACATCAAGGATTAGTTGATATGGAAGACCCAGAAACAGATGAAATCATACTGGAAGTTGGAGAGAAGAAACATAATAGTTCACTTTTACCACTACAACGAAGAAATCAGCATAGCTATACGTCACAAAGAAACTATTTAGACAGGAACTTAGGAGTATTCTATGACACCATCTAGTGAAGTTCCATGGCAATATAAGAACATAATATAAGTGTGAACTTGAAGATTCTATTATATTATAATTATTTTAGAGTTACTATTAAGTATTATTACCAATTTTTAATTATTGATATAGTTCTTCAATGCACATGTTAAAAAAATGTTTTTACTTGCTACAATAGTCGGCAAATCCAGTGAAGACTGTGATGGCATGGAAGATTTTGTATTATTGGCCAAAAAGATTGGTATCAAAAATTTCAAGGCGTTAAAATAAATAAGGCCAAGTGCTTACGAAACTGTCATCAGTGTCGTCCCCACTTTTCTTAATTTTTTAAAGCTCTCGTGACATCTATAATATAATAATAAAAGGAAGTGTTTGTGTTTGTTTGTTTGTGTGTGATGCCCAGCCAAATCTACGGCACGCAGAGTTCTGACATTTTTAATATAGGTGGACGGAAGGGGGTCCTCATGCACCACAAAGCCAGATTTTTAAATTTTTAATTAGCTTTTTAATTAGGCTATTTTTAACAAATTACCCGCCTCGATGGCGTAGTTGGCTAACGCGCTTGTCGTGTTGAGCTCGACCGCCGAGGACGGGGAGATCGAGGTTCGAATCTCGGTCGGGTGAACTAGGGGTGGTTTTTCCTAAATGGTTTTCCACTCTCCCTCCACGCAAATGCGGGTTCACTTCCTCTAAATTCAACCCTCCCAATTCCTAATCCATTAGTGTAATTAGTACTTAAGCGTATAATCCGAACGGGTAGTAAGACGCGGTGCTAAATATTATTATTATTATTATTATTTAACAAATTTTTGAAGGGGTCACGGGCAACGCCGTGCGAGATTGCTAGTCTATAGTAATGTTAACTTAATAATTAATAGGCTATCATATGGTTCAGTTTTACAAAAAAAAATTTAAATTAAAATTAGTTTAAACAAATTTTATTCAAGGAATAAAATTATCTAATTTATCAAGCAAGCAAGAATTAAAAATTAATTAATTTGAATGTTTATTATTACTACCTAATTCCTCAAATTGTGTAATTTCCGACGTATTTAATCGGAACTACAACTAAACTTCCCGGAGATTTAAAAGACATAATCTTTCCTTTTTATTTCTATCCCGATAATCCTTGAGTCGTGTATGCCATAGTGCTGGGGTTTCTTCATTACAATACATTAAATCCAGTGTATCATATTTTGTCCATGTCTTCTTTTCTGCCCCCATGGCGGCTGAGAACACACTATCAGCTATCGGGACGCAGCTATGATGCTGACAGTTCTCTCCGAAGAAAGGAATTGATTTTGTACCAGTGAGAACATGCCTCAGCAAGTCTTTATCTCAGAGAGTTTAACAGTGGTCTCCAATAGCTAATCTCAGACCTGTCCACGTGTGAAAAATGTCCTCTCCCGTAGACACTAAGCTTTAGTTCATACCTTCTATGATACCAAGAAGTTGAGGGTGGCTTTTATTTATATGTAGCAGCATTCGCCTGAAGATGGGAAGCTTCAAGTCCCCACACCCCGGTTGGGATTGAAACTAAAATCTCCGAGGTAATAGAGAAAATCACGCCAATACTGACTGGCCGTTATTATATAGTACCTTTATGGCAGTGGTCACCAAATCGCGGACGACGAGATAGCAATAATCAAAAGAAATGCTGCTATTTCGGTGGTGGGCGGGTAGAAGACATGTTATTATTATTATTAGCACCGCGTCTTACTACCCGTTCGGGTTATACACACTTACGCTAATGTGCAATGGTAGGGTGATTGTGAGATGAAATGGAGGACCTACAGTTTAACGTGGAATCCGAACCACGGTGGAGGCCTGGCATTCCTCACATTCACAAGTTGTGATTAATACACATCTTGTCAGAGGTGAAGGAAGGGTTTGGCATTCAGATAAATCTGTGCCGGGACCGAGGATTGAACCCCGGACCCTCAGCACAGAAGTCTGACACCTTACCCCTAGACCACCAGGTCACCGTTAGAAGACATGGAAGGCCAGAGATAATAAAATAACTAAAAGGAAAGAAAATCACGTTTTTGAATTAGTATAGTCCTATAGGGCTTGAACTTTGAGTCATTACTAAAGTTTTGCCGGACCGCGGAGATATGTCGAGTTTTGAAAACGGACCTCCATCAAAAAAATTAGGGACCCCTGCTTTATGGGATTACACATTATTTCAAAATATGTCTGTATGTAAATAAACTATTCATGATTATCCTCGGCAAATTGCTAAATGGCTACATATACTGAATTGTGTAATGTGATTAAAATATGTAGCTTCTGAACATTTAGTTATATTAAGTTTTAGGTATATTTTTATTTAATTATTCTAAGTCTTTCCTAATGTGATAAGCTAGTGTAGAGGTAAAGCTGAAACACCGACGGGGATATCGTCTCCTTAACACGCAATGTGGCTTTATAAATAGAATGCGAATCCTGAAACATAAGCATTTGCGAACATTGGACGATATACAGAATATTTTTAAATGCCTTCTGACAAGCAAGGTCGCGTAAAGCAGTAGGTAGGTTGAGGGGAACTTTGTTCACGACGTAGACCAGTTGGTAGGTGGAGGGGTAAACAGCCCTCGACGTGGAACAGTTGGTAGTGAGAGGGGTACACAGCCCACGACGTAGACCAGTTGGTAGGAGGAAGGGTTAACAGCCCTCGACGTGGAACAGTTGGTAGTGAGAGGGGTACACAGCCCACGACGTAGACCGGTTGGTAGGAGGAGGGGTACACAGCCCACGACGTGGAACAGTTGGTAGTGAGAGGGGTACACAGCCCACGACGTAGACCAGTTGGTAGGAGGAAGGGTTAACAGCCCTCGACGTGGAACAGTTGGTAGTGAGAGGGGTACACAGCCCACGACGTAGACCAGTTGGTAGGAGGAGGGGTAAACAGCCCTCGACGTGGAACAGTTGGTAGTGAGAGGGGTACACAGCCCACGACGTAGACCAGTTGGTAGGAGGAAGGGTTAACAGCCCTCGACGTGGAACAGTTGGTAGTGAGAGGGGTACACAGCCCACGACGTAGACAAGTTGGTAGGAGGAGGGGTTAACAGCCCTCGACGTGGAACAGTTGGTAGTGAGAGGGGTACACAGCCCACGACGTAGACCAGTTGGTAGGAGGAAGGGTTAACAGCCCTCGACGTGGAACAGTTGGTAGTGAGAGGGGTACACAGCCCACGACGTAGACAAGTTGGTAGGAGGAGGGGTTAACAGCCCTCGACGTGGAACAGTTGGTAGGAGGAGGGGAACAAACCCCATGGCGTAAACCGGTTGGTAGGAGGAGGGGTTAACAGCCCTCGACGTGGAACAGTTGGTAGGAGGAGGGGAACAAACCCCATGGCGTAAACCGGTTGGTAGGAGGAGGGGTTAACAGCCCTCGACGTGGAACAGTTGGTAGGAGGAGGGGAACAAACCCCATGGCGTAGACCGGTTGGTAGGAGGAGGGGAACAAACCCCACGGCGTAGACCAGTTGGTAGGAGGAGGGAAACACAGCCCACGGTGTAGACCGGTTGGTAGGAGGAGGGGAACAAACCCCACGGCGTAGACCAGTTGGTAGGAGGAGGGGAACAAACCCCACGGCGTAGACCAGTTGGTAGGAGGAAGGCTACACTCCCCACGACGTAGACCGGTTGTTAGGAGGAGGAGTACACAGCCCACGGCTTATACCGGTTGGTAGGAGGAGGGGTACAAACCCCACGACGTAGACCGGTTGTTAGGAGGAGGAGTACACAGCCCACGGCGTAGACCAGTTGGTAGGAGGAGGGGGTACACAGCCCACGACGTAGACCAGTTGGTAGGAGGAGGGGTACACAGCCCACGACGTAGACCAGTTGGTAGGAGGAGGGGTACAAACCCCACGGCGTAGACCAGTTGGTAGGAGGAGGGGAACAAACCCCACGGCGTAGACCGGTTGGTAGGAGGGGTACACAATTCATGATAGAATAGTAGATAGGGAGAGTGAACACGACTCCACGATTTGGAGTAGTCGGAAGGGGAATAGAAGTCCAGAAAGTACAATAGTGGGTAGGGCAAGAGGGATACAGTCCACAACATAAACCAGTTTGTAGGGTAAGGGGAACACAGTCCACAACATAAACCAGTTTGTAGGGGAAGGGGAACACAGTCCACAACATAAACCAGTTTGTAGGGGAAGGAGAACATAGTCCACAACATAAACCAGTTTGTAGGGGAAGGAGAACACAGTCCACAACATAAACCAGTTTGTAGGGGAAGGAGAACACAGTCCACAACATAAACCAGTTTGTAGGGGAAGGAGAACATAGTCCACAACATAAACCAGTTTGTAGGGGAAGGAGAACACAGTCCACAACATAAACCAGTTTGTAGGGGGAAGGGGAACATAGTCCACAACATAAACCAGTTTGTAGGGGAAGGAGAACACAGTCCACAACATAAACCAGTTTGTAGGGAAAGGGGAAGTGTCCACAACATAAACCAGTTTGTAGGGAAAGGGGAACATAGTCCACAACATAAACCAGTTTGTAGGGAAAGGGGAACACACTCCACAACATAAACTAGTTTCTAAGGAAAGGGGAAGTGTCCACAACATAAACCAGTTTGTGGTGGGAGGGGAACATAGTCCACAACATAAACCAGTTTGTAGGGAAAGGGGAACATAGTCCACAACATAAACCAGTTTGTAGGGAAAGGGGAACACACTCCACAACATAAACTAGTTTCTAAGGAAAGGGGAAGTGTCCACAACATAAACCAGTTTGTGGTGGGAGGGGAACATAGTCCACAACATAAACCAGTTTGTAGGGAAAGGGGAACATAGTCCACAACATAAACCAGTTTGTAGGGAAAGGGGAACACACTCCACAACATAAACTAGTTTCTAAGGAAAGGGGAAGTGTCCACAACATAAACCAGTTTGTGGGGGGAGGGGAACATAGTCCACAACATAAACCAGTTTGTAGGGGAAGGGGAACACAGTCCACAACATAAACCAGTTTGTAGGGAAAGGGGAACACACTCCACAACATAAACTAGTTTCTAAGGAAAGGGGAAGTGTCCACAACATAAACCAGTTTGTGGGGGGAGGGGAACACTGACAAGCTCTGGAAGAATGACCTGACAGCAGTGAGCTATTAACAAGCTCTGCTAGAATGACTGCACATTATGGACAGGTGTGAAGTCAACAGTACCAGGTGTGTGTGGGAGAGTTTGGCACTGCACACTGCTTAGAACAAACTTGGATCATAGTAAAGATATTGTTATGCCAGGACCAATCCTTTGCTTGAAATGTAAAGCAGGACTTATTCATTTCACCTTACATAAACACTAGCATAACATACTGTTTGCCTCATTTAGTTTTAACTCTGGACATGATGTCAAATCTTTTAGTGTAGTGTGTAGTAATTGTAATTTTCTCTCGTTGTTATTAAGGTAATGTAGGTATGCAAGGTGTCTAAAAATGTGACATAATTTATTAAATACACATAACTGTCTTAATTTATGTGAGTACTAAGCATTGGGACTTTTCCCTAAGATAATGATTAAATATTTATGTGGATTGATAATCTATTCATATTAAAATATAATAACCTACGTACTGTAGCGTTAGTATAGGCCTATTGCAGAAGGGGGAAAAATCTCAATTTTGATTTGACTCCACTAAATTTTTTTTTTAAATTTCCCTTCTAAAACTATTTTAGCCTAAAAAGGTTTTGGAAGTAAATTAGACCTATGCTAATTTGGTGGTTAGGTTAGATAGAGCCAAATTTAATAAGTTACTGAGAGGCGAAATTATATTGAGTCTACCAATCTTCAATTGTTTTTAGCACCGCGTCCTATTACCTTTTCAGGCTATATGCTTACGTATTAACTATGCTAATGGGTTAAGGATAAGTAAGGTTGAATTTAGTATTCAAATTTACCTGGAGTTAAGAATGGAAACCCATTTTGGAAAAACCAGTTCACCCGTTCAGAATTCAAATCCTGATCTCCCTGTTATTGGCAGTTAAGTCTATTTCGAGTTAAGTTAAGAGATAATACATTTTGTAGTTTGTGGCTGGAATTTATATATAGTAAGATCTTTATGGTAAAAATTAATAAAATATTGCTACAGTACTATAGGGCCTAGCAATGTTTTACACAAAGAAATCCAATCGTTCTTGTATATTATATGGCATGAGTATCGCAGCATTTGATAAATTACTTTTTTTAAATAAAAAGAAAAATGTTCCAATTAAATGCCCCCCATCCTTATTCAAAAACAGATGAGATTAGTAGAAGATTAACTAAACAATGCCACTTGAGCAATAATTTATTTTGTGTTCCCTTCTGCCTCACCTTAATTAAGGCTTAAGATAAGATAAAGATGCCCTAACAAATTAGTCAAAATGAGTAATTCAGCACACATAGGACAATTATATTCTACATGAGAACTAGAGTGTAGCAATCTAGTGCATTAAAAAGAAAATTCCCCTACAGGTTTAGGTTACTTGTACCCTGTAGTTATAGCAAAAGTTCTATAAATTGTATTTAAATTTCAATGTTTTACCTAATATAGAACATAATACTATTATAAGGATACCCAATTGACTTATGTTAGATTAGGCCCAACTAAATGGAAATTTACTTGATAGAAGATTCAAACTCAGTTACTAAGGTAGTTTCAGTCTCAAATAGACAGAAACAAAATGTCATCTTATTTCTTCCGAGTTCTTAGGGAATTTTAAAATATCAATCAAAAATTTAACATTCCAGCTTCAAGGTACATATGTTTGTGCACAGAGGCTACTAATTTTAAAATGTCAGACCTCTCTCTGTGTGGGGAATATAGTGCGCAACGTTCATAAGAGACAAACAATCTCTTCATTTCAACTAGCAGAAGTACCCGATGTTGCTCAAAGTAGTCGCGCAATTAATTGCATGGCTACCCAGGGCAACGCTTTTCTTTGCTTCAAATATACCGTGCAAAAAAAGAACTCTTCATTTTAGTTCTTTCGACCCAGTTTTTAATAGCTTTAAAAAAAATCTAACCAAAAATTTAAAATTCGAGCTTAAATGTCCTTCCTATGCACAAGTGCTACTAATTTTTAAATTTCAGACATCCATGTGCTGTATCTATTGTGTGATGCTCATTTCAGACAGACTAAATTTTATTAATATAGATAGATAGCAAATAATTAAAATGTAGCCTAACACTACCATTAAATTTACATTTACAAGGAAAGAGAAAATCGAATGATAGTAAAATTATAACTAGGCCTATTTGAAAACTTATATTTTTGCAACATTTAAACAACTCACAGTACCTACCAAAATCACAAGAGAAATGTAAATAGGCCTTTTAACGAACAAGTGTTTTGACCCATGATCCTTTACGTATAAACATTGACTGTTTATATTATCAATTTTAATCGATATTTTAATTTTTAATAGGCCTACATCAGAGGTTAGAATAATTTAAGTGTGTAGGTTTCATAATATTATATTCATACATTATAACATTATTTATTTGACTTCCAGTGAGTGTTTCTGGTTGGCTCTTAGCTAGAAAATGTGTAAGAGATTTTTTAAATTAGAACAAAGGAAAATTGTTGCTCATTTGCAAAGGCTAGGTTGTTGTGAAAAAGTTTTGGGGTCACTGTAGATAGTTTTTAAATATTCACTAAGACCCAAAACTAGAATTGGGCTATAGTTTAAAGAGTGTCAAATTTTATATAGTGGAATTGCCCTTGAATTAAGTTAAGTTTGGTTTTGAATTGTTCATTAAAATGATTTTGGTATAATTCAATTCTCTGAATTTTTGTGAGATTAGTGATAGAATTAGATTATTGATATTTTAGCTATTTTTTGGGGTAAGGTATGGTACCCGTCACCTGTCCCAGTTTTTGGCTTTTATTTTGTTTTAATTAACAAACTATTGATATGTGTCAAACATTTTTGTGAACATAAAAACACAGAGAATCAAATAAAACAAAACAAAACAAACAAAAAACTCACCTACCTAAGTGACCTTTCGGATATAAGTTAGTGTTAAACATGTCTTTTAAAGATGGAATGAGATATTTCTTGTAGGCCTATGTGAGTATGTCCATCCACATAAAACATACTAATATTTAACAAGATGTATAGCTAGGCCTACATATAGACCTACTTAAAAAATCCTTTTATTAATGACAGTTCTAAAACACTAAGGCCTATATGACTTATGTTAAAACACAAATTAAATTTATTGACAATAGTTAATAATTAATCGCAAAGGGTATAAATCATATGATGATGTCATAGCTGTTTTAGCGCAAAGGATGAGGATTTGCAAACAGGATCATGAGGAACCACAAACAGGATGCCAGGGAAAGTTACATGTCATCATCAATATTTATATTTCTAGAGTGATTTGGACTATTGGCTATTGAGTTTTGTTTGGATGCAATATTTATTAATTTTCCAAAATTCATAAATCTTACCTTCATTCGATTCTACATATTATTGTGTGTTATAAAGTGAATAAAATATCAAACCATTATATCATAACAAAGGAAAAGAGTCTAAGTTCCTTAAAATGGGACGGATAAAGTGTACCATCACCAATTTTTTCCTTACAACCCTCATCATTGACAATAAATAATGAGCAGTTTTAACCTAAGAGAAGTAAGATTACCCTAATAAGTACTTATAGAAAGTTGCACCCCCCCCCCCCTTTCAATATTACAAGTTTTCGCCATGTTTTATTTGTGTTATTCCTAAAGAAACATTTCCCTTATGTCAAATTGTATATGAAATTCTACAAAATTTCATACTAACCTTGATGAGGCAATCTTGCAAAAGTACACTTTGAATATCAAAAATTAACAAAAACTACAGTAAAATGATATTCACTAACGTTAGATTGAAGCAAATTTACATTAATATCTCGAAATAGACAAACTTGTCACGGTAAAAAAAATCCTTAAATTTCATTACTTCGTTAAGGTGAAAACTTTAAGCAATGCGCAATGTTTCAACTGACGATCTTTGAACATTGAATTTACTTACCAATCAGAGGATCGGTCATGATTTCCAATTAGTCCCAACAATTCACTCAATCCTCGCATTCATAACAAACAGATTGACTAAAAAACAATAATTTTCTTTTTTTAAACTCACCCACAGAAAGTTACAAAATCAAAGATTACAAAAATCTCATCTGTATTAAGTATTAACTAGCTGCTTACATTGGCACGTCTTTCAGTCCCAACAAATTTTATGTTGAGGATTTAAGTAGGGAGCGCTGATATACTTAAAACATTTGAATTGAGAATACAGTTGGTAGCTCTTATAATTAACATTAAAAAATATTACAATAGTTTATTTGTTTTTTTTTAGTTTAAAGCTATGTAAAAATATCCTTGTTGAATGTAACGCTGTATTTCTCGCACCTATGGGTATTTCCTATTTAGTCATGTTTATGAGGCCTTTTTTTTTTCTTTGAACCATGGTTCTGATGAATATTAATATGTGTAGAGAGGTCACAGGTTCAACAAGGTGGAAATGTAATCTTTTAAATCCATTAATATATTTATATTAGCAGCACACCTTACTAGCACCTTACTACCATTAGGTTTATACGTTTATACAACATATATTTTTAATAAAAATCTATTATATTATTAAACTTTTGTCTTCAACAAATATTTATAATTTTAAGTATTTTTTTCTGTAAACTGGCTTTTATCTTAAAATTAAGATCACTTTGGCCAGATAAACCTTTTGTATTATTTATTTGTTTACAAGATACAAGTTTAAAAAAATAGATTTACAACTTTTACAGAATTCTGTCAGTCAGGGAAAATCTGAAATATTTGATTTTTTAGAAAATTACATCACTATTTTTAAATCAATCCTTTAATGTCTAAAGTTGTTACTATGATTATTAAGACCCCACCTCCCCCAATATTGCTATTGTTGGTATAGACATTTGTTGTTCTCTGGAACCAAGGTGAGTCAGTAGTTAACAATATTCTAGTTTCAAAGTACAGTCCAGTAAAAAACTGCTATTTTTCCATTTTAATACCTGGAGGCCCTGAATATTTTCAAAGGGGCTAGTGCTCGAAAACAGGACATATTTATTTAGTTTCATTTTACTACTCCCCCGTAATACAATCTAAATTTATTACAATATTTAGGTTGTCCTTTTGTAAGCTCTCCAGTGTGTATGGGTGCTCATCTCAATACTGCGAGTTTCCCAATCGTAAACTTCACACCTGCGAGTATTTGTTTGTCGAATTAAGTCTTTGGTGTATTTGTTTCGATAGGATTTTGTTATGCGCTTTTTCATGTATTAGATTTGGTGGTTGCCATGGATTGTTATATTCTTACTAAAACAATACACCAAACGCATTCGTACCTCTTTAACATTTTGCAACATCATTCCTGAGAAACCTAAGGAACTGGCATCAATGTAAAGTTCCGAGGTCATATTTGGATCATACAAATGCAGTACAAAGTTTTGATTCAGAAATAACTTCAAGTCGTTAAATAAAATGTATTGGTCTGTAGCTCAATGAAACGGATTATCTTCCTTAGTAAGCCTACTGAGTAGTAGAAGAAAGGAAGGGAGAGATGAAAGGAATAGGGAGGCGAGGAGCAGCCGGAGCGCTAACTCGTGAGGAGGAAGAGATGGAGTAAGTAAGGGGGCGAGGAGCTGCCGAAGCGCTAACTCGCCAGGAAGGGAAAACGAATTTAAAGAAGGTTATTTTTTCTTTGTTTTTCATGTATTAAATTTTTATTTGCTGTTTGCAAGGTTAATTTTATTTTTGTAAACATCTCTTATTTAGTGATACAGTCAAGAAACACATAGTATTATCGAAAACAGCAGCCCCGAAGGGCTCTCGGATTCTAGCATTACATTGAATCATAAAAACATAATATAAACGATTGGAACATGGCGCCCTGACGGACTGATGGTGTATCATCTTTAGGGAGTGGGTGGGAAAATGATAAAAACCCGCCCCATAGCACTTAATGGGGTCGACAAGACCATAACATGTACTTAGTACTAGTAGGAGGAGGGGAGAAACTATAGAAAATAATAATAGTAATAATAAAAATCCAGAGAATAATGAAAAGAAAATATGGTCTAGCTGTCCCCGGTTGAGCGAGTCACCGGGGTCGGTCCGAGTAAATAATAGTACACTACCAGGGCTACTATGACATTTCCATACGTAGCCCTGGCGTGCAAAGGAAAATAAACTTTTCCCAGTGGGCATTTTCTGCCAATCTGGTGCAACGAAACTAAAGAATGGAGTAATAAAAAATTATTAGTGATGTCGGAATTGCTAGTACTGTCCACTGCTCGTGGGCACACTAGAAAGGTGAATAATGCAGTGGACAAAGGATAGAAAGAATGGAAACACATAGAAAAGGAAATAGAAACATCAGAAGAGTAGGTGGGATAAAAAAAAGGGGGGAACACGAAACCACCATACAACGGTTCTAGGACCTGTTAGGGCAAAAGTATGATGGTGGTCTGGTCGATCGGGAATTCGGGGTAGGTCCAGTTAACGAATAGTACTCCACCAGGATTACGCAGATATATTCATACGTAATCCTGGTGGGAAAAAATAATAGGGGTTTGCCAGAGGGCTATTTTGGCCCTTCTGGAGCTGTAACATCTGTGGAGGAGACATATAAAAATTAATGGTGGGGCAAATTAGCGGGGATTGCTGCCCACAGCTAGTGGGCAGGCTATTGAATATTGGTGAAGTACTATTGTTGGGATTGGTACTATGGATAGGATATGTGATTGACAGGCTATGGGAGGAGGAGGGAGGGGAGCATAAGGGAGACAAAGTTTGCACTGATGAGGCACTGGACGGGGAGACTCCGGCCCCCAGTTCGAGAGCCGGCTGGGACAGAGTAGATTTATTTATTGAGGGGACACACACTCACAAGCACGACATAGAGATACACATATTACATATATTAACAGATATTTACAATGAGCCTCGCCTCATCTCTTACTTCTGAGTGAGGCGGGTGATAATATAGACTAAGCCACTTTGGTGACGTGAATAGCGTGTCTGTCTACATTGTTTATAATGTCTGCTCTGGTCCTTGTTATGTTTTTCTGTTTTTATTGAAATAAATTGCTGTAGCGTATAAAAAGAAAAAGAACGGAGAATGTTGTGGTAGAACAGACCAACCCACACCTGCAGTTTGGTGGGGATGGGGACGAACACACGACACAAAAAACACAGCGCACGCAGGTTGACCGCCTGACTGAGCGCCAGCCGGGAAGTCTATCGGGGCGCCGGAGCCGAGTCCTGGTGAAGTCGGCCTCGGGCATTGCTCAGGAGCGTTCGCTCCTCGTCACCACAGACTACCTCCCGGGTCATCCGCATCCGGCAGGGGGGTCCACCACGCCATCTCTGATGCGTCTGTGAACAAGCGCTGGGGCGTCATAATCGCCGATGCCCCGTACGATTGCATTAGGACTAGCCTGCGCTCGTGAGAAGAAAGTCACTGTCAACCCGCGGATGATCACGTCCAGGGATTGGAGGCCAGACAAGACTAGCAGGACTCGGGTGTGGGTTCTGGGAGGGAGTCCGAGCATCAACCTCAAAAATTGGTGATACACCGCTCGGAGCGGGGAGTAGCGGTAGCGGGGGAGGTAAGCCCAGGCAGGGGCGGCATAGAGAAGGAGGAACATAATACAAGCCTGGAACAGTCTAATCTTGTGGGTGTGGTTCAACGGGCTGGCTGGGTGCAGGAGAGGGGCCAGTCCTAACATGACGCCCCTGCTTTTTCCCACAGATGCTCTCAGGTTCGAGTCCCAGCTATAGCTACTATCATAATGAGGTATGAAGTGTCGAAAATAAAGCTAGTGAGGCACAATCATATTTTCAAATAATGGACCAATTATTGTGGTCGAGGATAACTATTTATAGATTCAATTTTTCGTGGTCCAAGTGATATTTTGCCGTTTACAATCACAAACACTAAATAGTCAACACTTTGTTTGCCAAATTTGCACTTGCTAAATTTGCATACAAATTTGGTTTTCTTTAGCGTTTCAAGCATGTTTATTAAGCTTTAGAGCATTTCTGTACAATTTCACGCTGGAATAAGTATTTCATCAAGGTAACACATAGCGTTGGTGATACGCAATTCAACCATCACTTTGTTCACGACTTTTTGGAATTCCACAGGACCATTTGTTAGACTGAAAACCATTGGTTAAAATTACCCAGTATTTCTTTCTTTAGATTCTTCTGTGAGGGGAACCTGTAAATAGTCATGAGCAAGGTCCAATATTGTAAATAGGCTATAGTAAAGCTTGACAATTTTTCGAAATGGTTATCAATATGAGGTAGTGAAAAATTATCTTTGACGCACTGCTGGTTTAGCCTCCGGTAGTATACCACTAAACTTTCCCCTCCTGTTTTCTTCTTCACTAACAGAACAGGATTAGCATAATATGGTGACTGAGTTTGTTTTTAATATACCATGGTATTTCCATTCTCTTACAATCTTCTGGATTGATTCCATTTAATGTGCATTAGTTCGGTTTGGTTTACTTAAATGCATAAAACTTAGAAAAGGAGAGGGATCCATTGTAGCTATTGGGACGACCCAAACGAATGGGTCCATCAATTACGACTCTTGCACGCATCGACCGGAGCGGAACGTTCAGCACACGACAGCAATATCGTTTCCATTATTAATAACTACGCGAAGCTCAAATCATTGTCTAAAAATGTCTGTCAAGAGAATATTGAACGCGAACTCAAATGTCCTACAAGACGTTTTTCAGAAGACATGCTATCGTATAAGAATAATTATTGAATGAGTTGCTGCAGACCGAACTGTTCGAGATGAGATTTTGCTCTCGAATGAATAAGGGATACAATTACCTTTTCACCTTCATTGAAATGTATTCCGAACAGACTTGGGCTGAACACGGTGTGGGGGGCACAAGGAGCACTGCCCCCTTGATAGAAGCAGGGGGAAAATAAAGGTTTTGCCTCCCCCTTCTGACATGTGCTATAAAGATCCCAGTCTGGCTTGTATAAATTGTGGAAAATAGAAAAAATATTCCCATTGTTTCTATATCAAAGCTAAGACAATTTGTATGAAGCCATATCTGAAATCATTTTTAATTAAATTACGCACTGACTTCTAGTCGGCGCGTGCTCCGTGCAAAATGCTACAATAAAACTTTTTCGCACCAAAATCACATTGAGTGAGCATGCGCCAAGCAGTTGGTTACAGACCTCACCGAGTGTGGTACCATTTTATTAGGTGTGGTTGTATTTTGGTTAACTTGGTTTTAAAAATTACGAATTATATGTGTGAGAAGAGATTTTGCTTGAGGTGAGTATTATAATTATTACCATACAGATATATTATGATTGAGTCTACATAGACCCTTAAAGTCTATAAGATTTTATTCCTGCGTATATTTGATCGTGTATGTCTACCTATCCTATTCTGTCACTTGCTGCACGGGCTAATGTTCTTGAGACTGTTTCAATTTACTTGATGTTCGCTAGACATAGATCAACAAAAATATTTAATGGCCACAGTGGCTTGGTCGATCGTTTCAAATAAGGTGTTGTAAATTCAACCACAGAAATTTTGTCAGGCCTAGTTTATTTAAATTAATTGTTACGTATATTTTTGGGACGTAGGGCTCAAGCCAGGGTTATTGGAGATTGGGGCCCTTCTAGGAAAGGCGGGGCTGGTTGCCATTGCGGATGACTTACTATTATTGTTGTGGAGGCTAAATCACGAGTGCAACTTGAAACCAAGAGCAATGCAGTACTAGCTGGATTGGACTCTTGGTGTAAGAAAGTAAGTTAAGTTTGGCGCCAACGAAGACTACATACGTGTTGTTCAGGTGAGTGCTTAAGAGAAACCCGATAGTTTAACTAGAAAGACAGACAATATAACGTAGCAGATTGGCCAGGTAACTGGGAGTTTTTTTGGATGAGAAGCATGGATTCATGGCACACGTGAAGAGCATAAGTGCAAGGGCATTGAGAGTGATGAATAAATTAATCAGTATTGGACACGAGAGATTTAGACTGTCTATGCTCTTAATCAGTACATACCATCAGGCAATTCTGGTCTCTATAGTGGGTTACGGGGCCAGCGCATGGGCGCAGCAGTTGAGGAAGGTAGGAATGAAGAGGAAAATCAGGAGTCTTCAGAGAAGCAGTTTTCTGAGTTTCTTTAGTGCGTATAGGACTGTTGTGACAGATGCTCTGAGCATAGCCCTGGGTATCTAGCCACTTGAATTTGAAATAAGGAGGAGGCCAGCCATGTACTTGTTAAGGAAAGGGAAACTTGATAGAGTGGCTAAGCTAACGGGGGAGGAAGTGGTGAATGGCAGTCACGTCAGAAGATTCTTGTTGAATGAATGGCAAGACGATTGGGATGGAAACGTGACTGGGAGGAGAACCTACCAGCTGTTTCCAAATGTAGAAGAGAGGTTAGGACTTGAATTCTCGCAGCCCTCCCCGGGATTGGTGCATTATATAACTGGTCACGGACCGTACAGGGTGGCCCTCTTTCTTAGTCTAATTACTGACTCAGGACAATGTGACTGCGGAAAGGAGGTTACTCCTGAACATGTGGTTTTTGAGTGTGCAAATACTGCTGAGTGTAGAAAATAGTTGCAGATACCACCCCACGCGGGAGCTATATACCACATACTGAGAGATGTGGACAGTTGGAGCCTGCTAGGTGCGATCGCAGACAAGGTTTCGAAACGAGATAGGGGCAACTGAGTTGAAGCATAGGAGAAAAGTGAGACAAATGGGACAAACAGAGACTGGAAAAGAAGAAAAATAGAAAGAAGACGAGAGTGAAACTAGTGAGGATAGTGACTTAACATCTGAACTAGAGGACTTTTACTAACTGGCACAAGAAATTAGATTAGGAATAAGTTAAGAATGTGCCAGCAGATGGGGTAGAGCGTGTTGGGACTCCTGGCTATCCGGAGCTCAGCTGAGGATAGGTACTCTCTGGATTCCCGTAGAGCAAACTGATGATAAACCAGGGGGCGCTAAGCTACCAGCTGAGGAGCATTCAGAAGTAACGTTGGTTGAGACGGGGGACATAACCCCTCACTCGGATTATCCGGTCCATTTGGGGAAAAAATGAGATGCTGGGCTAAGTTGTTGGGCGTCCGGTCCATCATCTTGGACATCTTCAGCTGCTTTCGGCTGTAAGAAAGGATTATATATAAAAAGTCATGAGACACTGCAGCTGCCGAGTGAAAAAAATGTTTTAGTCAAGTTATTATAATTAATTTTAGTGTAATCTAGTTTTAGGTCCCATAAGCAGTTGAATCAGTTAGTAGTAAGTGGAGTGCAATCTCCAGTAGAGCACCCCCAGGTGGTGGCTAGGGGGGTGCCCACCCCCGCTGAGGCTCTCGCCGATCTGGGGACTATTAGATGCAGAAGACGGTGAAACATCCAGTGGGGCAGGGTACTGGGGACGTAATATACCCAGGGTGGACCCACTAGCAGGATTAGGAATTAGTATTAGGAATAAATGGAAATTAGATTAGGTGCTATATTCCAACTTATATGATAGCAAATAAAGGACACAGCTAAATGATGTTACCATATTGAGATTGTAGAATTAGGTCACGAGATACATTCTAGGTATCGGGATAGATAGTTTAGGAAAATGAATAAAAAAATGTTATGTTTATTAGCACATGGTCTATTAGCAGCTTAATATAATAGGGTAGGGATGAGGAAGGCAATTAGGAGGAAGGGAACCCGCATTTGCGTGGAGATGGAGTGAAGATTTAAACATCGCAGTGATAAATAACTTGTGGAAAACCTACCTCAGTTCACCCAGCCGAGATTCGAACCTTGACCTCTCCGTCAATGGTTACCAAAGGATTGTGAGCCAAAGACCTTACCCCTAGACCACCACTGTGGGTGAGTATATACTTGGGCCAATATGCTAGAACGGTTGTTATTATACCCTAACAAAGTTATGCGTTTAGGGTTAGTGGAGAGTTATTGGCATTAATATTTTTTTTATATTACAATTATTATTTGTAAATATTTACCCCCACTTCTCCCCCACTCCAGCTCTAAAACGTTCCGCCACAACTGCGTCAAGGCAAAGACGGCTAAGAACGTTACTCCAACAATGACGCATGTCTTTCAACAAGTAACTGCAAAGAGTTTACCTCCCGTACGTCATCTCCAGTTGGATAATGGAACTAAGTTTAATAGCATGGATTTCCAGGCTCTCATGGCAAGAAAGGGATAAATCATTCAGTTATGGCTCGTGAGTAAACCTTAAGAGAGGACGCTTTCTTAAAAGTGTCAAATTAGGTAGGCAACAGCTTACTTTATACCATCTTGTATTTAATTTAGGCCTACAAATTGTTGAAGATAAAAGCACGCTGCGTGGGGCTGTCATCTGATGCTAGCGTGTGTTCGCTAACTCCTCCCTTTTATATCTGTGAGACGGGCAAGCTAACGGCGTTGCTTTCTTTTTTAACTTCACACTTTTTAGTCATTTGAAATATATTCAATAAGTTATATATCAAATCAACAGGTTACAGGCCCAGATCAAGCTGGCGTGGATTTGTGATAAAATATGGTTGTGAAAGTGCAAGTTGACTGGTTTTTATTTGTGTGGCTTTGTTTGCAGGGTCACACAAAGGAAGCCTTTCAGTGGAATTTTTTTTGTGTGTTAGTTCGATTGTCAGGAGTACGTCGTACAGTAATGCACATTGTAATGCAGAACTTATTTTATTTCTGTAATTATTTTTGGGCTGGACGTCGTAAGTGCTGGAAGATAGGCCTACTAGTTTTCAGGCGTGTGAGTAATTGAAATTTTTCTAGCAATCGAAATGGTGACGGATGCTAAAATAAAGAGCGAAAAGCTTGTTGGTGCCTCTCATTGGGCCAAGTTAAAGTGGCAAATAAATATGTACTTTAAATAGTACGAAATGATGACTATTATAAACGGAACCCAAGATTGACCTTTTCTCGTGGAAGCTGCTACAACAGACGATCGGAAAAGGTTGACGAAATGGAACTGAAAAAAGGTGCGAACGATGAATCTTATAGCGAGTGCATTGAGTCAACTGGTAGCCGATTTGGTATTGACGTATACCAAATCCAAGGATATCTTGCACAAGTTTATCAGCGTGTACGAGAAGAGTAGCAATCAACAATTAAGTCTGCTGATGACGGAGTTTTTCAAGCTTGAGCGTGATCCGGACATATAGATTGTGTCGTACGTTGCAAAGGTCAAAAGGTTGCTTGTAGATATGAATACAAAACTTCATCGACGAGGGTCACATGACATACTGGTTGAGCTGCTACTTGGACAATTTTTGTCGACAGTTGGTCATGAATAACAGGAATTCAGAAATGTTTTGGAGTATCTTGGTAACAAAAAGTGTACAATAAACAGCTTGCTTGAGAATCTGTGTACTATCGTAAAAGGAAACAAATAAATATAGTATCAGTGGAATCGAGTGCTTTTGCGGCACATGTGTAAACCACGAAGCATCATCCAGCAGTGACCAAAGCAACAATAGGTAAATTCAGTGTGTCAAAGAAATCAACGTATAACAATAAGGAAATCCACAACGGTTTCTACTGTCGAAAAGCTGGTCACGTGAAGAAGAAATGTCGGAAGCTGAAGGCTGATAAGTATAAGTCTGCAACAACAAGAAGTTCAAACTCGTTGGGCAAGCAGTTTACAGACAGCTGAAAGGGTACAGCATTCTCATCAATCAGAGGCATTAGATAAGCGGATACATGGGTATGCGACTCAGGAGTATCACATCACATGACAGAGAAAAAGCAGTATTCTGCCACGTACAAGAGGTTTTCATCTCCAGTTGACATATCTTTGGCAAATAAAGGTAAAATATTGGTCTGTGGTTCGGGGATTGTCAATGTCGAGATGCTGGTCCATGGCAAGTGGACCCCTGGTTATTTGGAAGATGTCTGGTATGTCCCAAAAATAGGTAGACATTTCTTTTCAATATAAAGTGTGGAAGAGCGTGGTGTTAGTATATTTATGAAGTGCCAGCAAGCTGCGTTTCGGTGCAACAATCAAGTTATAGTAATAGACGAGTGGACAATTTATGCGTACATCATGAAAATGTGCGTCGTAGTTTTGAAAGCGATTTAAATAGAATTATTGTTTGTGATAATTCTACATCTTTAGCGGCAACAAAAATACAACCGATTAGTGACAAAACAAAAGAGACTTGATATACAGTAGTTGACAAGATTACCACCAGAGGGAAACAAAGTGCAGCATGGGTATTTAGGCGCGAATTACAATATTCTGACACGTAGTTCCGCGAGAACCAGCAAAGATTAAAATTGCAACTGTAACAGAAACTCTGCAGATCTGGCATGAGTGACTCAGGCATCAAGACAAGCGGCATGTACGAAAGATACTTGAGCAGAAGAACTTGAAGATAAGTGTGGCAGAAACAGGAGAATTCTGTGACGGATGTGCTTTGGGCTAAGCACGCCGGAAGTCCTTCAAGTCACGATCGGATCGACCCCAGGTCAGTGAAAGGTTTTCTAAGTGCAAAGTACTACGTGTGTTTTAAAGACGATTAGAGCAAATATCGTCGAATATTTTTTTCAAGCGTAAGAGTGAAGTTGCCAAATGTCTGCACTCTTTTTTAAATGAAGTTCAACTACTGGTCACACAGTCAAAATGTTCCGATGTGATGGTGGCAAGGAACTCGACTGTGAAGAAGTTCGTCGCATTCTCAATGATCGTGGCATCACACTGGTGTTGCCAGCGCCGTACATGCCTGAACAAATTGGTGAAGCAGAGCGTGAACATTATACGATTGTAGACCTTTCTCAGTCAATGCTCTCAGTAAGCGGATTGCATAAGGCAATGTGGGCACAAGCGTGTGAAACAGTGGTGTGCCCATTGAATAATTTTTTTTAAATTTGAGGGCTACGACCTTTTGTCAAAACACCATCGATATCATTTTACAATTTTCCTGGTAGACCACGGGAGGAAGTAAAACGAAACAAGTGGATTCAAGCTGTCAATAGAAAGAAATAAGGATTATTATTCATATTTGTTTTGTTCTGACTTGTTCTCAATTACGAGAAATCCAAGAACTATGTTAAGAAACCAGTAAATTTCAAAAGTTGGTTTTATTTGTAAATCAAATTAAACTCGGCAGACAATCTTTGTAGTAATCTACTATAGAAATCACTTATAGCTTAAATTTCATATTTTTTACTAAATAATCAGTTAATCTCACTGTTGTTATTGCTTATTTACAAATATTGATCTACAATGGGCCTAATTTAAAATAACATTAGTCTACATTTGTCATTCCACATAACTAGGGCCTTGCTATTTGTAACAACTGATGGGGCATTCAGATTTTGTGGTTATCGTATGATATGGTAGCAATTCGAACTTAACCTAACCTTTCATGTGTGAATAAATAACCTTTATAACCTTTCGTGTGTGAATTAATAAAAAAATACGATCAAATATTAATTTAATTATAATTTTGTTAGAAGGAATTGACGTGGATGGCCTAATAGAATAAGGCTCAAAATGACAATTTTGTGAGATTTTAATTTTTTTTTCTTTTTTCAAATTTTTTAAAATATTTGTTTTATTATGATCGTAGTCCCACATCTGTTGGTGTGTGTTTGAGTGCTATAAATCATAAAATTTATCACAATTTGGCAGAGAAAATAAATAAAGAAATCCCAGCGTGTTTCCATACTAGCGCTGACAAGTTTTTCTTATACATGTCAAATCATAATTTTATTTAACACCATTATTACATTCACAACTAGACATAGAATCAAATAATACCAAGGCTACTAAAATTATAGTATTTTTAAAACTTTTTAGTTCGTGCGATTTATTTAAATTTAGCTTATGGAATGGAAATTAATGTTAGTTGAATAATAGCGTATCAATTATCATGTTATAAATGTTGAATTTTATCTTGAAGTTTGGTCAAATCAATAATATGCCTTGCTTTAAATAAACCTAAATCCTTTCTAAAACATTTTTTTCGAGCTATAGCCAGGATTAACCTTTTGGAAAGCATATTTAATAATTATTGCTTCCATTATTGTTGTGATATTGCATGTTAACTATATCAACGACATTAAACTGTTTCACTTTTGAGTTTCAAATTTTCGCCACATAAGTGCCTCATGCGTGTTACTAGCGCCCCTATAGTCTAAACACGGTGTCTGTCTAGTTGTGCTCTAAATACTGTAAAAGTCTGGTATATTTATTATTTTTCGACTGCTTATGTTTTCTTAATTCCTATTGGTTGGAATTACGTGCTACGGCATTTCATTGTAGACAGTCCATTTTGTAGTAAGGAACTTCAATACGAACGGCCAACTGACACATTAATACTCCAACTACCGACAAGCGGGTACGAATCTATGTAGAATAACCATTAACGCTTTCCAACGCAGTATAATTTTTCTAGGAGTTGATAGCTAGTAATGTTTCAAGTGGTAGTGCCCAGAGAACATAATGGTGTGATTATATTTTCATCGTGTTAAAGAGAGAGAGAATATCTATCTTAATTGTATGTATGACTATGATAAAATAAATTAATTTAAAGAATTTGCAATATTTATTTAATAGAGTGTATAACCTATCCAACCATTATCTTTTATGAATATAAAATTTATAGGTACGGTACTGGTAAAAGAACATCTCACACCTGAGGATGACTCAAGTAAGTTTGCTGGAGGATGAGACGAGTAAGAGGAGGGGTGTTGTCACCATCCGATTGGGGGATTTTTCTGTCACGAGGAGATAAGAAAGGAGGCCCAAGCAATTGCTGCAGGGCAAGCACTGGAGGTAAACTTAAAATATTACCTGACTGCTTTGGTTGTGAAATGCATGCTATGACTATAGGGTGTTGTATACAAATGAGCGACCTGGTAGTGCACTGTATTTAAAAAAATCTTACTAAGCGGGTAAGGGGGTGGAGTGAGTAGGAAGACAAAGGCCTGTTCTGGTAGCCACCCTTAAAAACAAAAAACAAATCCCCTCAGACAACCATCTTGAATTGAAAAACCCTCACAGACAACTATTGTAAATGAACGATCTGGCAGAAAACCACTCCTCCAAACAATAACGGAAAATAAAACACAAAACCTCTAGTCATGGCTTAACATAAAATACAAATTATACAAACCAAACATAACGTTAAGAATTTTGGGGCTAGCTGCCTTGAAATACGAATAAATGTCTACCACTTTGAGCGATTCTGAAGTGGATATAAAGTCCCGAGCCTTTACATATCTGAAAATTCTGCTGATTTGGTATAATTAACTCCATCAATGTGGCTACAAGAAGTTCACATGGTGGGAGTGCCTGACCCAGACAACTTTGACAAAGTTAATCTCACCAAAAGCATAGACTTTAACAGCAGCTACAGGAAATGCTTAGAAGAAGATTCAGATCAGAATATTTGGTTCAACTTATACAGCGAGTGGAATCCAAGAAAGATGATCGTCCTATTTCTTTTGGATGCATCGTGCTGATTGGAAATGGCAACAGCAAACGGCTGAACTGGCCATTAAGTTTGGTCTTAAAAATTCTTCCTGGGCAAGATGGTGTCGTCAGAGCCATCCAACTTAAGACTGCTAATTCGTAGCTGTTGAGACCATATCAGAGATTCTACCCGTTGGAGGTGTATTCACAAGAGCTCTTGGCATTATGCTTCAACATCCAGTGGACAGGGTAAGCGCACTTGTTTATAGTGTTTCATGAAGGGGAAATCTAGCTCTTGGTCTGGACATACAATGAGATGACAGAAAATTTGGACCTTTGAATTTTGAGACATTTTGGTGAGCTGTCTTCTGCAAATCAGGTGGGAGAATGTTTAGTAATGAGCATTCTCATTGTTTTGTTTCATCTTGATAATGTATATTAGATTGCTGTACGGGGGGAATCCTAGGCCCAAGCGACCATTTGGGGTGTGCCGAGTTGAGGGGGGACCAGCGGCACCCTTATATATATTGTTTTGTAACTTAAAATAATAACAATTTCCTTAAAAATCTCACTTTACAATAAGAATATATGTAATATGTTTCTATAGACTCCTGGTTTGCTAAAGCATCAAATGCCTTGTTTGATTTTTACCCCTCTCCTACAGCCACGGGCTAGTAACCAAGTTTCGAGGACGCAACACCTTTACTGGTCACCCCATCATGACACCAGCAATAGACTCATCCCACTCATCTTAATGACTCAGTCAACACCAAAACAACCATGACCATTGAGTATGATATTCTTAATTCAATTGATTCAAGTAGCATCTTAAAATAATTTGCGATAATGAAAGCTAGGAAAATCTACATATAAGTTTTTTTAATACAATTTCACTTGAATGCTTCTACCTAATTTATTTTGAATTACAAAGTTTAGTTTGTTATTTAACATTATATTTACAAATTATTTCATATTTTGTCAAACTTCAGCATCTAAGTAGAAATAGGCTAGCTTTTCATTTTTCTAATAGATTTTACACTGTATTTTGGCCACATTAATTCAAGTTTATTAAAACTCCTGTAAAAGATCAGGGGCTATTATTTATTTTCATACCAATATTCAGTGTAATTTTACTAAGTCATACTTGACTTGTGACCATTTAAAATTAAGTTATAAATACACAGAACTCTTATGAACTTAATAGGAAATGCAGTGCTGTTTTAATGGGTAGGCCAACTGGACTAGGACCCAGGGCCTTGTACGAAATAGAGGCTTCAAATTGATAGTTTGTTTAATTTTTGTGTGATTTTTTTATTTAAAAGCGGTAATACGTATACTACTAACTCAAGAATTAGAGTTTTACAATGTGATTAAAGAATTTGCTGCTCACAATTCAAGACAAAAAAAACTTAAACCAGGAAAGAATTTGTGAGTATCAGAAATTTATTATATTTATATTCTTAGCTATAGATTTTTTACTGACACTTCAATGTGCTATCACTGAGCACTGACAAATTAGGAAACAAATTTCTGTTTTGTTTTGATTTCAAAACAATGTTAATTTCAGCTTCATTTGCTTTTCTATGATTCAATTTCCAACCTTATTTCTTTTAGGTTTTTGCTTTTATCAACAGATTATCGTTTGTTAATTTTTAAAGCTCGGAGACATATTTTTTTATCGCAAAAATTTGAAGATTTAAAAGTTAGTGTGAAAAGAGTCCGCAAAAACGATTGGGAAAGATCCTCTGAATGTCTTTTCACCTTAAATTAAACGGGAATGGGTGAAAGCAAATTCACATTCGCCTTATCAATGTCAACTACCTCTCCTACTTGTTCAAACCTTTCACTTTCTCTAGAATATAATTCCTGTTTAGTTTCATTATTTACAGATTCAGAATCCTTGCTTTCATAATCACTAACAAAGTGATCACTCTCACTTGAGCTATCAATAAATATTGCAAGTATTTCTGTGTCTTGAATCACAGCTTTCCTCTTAGTAAGGCTGTATCCGAATAGTCAAGTACACTTGACTTGATAAATTTACACTTTACACGCATTTGAGATCGAAGACTGCAACAGACTTTTCGAACGGCAAAATACCCTTTACACGCTTTTGAGTACTCAGAGCTGCTTCCTACCAGTAATCTTATAAACTCTTTTAAACACCATCTATCAGAAGGGAATGAAAGCGAATACAACGTTTTATTATCCATTCCCGATTATTTTTATCAGACATTTCCAACACAACACAAAAACACTACATCAAAAGCAGTATCGTAACAGTTAAAATACTTAATCACACATAACATATTACACATCACAGATCATATTACTCTAGCAGACAAAAAATTAAACAGTTGTCAGTCAAACTCCGCATCGACGGCCTGTCAAGGGTAACTTGCTGTCACCCTTGGTCTCAAGGGGTTGTGAGGGGTGCATCGGCTCACTTCGTGACTATTGGGACGGTTGTTCACTCGATCACGTGATTGGCAATGCAACTATCGAGTGAACGTCAAGGGTCGATGGCGCGTGAAGTAGACTATTCGGATACAGCCCATGTTTACAAACAAGGCCAAAGATAAAATTCATAAAGTAACTATAAAATAATTTAAAATTTTCATATTCGATACATCGAAACTCTAAGTGCAAAAATAAATAAAAGTAACTTGAACATACGAGAACACAGTGGAAATAAAATATATGTCTACAATAATACAGTGCAAAAGAAAGCAAGTAGTGAAACCTTCGAATGCTGGAGGTCTAAGTATAGTAATTTGTGTACCTGGATATATTCGAATTGCACGCGTTCTAATAAGTTTTGATACTAGCGCTTTGTTTCTTCAATTTCTAATAATTGTACCTAAAGAGTAGTTCGACTTCGACTCGTATATCTTAGATCTTGTTCTATACTTTTACATTCCAAATAAAATTTAAATAATAAAATCGATGGAATGCCGAAACAAAAGAAGGTCTATTATCTTATAAAAAGGAACTTTGAACTATGATTCAAATGACCCTTGTGATCCTTAATAATAAAATAGTTTAAACACTCATTTCTATACTATCTTCTCTAAGCTATTCAAATTCAATGCTCCCTATTTACATTCGATTAATTTTCACCAGAAATGTCAAAAGATTTCAAAATCAACCTCGACTAAATGTAATTTATTATAATTCATTATTAAAGGGTAGTTTCGTTTGTCTATCAACAATGCCGAAACCAAAATTGTATATAACTCGTCCTGATGTCCCAGAAGAGGGTATTGCAATGTTGCAAGATAAGTAAGTAGGCCAAGTATTACATTATAACCCCAATATTTTTTTATAGCACCGCGTCCTATTACCTGTTCAGGTTATGAGCATATGTACTACAGTCGAACTTGGCTAATTTAAAGCTGAACAGACCACTAGAAACATTCGAAATATATCCCTACAACAATTCGAATTATATATCTTTTATTTCAGTTAGAAAAATAACGTCAATTCATTAAAGTAAAATACACAAGTGTATATTATTTTATTCTTAGATTTTCCATAGCAATATGTACAAAGCAAATTATGCTGTATTTACAGGGTTTTTTAAAATCTAGAAATGTTTTATTGTTTTTCAGAGTTAATACTTCTAGTTTATTCAGCACCTGGAGAATAGAGGGGCTTATATTATGTTGTCCCTCAATAAACTGTTTCAACTCGGAAGTTCAGTCTCTTCCCCTTCATCTGAAGATGCACTATAATTTATATGGTTCATAACATCTGTCAAAATTTCTTCATCTGTCATTTCACAGCAAATTGCCAGGTTCTCGTCCAAGTTCACAAAATTCTTATAAGGAACACCTGTGTCATGTCCAACATCTTCCCAGTTGTCCACAGCGGGTATGATCTCAACAGCTTCATTTTGCTATTCACTATCATTGTGGCAGAAACCTCCTTTTCGAAAGCAGTTGCCGATAGTGCTTTGTGTCACTTGGTTCCACACAGTGTTATACATTCGGGCAGCTTGGAGAATGTCAATTTTAACCTTGCTATTCTTACCAATGGAAGCACCCGAGAGAATGTTATGGACCACAAGGCGTTGGTAGAAGTACTTGAACGTTTTAATTATTCCTTGAGCCATAGATTGGATAGGCTACTAACGTCATATTTGGGTGGGGGGAAAGATGGGGGGAACAACCTTTCCATTTGAGTAATGTTGTGTGCAGTGCAGTTGTCAACAAACAATACAATTGTTTGGTTTTGTTTGAAAATTTTAGTGCCCCTGCATGCAATGAGCAACAGTCTTAGTAGTCATTGTGTTGTTTACGCGAGATTTCATCCTTTTTTTTTAATCTTCAAGGTAATATACTTCGAATTAAACAAAATAAATTTTAATTACATATGATTTTTAACATTGTTTTAATAGAAGGTTCTTTTAATAGAAGGTTCAAGGGACCAAGGGAAAAGTTCGAATTAAACACAAATTTGGATTATATATGTGTTCGAACTATCCAATTTGACTGTACTTAAGCTAGGAGCTATGGACAAAGAATGTTGAATTTAGATTAAGTGTACCTGCATTTGTGTGGTGGGAGAGTGGAACACCATTTAGGAAAAACCAACCTCAGTACACATGACTGGGATTCGAACCCCAGACTCCCTGTCATCAGCAGCCTAGTCTAACACAAGAGTGACGCCTTATACCATGTGGCCACCAAAGCAGCTCCTAGTTTATCACACTTAGGCCAATTATTTTTTATAAAATTACTTGTGGATTATCGGTATTTTAAAAAGAAAAACAGGTTCTGTATCAAAGTTTGAGCTAGTTTTAGATAGCGAACAGAGACAGAACAAAACAAATCCTAACCTAAGTGTACCCACATTTTCATGAAAGGAGAGTGAAAAATCATTTTGGGAAAACCACCCTTTGAAGGCCTACACCCAAGCAAGATTCAAACTTCGATCTCCCTGTCATTGACACACTAGTCTACTGCAAGAGTAGTGCATTAGAAAATATGGCCACCGAAGTAAGTATCATAAGATTCAAATAGTACCTACAAAGATTGTTTATAAATTTTCCTTAGTTACAAAGTCAAAAAATGAACTCGCCAACATCACTAAGATTAAAGAATATTCAAATGTCATCATAGAAAAGTTAGTTTAGTAAGCAATAATTAATTTGTTTCTAATGAAAACCATCCCAACCTATCTAAACCTAACCTTTCATGCATCAATAAATAAACATTTCAATGAGTTGTATTATTAATTAGAAAGTTTAAAATGCTATATTCGTTAATACAGTATTTTAGTGCAAGATATTAAACCAAACATGTTGACACTTGGAAGGTTAGGTTTTGCTAGATTGGAATCTAGTTTATAGGTTAAAATAAACACATTAACTTAGGGCTAATTATTGCGTACCAAAATACTTTAAATGCAGAGCTGGAACTTTTCCATTCCTTTAATATTCACGTTGTTCTCTGATTTATGTGAATAGCCTATAGCCTATTTTAATTTCGTAGTTGATTTTTTATCACCGCATCTTACTATTGTTCAGGTTGTACACATTGGGGAGGCCTGTATCCCAAATTTTCTGTTGGGGGGTGGGGTAGGGCTCATTCTTCAGCACGGCCATTTCAAGAAAAATATATTGAATTAGACCCATTCTTGCATCCACTAATAATGTTTATAACTTTAAATAGAAAACATACTAATTTTACATACATTTTTATAAAAACTAGTACATTTTCTAGTAAAAGTTATAAAAATCATATTAATTATTAGTAAACGCATGGGTCAGCTGTAATATATATTTTTTTACAAAATGGTTACATGTTTTTATCTCTGTGTGTGGAGGAATCCCTGAGTATATTACATTTTATTATTCACGATGTTTAGTCCGCTTAAGAAAGTGAAACTGAAATTAATTATTAATGTATTTTTTTAGTTAGGAATTTATTATGGTACTTCTATCTTTTTATAATAATTTTTAATGTTTGTTAAAATTTTGGGGAGGGGCTTTAGCCCCACGACCCTTCTCCCTCTAGATACATGTCTGCATTGGGGTAGAAATGAGAAAGGTAGCACTTTAGAAGAAGGCCTAATCTACCCATATTTGCGTGGAATGGGAGTGGGAAACCATTTAGTAAAAACCACAGACTCGACCGGGATTTAAACCTCGACCTCCCTGTCATAAGCAGACAACTAACATGAGAGTGATGCCTTAAGCCATGTGGTCCAACTGGTGACCTGCAGGCCAAATGTGGCTCGCACTCACTGAAAATTTAAAGATGGAATTCCTATGTCGAGATGTGAAAAGAATTGCAAATGAAAAATATTTATTTAAAAAGGTCATGATTGCATTTTATTATGCATTTATTTGATTAATAAAAATATGTACAGCATAAATACATATCTATGTATAATGCTAAGATGTTTTATGAAAGTGTGGGTGCATATTTCATGATAGGGGCCTACCTTTTGGGGGATTAATCCCTAATGGTTTTTTTTTTATGTAAAGTTTAAAAATCCTCCTAACAAGAGATATAATTTGTGATCTAATTAATGAAAGTAATTGGTTATTGAGTTGTCGACCTCGGTGGTCTTAGGGCACACTGCTCGCTGCAGGAGCCGATGTTCATGGGTTCAAGTCCAGCCGAGGTTGATGGATTTTTCTTGAGCGATAAAAACTGTAGCACAATTTCACTTTGGAATGGAAGTAAAGCCGTCGGTCCCATGTTGATTGTGGTATGTAAAATAATCCTGGAAGGTATATGAAAATACCTTTTTCGGCAGAATTGGAGGCCCTCTCATTTCGCGCATAGAAAATTCTCCTGTGCTGATATAATAAGTCAGTTCAGAAAGTGCATGTTAAATACCTCAAATAAATTTATTAAGGGTTGATTTTAGACCTTTATTAAGTTGATAGTATTACAAAATAGATCTTTGGCCCCGGTACAAACTGATAATAATATTTGGCCCCTGGGATGAAAAAGTTGGATCACCCGGCCTTAGACCATTCGGCCACTGAAGCAGGTAATTTTCCAGAACTTACCTAATACAACATTTACAAACAATCTCAAAATTGGTACCTATTATTCGATTCTTGTATTCTTATTGTGTGTACTTTTTTGTAATAGTAAAAAGTTTTGTAGAAACAATGAAAAAAAAAGTCTAATTGCATCCCAAAAGTTATTTCCAAAAACACTAAAAAATTTATTTGGACATATTACCAATTCTAATTAAGGCTAATATTTGTTATAATTTATTGGCAACTGAAAGGCTAGATTTCAGTTAGGTTGGATAGCTTATAATATAAAACATGAATTATTATGCACTAAAATACTTTTGGCATTGTGTCTATGTGAGTTCGTTGATACCACCATTCCAAGCAATGTTACACATATTACCATTTTATATTTTAATCGTAATTTAATTAATATCGGTTCTATAAAACCTACAAATAATTTTAATATTGATATTTTTTGAATATCTGTATTCTTGTTTTGTGAATTAATAATATTATTGCATTTTTTAGAATTAGGTAGTATAATCTAATCAAATGGAGAGTAGACTATTAATAAGATTATCATCTTATTTATTTTCTTGATATCTGCTTATATTTAATTTAGGCCTATTCTTAAAAATCTTAACTTTTTTGAAAAAATAAAAAAAATACGAATACATGTTATTTTGCCAGTAGAGTTATGATTTATGTTTAATAATACAGTTAACATGTTCATGGACAACTACTGTTACTGTTAAAAAAGAAGCATTATTTCTTTTTGCATAGGTTTGAAATAAAGATGTGGCTGGTAAGTCTCCTGTGCCAAGAGAAGAACTGATCAAACAAGTGAAGGGAGTGGATGCCTTGTTTTGCTTCTTGACAGATAAAATAGACGAGCAAGTACTAGACAGTGCGGGTAAGCTTAGTTGGCCATCATGTTGTTGTTTCTAAGTTAATTTAGTTGTAAACTCAACAAAGTTGTTTTACTTCTTCTAAACAAATTAAATTTCAGATTCTCAACGTATTCTAGAATCATTTTAAAAGTCATTAGGCCACATATTATAACATACATTTTTGCTATCGATGATTTACAATCAAAGGATCAGGGTGTCTACCAGTACTGGAAATACTGGAAATATACTTGATTTTATTTTTACATTGAGTGAAAATATTGGATTGGAGCATTTTGACACCCCTGATATTATTTGGATTACTGATAGTTCTATTTTGACCACCCCTCAATTATTCCCCTCTGGTCTATCTTGTTTGCCACACAATTAGTTGACCTTGCAGATGACCTTGCGGCCTGAGTGGGGATGTTTGCCTCACTTGCTGACCTTTCTATTCTCACTCTCTACACTAAGCCATCCCTCTCCCCTACCCCTTACATACTAGAGAAAGAAACAAATAACGTTTTTTGACTACTAGCAGCCAATCTCCCCCTTACCTGCCCCCCCCCCCCCCCACTCCATCACCAAACTTTTTTCCAACAGTAACCATTATGAGTGATGAGTTATAGTAACTACTAAAGTTCAAACACCACTTCAAACTATTGGTGTACCTGCCTGACCTTGACATTCCAATGGCACAGTACAGTATTTGTTGGGTGTTCTTCACTTCATCCCCCCTCTCTCCCTCTAACTCTTCCCCCCTCTCTCTCCTCCTCCCCTCTATCCTTCCATAAGAAAAAACTACCATTCCTACCCGCCTCGGTGGCGTAGTTGGCTAACGCGCTAGTCGTGTTGAGCTCGACCGCAGAGGACGGGGAGATCGAGGTTCGAATCTCGGTCGGGTGAACTGGGGGTGGTTTTTCCTGAATGGTTTTCCACTCTCCCTCCACGCAAATGCGGGTTCGCTTCCTCTAAATTCAACCCTCCCAATTCCTAATCCATTAGCATAATTAGTACTTAAGCGTATAACCCGAACGGGTAGTAAGACGCGGTGCTAAATATTATTATTATTACTACCATTCCTAAACTTGGCCTGGTGTGAGTATTCTGCAGATCCCACTTGTTTATCTTGTGACCTTTGTGTTTAAGAAGAAATGAGTAAACTCAGAGGAAAAACCTCTTTTAAAGATGATTGGTTCGACAGTACAGGGTTTAAAGATTGGCTGTGGTTACAAATTGTGGATTGTGATAAAAGTAAAGACCATTGATCTTTGTGTAAAACTAACTTTGATATAAGTAACATGGGGATATCTTCAATCCGATCTCATGCCAAGGGACAGAAGCATGTTGACAGAGTGAAAGCTGCTAGTGGGAGCACAAAAAAATGGAACTTGGTCCCTAGGGCTAAAAATACAGTGTCATCTGTAAGCCTACATGAAGATGTACATTTTAGTGTAATGACCATGAAGTAGTTTTGAAACCTGAAACTAGACCTAGTTGTTCTATTCAGAGCTTCCTTGTCAAAGATGAAGTTTCTCGTGCTGAAATATTGTGGGTTATTAATCAAGTAATGGCACATTCTTCTGCTAGAAGTTTTTCTGCTTGTAGTGATCTTTTTAAAGTAATGTTTTCCAATAGTGATATTGCCAGAAATTTCAAATGCATAAAGATAAACTTGGATATGCCATCGTGTATGACTAGGTCCTTTTTTCAAAAGCGAGCTTGCGAATATGGTTAAGCAATGCTCATTTTATTGTATTTATTTGATGAGAGCATAAATACTGTGGCTCAGAAGACCCAGACGTGTTGTGTTGTTTGTTTCTGGAGTGAAAATGAAATTCATACAAGATATTTAACATCTTGCTTTTTAGGTCATGCCACAGCTCAAGATATATTAATGAACTTTATATCCGCACTAAAAGATGAGGGCTTGGATCTTTAAAAAAATACTTCAAGTTTCCATGGATGGACCAAATGTAAACCTCAAATTTTTAAGTGCATCTCAAAAGTTACTCGAAGGAAAATTCTCCACAAGATCCTGAGCTACTGAAATTTAGAACTTGTTCTTTACACATTGTCCATGGTGCTTACAAAACAGCACACACTAACTCTAGTTGGACTATTAACCAATTTTTGCGCTCACTATATTGTTTATTTAAAAATTTTCCAACAAGAGGTGCAGCCTATCAAAGAATAACAGCATCATCTCTTTTCCTGATGAAGTTTTGTTTATTAGATGGGTAGAAAAACTCAAGGGTGTTAGAGAGATCAATGTCAATGCTGCCGTATTTAAAACAGTATTTTTATTCTAACAAGCACCCTCCAAAATCTGATAATTTTCAAACATTAAGCAATTTTATGAAGGATGAACTTCTGACATCAAAGTTGGGATTCACGCTGTCAATTTCACTTTAGTTGGAGCAATTTCTCACCGAATATCAGAGCAATCATCCTATATCACCATTTATGTTTGCAGATCTAAATAAACTTCTTGAGCACTTGATGAACAGAATTGTAAAATGTGATGTAATGAATTCAGCAAATACTTTCAAAAAATGGTTAGCCGTTGATTTAAAGAAACAATCCTAGTGTAGATATTGGGTTCGCAGCATCAGCAGTTTTGAAAGGAATTAAAGACATCAAGATACTTCAGTTCGGAGGAGAGTGTCAAAAATTCCTAGTTGATCTCTGCAACAAACTTTTACATAAGTGTTCCTCTCTCCTACAAAATTGTCAAGGGTGCTAGTTGTCTCTCTCCCGCAGTCATGCTCAATCCATCTGTTAGGACCTATAGGAGAAATTCTGCATTATAAGTCCTAATAGACAAGAAACAACTATCTAGCGTGCAAGCTGATGTTGTAAAAAAGACTACTTGGATTTTGTATCAAAGCAAGAAGTTATTGACTACCTTAAACAATTTACTTCAAGTCGTGACCAGCTTGATAAGTTCTTCCTGAATATATTTTCTAGAGTAAATGCATCCAGGAACCTACAATATTTCACTAAAAAAAAATATTGTTCTCTTCCGCAGCAATGCAGCCGTTGAGTGAAGTTTTTCTGTGAATAAGAATGTCTGGTTGAAAACCTACATGAGGACAGCCTTATTGCTCAATGTGTAATTTATGATGCAGTCACTGCAGCCGGGGACTTCTAAATATGACATTTTCAAAAAAGATGATTCATGCTGTGAGGAATGCATCAGAAATAAAGAAAGAAGTGCTTGAAAAGGAGAAAAGATTGAAGTAGACCTAAGTCAAAAAAGAAAAACAGCATCTGAAGAAATAAGAAAATTAGAAGTGAAAAGAAGAACAGTTTTACAGAAAGCAAAGGAAGAGGCATAAGTGTTAGAACATAAAATGCAAAAATTGAAAAAGCTTTGAATTAACTTTTGTCTACATTCTAAAAAATATTTTGTTTTTGGGTTTTATCATCTTAATTTTTAATAATGTTAAGTAACTGCAACTATCTTTATTTTCAAGTAACTTCTATCAACATAATATTTGTTAGTTATTTTTCATTGAAGATTTTGTATCTATATTACTATATATTTATTAAATAAATTCATTATCAAAATATAACTTGTGGAAAGTATTGACTGTCATGGAGTGGTTGGAATAATAGTTAGTTTTTGTGGTAGAGTAAACTCCCTGACTATAATCATTCTTTGAAGTTGCTCCACCAAGGCTGATTATTTGTACTTTTAAAGTTCTACGAGGGAGGTGAAATGACCAACCAATTTTGCCAGGAGAGGTATTTTAACATACCTTCCAGGATTCTTTTACATGCCACATGGAACTGACGGCTTTACTTCCCTTCTGAAGGATGTTGAGCTATGATTTTTTTCTTGCTCAAGAAAAAGCCTTCGGCCTCTATTGGGTTCGAACCCACAAACATCGGGTTCTGAGGCGAGCACTTTACCCCAAGACCACCGAGGTCGATGGTGGTATAGGTCATTAAAAAAATGTAATGTGTGTGTGTGTTTGTTTGTGTGTGTGTGTGTGTGTGTGTGTGTGTGTGTGCGTGTGTGTGTGCGTGTGTATTAAAGGTGGGTCGGATCCATCTTTTTCAAATCTGAAACTTCATTTTGCCATCAAATCCCTAAATAAAATTTGAATTTTAGAAAATATTGTAAGCATAAGTGTGTAACTTTCCCAATAAATAGGATTTTTTCCTTCACTTCTGATTTTGTTTACATTAAATGGTAAATTAATGATCTGAGGTTTGGTTGTTAGGTTTTGCCTATCATTATTTTGTTTTTAACCACAAGAAACTATTTAACTATTTTAATATCTTTAAAAAATAACTCAAACTTAGCACCTATTTAAAAAAAATGATAATGATTTGAGTCTTGAATCCATGAATATTCCTTGTAGGTTCTAGAGTCCCATTTTTAGTATATACTAGAATATATGCATCAATACACTTGATTCTTGATGTAAAAATGTTTAACTCTGACAGACCTAGGCCTACTTTAACTTTCTATCATTTTATTATTTTGAAATAGGAATTGTTTATCTCTGAGTACCTTTCATATATACTGGATTTCTTAAAAAAAATACTGGTAGTATACTGGAATATCAAAACTATAGTCAGGTAGACACTCTGAGGATGCAGGATGTACAAGGTGCTTCTCAAGAAAATGCACCAGCATTTGCCTGAAAATGAAAAGATTTAGAATAAAATTAGCCTAACACCATTGTACTCATTCGACAAAGAACCCCAGCTCACAGGATTAGTACCAGAAGTGTAAACTGACTCTTTCAGTAAGATCCAAAATAACATTTTAATTTTTCAGAAAATGAAGGGAAACTTAATTTGTCCCTATTCCATAATAACCTTTGAACTAATTCAAGTGTTCCTCTTTTGAGTCAGCCAAGATGAAGGGTAATATTCCAACTACCCTGAATACTAATGTCCCTGTGTTCTAATGTCTCACTGAAGGTCCCAGTCTCAAGGTGATAGGAACTATGTCTGTGGGTTATGACCATATCAATGTCTCTCAGCTCAAGAAGAAAGGTATAAAACTAGGCATCACTCCAGATGTTCTCACCGACGCTGTCGCTGAACTAAGTGTGGGGCTTCTTCTAGCAACCTCCAGAAGACTGTTTGAGGCACATCAAGAAATACTCAAGTAAGAGATAGTTTCTAACAAAGGGTAATATGCAGCTGATGAGACATATTACCTTCTACACCTGAGCACACCGACAAACAAACAAGAAAATGTAAAAACATGTAATTGTGGTTTACAGAGCTAGAATGATTCTTCCACAAATATAGATTGGTTTGATTCACACATCAACCAAGGCAAACTTTAATGGATGTGTTTAAATTAAAATTAATTTCTTAGCAAAATGGATATTAATTTTCATACACCTTTATAAAATACAATTACAATTAAAAATGTATTACCCATGCTGGTGGGCTCATCTAGTCTGGTTTTCCGGTGACAAATAGGTCAGGGTTCAAATCTGGGCCGGGTGTATTGGACATGTTTTTTACTAAACAGTTCAGTTTCCCAATCTTCCTTCGCAAATATGTGAGTACATTTCCTCTAAATTCTACCCTAAAAGCTAGTTTTGTAACAAAAAATCCCCTGGGTTTTTTCTGAACGAGTTCCCATTTTTTCGGACAACTTAGATTATAAAGGAATGAAATCACATTTTTCATAAAATTGACTAGTGTGAAATAATGGGATTGATATTTAAAAAGGATTATTTGAACTTGATGAATAAATATTGATGGCTCACTTTAATAATGATACCATTCCAAAAAATACTTTTTGGAAGAAGGCATGCATTAATATATGGTTTTTAGTTTAAAAAATAATTTTTTTAAACAAAAGTAAAACATAAATTTACTGTTAGATCATCATCATGAACTGTTTCCAGCTTGTGGCCGGGTCTGTTTAGTAAAATGCCTCCATCTCCCTCTGTCCTTCCACCATTCTTCTTCCTGCACTCTCTTCCACTCTCGACCTCTCACTTGCACACTTGCTGCTATCTATTTCTCCCATCTCTTCCTTTGTTTTCCTTGTGGTCTCTTCCCTACATACTTCATATCCATTCTTCTTCTTGGAATCCTCTCCCCTTCCATCCTCCCCAACTCTATACCTTACATCTTCATTCCTAATCCTATCTCTTCTGGTGACAGCTAGCATGCTCCTCAAAAACTTTATTCCCATGGCCTCCACTTTCCTTGTTTCTATTTTATCCAAAGTCCAAGTTTCTGCTGCATACATGACTATGGATATGAAGAATGTTCTATACAGCATTTTCTTACACTTTAGCCATACATAATAGGTCTCTTACACACCTGTAGAATACCTCTCCCTGCTGCCCTCGTCTCACTTTATCTTCTCTGCTGCCCCCTTTTGCCTCAATCACACTACCAGATGCTTCACACCCTTTTCTTCTTTCAAATCTACTCCATCCAGTTCTCTCACCTTTCTTGGCCTTGTTCTTTGCCTTGTTATCACCATCACTTCACTTTTCATTCCATACTTTTTCATTTCCTCACTCCATTCCTGCAATTGTTCCTGTACTTCCTCTTCATTTTCCCCTCATACCATAAAGTCATCAGCAAACATCATTGCTTTCATTCTCTCCTCACCCAGTTTGCCTGTTAGATGTTGTTAGATTCATAATACAAAATGGTAGACACATTTGAATATGATAATGTGACAACTGGAGATATAACTTTATTGAACTGAAATGAATTTGAAATATCACTTTGAGAGCCAGAATTCATATTTTAAATTTTAATGGATTTTAGAACTTGAAGTCGACCTCAATGGTCTTAAACTAAATTGCTTATCTCAGGACCCAATGTTCTTGGGTTTAAACCCTGTCGGGGTCAACAAATTTTTCTTGAGTGATATAAATTTGTTGCACAACTTCCTTCAGAGGGGAAGAAAAGCCGTCAGTCCTTTGTCAATTGTTGCATGTAAAAGAACCCTTGAAGGCATGTGAAAATACCTTTCCCGGCAAAATTGTGGGCCCTTTTTCTCTTGCTCATAGAATTTCTCATGTGCTGATTATAATCATTTGGTTCAGAAAGTGCACGTTAAATACATCAAATACATAAAAAAATCAATAGCACTTGAAATACCTTGAAAAGATCTTTCCAACGAGATGCTTAACTCAAACTGGTCGTCTTAGGAGTTGTAGAACATTATTAAACTTAGCTTTCAGTATATATGCAGTAGTTACACGTAACCCATTGTTTCGGGGAGAAAAGTGGGGAGGGGAAGAGGCTGATAAGACATGGATACAAATCAGATTACTGGATTCTTCAGTTTTGCATTTTATTCTATGCAAAGACTTACTTGTTAAACGTTCCAAATTTACAGATTTCCAGTAGACTTTTAGTTTTTTGTGAAATTACCTGAATTTTCCCTGTTTTTTCCAGAAAAGAAATCCTTGTGTTTTCCCGATTTTCCAGGTGTGGCAACCCACTCTCTACCTTCCTCATGTCTACCCATTAGTGTAATTAAAAGTACATAGCCTGGATGGGCAGCAAAAACAACAATACATATTTATATCTCCTTTGTGGCCGGGTACAGCTCTGCCACCACTGTTTACACAGGATCTGTTAAAAATTAGTTTTGATTTTCCTGTCTGTAAGTATATTTTATATTTATTCTAATATGCACAGCACTAGGACAACTAAAAACCTGCTTCGGTGGCTGCATGGTCTAAGGCATTATTCTCATAATAGATGAGACTGCCAATGATGGGGAGACCTGATTTTGAGCTCAGTCGGGTGTACTTAGGGTGGTTTTACCTAAATGGTTTTTGACTCTCTCTCGCTCCATGCAAATGTGGGTACACTTCCTCTAAATTAACCTTTCCTCATACCTGACACATTAGAGTAGCTAGTACATAGGTGTATAGCCCGAACGGGTAGTAAGATGCGGTGCTAAAAAAAACAGCTAAAGGATAATTAAAGAGTTCCCCATATATCTTTAATTACAACTATTGAAAATATTTGCCTAGGGAAAGAGAAGATAACATTTACATGCATTTTAACTTGTAGCTGTCTTCAAATGTGTAATTGAGTGTAACAAATGTCAATACAAACTTCTGTAGAAGAAATGGATTACAATCATGGACGACCCGAGGCAAATGTTATGCCCAGGCAGGATTGCTTTTTGGCGCCCTCTTCCCTATATAATCGGAGGATAGTAGGAACATAGGAAAATAGTCCCCAAACCTAACAAATCCAAACCTTATGAAACCTAGGAAAATAATCTAAAGGGAAACTCCACGAATGGTGATCATACTTTAGACATTTCATTGCGAGTTTATACAATAACGGCTAGGATTACAAAGAAGACTATAAGAATATGTTTTGTGGACAATGTTCTCCTATTTATGTTTTATTGTAATAAACACTTTGATATAATTAATGGTTTATGAGATAATTGCAAAAAAAACAGTTTTAGGGTGCAATTTTTTCAAGAGCGCAAATGCAAAAACTTTTTAACTGTGGAACTATACCCTATTATATTCACCACAAAAATCAATACAACTATGTCAAATTTAATGCTAGTATCAAAAAGTGAACGATTGTTAAGCTTAAAAACACCACTACCACACCCAGGTTCCTTTAGGTTAGGCTGGTGCTCCGTGAAGTTGACGTAATGATAATGACAAGGAAGTGTATAAGGTCTAGTAAAGCTATAAAGTTGGAAGGCTGGAGTAGAGCTGAGAAAAGAACAGAACATAAAATATCTTTTAAACCTGATTGAGGTGAAAGGTGGAAGTAGAGAGGATTTGATGAGAAGAGGACAGCAGGGAGAGTTGTGCTAAAGGTGTGTATGAAAAGTGCCCTTAAGTGTAAGTGTTGTACAAGGCATACTTTGTACCCATTGTCACATATGCAGCAGAAACATGAACCTTGAATGTAAGAGAGACTAGGAAAGTGGAGGCCATGGGAATGAAGTTTGTGAGGAGCATGTTAGATGTCACTAGGAGAAACAAGATTAGGAATAAAGTTATCCAGGAAAGAGTGGGGGTACAGGGAGTACATGAGATAGTAAAGGAAGTAATAATGAGATGGTATGAGCATTTAGTGAGGATGAAAAAAGAGAAGAGGCCAAAGAAAATGTTGAAAATGTATTTAGGAAAAAGACCGTGAGAGAGGCCAAGAAAGAGTTGGGAGGAGCATAGCAGATTACAGAAAGTGTACAAGTGAGAGGAGGATAATTGAAGAAATTAAAGGAGGAAGAGTGGTGGAAGGATAGAGTAAGATAGAGGTATTTTATTAAACTGACCCGGCCACAGGCTGGAAACAATTCATGATGATAATATTCATGAAGTTAGGTCACGTCCTGAATTCTTTTTAGAACAAATATAAATCTACATAAATACAAATTAAATTTTTCAAAAGGAAGCTTAATTCTAAAGATGCTTACCAAAAAATAAAAGCTGGATTTGCGGCTGCGATGTAGAAAAATCTTTGTACTGTTTCCCATAAACTTGTGAGGACAATAAACATACATATGTATATATTTATTCACTTTAATAACACAGCTATCTGATTGCCAAATCCTTCCTTCACCTCTGACAAGACGTGTATTAATCACAACTTGTGAATGTGAGGAATGCCAGGCCTCCACCGTGGTTCGGATCCCACGTTAAACTGTAGGTCCTCCATTTCATCTCACAATCACCCCACCATTGCACATTAGCATAAGTGCGTATAACCCGAACGGGTAGTAAGATGCGGTGCTAATAATAACACAGCTGCAGAGTTTATGCAACAGATCCAAGTTCTTTGGAGTGAATTTGCAATTTTTTATATGTTATTTGTGATAATATTTTTATTTGATTTTAAATCAATGAATTTATAATTAATATAGCTGAGATGTTTATCTTCTTTTAAAAATATTATTTAAAATTAATTAGAGAATTTAATCGGCTGTGCCCTCCAGTTTATAAAGTGTATACATATAATAAAAACACTTTAATGATAGTTTGTAGAAGTATATGTTAGATACAAACAACTAAAAAATTGTATAAAGAATATTTAAAATAAAAATTAGATAATTTATATTTACATATCCTATTTGTTTTTCTGAAAATATTAGAATGTGTAACCACACAAATTAATATTTTTTTTATCACTGCGTCTTACTACCCTTTCGGGCTCTATGCCAATATACTAATTAGGCTAATGGTTTTAGGGATTAGGAACATATGTAGAGGAAGTATACCCGCATTTTCATGGAGGGAAAGTGGAAAACCATTTTGAAACACCACCCTGGGTACACCTGACCGATTCAAACCTTGACCTCCCTGTCATTTAAAGTTTAGTCTGCTGTGAGAGTAGCGCATTAGACAATGCAGCCACTGAAGCAGGTAGATTAGTATTATTTATTCAAAGTTTTTAGAATAATACTTTGCAGAATGTTTAATTTTTATCTTTGGTTTCCTACTAAGAATAATAAAGGAACCTCAAACACTATATCAAGGACACATTTTTAATGAAATAGCAGATATAAAAATTAAGACCACAAAACAAACTTCAATTTTAGTTTTGGAATGAAAAGGTGTTGTGGAGGGGATACCCTTAAATAGTATTGTTATCAAGTTGCATGCCACTGAACCAAATGGAGCCATCTCCCCATGCTCATACATTTTAAAGTTAAACCAAAATTTACTTCAAAACTTACTTATCTTAAAAAATAAACTTTATTATTTCATAATTATGACTACGTACAGACCTATACTTTTATACCTATAGCTATTTATCGGACTAATTTCACTTGAAAATTTTTTCGCAAGGTACACATTTTATAGAGAATTGAATGCTCTACAATATTGATTATGAGCATTTTTATCGTGCGAGGCACGGTTCCCGTTTCTATGAGAAAAAAGTTTGATAGGACAAAACCTGAAAATATGTCATTTTTCATGTGAGATAATCTCGAAAACTATTAGAGGTACGAAAAATGTGAAGAGGACCTTTTTTAATAGGATTTTTAATGCTCTTTCATTTGGTATATAGAAAGGTTTTTGCTCGGGTTGATCGTTGTCTAGATATTTTCAAAAAACCAAAGAGACACCTTTTTTTTCTTGTTTTATTCGAGTTTCTGACTCTAGCTCCCGTCCTATTCATCAGGACATATTACCTTCCCTGGACACTACTGAACAAGTGTAAAACATAATCAAATACATCGGATTTAATTGGAGTACATACTATACTTTGACTGAACTACCTAGCCATACTAAATTTAATTCTACACTCTTTCACTACCTAATTTTTTCCTTCTCCCCCCATAACATCAAGTCACCAGCAATCATCATAGCTTTCATTCTTTCCTCGGGTTTCCTTGCCACTTTGTTCATGACCATTTCCATTACCATTTACAAATATAAATGGTGAGAGAGAACTTCCCTGATTCACTAAATTCTTTATTTGGAACTACTTAGTCCACCTCTTCTTTGTGTTAAAACAACTCATGCTCTTCACTCTCATTGAATCAACTCCTCTTTCCACTACAACAATCTCCTCCATTGCTTTCCTGACTTTATTTCTATCCACACTATCATATACCTTCTTCACATCCATAAATACCATTACCAAGTTCTTACCAAATTAAAACCTTCTTTCGATTAGATTTCTTATAACAAAGATCAAGTCCATTGTAGACCTCCGTTTCCTAAATATGTTATGTTCCTTTCTCTACCTTCGTTTCATTTTCTTTCTTATTGTTTTTTCCAGTATTTTCGGATATATTTTTGAAAGGAAACTTTAGAAAAGTATTCAACAAAGAAGAGTTAACATGGTAGGCCATATACTTGAACATGATAGTTTGACAAAGATAATAATAGAAGGAGATGTGAAAGGGAGTCATTCAAGAGGAAGACCAAGACTAGAGTACATGAATCAGATAGCGAACGATGTTGACAAACGAGGGTACAAAGATGTACAAAATTTGGCCCAGCATCGTCAAAAGTGGAGAACTGTAGCAAACCATCGCAAGATAATGATTTACATTCTCTGCCATTTTCAATAGATATTTCAATCAAAGTAGCATATTCTTTGGAAGTAAATTCTTCACACAGATTGGTAAAAAAAAACCCATAAATGTTGACATTATAGTAACATAATTATAGTTTTCTTGCCACCAATTTGTTATTGTTTACTGAATTTAAAAATGGAGCATATAAAAAGGTGCATCTTGTTTGTAAATTTGCATCATTTCTATATTTGCGACAGAGCAGATTCGCACTCTTTTGTGAAGCCAAACCCTGGAGATTTTATTCGAACCCATTAATGAATAGGCTTTAAGCTCTAAACAACTTGAATATGTTACCTGACAAATGAGTATTTAATTTTTGTTTCTCTAGATATATTTCTAGTTCATTGACAAATTCCTCACACTTACCTTTTCCCTTTAATAATTGCATTATTATCACATTTATTTTTAAAAATAATTAAAAAAAATATGTTAATGAATGAAAACTAGTTTCTTTAAACATTAAAACAAAAGAATTTGCATAACATTTTATAATCCTCTCACAGTGGTGGTTGGTCATCCTGGGAGCCGTTCTGGATGTGTGGACCAGGTCTACAGAACTCAACAGTCGGTGTCGTAGGGTTTGGTCGCATTGGCCAAGAAATTGTTAAGCGACTGAAGCCCTTCAAGGTCAGCCGGTTCCTGTACTGCGGTCCTTCCGACAAAATGGAAGCGAGGGAAATAGGTGTGTCTCGTGTCCTACTCGATGAACTATTGGCTCACAGCGACTTTGTTATTGTGACTTGTGCATTGACACCAGAGACAAAAGAAATGTTCAATGACACTCTGTTCGAGAAGATGAAATCCAGCGCCATTTTTATCAATGTAAGCAGAGGAGGTGAGTGGTCATTTGAGCAGTAATTTTTTATCAGCTACCTTCTTAAACTACTGATATTCAGAAGTTTAGATGCACAACTTTACAAAACTAGAAAGTGGACCCAAGGAAAATTAATTTTAGCAGATGTTGTTGTAATGTTTTTATGTTAACATATTTTTAATGTAAAGTCTGTTCATCGTAGGAATTGTTTTCTGAAAGATCTTTTTCCCTACCAGAAATCTATTATATAGTAGGATATTGGTAGGAAAAAAGACCTTTCAGATAGTAATTCCTACCGTGAATGGAGTATATTCCCCTAATTAGATGGTGCATTTAACTATTCTAATAGGAAATGTGTCACTATGTCTAATATTCTTTATTTCAGACTTTTGCCACTTATTTGATTACGCCCTTATAAATGCAAGCTGAGAAAAATGGGGTTATTGGACGTCTAATATAATATTATTCATGATACACTCACATCAGTGGGTGCACGGTCTAATGCATCATCCTCACATTAGAGTGGATTAATGGTTACAGGCAGATGGGGTTCAAATCCAAGTGGGTGAACTGAGCCCCCCCCCCCCCCCTAAATTATGCCCCACTTTGCCGCTGCAAAAATGCAGGTTCATTCCTTATAAATTCTACCTTCCTCATTCTTATCTAAATAGTGTAAATATTAGAATAGCCTGAATGGACAGTAAAATGAGTTACAAAAAAAAAGTATTCATGATACCCTAGATTCAATAGTATTGAAAGATTCAAGGCTCATTTTAAATTATAATGACCCCAGAATCATGGTTATATTTGAATGAGTAGGCCAAATGGATAAATGAGCATGGTTGTATAAGAAATCATGGATCAAACATAGACCTACTAAGTTGTAGAAAACAGTGTATTATTATAGTAATGGTTCGTTTTCTTAATTTCCAGGCGTGGTAGACCAGTTTGCGCTCCAGAGAGCACTAGAAAGTAAGAGGATCCTAGCTGCAGGTCTTGATGTAATGACTCCTGAACCTTTACCCCCGAAGCATCCCTGCTCCAACTCAGCAACTGCGGTGAGCTCAAGTCCTTATAATACATCCTCCATTGCACTGCTTTGTTCTGGAGGGCTTTTCACCAAAATTCTCTTGTTAATAATGTGTCCCAAGGGCCACCTCAGAGTCCTTGTTTAATTCCAAGTGTGTTTCCAAAATTAATGTATCGGGTAGTAGCAGTCCTTACCAGATTATTAAACACCTGGTGATATTACTGGCTGATTAATTGCAAGTGTTGCTGTCCTAGGTTAAGCTAATTTATAAAGTGTGTTGGCAATCTAAACTTGTGTTTAATAGCCTAACTAATAATAATTTATGACTTGTTCCAGTGATCTTACCTCATATAGGCAGTGCAACTATCCAAGCCCGCAAGGACATGGCATTGCTAACAGTGAAGAATATTATCGCTGGGGTGTCTGGAACACCCATGCCTGCACCCTTGTGCTGAGAACATGTGTTACTGTGGATTCACACGTTTGCTGAAAAACTTGTGCATAACACAAACATGGTCATGTGACGAGCTCTAGGCCAATCAAAAGATTTCCGCGTAATTGGTGTGAGCTGTTACGCTAAAATTCAACTTATCTCTACTTATCCACTCTGCCTGAGATGTTCGGCACTGGAGAACCAATTAAATCTCACAACCAACCATCTCAAATCAGTATGTATGTGCATATGACATGCATGCACTGTAGAGTTAAAAGCAAACAAACAGCTTCGTTTGCCTTTGGGATAAGATTTGAAACAACCTTTTAATGTAAAGTGTGTGTATCGATGTATTGGATTGTGCCATGACACAGCATAATAATTTAAAAACATCCATCGGGAGGATGATCTAAAATATATGTTTATCCACTTGAAAATAAATATGTTGCTAATCAGCTGTGCCACTGAGGCAGATTCTGATTTATATTTTTGGCAAACGTGTGAATCAAGCTTTATACTGTTTTTAATGTGGTGCTGCTGACAATTTTTAAGTACTCTACACTTAACCATCAAATTAACACAAGCCAACTAATACTCGTTTTTACCCTTTGTAATCATGCGTGTGTCACATTTCAGACCTATTCTTGTTCCATATAATCTTTACGGCTCGTGTTCCTGCCAGCTACCTGAAAGTAGAGAGTATAAATAATAATAATGTTAGGAAGTCAGTTCTATGAAATGAGGTTTCAATAAGCTTTTCACCCTTGCTAACTCTTTATATAACTATTAGAATAAGTTGAATTTAAAAATCCATCAAAATTAGTAAAATATGTATTTTTCTATATACCTTGTTTTAAATAAATATTTTTTAGTTGTGTTATAATTTTCGAATATTATTATTTTATTATTTGAATACATTTAATTAATTTTTAAAAATAATTTAGACATATTTAATCAACTGACAAAAAACATATTTGAATTTCAACAATTGTGTACAGAGTTGATTTTTGGAACTTTCACTATTGAAAAAAACGGGTGACTAGGAAGCGGTGTTCTCGGGCAAAAGATTTTGCAAATTAAGCTTTACAATTAGAGTAATAATTAAAAAGCAATGTATGCAAGTTATTGTAACTATTTCTTCTTATTATATTATTAAACAAAACATAAGTAATATTTTTTACAGTTGACACTTTTATCAATAGGTTTAAATAATTATTGGACCCTAAAAATACCATAATTGGTACAATTACATCTATGGGTGTATGTATTGCTGTACAATATTGATCTCAGTAATAAAAATTGGAAGTTTTTCTCAAATTGATTAGAAACACTAATTTAACTGGGTATTGTCCAAATCACCACCCACAGACAAATCTTTATTATATTGAAGAAGGCTATTGAAAGTATAAAACATAACAGGTAAATCAATAGGTTTCATAAAAGAGAACAATTTTATATTTGTTATTAGGTTTTTAAATCGTTTCATACGCCCATTTCCCCCCCTGGTTTCATTACAATCGGTACACATAGGAATTGAAAGCATGCAATCCAAACTAAACCAAAAAAAAAAAGGATTATGTAAATTGTAAGAGTATTCCATGCAGAATGTAAAGTTAACAATGTAATTCTTTTCACTTCAAACCATGTGTTAGACCCTTTACATGTTATACTTGCCGACCTTCTTAATTATGAATTGTTTATTTTTTTTAAGATACGAAAACTCTTAGCAATAAAAAATTTTGAAATAATAAAAAGATTTTATATAAAAAATATAGTGTTAAAAATAGAACGAGATATATATATTTCTTCATTTTTTCAAAACATAAATACATATGTGTATTAGTATAAACCACTATTTTTTAAATTTATTGTCGAACACATTGAGTCAGACATTCAACATTATTTGCTGGTTTGCATACAAACTAGAAGGCATACAGCGGGAAAAAGCGGAAAAGAGGCTTGTTATTTTGCAAAGGAAGGTTGTAAATGACCGCCATTTTTGTTTTTACTACTTTAGTTTTTTTATTTATATGCTAAAATTGACTTGAACAGTAAAAAATTAATAACGCAGCATTGACTTTTTTAAGGAGTTCGTCTAAATTCAGAACATTTATCAATTTTTCCAAGCTTAGTTCAGTATACTTTGTTCTCTCGTTAGGAAGCTGTAATGCAAAATTGTCGCCTTCAGTTACTCACTAATCACGGAAAAATGACTTAAGGTGTACAGCCATAGAGTTGGTAGTATTGTACCCATCCGGGTGAAACACAAAATTCCCCCCAGTTCATCATGAAAAAGCCCAACTGAAAGGTGTTTACATTCATTAATCGAATCCTTGTACATTTCCCAACAAGCCACGTTTATGTATGGGAATTGTTTTCACCAAAGGATGTCTCACTATTCGTTTTATAGGTCTAAGTTGCAAAAAATTAAGGATCATTTTTTGTGTTTTTTTTTTTTTTTTTTTTTTTTTAGTCCTTGTAGATCGGATGGGTTGATCCGCCCTGGGCTGCCGCTGGGCTTCGGCACCGCTCTTTACGCCGGGACGTTCTACTGCCCACAATAGCAGTGGAGCTCCAAACTGTTCCTGCCGACCGTTGACTTGAGAGCCGTCACCATAGTCTTTCCCACACCACGCTCGCCTCTTCAGGATCTACCCACGAGGCATGCGCACCAAGACAAGGGAAGGGGAGGGAGAAGAAGGAGATGACAGGACTCCTCTGGGCTGTACAACAAACAAAAAAAACATAAGCAGTAAACTGACCAAAAAAAAATTTACACTCCTAACTAATAGGACCTATATCCAACGTCAAAAAAAAAATATATATATATATATATAAAGTTTTTAACAAACTAGCCATCATATGCCGCAGCCAGTCTATGGTCACATGGCGCACTGGTCCATTAGGCGCGCACTCGTCACTTTCACGTAGATACTTCTTGAACAAGCATACACGTGTCCGGCACATTTCACCAATATTCCTCTTAATACCTTTTCAAGTTCTTTGCCCTGGGCCCAGGGAATTTGGTATTGCAAATCTAAATCAAGATATCGTCGACACAAAAGACTAACATTCAAAACATTTACAAAATATATATATATTTTTTTTTTTTTTTTTTTTTTTTAATATTTATACCACACCATGTCACTAGGGACAATTGGGCTCAGGCTTTCTTTAAATGACTGACATGAGCTCGTCTACACATAGACACATCTTTCACACTCTTAAGATAGACGGTCACGGGGGTTAAAAACTTATCAATGGTCCATGGGCCACTCCACCTCTGGCACAGCTTCGCCGATCTTCTATCTGCCGAGGAGCTCAAGGGGAATTCCTTACATAACACACAATCCCCTACAATATATGGGACGGGGAGTCTACCCTTATTATAGGCGTTAGCCACCCTTTTTTGAGCCCTTTTTAGATGATCCAGAGCACGCCGACATCTCTCCTTATGGGAGGAATCATCGGAATTCTCTAACAGCGAATCAACGTTCCAAATCGCTAAGAGGGGGTGGTTTAATTCCCGACCAAGAAGGATAGAGGCTGGCGAACAGCCTATGGACTCATGGAAGGCAGAATTAAATGCTAAATTTAAGAAGTCTAAATCCTGATCCCACTTATGCTGTGCCTCACAGTGATAAATAGTAAGCGCTATTACCAAATTGCGGTTAAATCTTTCCACCTGATTGGGTCCGGGTGGTAGGGGCTGGTAGTCACGTGCTTAATCCCCCAGTTAAAGCACATATTCTTAAAACCAAGAGAACGGAAACAAGGCCCATTGTCACTAACCACGACACGAGGTGCCCCAAAAAGATTCCAAACTCGTCTGCAGAGGGCGTTAACGGTAGTGGTCGCCTTCATATTGCGCAAGGGAATGAGCACTACAAACTTGGAAAAGGCGTCAACTAATATAAGAATACATGAATTGCCTAGAGTAGAACGGGTGATTGGCCCAATATAATCGATGAAGACTTTTTCCCAGGGGCGTTGAGCAACACCGGCCGAATGAAACCCAACTCTGGAATTTTGGGTTGGTTTAGCTTTCTGACAGCTCTCACACTTGCCAACCCACGCTTTTACATCGTTGTATAAAACCTGGCCAAAAGAACTCATTAGAAATTTTCCGTACGGTTTTTAAAACTCCAAGATGACCACCAAAGGCAGAATCATGAAAATATCTAAGTAGCATTGGTCTGACCGCACCCGGTACAACCACTTTCCTATTCTTCCCTTTCGAATTAGTCACAACCAATAGCCCATTAAATACAGAATATGACCCTACCTTTTCTCCTCTAGATAATTTACCCATGATATCAATACACCACGGATCACTATTTTGGTGATCCCCGATTGCCACAAAAGATTCAGGAATGGATCTAATGACGCAGGAGGCGGGAGCCACCTCAAGAGAACCAATGGGACACTTTTCCTCGGCCATGCGGGATAAGGCATCAGCTACTACGTTATGTTTACCGGATACATGATGAGTGGAGAACTTGAACCTAGATAACCTCCACACCCATCTCCCCACTTTCCCTAGTTGCTTGGGGTGGTTCAGCATCCACGCAAGGGCCTGGTTATCCGTGTACAGCTCAAACTCCCTCTGTTCGAGGTAGTCAGCGAAACGCTCAATGCCCGTGACGCAGGCAAGGCATTCCTTTTCATAGGTGCTATATCGCCTCTCAGCATCGGTGAGAGTTCGACTAGCAAAAGCTACCGGTCGGACTCCCTCCGATGACCTCTGAGACAATACAGCCCCAAGCGCCACAGAAGACGCGTCTACGTGGAGGAGGAAGGGGAGAGAAAAATCCGGCATTCTCAAAACCTCCGGAGAGATTAGCTTCTCCTTTAACAGGTTAAAAGCTCGTGCCTGCTCTTCACCCCAACTAAAGGCCACTCCTTTTCTTTTTAAGGCATTAAGGGGGGCAGTAATCTCCGAGAAGGACGGGACAAACCTGGCGTAATAGGCGCACATGCCCACAAAACGCATAACTCCCTTAAGATTAGAGGGGGGAGCAAAATTAATAATGGGACTGATCCTTTCGGGATCAATAAGAAGATTCCCTCTGAAATGACGTACCCAGGTATTTGATGGAGGGTTTAGCCCAAGTAACCTTGTCGGGATTCACGGTTAGTCCTACTCGCCGCAGCCTAGTCAAAACTTCCTCCAAATGCACCAAGTGTTCCTCTAAAGTATTGCTGTACACACATATGTCATCCAAGTAGTTAAATACATACTCAAATTTAATGTCAGAAAAAACAAGATCTAATACGCGACTTAAGGCTTGTCCCCCAATGCTACACCCAAGGGGAACACAATTAAATTCGTATTGTCTCCAGGGAGTGACAAAGGCGGTAAACTTTTTTGACGATTCTGTCAAGGCACATTGTAAAAAACTCGCATTGAGGTCAATCAGACTAAATATTCTAGCTCTACCGAGATGCTGGAATGCCGACTCGATGCTCGGCATCGGGTATGGGTCGAACAGGATTTTCTTATTGACCTTCCTGTAATCTACAATTAACCTATATCCCTCCCCTTTTTTGGGTATGATGAACGCGGGACTAGCAAATGGTGAGTTAGAGGGGCGTTTTACCCCTTTTGATTCCAAGTCATCAATCAATTTCCGGAAGATTTTCATCTTGGGAGGAGCGCACGAGTAAGGACCAGATCTTATGGGGATATTGTCAGTCATTACAATTTCGTACGGTAGGACCTCACACCTACCCCACCTGCTAGTAATGACGTCAGAAAATTTAGAAATCAGCTCCCTAATGGCTTCTTCCCCAATTCCAAACGAACATAAGCTAGGAACAATACAATCTTTACAAAAGGGGATTCTAACTCTGGGTGAGAACTCAAAACTTAAATCCCTTCTCGCCAGACTAATAACGGCCCCAGTTCCCCACAGGAAGTCGTTCCCCAAAATAATGTCAAAGGGAAGCAATGGAACACAAAACAAGCTTCTCTTCCACGAAAACCCATAATTTTTATGGACAAAGACTACTCTCTCGCTAACTCTTAAGAGATTACCATTACCCAAAACAAAGGTCCTAATACCAGTTTTTTCCACCGATATCTTCCCATTTTTCTTTAAGATATCCACAAAATTATTACTAATAAATGAACCACATGAGCCGGTATCAAGTAAGGCAGAGCCCGACACCGATCTGATAGAAAACTTAATGATGGGGGGAAGGGGGCTAGAATGTTTTGGAATCGTACGCGCGGTGGTCCCCTTGCCAACACCACGCGTTACGCGTTTCCCCCATTACAATCCCTCTGAAGATGCCCTAATTGGCGGCAACGGTAACATCGGACGCGAGTGATATCAAAAGGTCTCCTTGCCCTTATCGCGCCTACTTCCCTCACAGCAGAACTAGAACTGGCTCCCTCAGTAGGCCGGGTTATAGTTGAAAATGGGGGGGACCTTTCCTGTTTAAAGTTATGGGACACCTGTGTAGGGAACTCGTGCAAATACTCCCTCTCGGCTACCAGAGAACCCTCAATACAAGAAGCTAATGAGTAAAGCTCAGAAAGGGTAGAAGGCTTATTCAAAAACACAAAATGCCTTCTCGTCAGGGGGGACACATTTTCCAGAATGATTTCAACTACCTCTTCCTCCGGCATTTTGAGATCTAACACCCCAATAGCCTCTGAAACGGCCAAAATAAATAATCTAAAGGGTTCGTGTGGAAGTTGGAAGCGCCGAACCATTCGATTACATAGAGTATCCTTCTCTCTCTTAGATATTAGAGACTCTAATATTCGACTTTTCACTCTAACCCAGGGGAGACCTAGTTGGATGCATTCAGTGATTAGATGCGCCAAAAACCCTGACGTCTTGCCAACGCATAGCGTGAGTAACTCCAAATTTCCTACAAGTCTCAATTTCCAAATCCTGTCCACCTCTAACAGAAAGTTAAATAAATCAGAGGACGATAACCCATCGCAAATCGGCCATAGTTTTACACGCTCGCTAGCTACAATACTTTGAGTTTTGGCAAGTGAATTAGATAACACTAAACTAGCGGTGGGAACACTAGGGGGGATCGGGAGCCCACTACCTCCCTCTATCCTTACAGCTTCTATTTTTTCCTGTTCCTTATCTTCAAGGGAAGGATGGCTAACGTCATCACGAGGTTCTAAATTAAAAGGATCGCTGGACTTACTAACAATGTTCTCGGACAGCAATGACCGCAACACGGCCATAGGAGCGTCGGGGGGGAATTGAATATCTCTTCTCTTGAGCTCCTGGCGAAGATCGGAGCTACTGAGCCGGTATACATCAGTTCTTGTGCTGATTACGCCTCCAGAGGTGGTGGTGTCCATGGCGGGAGTGATTCATGAAACAATTTCAAAGACAATTAACAAACAAAATTCACAAGGTGCCTTCACTCTGAAAAATAGCAGAGTTTGCGCAGCTTTTCTTGTAGTGTCCTCAGGCGAGGAGGCCACAAAATAATACAAGGAAAATACAAAAGGTTAAATAACAACAACAAGAGTGAGTGCACACGAGTTCAAGACTAGAAATGTTCCATAGAGAAACATTACGCGTCTAATCCCGCCACTCCCACCTGTTACTGAGAGTATCAAAATATATGGGAGTCGTCTATCACTAGAGAGCCTTAAAATGCGTCACCCTTCCTAACCACTGAAAAATATTAGATACATTACATTAAACAACCAAAAACTTAGGACATGTGATGGTATATAATAGTTAAAAATAAAAAATTAGTCATGTTGAACCAATATTTATTTTGGATAGGACAATCCGAAGTTTAACAATTCAAATAAGTACTAATTATTGTTGTTAAAACAATTATATGAACATTATGTACAAGTGCTTTGAACTTTAACATTGAAAATTAGCCCGCTATAACGGGTCTGGGCAGAAATGATATTCTGCCAACAATAAAGTTACAATTAGAGTAATATTTTCTTTACAAGTAAACAACGAATGTACGGTTATATATATATATATAGAAATAATAGTAAATATGGACAATACAATCGGTCTAATAATTATTTACCCTATCAATCTTGATTTGGTTCAATTAGCGCTGGCGTGTTGTATTGCGACAACATTGACTCTCAAGTCTAAAAGGTAAATATTTCTCAAGATGAAAACATTAATAGGTTGCGAAATAACCCCAAGAAATCTAAGTATTATATCAACAAGACTATTTAATATAAACATAACAGTAAATGTCAATAGTTCCCCTAACATAACAATTTGTATTAGTTATAAATCGTGACTACGCCCATTTCGCCCTGGCGCGTTGTAAAAAGACAACATAGGCTTATAAGTCTAATACCACAATATGAAGCAATAATTAATTTAGAGTTCCACCGTAATTAATACAAATAAATCATTACACTCAACCGGTGACAAGACGCCATTACAAGTTAATTGCCAGACTTCTATTTAAATTTTTTTTTTTTTTTAAGATAACTGAAAATATTAAGCCAAAAAGGAATTTTGAAATAATAAAGAAAATATATAAAAAAAGATGTTTAAATTAGCCGAGATAGAATTTGGGTTCTTACATTTTCAAAAGCAGAAAGCCGAAGCTTGTACTAGTCCTAAACCAGCTCTGTCCCAATTGTGTCGAACATTGGGACAGACACAAATATATATACAGATACAACAAAGAGGAGGGGCATGAAGGGTAAGCAAGAGGGGAAAGATTCTGGAATATCAAGGAACAATGTTATGCGCATTTCTACGTGCCTCGGGAGACCGGTGGTTTTTTCTGGCACAATCTAGAAGAGAATAACTATAACTGCGCATGCCCAGCCCACATGTGGGGTTCGCTAAATCGCCGTTCAATTCGCTCCGTCAGTATACTTTTTCTCTCGGGTGAAGGAAGGTGTGCATAGCAGAAGTTAGGTCGCTCTTCCACGTCGCCTCCAATCACGGACAAATGGGGTAAGGTTCAACCATCGATATAGCAGTTGTGTATTTTATTGACCATCCGATGCTACAATTTTATAAAGAATACTCTATCACTTAACCATTCATTCTCCCACACACTAACACACTCTTCTCTTTCTTGTACTCCCTTAGCAATCTGCTCTTCACATTCTCTTGACCTATTTCTTGTTTCCTATATTATCTCTTACAGGCTCTGTATTCCTGCTCAGCTACCTGAGGAAGTAGAGAGTATAAAAAATAATAATGCTTAGTGATAACATGTGTGCAAAGTTTGATGGAAAATGATTGGTTTCAAGTAAACTTTTACCAGTGGTTGGCATATTCTTCTTTTATATACACTAGGGTGAAAAATAAAGTTGATATTTAAAAATCCATCAACTATTTTTAGTAAAATATGTATTTTTCCTTTACTCTTGCCTTGTTCACAATCATAATATTTGTTTAGTTGTGTTATAATTTCTCAGAATTATTATTATTATTATTTCATATACATTTCAATTAATATTTTAATAAAATAATTTAGCAACATATTTTTAAATTAACTGACGATCAGAAAATTATTTGAATTTTCCAGAAGTGTGGTCACACGAGTTGATTTTTTTTATGGCCTTTAACTTTCAGCAGATTATTGAAAAGAAAACGTGGTTGAACTAGGAAAATAGGTGTGTGTTTCACAAAGTTGCAACAAGATTTTGTAAATTAAACTTCTAGCAATGGAATAAAGAAATAATAAAAAAAGAATGTTGCATATTTATTTGAATCTATTTCTTCTCTATTATATTCTCTTCACAACAAACAAAAATATATTTTTTACAGTTGATACTTTTTATCAGATAGGTGTGGTTGACAGAGGTAATCGGCTTCATTAGGACCCTAAGAAAAAATAACACATCCCAATTGGATACATATTTACATTCATATTAGAGTCTGTAGTATGCAATTATAATATAGTAATATAGTTAATTTAACAAATCTTGGAAGGTTGTTTCTCTTAAAATGTGATTTAGAAACTTACTAAATTTAACTGGGGTATATGTCCAAATGCACAATCCCTACAGTAACCAAACCACTCTTTATTATATTTGGAAGAAGGTATAGGAAAGGTGGATAGAAACATATAAAAGGGACACACACAATATGGCTTTTACAATGAAAAGAAGAACACAGTTCACACTTTACATTGCTGTCAATGGTTGCCTCTTAAAGAAAATCGATCTTCATAGCCTATTCCCCCAACCTAGGTTTTATTCTATCGGTACTCATCAGGGAGGAATGTGAAACGCACAATGCAACTTCCTAAAACCGTAAACAAAAAACAAAAAAAAAAAAGGGAGAAAATGTAAAATTGTAAAGATTACCTCTTTGTCCATTAGCAGCAATGTAAAGTGTGAACTGTGTTCTTCTTTTCATTACAAAAGCCATATTGTGTTTGTCCCTTTTATATGTTTCTATCCACCTTTCCTGTACCTTCTTCCAAATATAATGCAATTGCCTTATAAAACAAAAAGAGGTTTTCCTTATTAGATACAAACCACTCTTCAGAAATTAAAAAAAGTTTTTGAAATAAAAATAATGGGATTGTTTTTTTTATATAAAAAATATTAAAAGTGTTAAAAAAGAAAGATATATATATATCTTTCTTTTTTTAACACTTTTAATATTATATATGTGTATATATATACACACACACATATATTTTTAAATATTACTTTTGTCAACACAATTTCAAGCTCAGGAGCCCATTTCAGAGCGATGTATTTGCTGGTTTGCATGACAAACTTACGTAACCTATACAGCCTTGTAAAACATCGCAGGAACAAGGGACTTGTTTTATTTTGCAAAGGAAGGATGTAAAAGTCAGACCTGCTTCTAACTTTTTTGTTTTTTACTTACTTTATTTTTTATCATTTGTGAAAATATGCTAAAATTGACTATTTTTGACACAGCCTAAAAAATGTAATAACGCAGCATTTTGACTTTTTATAAAAGGAGTTCTTAGTTTTAAATTATTCAAGAACAATTTACCATAAACATATTTATAATCCAAAGCTTAGTTATCGAGTAATTTGTTATCTACTTAGAAGCTGTAATGCTAAAATCTCGCCCCTTGTTACTAGGGCTATCTCTGGACGGAACAATGAACTCTAGAGGGTGGAGCCAAGAGTTGGTTAGGCCACTCCCATCTGTTACCTCGCTCCGGCTGAAACACAAGACATTCCCACACCAGTCATCACTAAAGAAAACAAGCCCAAACTAAAAGGTGTTTAATTCATTAATGAATCCTGTACTTTTCAACAAGCCAGATATTAATTATTGTTAATAATGTATTTTACAAACCAAAGTTGATGTAAAACTACCATTCGCTTATATAAAGTATGGGTGCTAAGTATAGAAAAAAAATAATTAAGGATCGATATTCACTTCAGTGGTCGAACGGTCTAAGGCGTCACTCTTGTGTCAGATTGGCCTGCTGCTAACGAAGAAATAGGGGTTTGAATCCCAGTCGTGTCTTTTGAGGTTGGATTTTCCTAAATTGTTTCCCAATCTCCTTCAACATGGATGCGGGTAGACTACCTCTAGATTCTTCCTTTCTCATCTCTACTCCATTAGAGTAATTCTCATCTATGCATATAACCTGAACAGGTAGTAAGACGCGGTGATAAAAAAAAAATAAATTAGGGATTTAACTAACCATACTTAAAAGTATTAGACCTAGTAAATCCCTAATGCTGCTTGAGCCCAGGTACAGAAAGGAAGCGATTAGTTCAAATAATCATTCATAGTTTGCATGTACAAACCTTACCAATTTAGTAGTCTGTACACAATATTTAGCCATATTATAAATTTTATTTTTGTAAGAATCTGAGTGTGCCATGTATCTGTTATTATAATTAACTAGCTTGTTTGCCCGTTCTCCACATGGGGGATCTTTAAGAAGCTTTATTTTTAATCATAATATAAAATTAACCAAAGGAAAAGTATCCAAAAGCTTATATAATTTTAAATATTAATCCTTTATTGGTTTAAAGATGTGACTAAACGTGAAAAATAGGCAGAGTGACTAAAACATTATGTCAAAATAGGGATTTTCTGTAATCCAAAAATCTTTGCATAAAAGTGATCATAATAGAATTATAATGGTGCAATATATATTATTACTAAACAAAATTTGTAAATAGAACGTCAAAGTTAAAAAAAAAACCATCGTAAATGAAATAATGGCCTTTTATAGATACTTATTGGTCCCTGTAATTACCGGCCATATTTTGATTTTCTAATACATCAAGCAGTTTTTGTCTAACTGTTTGTGAAATCTTAAACGCCTAAATTTTGGAACCAATTTTCAGTATTTTCTGATCATCTGGAGTGGTCTTTGTAACTCTTTGCAAGTCTATCGTTTTCCTACCGCACCAAAAAGTGTTTTTTTCTATACGGTTGGAAATTTAAATCCCCCCACTCCCACTCCCAACCAGATTCTTTGACCCTTGTTTTGAAATTAAAAAACTTCAGACGCTTCTGATTATTTGGTGTTGTCCCTATACCTGTAAGTAAATATTTCACTTTTATACCATAAGGGAAATGTTATATTATATTAGCTTTGAAATTTTGGAGATGACGCCCATCTTCCCATTTTCCGATCTTTCATTTTGAAATTTAGTTGGTTTTCATAATGTTTGAGGTTTATCTTATAACAGGCTGACAAATTTAAATCTTTAACCACAATGAGAAGTAGTTTTTAATATAGATTTTGGAAATCCCCTCCAAATATTTCACAAACCCCGAATTAAAAAATCTAAATATATACTAACTATTTGGGTATTTGGCACTACATTCCTGACATTTCTTTATCATCACAACTAAAAGCTTTGTTTTCTGTCAACACACCCCTTCCTATTTCCCAGAGTTCTATTTTAAAATTTAAAATTATCAGTTTTTATGGTATGGTACAGTTATCTTTCTGCTGAATGTTGTTATATACCGCACTGGTAAGTATTTGTTTCAATTAGTTTTGAAAATGTGGAATACACCCTACCCCATTTCGCTGACTCCAACTTTTAAATTTAAGTTTTTAGAACTTATTTGAATATCTAGAGTAGTACTTCTACATGTTTGCCAAATTTTATTGTTATACCTCACCTAAAGTGATTTGTATATTTATAGCCCCCACACCCCAATTTCCCGGAGAAATATTTTTAGATTTCCTATACATAAAATTTTCTGGCATGGGGTAGAAAGAGCAAACAATATAAAAAAAACTTAAAAAAGTATAGCTTATCAATTTGAATTTAAAATAAGGTTAAAGAGGGTGAGTAAAATGGTAAAGAGTGCAGGCAGGGCAATAAACCAAAGAAGGACAAAGGGGAAGACAGGGTTTCATTTTAGGGTAGAAAGATTTAAAAGTTGTAAAAAGTGCAAAAGGGACAGAAAGAGTAAAAAGGGTAAAAAGTAGATTTAATCAAAAATATTAAAATTTTATACTACTTTTATCTCATTTAGGCCTACCCTTTTCCTGCTGTTTATGTTTTTTGCACTAAATGTGATATTTGCCCTTTTACTACTTTCTAACATTTTTACACTTTTGGAACCTTTTGGCATTTTTACACTTTTTGCCTTTTTGGCACTTTTGCCTGTTTTAACCCATTTGTTCTTTTTGCTTTATTTAACTTTTTTGTCTTTTCGGGACATTTTCCCTTTTTTCTCTTTTTACCTTTTTTGCCCTTTTGGAACTTTTATCGTTTATATCCCTTTTACCACTTTTACCCTTTTTGCCCTATCTACCTTTTAAGAATTTTTTGAATCTTTGGAGTTTTCTTTTTTTCCCATATAGCCCCTTTAATTATTTTATTCCTTTTCATACTTTAACCCTTTTTACTTACCCTTTTCATCCTTTTTGATTAGATTAACTTTTTACCCTTTTTGCACTTGTTACATCTTTTTACATAAAGCTTTTCAGTTTTTCAATCATTAGATCAACATCCAAATTGTTAAATATATCAAAGCATCAACTTATCCAGGTGGTCCTGAATAATTGTAATTTATTCTTGACCTGAATCATTAACAAAAAGCTAATTCACAAGCGACAGCAAGTCAAGCAAGCAAGCAAGCAAGACAGAAATCACGCTTAAGTCTTTGGTAACCTTGATAAATTGCGAAAATCCATATTCCACGCCAATGGTCTGAAACCAGTCCAGAAAGTGCAAGGTTTTTAGACAGTGTACTAAAATACGCATATTTTTAAAAAAATACTTATTTCTCCTTTTAATTCCTTAAAACAAATAACAAAACTTGATAAAACTGAAATCAGCTATGTCAATGTCAAATTTAAACATATTATCTTTAATTGTAACTTTTTTTTTAATCGTTCGACAATACCTTGAAATAAGGAATTGACACATTTACACGAATTTCATTTTTATTTATTTCTGAAAAGTATTTGTTTTCCTAGCTGTCGTCTTAGCATCAAAATACTGGTCTTTTTTTAACTGATAGGATTTTTAATTAATTTCCTCAAATGTCTTTAAAGTTTTGCTGTAAGTCTCATTGAAGAAAGTATCATCAAACGCTGTGCTCTATAAATGCGTAGGGGGTTGGAGGGCAAGCAAAAAAAAAAAAAATTAGGGGACTTTACTTCCCACCCTTTCCCGATAAATGTTTAAAAATTGGATGTCCCTAAAAGCTATTTGGAGTGATCCTCCTCACAATTTTTGAATATAGAATTGTTTTTATTAGTAGTCTTTTCCAGAAATTTTTTTGAAATTTGAATGCTTCTATAAGTTATTTAGAGTGGTTCTCCTTCAGCAAATTTTTGAAAATTAGATGCCTTTAGAAGTTATTTTGAGTAGTTCTCAAATTGAATTTAAAAAAAATCGGATTCCTTTAAAATCTATTTAAAGTTGTCTTCCCCTAGAAATATTTGAAATTTGGATGCCCCTTGAAACCATTTTTTCGACAACTATATGCCTCTAGAAGTTTTAAAAAAATATTCTATATATTTAGATGCTATTTGGCATTATACTTACCTTGACATTTTTTTAAATTGGATACTTTTAGAAGCTATTTGGAGTTTGATGCAAGTTTTTCAGCTTCAATTTCGAGAATATCAGAAGGTGTGAAATATATATAATTTATTTTAAAAGAGGCAATAACTTCCCCTACACCCCGCTTTTGTTGTTACTAATTTGGAGTGGTCCTTACCTAAATTTTCGGAAATAATACTCTTTTAAAAGCTGTTTAGAGTACTCCTCTCTCCGATTTTTTTTTCTTTTTTAATTTTGATTCTCCTAGAAGCTATTTGAATAATTTCTCCTTCTGGAAATTTTTAAAATTTTGATGTCTCTATAGAGTCTAGAAGCCAATTAAAAAATTCTCACCCACAGTTTTTTTTAAATTTAGATTTTCTAAAAGCTATATGACCCCCTGAAATGTTTTTAAATTTGGTTGTTTCTTGAAGTTATTTAGATTGCCCCTCGCCTGAATTTTTTTTCGAAAATATGCCTTTAAAATCAATTTGAAATTCTTCTCTTCTGGATTTTTTTAAGTAGATGCCTTTAGCAGATGTTTGAAGTGATCTTCTACTGGCCAATTTTAAAAATTAAAGGCTTTCAAAAACTATTAGTACCTAGTGCTTATAGCAAGAAAATTCTTCAAAATTACAATTTAAAACTTATCTGGAGTGTCCCTTGCCTAGATTTTTTAATTTATTTAGATGGCCCTAGAAGCTATTTAGAGTGCTCCTCGACTGATTTTTTTTTCTTACAGTTACAAGACTCTAGAAGCTATTTGGAGTGGTCCTCTCCAAACAATTCTTGAAAATTTAATGCCGTTAGAAATCATTTGTAGTTTTATCTAAGGCAATCTTTTAGCTTAATATTTGATATTGTCGGGGGATTTGAAATTTTTCTAGGAGAGTGTAAATTCTTTCCAGGGGGCTAATTCGTCTCAGGGGCAGTGCCCCCCTTACTCCTCGATTCCACCGCCACTGACCCTGAGTATTTTCATAAGAATATATTTCCATTTTCCTTTTATTTATGGAAGTTATTTAGAGTAGTCCACTCCTGGATTTTTTTTAAATTCCATATCTTAATATTTTATTAGGAGTGTGATCAAATCAGAAACCTCTAGAAGTTATTTAGAGATAATTTTTAACTGTAATAAGAATTATATGCATCCTTCTCACACCAAGTAGTTATTTCTTACATTTGTATGTGTATGTGTTTGCCTGCCTCATTGAACACAATATTTGACGTAACAAAAGGGGGGCCTACCTGGTCCTTCTGTAGACACGCCTATGGGAAAAAAATTGAAGTTTTAAAATTCCCTAGTAATTGTAAAAGTGAGACTAAACTAGCCAAGGAGATTGTAGTTGGAAAAGTCACAGTGACTGGAAAAAAAAAATTCATTCTAAAATGTAATTGTTTAGTTCCTCAACATTGATTGAATCTCTGAATAGTCGTCGAACATTGAAAGAGTAATTGTTTGCCAAGCTTGATGGGGCACTTTTTTTGTGGCTAACTCAAGAAAGGCAGAAAGGAATGCCAATAAATGACCCCCTGATCAGATTATCCGGAATTTAGGACTACCAGAGTTTTAATCTATTTGGTTGAAGTCATTCAAAGTGTATTTAGGTTTGGCCTATGATGTTTATGTTAGTTAGATTAAATTTAGCTAAGTTCACTAACACAAAATAAATGAAATGAAATAATTTTTTACTATGAATAAAATATAAATAAATAAAAGCTAAACACCAAATTCCTTTGAAAATTATTGAAAACAGATGTTTATTTTATTTTAATATTTAGTGAAGAACCAAGCGTTTTGTTTAATTTCTTCCAAAAAAATCTTATTGGTAAAGTATTTTCTTATTATTTTGTCCTTCAAACTTTTGTACAATTTTTATTCATACAATTCCGATATAGCTATTTTGAACTAAATATTTAAGGCCATTTAAGAAAAATTTAAAACTTTAAATTAATATATTTTAGAAAAATCAACATACATTATTATCTATAGTGTAAAATATACCAATTTAAAAAAAAATCAGATCATTTTGAAAAAAAAAATTTGAAAATTAATTTCTCAGCAAAATAAGACCTATCTTTATTTAAATGCTTACTTTTTTAAGAAAAACAAGCCAATTAAATTATTTATCATGCAAAAAACTACTCTGATTCTCATTTTAAAACAAATCATGGGTGCCATTTTTGAAATATTTCAAATTTTTAAAAATTAGTAATCTGTAAACCATTCTTAATTTGGGGGCTAAAGACAAAATAAAATTTAGATAAAATCCATCAAACCACAAACCATTTCAGGTCTGTCCTTTAGGGTGGACAAACAGACAGAATTGTAAAATCAACTTTTTTGGGTTTGGAATCACATAAAACATAGATTCAGCATAATCTCGAAGCCGAAAATGTTCATAGTCATTTGATCACAATACTGTTTTTATTTATAATAAAGTCAAAAGCCACTGCGTTTTACTACAGTTCAGGATTAGTGAAGATTAAGGTATAATTCTTCTGAAAATTTTCCCGCATTTTCGTGGAAAAAAACACCCAACTTATATTTGTACCCCAACCTTCCCAGCACCAGAAAACCAGACTAAATGAGCTTGACTACATGTCCACAGATGCTTATTTACATGAATGGGGTCACATCTCTCTTTAAAAAACAAATAGAAAGCCATTCTAGTGCACTCAAATAGGACTATAATTTGGATGAACATTGAGGGAAATAATCAATATCCCTATTAATAAAGTAACATAGATGAAAAAAAGAACATTGTCTGAAAACATCGATGTTATAGAACCAAAAACATCGGTAATATTTTTCAAACCAATTGAAACTGTAACTGAAGTGTATTTTTAATAAATGAATATGAAACTCATGTATCAATTCAAAAAATTGTTTTAAAAACTAATAATAAAAAAATACTATTTTAAAAACCAACACACAAACATATCGCTGTCTTGGACATCGCTACAAAACATTGATGGTTGAAAATCATCTATAAGGAAAACATCGAACCTTCAACATCTATGTTCAATGTAGGCCTATATCTCTGCTGGACTGCACTATAAGCATCTCCCTTTTTCTGTGTCAGGTTGATCCCACCAGTCGATCCCGCTGTAACTGAGCCAACTCTTTAGGTAAAAGGCTACACTAGTTAATGTAGTAATGACACTATTGATGGAATTTACAATTTATATGAGTTTCTTTTTAGCACCGCATCTACTATTTGTACGGGTTATGCACCTATGTAGACCTACTAAATTACTCTAATGTGTGGGCAGGAGAGTGGAAAATCATTTAGAATAAACCACGCTCAGTACACCTGACTAGAATCTAGGCCCGACCTCACCGCCTTGGCAGTCTAATCTATTGCGAGAGCGACGCCTTAAACCATGCAGCCAATGAAGCAGTTATTAATAACTAAAAGTATTTTCATATATCAGCAATTCTTGTAAAATGTGTTCGATAGTTAAAACCTTTAAGTAAAAAATATATAATTAGAGTAAATTTTTGTTAAATGTGTTAGGTACTTACAAAAAATAATAAAACGCAACATTTAAACTATTAGCATCCAGAGTGGTTTGAACATTGGAAGTTGGAACTCAAGAAGCTTACCTGCACTTGAGATCAAGCTATTTCTGTCTTTTCTTCCTTTACTTGGGGGAGGTAATGACTCATAAATACCTGGCTGGCTACCTTCCTCACCTCACTCGGACAAAGGGAATGATTGACACTCAAGGACCCTCACCTAAACAGCTTTTACTCCTTCCCTAGCAGTTTAACAGAATTTAGGCTCCAACCCCTCCCCCAGATTATTTTATTTTCTTCATAACCTTCAACTTTGAGTTCATCGTGTCATGGAGCTTCTACCCAATGCTCAGTATGGTTAGTGGTTTTGTCACATATGTTCGTTCATCTATCCAAAATGAACTAGTTGACAGTGTAATTATTAAATAGTTCTAAACCTTAGCTCAGCTAATATCGTGTCTGCTTGCTTAACTTAGGGGTCTCAAATTTGACTACTGGTATGGCTTAAAGTTGTATCATAAGTGAAATTGCAGTTTCTCCTTTCACAGTAATAAATTAACGGCCAGGAAGCTGATTGTTGTCTGTTCTAGATTTAAGCTAGTTTTTTAAATCATTTGTTGGTTCATAAAGTGCACGTTAAATACTTTAAATTAAATAAATATAATGAAATAACCTGAAAAAAAGAAGGAACATAAATTAGGACTAAAATGTCTAAATAAGTTAAATCCTAGCTACAATAATGAGCCTCATTTTTATATTTAGTTTTTTTTCCAAATTTAAATATTTATCTTTGGTATAGTTTTGTATCTATTCAGCCATTTTGTTTTATTTTTATTTAAATACTTTTAATATCATCTATTTGGTAACCACACCACACTAGCGCTGTGTTTATTTCATGGTACAATATTTTTCTGTAATCAGCTTTTAAAAACTTTCCATAATGATGTCATTCTTTGCTCTGGATGTGGAAGTCCCAATAAAGGAAGGCGAGTCCGAACAAACGAGACTGACGTCACTCAGTATTGGAAACTAAACTGGTGTAGACCTTGTTTGACGTTATCTAAATTTATCCAAGCCAAGGCCACCCATTAAAAAAAAAATGCCAGTGACTGCAGATACCAAATTTAAAATAGTGAATCCTCGATGCCCGCTTAAAAAGTTAGAATTTTGATATTTAAGCGCATTTTGTGCCAAATTAAATGTATATGTTGCCAGTAATATAAAACAATCCCCTCGATCCTCTCCTGCGTGGAAAAAGCATGAGCTAGAAACTAGCTGACCTAAATAAATCTACATTATTATTCTTATGATTAATATTTAAAATACACATTACAAACAAAAAACATATCAATGTTATGCTGATATAATATTTTTCCAACAGGCAACAACTACCAGTAAATTTACATTTCAATGTCATTCCTTCACCAGTATTCATAGCACTTTCCTCTATCATGTTAATCATTCTCCAAAATGTCATTTATTGAAAATAAAAATGCCCCGTTCAGATACCAAAACGCAAATCAATTTATTACCAGTTCATTGAACCAGTTTTTGATATCACCCGTCTTTGTGTACACTTAGTAGTGCCATATTGCTGAGCCTTTTTTTTTTGGCTCAACGAACTCTTCAGCCAGGTTTTCAGTCTCCGAAGTGTACTAAATGATCATTCTACAGAACAAGAAGCTGTTGGAAGTGTCAATGCAATTTTTATTGTTGTTACTATAAATGGAAAAATAGTCCTTACAGTCACCGCTTCCCAGAAGTTCAGTCAAATTCACTGTTTCTATGCTTGATTTCACTTGCCAAATCTGATAACATGAATATTCCTCTTCTTTAAAGTTGTCAACGACACTTTCATAGATAGTCATGTTAGCTTAATCAGCCTCTCCAAAGTATTCACTGTTTAAGTTTTTCATTTTATTTGGGTACATGTAAAATAACGAAAAGCATTTTCATTTCTCATCCAAAAATCTTTCCTGTAAAGATGTAATTATTGAATCCATGTACAGAATGAATTAATGCTTGTCTGAAATAAAACTATTTCAATGTCAGGAAGCAACTGCCAAGTTAAGTAGGATGGCACAGATTGACCAGAGCCGAGACAAATATTTATTAATTATGGTTTTTTTAACCCTCAAATCTCACTGATTAAATTTGCAGTCACTGGGAGTCCCCTTCGGGCGGCCCTGATCCAAGCAATCCTTATATATAATGGTGTAATATTTGGTTTAAAAGGTATTTTAATGAAATAGTAATTTGTATTCAAATGCCTGTAGAGTGGATGTTGGAGGAGCTTGGCCTAATGGACATCAGCTGTAATATTTTGAACAAGCATGGAGGGAGAGGGAACGAGGCAGGCAAAACACAACCAAATAGCAGTGGAATACAAAAAAAGAAATTAATTATACAAGTATTAAAATGTTGAGCAATTCCTCATCATTAGGACACAAGAGTAGGTATCAGATTAATCATGGGTTTCCTGAGTCAGCAGAGTTTACCAACCACTAACCTTGCCCTGATAATATTAACAAAATAAATATGTTTCTTTACTCTAATAGGTCTTTACTTTATTAGGATTTTTTCAACTGTACATTTTATGGAAAATTTACTACAGTAAATCAATTACATTTAAATGTCTAAATTTAATGGCTACATAATGGAAAAAAACAAACTATTCAACAAAAATAAGGATAACAATATTGAAAACAACATAATTTTAAAAACAAACATCCACTATTTACTTTATAAAATGTACTTAGTTATATATTTTCTCTAAATTGGCAAGTGGCAGTATCAGCTTAAAATAAGTTATTGATTACTAGGTTACATGATAAACCTTCAGTTAACATTTATTTGCTTACCAAGCAACTATAAGTCTTTTAAACATAAGTAGTTTAGTTTACAAGTCCAATCTGTTCTCTCTGAACTATTCTACACGAGCACGACAACAGTTAACATTAGCAATATTAGACAGGAGAAAGTCGCTGCACACTTCACATTAAGAGTTTTCACACTCAATACCAGATTAAAATAATTGGGAGAGGGCTTTCAAAGATTTACAAGTTAAGTGCCATGAGAAAACATTTTCTAGCTTTGTAAGTAAATAAATAACTCTGCACTTCAAAAGTTAGTCATTCAATTATGAAACATAGTTTATACAATACCTTTTTCTCCTCAAACTTGGTTTAAAATTAGATTTTCTTTAATATGCAAAATGTGTCTGGATACAGGTGTTTAAATTGTAGCCTTTTTGAGAACAATGTTTTAATTTTCTTTCATCAGGACAAAAAAAAACCATATGTTATTTACAGCAATGATTTATTGAATGGGTAGCAGAACATAACATTCAAATTTTGGTGTAATAAAACAAACTAATCACCAAATAGTTTTAAACAATGATTTCATGAAAGTGTAGCTAATTCAAATAAAACACAATAAATTAAAATGGAGCAAAAAATAAAATATATATATTCACATTTATAAGTAATATAATATTAATTTAATACATAACTACAAAAGATCCATTCCCCATATTAACATGTTTAGAAAAAAAAGTAGTACTAAACTTGATATCAACCAACAAATAATTATTTGCTAGTTTCACAAAATTAACATAAATGCTAATGATATATTAAAAACAATAACACTCAAATCAAGTTAATACTAGTGAATAAAACCGATCAATGTACAAAACTTTGACATTTTTAAAGATGAGCAGATCACAAAAACTAAAAATTAGTACTTTTTAAGATGGCTAATCAAAATATTTATGAAAACCAATTTACGATAAACTGTTACATTATTTTGTATGTAGTTCAATGAGTTAAATGTTAAAAAATATTAAAACATTGAAAAGAGTTCAATTGAATTTCATAAGGTGCTTAACACACATGTTTCAAGTACCCAGGACTTTATTTTAGAATAACTTCTATTTCCCAAATTGCTTTCAAACAAGTTTGATAAAATGAAAACTATGTATCAAATTACTTTTATTACCCAAGAGGAAAGATGGTTCACAACATGGGTTTCAGGAACATATAAAGAAGTGCATTAAATGACAGATATAGAAGAAATTAATATAACCTAACAATAAATCAAAATGAGCTTGTTATATATATTAAATTATGCATAGTTCACACACACACACACACACACATGCACACGCCACACACACACACACACACACATTATACGAAAAGTAGTGTAGTATGATATTTCCTGCAGATCTTATTTGCTACGAATGGCTCGGACCAGCCAAACCAAACTATAATAAAAATGGATAAAGTGCACAGCACAGCTCATCCTGTTTATAAACAATCAAATATTTAAAGACATGATAAGATAAAGAAAATGCTCTTGATAAAATGAAATAAAAGGAGAGAGCAGGATTTGAATGCACAAAAACACACACAGAGAAATGCAGAACTTCACACTAACTATACATGATAATATATTTCATTGAACAATTATTTTGGTTGTTTTCAAAATTTTATCTGCCAAGTTTAGAGAAGGTCAAATAAAATACGAGAACATAATTTATCATATGAATGTTATACTTTTTATCTTATTTTGAAATTTGAAAATACTTTTTAAATCAACTTATTTACATGGGACTAACAAATTAAATACTACGCAAATACAGGCTACTGAATTTATCAGAATAAATTAGATTAAATTATACACAATTATTATTCAAAATGTACATCTTAAGCAAAACTTTTTTAAACAAATTAATTTGTTGAATTAAAAAAAAAGGAATATAAAAAAGTAGTAGCAATATATTCTTATTATCTGTGAAGACAACCCTTCATTATAACAGTGGCAATTAATATTAAAAATACATAATGCAGTCATAAACAGCTTGAATTACCGTATTGGGGCCCGAGTATAAGACGGCCTCAAATATAAAACGAACCCCCTATTTTTCCCTTGGCCGAGTAAAAAAAAAAAAATCACTCAAATGTAAGATGACCCTTAACCTATTTTCTCCATTTTTACATTTGTTTATGTGTTTTGACGATGTGCTGCGTTTTTCTACGCTATCAGGCGCCATTGGAAAAGATAAAAATATACTGTAATTAAAACCCCACTAAACTATATTATATTTATGTTGCTGTAACTAATTCCTACAAAAAACAAGCAAATACAGCAAGATATCAGCAGGCAGCTGACATCACACACCATGGAGAAAAGAAACACTATTACTAAACACTGATTTCTGCAACTAGTCGCTACACAGCAGTACCATCATGTACTGAGCGCTCACCAAGATCAGTTCTTAGAGCGCGTTCAAACGTAATGTCAGAATACTACACTGATGCTGTACTTCTATGACCAAAATGAAAAATAAAGTTTGTGTAAGTTAGTATTCGTGTGGAAACATGTTGTAAAAAAACCATGTTTTGTTCTAGATTTATTAGCTTTAGTTAGAAATATGTAATACTAACGGCTTTACACCAAAAAAAAAATGTGGTGTGGCTGTGTCAAGGACACGGCCGTGTGTTGTACGTGAATACGTTTATGTAACGGGTTATATTTTTTAAATAAAATATTTTTATTTATGTATTTAGGATAAAAGCAAGGAAACAAATAATTATTGTATTAAAACTTAAACGAACATTGTAGCTTCTCCGAGTCAAAAGTTATACTAATTGCAAATCTTGATACGCAGCAAAATAACCTCAAAATGGCGGCGCTTCCCCCTCCACCACGCGCGATGCGTCACTGTTCTCGCTTATTGTAATGAATTCTTTGATCCTTTAGCTATCCAGTGGTATAATTTAATTTTGATGTAGAGGAAAGATTCCAAGATACAACACCAAACTGTATCCCCTGATTTTGTTATCATTAGGTTTTTTTGGATTGCCCCCGTATGGTAGCAAGTTTAAAGACGTATTCACATCAAAAGTAAGTTGAAATTAATATGATAAGATGCTAGGCTGCAAATATAAGACGACCCCCTATTTTTTGCTTTCGATTTCTAATAAAAACTATCGTCTTATATTCGGGCCAATGCAATAACTTGCCGAATATAAATGGTATTCAAATAATATTGTTTGCTATGGTGTTTAGTATATTTAGCTATTCATTGTAAGCACATAATATTTCAGTCACTACTAAATTAGAGAATAAAATACAAACAAATATCCATGACTAGTGCATGAAACATAATTATGTTTACCAGACACACGTGATTGTTTACCACTTCAATTTTGAAAGAATCAGAACTATGTAATTGAACAATGCTTGCAATTAAAAAAATTAATTAAAAAAATCAAACTTTATAAACTAAACTGACTTATTTATGCTGGCATTTGTTAATTAAATGGTTCTATTAAAAGGAAGGCACTTTATATGGTCAATCGACTGACAAATACGCTCGGATATTATTAATATTCTTAAAGAATTTTTCCACTTTTATCAATGTACCATCTTTAAATTTTATGATTATACAATATACTAAATTTTGCAATACAATTACAAAGGCAATGTAAATCCATAAACAATATTAATGTGCATGTTTTCTATAAAATTTGCAAGCGCTTAACCAAGTATATAACTTTTTTTATACATAACTCAAGATTATGTATGATGATACACACAAAACATCAACATGCATACAAGTATTACATAATATATAACATGGGTCAATTAACACTAAAACTTCTTAGAATGTTATTTCTGGAAACTAATCTCTCCTATGTATGATTGCAAACATTTCAAACCATTATTCTTTTTATGGCCCATATACCGTCAAAACATTTTCAAGTCTTTTTAAAATGAAAATATGCATTTTTAAATTGAACGAAAATATTATATTGGATTCCGTTGTAGATTTAAATTAATTGGAAACAATCTGTTTTAAAGAGTATAACTTCCTTCCCAAATATGCCGTGAAAAATACTACTTATAAATAACAAATAATTTTACATTAAAAAAAAAAAAGGTCAATATCTAATAACAGCATCTTAAATTATTAAATAAATTAACAAAAATGTAATTGTAAAAATAAGTCAGGTTTGCTTAATGCGGTTGAATTACACATTTACCATATTGTCTACAACTATTTTTATAATATAATATGTATCACATAGCACCAAATTTTTCTTCCTTTCTTTCTAGTATAAACTGACTTTATAGTTCATAAAAGTAAAATTATCACTATTAACAGTTTCCTAACTTATAGTGAACTAAATTAGCTGCTTCACATAACTTCTAGCAGTCTTATACAAACACACAATTAATTTTATGTTTATATTCTTTGAGATGCACTCAAATATTTATGTAAGTATATTTTTATCAAAATCAATTTTTTGTTAGTTTAAAAGGCAACACATTAAAATATGGTATGCTTGGGGATAGATCTTGCATACACTTTTTGTTATATTTTAGCATCCAACAGCTGTTGATATTGGTGTCAGTGACTTTAAATATTTAACCTAAAGAATAAGGATGAGAGTAAATTTTAGGGAAATAAACATGCGAGTAAAGTTCTACTAGCTGGTAATAAGAAGTGCACCCGAAAAACCAAATATTTGGGTTCAAGATAAAAGAAATTGTAAAAATGAGAACTTGTATGCGTCATGGCTTGATTCCTTTATGATTTTCAAAGGGATCTCATTCTTTGAAAACTGGAAACTCATGATGCCACAGTGGCAGAAAAATAATATTACAATGTAGTTACATTTTTTTGGTGAAAATCTGTAAATACTGTATGCATTTATTTAATTTTAATCAAAAACTAAACTTTATAAACGGTCCAGGCATAGATTTATCTGATTGCCAAACCCTTCCTTCACCTCTGACAAGATGTGTATTAATCACAACTTGTGAATGTGAGGAATGCCAGGCCTCCACCGTGGTTCGGATTCCACGTTAAACTGTAGGTCCTCCATTTCATCTCACAATCACCCTACCATTGCACATTAGCGTAAGTGCGTATAACCCGAACGGGTAGTAAGACGCGGTTGCTAATAATAATAATAATAATAATAACTTTATAAATAAAAAAGAAAACCATAACGTGTTAAACTTGACATTTTTAACTTTCCCAAAACTATTTTTTTAGAGGCAAGAGTGGCATGTTTACAATTTTTGCAAAACCTCTAATATCTGACTTAGTAAAAAGACTACTGGGCCTGGATTCACTAAAGAGTGTAATTCTGCTCCAGCGCAAGTCTAGAAATGTGCAACTTTGCACCCAAGATACTACCTAAGATGCACCTTATTATTTGCTCCATTTCCATATTCACTAAACAAGGCGCAAACTGGTGGCAAGATTATGGTTATGTCACCATAAACATCATCAATTGAACTCTTTTCGACCAATCCTTGTGAAGAATTTATTTTCAAAGTCAAGGCTACTTTATTTTAAATCTCTAATGAAAATGACAGCAAATACAAAGATTTAAACACATTTTGATTATAAACTAGCAATAAAATTAGAAGTGGCCTCTTTCTGGATGCTTTACAAAAACAATATTAGTACATTATTTAGTATTTATTTATATTATTAGTTTAAAGCTTAAGTTCCATTAATATAACATTTATAGAAACTTATTTTAAAGCTATACTAACCTACAAATTTAGTGACGAGATGTCTTTGGACTTGGAGTAATACAAACCTCTTTGGATCAAGACGAAGATTACACAGGTTGTAGTTTTGTTTTGTAATAATGCAAGAAATGCCATTGCGTTGTTTAATGTAATAATTTAACAATAAAAGATAGGTAATTGTTTTATTACCACTGTCTAAATTGAAACAAATTTTGTGCTTGACAGACGTATATTATTTTAATTTCTTTATTATTAATCAGAGTACAGTTAGGTAACTAATTGTATTTTAAGCCAATACAATAATAAGTCACCATTTAAATTTATTGAGTGACAGTCATGATTTAATAGTTGCGCCTACTCTTGAGTGTTGGCAAATAAAAGGTACAACTTTGCACTCAAATTGCGCCTGCTCCTTTTAGTGAATAGGGATTTGGGCACATCTTTCAGGCTTGCGCCGGCACAACTATATGCTCTCATTAGTGAATCCAAGCCCTAAATTTGTATGTTTACTTCTGCATTCAATTTGTTGGAATATTTTATTTTTGTTGAATTGTGTCTATAAAATCCAGCCTCACAAAGTTTCTCAAGCCTGAGCGAACTCTTCAGTTCCAAGGAGCATACTTTTAAGAAATGATGGGTTATAACATTATGTGTGAGCAATAGGACAACACTTCAATATAAGTCTGATACAATAAGTATGGAGAGTTGAATAAAATATTAGGTAATACTTACTACTATTTAGAGTTGTATGGTTTATTTATTTGGTAAAAGAAGTATGAACTTTGAGAACAGAGTTTTGAACAATAATGACACCTGAGTTTTTATATCCAACCAACCCACTACAGTTTATCCTACTTAGGTTGCAAACGCCAAGTTTTTTCTGCAGAATGAATGTGAATGAAGTTAGGATCTGTGTTTGTGTGTAGTAATCATGAGGACCAAATAAAGATCTTTAAAATCTCAGACAATTTCTACAAATTTAATGTTTTTATATTATTTTTAAAATCCAAATATTAAAATAAATGGAGCTAGATTTAGTGTAGTAGTCTTTGGTTAGTTTGCGAGTAGTGAGGGACATTAAATATTCATAGTTGGTAGCTCAAATACAAATTTAAAAACTAGCTAAGATGTAAAATTGGTGTGTCATCTACATACTTTATTTTTAAAGAAAAAATAAGCAGAAATGACATTGGTTTAATTCCTAGAAGTCAAATAAGAGCTAGAGAGTCAACATTAAGATGTTTAAGGTTAACTGTGCACTATTTCAAATTAGGAAGGTGGGGGTAGTTCCTAGAACAAACTAGTGACACCAGTTCTTGAACACAGATTCTAACACTGTGAAAAAATAAGAGAGGTTTGTTTGATTATCTCAAATTACATCTTTTGCATATATGACCCAAGCAATCAACCATTCCCATTTACCTATCTTTGTTTCTGGTTTTTGAACTAGTTAGTACCTTAATAGGGTAATTACTGGGTTAGTAACAAATCCAGATGGTCACAAAGTTAAACAGTATAATCAAGTGTTAGAAGAAGGTGTCACCTGTTTGCTCATGTTTTAAAAACGATCCCATCCATTTAGCTCTATTACTACTCTTTGACAGTAAGTTCAACAAAGCGCTATGATATATGATTATAAGTCTCTTTCCCAAAGTGTTGAAACAAACACATTAAATAATAAAATGAGTAGAATAATGAAATTCACAATTTGTCAACTACACAGAAAAGCCATGTTTTATGGGAATAAAGATCTGTAGAACAAATAATATTGATAAATATTATATAAAACATATATTATCAAAAACATGGTAAGTTAAAACTTAAATAGTTTTAAAAATTAAAAAAAAAAAACTTTAAATAAAATTACATTTTCAAAAATCATTAAATATTTGAGGACAACAGTTTTGTTCACAGTTATTAAAAACAATATTATAATAATGATAGTAAAGCTGCAAAATAAAAACTAGTAGAGTACAGTTTAACTTGGCTATAACGTATTTGCCTAAAATAATACACGAGTGGCGACAATTGGTTCAGGCAAAACTATGACAGGGTATGATTGTTATCCTAATTCTCATCCATTGACTTCTTATGTAACATTCACTTGGTCTAAAATGCCAAGTTATATTCATTTCCTCTTTGTTAACTATCAAACTCTCTCTTTGCTCTGACATTTAAGCCACTAAATCGAACAGCCAGTAGAAGATGGGCAAAACACATCATTTTAAATTGTAATAAGAGAAGGACAAAGATGACAATTTAGAAAATTTGTTGGAGAAAGTGCACAGGATAAATAATTATCACAATTTTTTTTTAGCCTATTGGAACTTCAGGAGAGTGAAACACACATAGCAACTTCCTAAAAGAGGAAACAAAAAGGAAAATGAAATTGGTAAAGAATGATAGGACACTTAGATAGGAATATGTAAAATGAATAATTGTGTTCTTTTTATTGTAAAAGCCATATTTATTCATTCATTTTATATGTTTCTATCCATCTTTCCTGTATCTTCTTCCAAGTATAAAACATTTTTAATGTGAGTTATATTTATTTTACTTTATTTGAAATAGAAAACCACAGCTTAAATTAGAAAGGATAGCCAACACAGTTCAATTAGTGATGCTGGAGTAAACGGGTGGTCACAGAAATTCCTTTTTCAAATTCCCTGACTTTTCCAGGTTTTACATATAAAATTCTTATTTTTTCCCTGATCATGTTTTACCCATTTATATAACTGTTGGCCACTAAGTATGGATCAATCTTCAATGACAAGCGAATTTGAAGTGACAAAGGTGTCAGTCCCAGTAATGGGGTGGTTCAGGCTCAAATGCACATAATTTGTTAAGATTAACAAGGAACGAATCAGAACAGTGGAGATATAAAATATTGTTGCTTTAGTTTTTTGTTCATTACTCATGCAAGTGAATACGTAATGAAATACTTTATGAGATATTGTCTCGTGAGTTTGATTGAGCCCTCTCGTTCCACCTAAACCTAAACAAAGTTTACACACGTGCATTAGATGACCTTGGTTTAGGCTAATAAAATAATCAAAGCTACACAATGTGTCAGAAAGTTATTATTAGTTCACTTTATCTGTGATTGCCATAATATACAATAATTGAAATGAGTTAACAAAAAATATATTGTTTCTATTGTTTTGATAAAATAATGATGCCTGCTTTTCCATGTTTCATGGTCAAAATCCCTGACTTTTCCTGATTTCTTCTTAGCTTTCAAATTCCCTGACTATCCCCGTTTTCTCAGGTTTGTAACCACCATGTAAAAATTGTTTGGATAAACTGCTTTCAAACACATAAACAAATATTCAAAGAAGAGCTATTGAATACACAAGCAGCTTCTCCAGGTGCAAAAAGTAAATTGTTGCTCTTGGTTGGACTGCAAGATTTGACTGTCAACAGCCAATTTTATTTTCTCGTTGTGATTAAACTTTATAGATGGGAAGCTCTAGATAGGTTGGAAGGAAGAAAGATAGATAGATAGATAGATAGAAAAACAAAGCAATTGAGTTATATAATTGTGTGTATTATTGTGTCAACCAATTGGTTAAAAATGATTAGTAAGAGTGCAGTAAAGAGTCAAGTTTTAAATGTATATATTTAATTCAATTTCAGCTAGACTCGATACATGGGCGTTTTCTGAGAAGATCACGCAAGTTTAATTCGAAATAAAAAACTTAAGCAGATCCCTAGCTTTGCTGTAAGAAATCATATTTAATTTTAAACACTTAATTAAGCTCAGTGATAAGATTAGTAATATCATCACACACTGACCGATCATCAAGTCACTTGTTACATTTGACTGTCGTTATAACCAAGTTTAACCATTTAATGATAAATTATATATTTCTAGCTCTGCAATCAACATTAGTGCCTCATTTTTCTAGATGTATTTTTAAGACCCTCACTCTTAGCAAAGTTAATCTCTGCGTACGTGAATGTGTCTGACGTTCCTCCGTGAATGGAAGGGTTGGGACTCGAGGACGATGTGGAAGATTCAGTCAGTGACGACTGAGACTTGAGACCCCGAGGGCTCCGGTTCCCATCTTCCCCTTCAGATCCTGATGGTGCCAAGTCCAAAGAAGCATAATGGAGTTCACGTTCACTGCTAACTGAGGGTGGGCGGGAAGAGACCACAAGAGGAGACACATTCCCGCTACTTACTGAGGGTGGACGGGAGGAGACCACTAAAGGAGATACGTTCCCACTGCTGCCACCACTCAGAAGGTTCAGATTTTCATAAGCAGGGCTACCATCCTTTTTTCTATCTTCTGATATCTGCTTCTTTCCTGTAGATTGTCTTCCTGATGACCCGGGGTCTGAATCCATTGAACGCTGCTTATTAAACATGGCTGCCCCTTGGTTTATAATAGGTGAACTAGTAATGACCCGAGGAGGCGGCGACTGCTCGTTCAATTTAGAGATAGGCTGGAACAATGCCGAAGGCGATGACTTCCGAGTGGTAGGTGGGGTGATTGACTTCTCTGCTGACAAGGATGGGGAACTAAGAGCTAAGCTAGAGAGACCTTGCTGGGGTCGGCAAATGCCAAACGTTGGGGCTGATATTTTCCTTGTTGAGACCATAGGCACTGGTTTCATCACTGTATAATCTGGGTACTCTTTCTCAGTTATCAGATTTTCCTTGGAAGATAGGCTCGGGTTATAGTTTACATAGTCGTGGTCCTTAGCGTCCACTCCTTTCGTTATCTCATTCATCGACTTGGTGTTGACCGGTGTGGGCTGCTCAGAGGAACTGCTTGACCCAGAAGTTAAAGCACTGGTATCTGGAGATACTTCGGGGTGGCGCAGCTCTGAGTAGGGGTAGGATATCTTCACAGTGCCACTTGTAGCATCCACAGGGCACTTACGAGAAGACTTGTAGCTGTCGTTTTTTGAAGCCGAGGAAGGTTTGGTCTCCTGGTTCCCTGGGAAGGACTTCATTGGAGACCCTGGACTGTTTAAGCTGAATGGGAAAATGGCAACATTGGATCCGGTCGGAGTTACAATCCCACTTTTCATGTCATTCTCACCATCATTCTTGTGAGAGTTTTGCACCCGGTTTCTAGTACGTCGCAGGGAAGAAAACGGGCTGCTCCCGGGAGATGAAGACGCTCCTCCAAGTGGCAGGAATCCGGGAGGAACTTTGGGTGGGGTTCCTGTGGACAACTTCCTGCCAGAAGCAGCCATGAATCCTGAAAGAGAGAACACTGGGCTGTTTGAAGATGACGTCTTAGCAATGGAATCTTTCAGTGTGCCTAGAGGACTGGATGGATATTGGCTGAGAGCTGTGACGGTTCTTCTCCTTCCTGCTTCCTCTCCGTTCTCGTCTTCTACTGCCAGAGTCGCCATGGGCCTGAAAGTCTACACTCATGTAGTCTTCCTCAGCCTCACCAATCTGCGGCTTGTAACCTTCCAAACCAAACTTGCTGATCAATTTTGACCCAGAGCCCCATGACATATCCACGTACCCCTCAGGAGGTTTCTTTGGTTGAGGTGTGTCTACCGGCGCAGTCCGGGTGGACACAAGCCGACTGCTCATTGGTTCATTGACATCATTCTCCTCTTCCAGTGGCTGTCTGCCCAGAGTCATGTCCATGTACTCCTCCTGTATAGGGGAGGTAGGTTTTCTCACTTTACCCACTGCAGGAAACGAGGTATGGTGGACACCATTTTCAACCCCAGCTCCAGGTTTCATCTCCACATAGGGCCCTACATTGGCAGGTTTGAGGTTTTGAATAGAATCAAATGCTGGGTTGTTCTGTCTTGGGCTAGTCCCCGCCCTGGTTTCAATATACACCCAGAAGACTTAGGAGAGCTGCCAGAGGTTGCAAGGCATGCAGGTTTTGCCCTAATATCAAAATAGGGTGCATCCCCTATTAGAGAGGTCCCAGGGAGGTTTCGTTTGGGAGGTGATGAGGAGGTGCTAATAGGAACATTTTGTAGCTTGACTTCAGATTCTGCCAGTGATGACTTGGGAGAGGACAATAGGGGAAGGATGTTTGAACTCGTTGGTTCCCCCCCTACACCTGGCTTCATCTCTACATAGGGGCCAGTGACCAAAGATGTCTTGGGGGACACATTGGCAGATCTAAATTTAGGCGGAGATGTCGCATGGAGGTCCCCACTGAGACTGGCTTTCATCTCGACATAAGGTCCAGCAGTAACAGGGATCTTAGCAGATGAATGAGGAACTGATAACCGATCATGGTTGGCCCCCTGAGGCCCAGGCGGGGGCAAGGCAGACGAACGAAAGGGAGTCTTGAAGGAGGAACTGGAGTTCTGTTTGTTGGTTCGAGAGGTGTTTCCCCGGTGGTGGTGGTTGTGATGACTGAAGTCCAACTCCATGAGGTCATCCATGGGCTCACACGATGAGTGGTTGCTGCCTCCAGGAGTGTGGCGAAGCCCTGAAGATCCAGACCAGGAGTGAGAGAGGAGGGGTGCACTCAGTGACTTGCTGCCCCCAGAGGATGAATGCAGGTGATGGGGTGTGGGGGAGTGAGCGCAGGACCCGGGTGCTGACGAGCAGTGTGTCCGTCATGGCTCAACAGCCGAGACGAAAGTTTAGACCGGCTACCCACTGAAAAGGCTCGGACTCTTGCAGCATCTGTCTGATTGACAGTCTCTGGCCTAAAACAAGTCATGAGTAAGGTTCATGGTCTTTTCAATAAACATGAGAATAGCACAACTTGATATTGTTTTATACTCTTTATGATCTAACAACTTTTAACCTCCCTTTCTTTACCTTCCCCTTCTTTCATCCTTGTGATTGAGTTGTCCAAACATTATATTTGTAAACAGATGAGTCAAATCCATTATTTTTCTTTATTAAGATCTTCATTTTACATAAAACCCCAAACTTTACTAATTTAATCCTAAGGTGATAAAGGGAGGGGGAAAAGAAAAAAGTTAGTATAATTTGTCACTTTACTTCATTATAGCAGTTATACTTTTGGACAAGTGGTAAATTAATGGATGACGTAGTCTTATAAGTATATTAGGAGAAACTATTATTAAGTATTATAAGTAAAACGTGTATGGCCATTCCAAATTTACAGAGAATCGAGATAGATTGGATGTAATCCATTAAAGTTCGGGAAAAACTCTTCATTTTTTTATGTCTAAAATCTTGATTGATTCAAATTTAATACATTTGATATTATTTATAATTATTTGAATGGTGATACATTTGGAAGAAGGTATAGGAGAGGTGGATAGGAAACATATAAAAGGGGAGTGTCCTGGAATTTAATGACAACTTTTTCTATTAGTTTAAAAAGTTTGTTAAATAATTTTGCCATGCTCGTGATAGATATTCAACAAATGTTGATATCACCATGTGAAGAAAATTAATCTCTTATGTTCGTATTGAAGCAATATTTTATTTATTTTGGCCAAAAAAAATGTGTTTTCAATAAAAATTGCAAAAACCCTGGCCTTTTTTTTTGTACCCTTCGATTCCACCTCAAAGGGTAGGCCAGTAAATGTGCATAAAACTCAAAAATCAACCTCACTAACTTTCTCCACAATCCCTATCCTTGCATATTCCCTTCAATTCAACAACATTCATACACCAAGTCCTACATGCTTTTTTATTCTTTAACCCACTCTCTTTTACACATTCCAACATCTAGTCACATCTTGCATGGCCTACCCCTTATTTTGATCCACACTCTCTACATTCATCTATCTGCCCAGTTAGCTGGGATACACTGATATTCAACCTGGCTTCTGGCCCGGTTTACCTTAAGGAATGCTGACACTCTGTTTATGTTGTCAGCGCAGAGGTTCTATTTGTTTACAAGCTTGCAATACTCGTTTTGTCATTCACAATCCAGAACCCAACAATATTAAACAAGCATGCCTAAATTTAGTCTGTGTGGTTACAATAAGATTAATTAAATAGACATAAACCTTTTTCCAGTCAGCAGCGTGTTTGTCTATTGAGTTAAAGGTCCCGGATTTGATTTCCAGCATGACCAAAAAATATATCATTAATCAAATGTGGGGTTCCCTTTGTACAGTGATTAATTAACGGTTGGGGGCTGGATGTTGTGTCAGTTGGTTCAGAAAGCGCACATTAAATACCTCAAATAAATAACTAATTTATTTATTGTTACTATGTATGAAACAACACAAAATTAATTAGTGTGAATAAAAAAAAAATATTTAAACCATCAAGCTTCCTCCTTTAAAACATATTATCAGCACCATTTAGCCGAGAATACGAGGGGGTAGCAAAAAGTTTCAAGACTAGTTCTGTAAAATGAAAAAAGAGTGGAGCATAGGGATGTGTGCGTTGGTGTGACAATCTGTGACGACCATCTTTCAGTAGGACAAGTGGCATCATTCTGTGTAGACCAGTGACTGTGATACACACGTTTATTTTATGACGTGCATGGGTGCATTTGTGGTTATATTATGAGCCACAAACTCGAGCAGTGAGTGAACATCTAATTCGTCTTACTCAGAAAATTTGGGAAGGAGACCCCTCAAATAATGCAGCAGGCTTACGACAGTTAATCAATGAGCCATTCAGTGTGCTTTGAGTGGCACTCGTGTCACAGGAGTGAGCAGAACTCATTGAAAGACAAAGAGAGGTCAGGGCGACCTTCCACGAGCACAAAACCGGAAATTCGATCTTGGAGATCTGGGGATCTTCCACTGCGAATATTGTTGTTTGGTCTCAGTGTCGTAACCTTAGATCCAACTCTCGTCTACAATGATGATCCTCAACATGAAGGTTGGGTCATCCAGGGCATGTTGACGGAATTCCTGGCAGACTTGGGCACAGTGCTCCTTCTGTTCGGGGGTCAGAAGCCTGGGTATAAACTTGGCGGCAATGCTGTGCATGTTAAAAATGTATGTGAGGATTGTCCACACTGATCCGTATGACATTCACGATGTCAGAAATGTCCTTATTGGTTATCCAGCGATCCTCAGCACAAGTTGCCTAACTCTGCACACAATCTCCGGACTTGTTCTTGTGGAAGGTCAACCTGACCTCTCTTCATCTTTCAGTGACGTTTTGCAGCTTCTGAAGTGTGAGTGCCAATCAAAACACACCAAATGGTTGTAGCTTCATTGCTGTAAGCCTGCTGCATCATTTGGAAGGTCTCCATCCCAGATTTTCCGAGTAAGACACAGAATTTGATGTTTGCTCTCTGCTCGAGTTTGCGGTCCATAGTAAAATCGCAAATGCACCTGTGCACGCCATCAAATAAACGTAACATATCCACTGGTCTACAAAGAATTATGCCACTTGTCGTACTGATAAATGAAGGTCACATTGCACGTATCCACATGCTCCACTCCGTTTTCATTTTACAGAACCAGTCTTTGAAATTTTTTGATACCCCCTCATATAATTTTACAACTATATTTTTTATACCTATTTATGTTTCAATCCTAGATTTAATCAATAGTTTTCACAGAAATAGCCACTCGTTTGAATATAAAAACAAAATTATGTATCAACAAATTTAAACCAAAGAGAAATGACAAGTTTTCCATATTGTTTCGTGAGCGGTCAGGCTGGCATGGGGCTACCAGTGACATCATGCCATCGTCTCTAGCTGACAACCATGGACAGCAACCTCCTTTTTACTAACCTTGGCCCAAACTACGTAAAACACGTCTTTCACATTGACCTTTTGGCTTCCCTTTCAAACCGCACTCCTTTAACACCCATTCAAACTAAGTGACCATACAAGTTTTTCCACATACATTTCTTAGATATCTCATTCCAACCGCATTTACCTTGCTCTTGTTTCTCACGACAAACCCACGCTTCACATCCACACAATACGTGGACGGAGACATAAATAAACAGTTTTATCGATGTCTTGACTGTTGACAATATTTATTTTTCATGAAACCGAACAAAATATCTAGCTTAAGGATCGTATGCAATAAATTGGGGTTCTTTGCATAGTTGTAGATAATTAAAACCAGTTGGGTAATAAGAATAATTAACAGTATCTTTATTTTAATAATCAATCTCGCAAGTAAACATAATATTATACGTCATGGCGGCCGGCTTTGTATCGTGTGTAATGGCGGCGTTTTACTGTGTATGGGGCTGATTGTATCATGTGTAATGTGTTCTTATTTCTGTTAAAAACGCCATAATTTGTTTTATTTATTTAGAGTTTATTTGTAATTTCTAGTTTTGATTTTCAGTTTTTGAAGAGTTTTAATGTGTTCATTAAAATATTTACAAGATTGTTCGTGAGGTGAAAGTTTTAGAAGTTAGCATGTGCTGAAACGATCGAGTCCAAGTTTCCCATAGGGGTGGGAGGGCAAGGGTAGTAGACACGTAAGATTTTCCACACCTAACAAAATTTTTTTTTTTTTTAAATAATGACTTTATTCATGAAAATCTCTTTTGTACAACAAAATAAAGATTACAGATTAAGTTGTGCTTTTCAAGTAGGCCTAACCAAGTAATTTTTTAATTCAAAATATTATGCTTTGTTTATGAGGTGAAAAATTCGACCATCGAATCCAGTAAAACACCGAATCCTCGAATCTGGAATACTGACAGGATTCAGTGGATTCGAGGATTTGAAGATTCGAGTGGCCCATCTCTAGTCTCTATAAATACTAACCATAGCGAAGGAATTTATCTTTACTCCCAATAACAGTTGGCACAATGTGTTTCTAACAGTTTTTCTTTAGAGACAAAATGGAGTAATCCACGTTGTGTTTTTTTCTTTCTCTTCTTTGTGTTTTATAAAGGCAACACTGCCGAAATATTATTCTATTTGTGTTAAAATGTGTGTGTTACTACTTCTACTATATAAGAGAGAAGAAAGGAAGAAGATGTCCCTTTGTGCATTGGATTCTTCCCACATTTTCCCTCTTTCCCTAGGTGGGCTTTCTTCATCAAATTTACTCTTAGTAGTTTATTTTTCCTTTTTATTTAGTTTTATCAATTTCCTTTATTATAAAATTATTTAGCCATTGGACCACCTAGTTTTTAAACATTTTGCAGAATATCTTAGTAAGAAATTTATTTCAATTCAATTTATAATGCTTATAAAAGTTAATTTTCAACTTTTAGATTAAAAATAAGATGGTTAAAGTATGATTTCAATTGACAATTTGAAATTGTATTTTTTTATTATGTTTAAATGCGGTAAGTTTAATAAAGTACCGGTATTCATTGGAATGTTGATCAACACTGATTTTAGACAAGTTAACCAACATAATTCTATAATTAAATAGTAACTAATGTTTGTTTGTTTATAGTTGAATGGATTAATACAAGTTTTAAATAACTCAAGTTTGAAAACAATCAATATGTATTCTCAATGTTAAATTTTTAATATAACTGAAATTATAATTTAAGAAAGGGACTATGTAAGAATAGTAAAAACAATGATTAGTCAAGTATTTAGTGATTTACCTAGCTATTTTTATTTTATTTGCCTTGTTATGGCAATAAAATTCCAATCAAAGATAACTCAAAATGAAAGAAAAAAATTGAATTAGTCTGTCTATCCATCGAAAGTAGTCTTAGTCTATTGGGTTATTAATGTGAAATTTGATATTAACTTTAACAATTAGTTAAGTTACCAAATTATTTTTTAAGTGTAGCTGCCGATATAATCTAAATTAAATAACCTATACTTACCATTGAGTTTCAAAAATCAATCAAGAGGAAGCTCGAAAATGAGAAGCCTACAAAACTTTCGATTTAAATCTCAAGCTTGAATATTGAGCTCGGCTTGAAGCTTGAAATTTGAATACTCATATTCACAAAACCATAGTTATTTTACATCTATAGGTTCATCAAACTCTTTCCATTCTAATAATGGTGTATTTGATACATCACCTTGTTATGAGAGCCTACATAGGTTACTTAAGTTTTTTTTACATCCATTACTGTTTACAGCCTATGGTCTGTGTCAGTTTTTTATTCAGCCATATATTTTCTACTACCAGTTTGCTAGACTTGTCGTAACTTCATATGCCTTATAATTTTACTTAAGACTAGGTCAAGCACAACATCCAGTCCCCAGCCTTTAATTTATCAATGTGAAAGAGTAAACCCACATTTCAGCAATGATTAATTTTTAGGCCCTGCCGGGAATCAAACCTGGGACCCTTAGCTTAGTAGGCAGACACGCTACCGGCTGAGCAAAGGTGTCGGATTGGGTTACATAAGTAACATTACTAAACCAGAATTACAATTATTTTTTCAAGTTTTGTTTATTGTTCTCACCTGGCACCCTTTTTCATGTGATCAGGTCGTGAGCCCACAGAGTAGGCCCGTATGGGCCGATCCAGCGATGAAGTCTCTTCCTCTTCTGAGGGTGTGAAGTAGGAGCTAACCTTCTCAAGGTGGTACTCAGAGAAGCGCAGATCTGTAGAGGGTGTGCCAGAAGTGATGGAGCAGCTGCTACCTGGGGACATCTCGCTGCCGTGGTAGTCTGCAGACAAACATTATATGTACTCCCAACAAATGAGAGGGGCTAAGGGGTTATTTCAAACTTTGGCCAGGGGGTTGTGTAGAAGACTACAGTGAACTGGGGCAAAGGGGATGTGTAGGAGGTTACAAATAACTGGGTTCAAGTGGATGTGTAGGAGGTTACAAAGGACTGGGTTCAAGGGGATGTGTAGGAGGTCACAAATAACTGGGTTCAAGTGGATGTGTAGGAGGTTACAAAGGACTGGGTTCAAGGGGATGTGTAGGAGGTCACAAATAACTGGGTTCAAGTGGATGTGTAGGAGGTCACAAATAACTGGGTTCAAGTGGATGTGTAGGGGTCACAAATATGGGTTCAGTGGACTGTGTGGAGTCCAAAGGACTGGTTCAAGTGGATGTGCTGAGAGCACAAGGACTGGTTAAAGGGGGTGTAGGAGGTCACAATAACTTTGGTTCAAGGGTTGTGTAGAAGGTCACAAATAACTGGGTTCAAGTGGATGTGTAGGAGGTTACAAATAACTGGGTTCAAGTGGATGTGTAGGAGGTTCACAAAGAACTGGGTTAAAGGGGATGTGTAGGAGGTCACAAATAACTGGGTTCAAGTGGATGTGTAGGAGGTTACAAAGGACTGGGTTCAAGGGGATGTGTAGGAGGTTACAAATAACTGGGTTCAAGTGGATGTGTAGGAGGTTACAAATAACTGGGTTCAAGTGGATGTGTATGAGGTACACAATGACTGGGTTCAAAGGGGATGTGTAGGAGGTCACAAATAACTGGGTTCAAGTGGATGTGTAGGAGGTCACAAATAACTGGGTTAAAGGGGATGTGTAGGAGGTCACAAATAACTGGGTTCAAGGGGAGTGTAGGAGGTCACAAATAACTGGGTTCAAGTGGATGTGTAGGAGGTCACAAAGGACTGGGTTCAAGTGGATGTGTAGGAGGTCACAAATAACTGGGTTCAAGTGGATGTGTAGGAGGTCACAAATAACTGGGTTAAAGGGATGTGTAGGAGGTCACAAATAACTGGGTTCAAGGGGATGTGTAGGAGGTCACAAATAACTGGGTTCAAGTGGATGTGTAGGAGGTCACAAATAACTGGGTTCAAGGGGATGTGTAGGAGGTACAAAAACTGGGTTCAAGGGGATGTGTAGGAGGTTACAAAGAACTGGGTTCAAGTGGATGTGTAGGAGGTCACAAATAACTGGGTTCAAGGGATGTGTAGGAGGTTACAAATAACTGGGTTCAAGTGGATGTGTAGGAGGTCACAAATAACTGGGTTCAAGTGGATGTGTAGGAGGTCACAAATAACTGGGTTCAAGTGGATGTGTAGGAGGTCACAAATAACTGGGTTCAAGTGGATGTGTAGGAGGTCACAAATAACTGGGTTAAAGGGGACGTGTACAAGGCTACAGTGAACTGAAGTCAGGAGAATGTGTAAGGGACTTCCTCGGACAGGCGTTCCATCGTTAAAATTTCTAGGGATAGACAATTCCAGATGACATCTGTGAGCATTCAACTTTCCAAAACTTGCTGGAAGAGACACACTCTAAATATCTTCATATATAAAAAAAATTGAAGACCACTTCAAATAGCTTATATAATATGAACCTAATTTTCCAAAATATTTCAGAAAAAGACCATTCTAAATAGCTAATGTCAAAAAATGGCAAGGAAATGACCACTTCAAATAGCTTACAGAAAGATACAATTTAAAAAAATTAGATGAGGTCACCCTATTTATCTTTTGGGAGTATCCTATTGTCGCCTAGGGTATCCAAGCCCCCGTTTGGATTTGGTGTGAAAGCCCCTCAAAAACCCCCCTTTTATTTGCAAAACTAATTGACCCCCCTGATAAATAAGGTTTCACTTCAGTGAAATAGAATATAACAAAGACAAAGGGGCCCACGCTTTGCCCCTGGTATAACTGGTTTGAGCACCTCGTGGGCCCGACTATGGGAATCATTTTGTTTTGGACAAAAGATATATTGTTATATGATTATTTTTTTTTGTTTTGAAACAGGAGGGACAAGTTAAACTTAACTATTGATGATTTTATAGCCATTATCACTTTTGAAAAAGACAGAGATAAAACCTGAAAATATACAACAAAAAAATACCAGGCCTTATCATCACTGGGCTCGGTTGGGATAACTTCGATGCAAGCTTAGATACATTTTCTGAGAAAGGAAGTTTACAAGACACATTTGGAATTTGTTACCAAAGCAAGGTGGAATCTGTAAAACTGGATACTGAACATAGTGATAAAGACCTGCAGCTTTATATAAAACTAGGGGAAGACGGGATCTCAAACCCTTGGGAAAATGTCTGGAATTTATCTATTCCCATTGGTCTTGGTCGGGCGGGATTGTTCCATTTCCATTCCTCTATGTGCAGTTGCACATGCACGTTGTACGGGCTTTCACTAGACATGTTTTATCTTAATGAGAAATTTATTTAAATATTGTGTTTAATACTTATAAAAGTTGAAGCTCATACTTTAAAGTTAAAAATAATATGACTAAAAATATTTTTAGGAAACAATATGAAATAGTAAATGGGTTTTTTAATATAAATATGATAAGTTTGGTAAAATATGTATTCATTTTAGACAAGTTAACCAAGATAATTCTATAACTAAATAGTAACTAAACTAAGCTATTTTTGTAGTTAAACGTATTAACTATTGGAGTTATAAATATTTTAAATTTGAAAACATTCAAAATAACATATGCTTGATATTGCATTTTTAATTTAACATATAGTAAAAAGAATCATTCAATTAGCTAATAATTTATTTAGATATTTTTATTTTCATTTCTTTGTCATGGCAATACAAGTAAACAACTTCAATAAAGGATAATTCAAAATGGACAACAATTTGAATAAATTTACCGGTCGAAAGTATCTTTAAAGCTCTATTATGTTATTAATGTGAAAATTGATCTTAATTTTAACAATTCGTTAAGTAACCGAATGATTTATAAGTGGAAATGGCAATATTATCTAAATTAAATAGCCTATGCTTACTATTGGTTTAAAAAATTGATTATTAAGTACATCAAGTGAAATCTAAAAAATGACGAGCCTACAAAACTTTTGATCTCGATCTCGAGCTTAAAGGACAAGCTCAATTCGAAACTCGAAATCTGAGTACCCGCAGAGCCCTAGTAAATTGGAATTCTAAAACAGTAGACACCTTATCAACACTTGAATTTGCCATCAACTAGAACAAGTGTTATACTGGAAACACTGAGATTATCCCAACAAGTAGCTTATGAATGTGGAGAGCAATGTGTGCTGGTTCATTATGATCCCGCAGTTGCAAAACCAGCCCTCTTAATTCAAATTCAAGAATCTCCACAATTTGGTGATACATTTATTTGTTTCGGCTCTTTTCATATTGACCTGGCATTTTTGGTGCTCTTGCTATATTCCACAGCCATCTATAAAATAGGCATGTTCTTAGAGAAAATGGTGTGCTAGTTTCTGGATCACTACAAAGTTTTTTAAAGGAAAACATTACAACAGATCAAACACATTCACATTCTTTTATCACTTGCCTTGGAACACTGTCATTTCAAGAAATTTCTAGAACTGAGAATATCAGACTTCAAGACATTGAAAAAATCCACAAACAACAGATTGCCATAATGATCTGTCACAAGATTCCACAAAAAAAACTAATAGTCCTGAAGCAATGCATTTGTATGATGAGCACAAGGAATTCAGAGATAAGCCCAGAAATGGTTTCTATGGGAAAACATGACAGTTTTATCAAATGTACTAGTTTTTATGACAATGTAAAAATATTTCAGCCGAACTTACTGGGGAAAATCATATAGACATAGAGGCTTTGTAAAAAGTGTTCTCATTATATTTTTTGTATGAAAGAGACCCAACTATGCAGGCTGGATGATTGTATATTTGGTAAACCTTCTTAACATCGATAAAACTTGCCTTAAGAGCTCTTTCAGAAGGCAAACTTTCTATCAAATGTTCTAATAGCTCGTTTTCTTGCGTGCCTGTAGATATGGCCTTTGAGCAGACAATAAATGCTGATGTTGCATTTAGGGTCACTGAAATCACAGCATTTGCAAGCTCTGATTCTGCTAAAGAATGATGGACGGAAACTAGGCCAATCAGAAGCAAAATTGTGGGCCATTTTCTTGAGTTTTGTGGTGTAGGAAAGTGATCACGAGGGAGGCCAAGAAAGAAATGGGAACAGCAGATAAAAGAAAGTGTTCAAATAAGAGGAGAAGAATGGAAGAAATGAAAGGAGGAAGAGTGATGGAAGGATAGAGGAAGATGGAGGCATTTTACTAAATTGACCCGGCAGCAGGCTGAAAACAGTTGATGATGAAGATTTTAAAGAAAACTTTTATCATTAAAGAATATTTCTCATTTTATTACCTACAATTAAAAAAATAGGTGAAACGTTATGACTGTTTATAGTCATTGAGAACTGTATGGCATAGTGGCCATGTTGATGATGTCATGTATCAGGCCCCCACCACTTTTGTTTAAAGACTGCTATAGTTTGATTACTTATATGATGGTAAAACTAAAAAACTATGTAGCACTTTTGGCATCCAAGGGTGAATAAAATACAACCTAGCTCTTGGACTATAGAAAGGTGTATAAGGTTATTTAAGATTGAGCATAGGGAGAGGGTGAGCTTAGATTGAGCCACAGGAGAAGTGTAGAGGGTTATCTCAGTGTGAGCTCGCGGGAGGTGTAAAAAGGTTTTTTCAGTACAATATGTATAGTTTTATCTCAAGACTGAGACCAGGGGAATACGTTTGAACAAGCTTATACAGTGAAAACCTCTATATGATGTTATTATTATTATTATTATTATTATTATTATTATTATTATTATTAGCACCGCGTCTTACTACCCGTTCGGGTTATACGCACTTACGCTAATGTGCAATGGTAGGGTGATTGTGAGATGAAATGGAGGACCTACAGTTTAACGTGGAATCCGAACCACGGTGGAGGCCTGACATTCCTCACATTCACAAGTTGTGATTAATACACATCTTGTCAGAGGTGAAGGAAGGGTTTGGCAATCAGATAAATCTGTGCCGGGACCGAGGATTGAACCCCGGACCCTCAGCACAGAAGTCTGACACCTTACCCCTAGACCACCAGGTCACCTCTATCTGATGTTCAATGAGCCTAATATGTTTCAACAATTAGTGTGGTATGTTTTGAATGTGAACATTACAAATTACAAACCTTTTATCCTTCTTTCAATATTTGACAAATAAAAATGTATCGCAGGGGAACTTTACCGTGGTTAATATGACCAGGAATTCCATGGTGAGCTTGGTCCATCCCTACATAGCCGTCATCACTGAGGTTGGGCGCCATGGGTACGTAGCCGTCTGGAGTCTCCTCGGCCAAGCTGCTTCCACGGCTGTGATTGGCAGAGTTGGCTGCACGGTTAAAAGGGGAGTTGCGGACACTAATGTCATTTAGGGCCCCACCTAAAGACATCCAACATATATATGTCTTCACAATGGTTACTAGCAACTAAATATTTCTCAAATCCCAAACTTAATTTTTTTTTCAAAGATCAAATCCTAATTTGAATTCTCGAATCTTTAAAATGTGTGCTAATTTATTTAAAGTGAAAATATTTAAATTTAATTAAAATAAGTTGTTTAATGGTTGGTGCCAATAACATGATATTTTGTTCGCCATGTATATAACATCATAAATAACAAAGAGAACATTTTTTAGTAAATTAATTATGCTAATAGTTTTATTTTGTAATTTTTTTTGTGATTCGGTTACCCTCCCTACCACACAAGTCTATTATAATTCATTTTACCAAATGCTTAAAATCATTATTTGAAGCAAAGATATTTATTCAAGATACTTGAGATACAAATCTCAGATCACATCAATACTATAGGTTTAAAGAGACTCGAGGATTTGCGAGTCCTATCTCTTTCAGCAACCAAGATCATCTGACTCTAGTGTAGTGTAGTGTAGTGTAGTGTAGTGTAGTGTAGTGTAGTGTAGTGTAGTGTAGTGTAGTGTAGTGTAGTGTAGTGTAGTGTAGTGTAGGCATTGTCTTCACGCAAAGTCTCCAGCCATTATTCTAAAAGTAGCTCCATTTGGAGACACTCAGCATTACCAACTAGTATCAAAGACCTCTTTAGTTCTGCTGTAATCTGGGCATTGTCTAACCTAGAAATACCCAGTCAGCCAGTATTCTAATAGTAGCCTCACAGACACATCAAAATACTTTAGAACCTAAACTATATCTTCAACATGACTTACCAGGACTCATCGCCATGTAACCCCCAGGGGTATCCAAAGGAGAGGAACTATAAGGGCTGTACATGTCCATGTAGGAGCCCTGAAACACAACAAAATCTTTAAATAATTGTGGTAGGGGTTGGTGGGCTAAATCTTGGGGGGGGGGGGGGGGGGGAGGGAAAGATAAACTATCTCAATTCCATTTTAGGATATTTATTAAAAAACTATATTTTCTATTGCTAGTCAAAAATTGCTACATTATTCTAATATTACTTGGTCAAAGATAGTTTTGTTGTTTAGCCTGTGTGAATCCAAAAATTTCAATTTAGAATTAAATTTAATGCTTGGACATTTCTAAAATTGAATCCGAAGATGACTTATCGAAAATTTTATGGTAAAATTATTAGCGATATTTTGATAAAGAATTGATTTTAACCAGAGTTGGGTCAAATCTACTATTTTATGAATCCAAATCTCCTATTTACCTTTGAATCTCTTCTTCAAATCTTGAAAAAAAATTATGAACATAAGAGGAAATTTAAATATAATAGAATAATAGAAATTGTTAGTAAATGTTAATATTTTTTAAAATATTCCATTTATTATAACATTCATAAATTCTGTTAAGTGTTAAATTACTGGTATGGGCTCTGGGTGTTAAGTTCATCCTATAATCATGATTGGTTCTGAACCACCAATTAGCCAAGTAGAGCTCTAAAACAAATTTCACTTGGAAAAAAGAAAGACTTTGTTTTATTTAGGATTCGAGGATCTTATCCCTAGTTTTAGTTTCTATAAAAAGTTGAATGATTGAAAAGTTTGAATTATAAATTTGATATTTGGATTAGAAGTTTGAATACTACTGTTAACTTTACAATATTACATTATATTTGGAAGAAGGTACAGGAAAGGTGGATAGAAACATATAAAAGGGACAAACACAATATGGCTTTTGTAATGAAAAGAAGAACACAGTTCACACTTTACACTGCTGCCATTGGACAAAGAGGTAATGGTTGCCTCTTAAAGAAAATCGATTGTCACCGTCCAATCCCCCGACAAATATTAAGCTTTATATTGTTTTAGATAACCTACAGGGGAGAAGAAATAAGAAGTACATGAATGAAATGAGGAAGTGAAAGTGTGGGATGGGATTTAGCATGACAGAGTGAAATGATGGTAAAGAAGAGGATAAAACCTTGAAAAGCTTTAAAACTGAATGGAACAGAGCTGAGGAATGGGGGATAAGGGGAAGTAAAGAAGTTATAATAAGAAGAGGGTTGTAGAGGTAGATGTTCTACAGTTGTTTAAGAGACCTGCTGTAGAAAACAAAAGCACCCTTATAGAGCCTCTACACGATCAGTCAGACTGTCAGTATTTTATTTTATTTTTATTTAGCACCGCGTCTTACTACCCGTTCGGGTTATACGCTTAAGTACTAATTACACTAATTGATTAGGAATTGGGAAGGTTGAATTTAGAGGAAGTGAACCCGCATTTGCGTGGAGGGAGAGTGGAAAACCATTTAGGAAAAACCACCCCCAGTTCACCCGACCGAGATTCGAACCTCGATCTCCCCGTCCTCGGCGGTCTGGCTCAACACGACTGGCGCGTTAGCCAACTACGACTGTCAGTATTAATAAAGTAATAATTAATACTGACAGTCTGACTGATTGTGTAGAGGCAGTATTGATAAACTGATGGCCGGATTGACTAAAATACTGATGTGATCTGAATTTTCTGATCACATCAGTCTCAGTCCATGAGTCTTGCAAGTGGTGGGAGAGACTAACAGTAAGACGGACATTGTGTGCACGCTCGTCAGTACTTCCTTCAGTCTCAGTAGCAATCATAGACTGCCCACACCTTTTTCTTATCATCCGTGTTGTTGCACGTTGCGTGCAGGAGCTGAGACTGAAGAAAATAATGATGTAAAGACTGACCGTGTATGGTCTCGTTGTAAATATTGACAGCCAGACTGTCTGTCTTAGGATTGACAGTCGATTGATCGTGTAAGGGCCCTATTAAGGTGTAAGGAAGTACTATACAGGGCCTACTTTGTAACCATAGTTACATATGCTGCAGAAACATGGACAGTGGAGGTAAGAGAGACTAGGAAAGTGAAGGCCATGAGGATAAAGTTTTTGAGGAGTATGCTATCTGCCAAAAGGAGAAGAGGATTAGAAATAAATATGTCCAAGCAAGGGTTGGGGTATAGGTAGCACATGAGATAGTGGAGGACGCAAGGATGTTATGGTGTGGTCATGTAATGAGGAGAAAAGGAAAGACTCCCAAGGAGATTGATGAAGATGAAGTACAGTAGAAGCCCAATATAGTGCGGTTGTTTAGAGACATAATTCACCCCCACATTATAGCCTAACTGGGGTATATGAGGTGACCTGTGACTTTATGAAGAAAAAGACCACAAAGGAAACCAAGAACGTAATGGAAGGAGAAGATAAGAGCCAGTGTGTAAGTGACAGGAAAAGAATTAAGGGTCTGCGAGCTTGGGTTTTCTTCATTAGAGTCAAACTCAAGTCAAGTATTTGTAAAAGCTTCCGAGTTCGAATGTATTAATAATTTTAAAATGTTAAGGGTATATATATATATATTTGTTTATTTTAAATGTAAATAGGTATCACATCTTTAAAATTTCAGATTTAAAAAATATACTAAAACAATGTTCTTAAAATATGAATGACACTCATTTTTATTAATATAAATATGTTTAAAAAAAAGTTTATAAAGAGATGAAATTAGAAATAACACATATAAAACATGAGTTATAAATAAGAACACCCCTATTAAAAAAAGGCCTAATAGAAAATATAATTAAAATGGTTTTAACACTCATAAGATTGACATTTCAATAAGCTAATATTTCCCCAAAATATGCTTCAGTAACTTAATTTACTCTATAATAAAACGTAAGTATTATAAACAGTTACAAATTTGAAGTGTTTCGTTTTTCGTTTTTCGTTTATTATTCCTTAGTGTAATCATACTTGATCACGTCCTCTGTTCCATTTCCATTCCTCTATGTGCAGTTACACATGAAAGTTGTACGGGCTCTCGTTTGACATTATTTTACTGAGAAATTTACTTCAATTCAATTTTGAATGCTTATAAAAGTTGATGCTCATACTTTAAAATTAAAAATATTTCTAGCAAACAATAGTAAATGCTTTTTTAATATAAATGTGGTAGGTTTGGTAAAATATGTATTGTAATAAATAGTACCAACGTTGATTTTAGACAGGTTAATTCTGTAACTAAATAATAACTAAACTAGTGCTAGTTTTATAGCTAAACGCATTATTTAATATGAGATTTAAATACTTAAGTTTTAAAACATTTAATATAATAATATATTCTTGATATTACATTTTTAATCTAACATAAATTATTATTTTAGAAAGGGACCAGGTAAAAATAGTAAAAAGAATCATTCAATTATTTAGTAATCTACTTAACTATTTTTATTTTCATTTCTTTGTCATGACAATACAAGTAAACAACTTCAATCAAGTATAATTCAAAATGGACGACAATATTGAATATATTTATCAGTCAAAAGTGGTTTTAAAGCTCTATTACTTTATTAATGTGAAAATTGTTATTAATTTTTAACAATTTGTTAAATAACCGAATGATTTATAAGTGGAAATGGTGATATTATCTCAAATAACCAATGCTTACTCTTGCATTTTAAAAATTGATTATTAAGTACATCATGTGAAAGTTCGAAATCCGAGTACTCGCAGAGCCGTAAAAAGAATGGGAACAAATAAAGGAAGAAGAATGGTGGAATAAAGAGGAAGATGAAGGGACTTTACTAAACTGACCCAGCCGCTGGCTGGAAAGAGACGATGATGATGATTTAGCTAAGGAACAACCACCATCTTTCAAACAGAATTCTGAGCATATTTGCAAAATATATTCAGGTGCAACATTTAGTGATGAGATGTCTTTGGATTTAGTAGAATACAAAACTTTTTTGGATCTAGGGAGATATTCCTCAGTTAGTTGTTTTATTTTATGCTTTTTTAATGTTGTTTTTGAGCTGGAACACAACTACTCTACCTACAACAATCTCTGCGCTTACACTTATCTATGCACTACAGAGGAGAGCTAGGGCCGAAAGACCATTAGACCATGCCAATCTCCATGCTTTGTATCTAACAGTGAAAGTTGGAACGCACCTGTGAAGGAGACTCAGATTTGAACCCACTGCTGCTCAGGTTAGGGCTTAGCTTGCGAAGGGGCCCAGAACTGCCCACACTGCTCCCCGCCAGTGTAGTGGTTGTTGTGATGGGCAGAGAGAGGGAGCCTGTTGAGCGATCCATGGGGAGGTAGTTCAGCTTCTCTTCACCTGCACACACACACAAACACAGTAATACTAATGAGCTTCTCCGCACACCCACACATTCTCAAAGTCAATGTATGAGTCATGGAAGGTTGTTCTAAATAAGTGTTTTATAAAGAAAATGAGGGTTTTTGTCACAAATAAACACATATTTTCCAATATTTGAATCCCTTACCTTGTTGGGGAGTTGAGGATTCAACAATTTAATATGATCACAATTTTAAAAAAAATACTAGGGCTGTGCAGGATACCGAACTTCAGGAAATTGGATGTTCTTGGAACACTGGCAGGAAAAAAAGTATTTCTTGAGATTTTTCTGGAGAAATTGTTAAAAAAAAGTTACAATTCAGGAATTTCTATATCAATGTAACTATCAACAGTCACACTACATATAATTGAGAGAAATATCGATTCCTGAATAGATTTAAGGGAGGAAAATATATTTTTATCGCGAAATAATGATTAAAGTAACTTTTAATTATCAAATTATCCATGAAATACACATTCACAACACTTATTTGCATAATGACAAGTCAATAATTGGATAAACTAATATTTTTGAAGTCCAACAGCAGTTTTTGTGAGAGGTTTAGTAACTTAAGTGAGGTAGTCAGGTACACTGGGCTCAGTTGAGAAATATGTTTGTTATTCTTATGGACAAGAATGTGGCTCACTTTTATTTAACTTAACTAGTTTGAATATTATGATGTTTTCCTATGTAAGTATTTACTCAAATTCACACCATTAGTTTTTTATTTAAGAACTTTTTAAGTCAATCTTAAAATCGATTTTTAGAGCTTATTTATATTTATACTAAAAAGGCTGGCTTGATTAAAAATACACATTTATATTAGTTGAATTAGGCCTAGGTTTTAAATTTACATTACGGTACATTAAAAACCTAACAACACTTGTTGGATAAATCATTTAATTTTTATATGGAAAAATCATATTTTAAAAAAATATTAAAACAAACATTTTGAGTGTGAATATTTTTTACCTTTGAATTTTTTTTTACAAGATTATAGAATTTAAATTGATTGTTCATGCCTATAACTGTAATCCCATCAGAGTTTTTGTCCCTTTTCTTCACTTTAAGTCAAAAATAATTTTGACATCCACCACTACATTTAATTTAATTGAATGCCTATAGCCTGAAAAAGTAAACAGACGCTGTGCTTAAAAACACCTTATATGAAATTACCTTTACTTTATATTACATCCATTACTGTTTCCGGCATGTGGCCTGGGTCAGTTTTTTATTAAAGGTATATATTTTCCACTACCGGCTTGCTATGCCTGTCGTAGCAATTGAAACTACCAACTTTTTTTTAAAAATAGTTTTAGGCTAACATTATAAATCTGAAAAATAAATAGGCCGAAGTGGAAATTTTTTTCCCCTCCGTCCCGTTCTTGCGAAAAATCGCCAGAAAATTTCCAAAAGTCAAAATGTAATTCCTGTATAGGACTAAAAATACCCTTTTCTTTAGAGTGAATGTGTTGTTTATTAGTGTAATAATAATATTTAGCACCGCGTCTTACTACCCGTTCGGGTTATACGCTTAAGTACTAATTACGCTAATGGATTACGAATTGGGAGGGTTGAATTTAGAGGAAGTGAACCCGCATTTGCGTGGAGGGAGAGTGGAAAACCATCTAGGAAAAACCACCCCCAGTTCACCCGACCGAGATTCGAACCTCGATCTCCCCGTCCTCGGCGGTCGAGCTTAACACAACTAGTGCGTTAGCCAACTACGCCACAGAGGCGGGTGTTTATTAGTGACTTCCAATATAATCCTAGGATAAGCCTAGTAACAAGGTGCCAAGTCATCAATAACATAAGAAAAACCTTGCTTGTTCAGAGCTTTGGATTTACCGTATTGCCACGTTTGGCTCTTGCGTATGGGTTGTATGTTAAGCTGAAATGTAAAGATATATGTTTGAATATGTTACTGTTATTTATTACCTATTATGCTTGTAGTAGTGTTCAGAAACTTGTTTAATTTATTAAATGAAGGACCCATGTGTAATATTAGACTGCAAAGAGAGTGTGATAAGATCTCTCCAGGGCCCCTAATTTTGAAACGTGCGAGTAGCGATTCGCTAGCGTATTTCTCTCATCTCGCACACAATCTCGCAAACCCCTAATTTTGAAACTTCTGCACTGCGAAAACTGACGTCACACGATCGAATAGTGAGCGGACTCTACTCGCCAGCCTCACACCGTGCGAGACAGGCCTTGTCTATCGAGTAGGCAACGAAATAACAAAATGGATGCCATCCCCCTCTTTGGTTGCAGCTTTCTGAGAGTGATTTTGTTGAATTAAACCTACCACTGTACAAAATAGATATACAGAAGAAAAAATATGATTGCTTTGTACACTTTATGCAATCCTTCAATAAAAATATTTGTTTGGGTGAAAACATAATTATATAATTCTAAATTTTTCAAATTTATTTAGCCGTCAATTTGGCTAAGTCGGTAGAGTGACCGTCTCATAATCTAGAGTTTGCATGTTCAAATCCTGTCAATCCATTTTTTTTTTAATTTATCAACTTTAAACTTTAATTTTAAATGATCATATTAGTAAGCATATAATTTGTTTTAAATATTTTTTATAGAAGTTTACAAGGTATTTGAGCCTATGTAAACTAACATAATTGTCCTTAAAAATAATTTAAAAAGGTAGTAAATTAAAAACGGGGCCCATCAGAGTTAAGATATACATTAATTTTTAAATTTTGTAAGTAGGTAATTATTTAAAATTAAATTTATGGGTTTTATGACATAAAAATATACACATTTCAAATAAGGCTAATCAAGCTAATTATTATTCGCATAGTAAAAACCTTTAAGGCATATTTATGTTTTAAAAATAGTTGTGAAAATAAAATATTATTTTACTGAATTCTTATTACTAAAACGTGATTTAAATTCAGACAAAAAATTAAAATACTATAACTAGGGGTGGGACCGAACTCGTGGAAATATTTGAGTTTCAATCAAGCACACTACCAAGTGTGCTAAAGTGGACGTTGTTTGAGAGGACGGTTTCACATATACTCATAAAAATTGAAAATTTTGGAGACAACAAGCGTAGATGTATACAAATGGAAGATGGTTTCCTAATAAAACTAAAAAATCGTTTTATATGATGCACTCAATACAATTATAGTGTTTACTTTCAGTTACGTATCTTGTATAATGGCGTGTTGTGGCATCTCATCACCTCAATCCTTTGGGACACGTCATGGTTTTACAGTGTTGTCGGATAGAAAACTCAGGTCACAAGCGAAACAACACTACACCGACTCGCACGACAGTAGAAACCTTTCAAAATTAGCTCTGTTTTAGTATAGCCTGCGATTTGCGAGTTCATGAGTTGCGAGCTAGCTCGCAAGCGAATATTTTCACAAGTTTCAAAATTAGGGGTCCAGGATGCCTGAGTAGAAGGCTACCTTCTTGTCCACCAGTCCAGGCAACGTACTCGTCGCAGTTCTCTTCCAGGATGACAGGCTCGTCAGGAGTGAGGGAGTGCCCGTAGCGGCCAAACCCAGCACCCCTTCCTCCGCCCATCCTTCTCCTTCTCTATGGACAAGGAGGAGCCCGCAGAGTCCGTGGAGCAAGCGCCCGATGCAGGACTGTAATCACCAATACACACACTCTTTGATGATTTTTTGAGAGGTCACTCAGCCAGAGCTGTAACCACCAACACACTCTTTGTGAATTATCTTAGGGGAAAGGCCACTTAGCCAACTTTACAAAAGTTGAGATGAGAACAGAGGATTAGATTAAGAGCATTTTGGTTCAAGTTCAAGGCTACTATCTTTAGGGTTGATACACTTGGTAAGTTTTGAGATTCCCTATTTTCTAGGTATATAGCAACCATTAAACTTATTTAAAAGCTGGAATTTAAGTGAAATGGAAACCATATTACAGTTGTTTATGTTTAAACAAGCTCAACACATTTATTGGTTCTTAAAAAAAATCTTTTCAGTTTTTATGGTTTTATATGGAAGAAGGTACAGACAGACAGGAAAGAGGGATGGACATATATGAAAGGGGAAAACCACAATATGGATTTTACAAAGAAAAGAAGAACATAGTTTATACTTTACATTATTACAACTGAACAAAGAGGTGACGATAACAGTAACAATCTTTTTAATTCCAGAGGTGACTATTACCTCTTTGTACAGCGGCAGCAATGTAAACATTGGCTGAAGAAAAACCATCAGCAACTGAATAATATATATTATATTCCGCTCGGAAAACTAAGTCATCCTAAATTTCTGAGTTCTTAGAAAGACACACAAATCATTCTACTCCGAAAGAATCTACTCTACGTAGAAGCTATGTTTGCCTGTATATGAGAAAACTATATATAAAATACTAGCCAATGTATGTGGGGAAAAAATGGTATCAATTGAATTTTAAATGTATTATTTGATTTTTTAAGAGCATCTTTTGTTTTTATACCTTTAAAAATACACAGTTTTTAAGTGCATATTTTTTGTTATAAGGTTTATTTGTTACTTTTGAGGGTATTAATCAACAATTTTTAAGTGCTCTTTTTTGTGTTTTTAAGGGCCTCAACTTCCAGCCCTAGTGATAAGTATAAATTTGGCTCTTATTTCTTGATTTATTCTCATTACATATGATGCTTGCTTTATAAGCAGGATAGATCATGCTGACTCAGTGCAAGGGTGTGGTTCCGCAGTATGTATCTACAGCCAAGGTGGCAAATAAAGATGGAATCTGGTCAAGGCATGAGGAAGTTATTGTTGTCATCATCATTGTTATTGTTATCTGTTTTCATCATAGTTTTCAATATCACCTCCGCCGTCTTCATCTTCATTATTATTTATTCTACACTATTTCAATTCCTCATTCCATTCATGTAGCTGTTCTAGTATTTCCTCTTCCTCCTGCCTCCATATCAAAATATTCCATCCTGTACTTCCTCATCCATCTTCCCTCATAAAATTTAAAGTACAAAAAGGGTGTGCAAAACTTCAAAACTTTACTTTGAAACAAATGTCAGTTAGACTTTGTGTCGAAAAAATTCTGGCTTTGCCTATCAAAATATTTAGAGCTGAAATACTTAATTTATGGTCATATGGTGACATTATGAACTGTTGTATACTTTAAAAATTAATATTCATATGAAAAAAAAAAAAAATGAAGTATGACTTCTAAGTTGAGATAAAACTTAATTTATCATACTAAAACAAAATATGACAAATAATTGTGCAATAAAGCAATTTCAAGTCATTTTAGTGCATATAGCTATGTATAAATTACTACAATATAACATTTTAAAAACACAAAACAACTAAACAAAGTTATTCCAACTGAGATTCGTCTTAGAGAATATTTCATATATTTGATTCAAGTTCGCTTTGGATTGAAAAAGAGAACTTCGCACACCCCTTAAGTGCAGTAATTAAATTATGTGTTATGATCTTAAATGTGTTTATTGGCTTAGGCAGAGATATGTTAAACACTATCTAAAGTAAATTTGGTGTCTGAAGTTATAAGGGCTGTGCAAGTATTAAAAAATTTTGAGTTTAGTAGGAATTTGTTCGAACTCAAATAGATTTCTTTATCAAAACTCATTTAGTTAATTTAATGTAATTTCAAGAGTTTATTTAATACAAACAATTTTCAATTTTTCCTTGATTTAAAAAAAATATCTTGAAGCTAAGTTAAATTAGAAGTCTGAATTAATAGCTTTTTACACAAAAAAATTATCATTTTATAAATCTATATTAATGTTTGTGTGGGAATCGATTAGATAAATGACTTGACATATTTCTAACACAGAAAATCACTTTATATTACCTGATCTCAAATAAAGTTTTAATGTTTTCATGCAAATTATATTCAAACCAGACTCAAAGTGAAATATACCTACTAGTGCACACCTAATTAAATGCATAGTATTTTTATCAACATAAAACAATTAAGTCATACATTAAACTTTGACTCAGCTCGAGGAATATTCTAACTATTTTATTCAGCCTTGAATTGAAAGTTACGTGAACTGTGCACAACCCTATAAAACATTCAGTAATAATAAATTTTCTTGTAGGTACATGTCGAGATAAAATCAAAGTTGTCGGATGTTCACAGTAAAGCATTACTCGTCACAATAATTTTGGTGGTAACAGGAAGGTCGAGGTTCAAATCTCACCCGGGTGGTTTTCCTCATGATATATATCACTATAATATTGACTCAAAAATCGGCTGCCCCCAAATAAAAGCGTCTTCCTAAATCTACCACTTGAAAAGGGAAAAAAATATTTATGTATGAAAATTAATCCTTTAGCTTTTCTAATGTTCCTTTTATTTACAAGTCTTATTACTAATATTTTACATTTTTTGCTGTGACCTAACTTTTAATTAGAGATGGGTCGAATTCACTATTTCTCGAATCCGAAGCTCGAATCCAAATTTACATTTTATTTTCAAATCTATAATATCAAATCAGAATCTTAGCAAATTGTTAGAAATTTTAATTTATATAATATATATATAATTATATATAATAAAATTTAATATTAAACAATATAGGCCTAAGCTGTAAATTAAGATTTATTTCAATCATGCTTTAAATTTTAATCAACCCCAACCCCCCCTTGCAAATACTCGTTAAAATCCTGCCAAATTAAACAATCGAGACTCATATTATTGTTTAAAAATCAAATCAATCAAAACTTGAGTGTCTTCCAGTTATTTTTAAAAGTATTGATAGAATGAGTTAAGTTTCTATAAAAACATGTGAAATAAACAAATTAGGCCTAGTTAGTAGTTACTTTATGATCAACTTTAATCAGGATTGAAGGATTATAATTTATTTTAATAAGAAAGCAAAAATAAAAATACAAACAGATAAAAAAAACTAAAACAGTAATTAAAGATCTAAGGAACAAGCTATGTGTGAATGAAAAAAATGTTATTTTAAAAGAGTTAGTTCTACTAGTATATTCATACATTGCTGTGTTTATACTCTACAATCCTATTTAAGTAATTAAAATATGAAAAAGATTGGTAGTAGATACATCTACAGAATTGAATAAAAAGGCTTGAACAAGAGGCTGAAACAACTTTGTTGTTTTTTAAAATGGAATAGTTTTTGTTCAAGAAAACTAACATTTTAACATGATCTGGATCTAAACGATTTAGTTTTTTTTATCACAAATAAGACCCACAGTGCTAAAAAGTATCTCTGAATGAGCTGTTGCTGGAGGGATGGTGAGGTATTTCTTGGCAAGTTGACAAAGTCTTGGATACTGAGCTGAGTGAAACTTCCAAAATTGCAAAATATTTGTATCAGGAGGTACTACACTCTCTCACAAATAGCCCTCAACTTCATCTTCTGGTGTTAAGCCAACATTTGTTTTTCCGGTTGGAATAGCTTGCATAGTATTACAATATAGTGTCAACTTATTGGTATCCATACCGAATATTGAGAGAAGTCACCAGATCATTTTTCATGCCACAAACAAGAGCTTAGAGCTTGGCTTTTGCAATTCTAGTAGTGCGCTCTTGATGATCGAAATTATCTCTGATGCACTCACATTAGATGTGCTTACAGCAAAAGTTGCCTTGTAAAATACTTGTAGAATGTTAATAACCTTTGCTATCAAGTCCCACTGAGAGGCACTCAACTCTGTGGGTACATTTAATTTGGTTGCTGCATACGAAATAGCTGGCCTTTGTTCAAGAAGCCTCTGTAACATGTGGAGAGTGGAGTTCCACCTTGTAGGCTCATCTTGAATGAGTTTGTGTTTACTGATGCAAACAGGTTCTTGTGCAGCTTTCAATATTTTGGTTGGTTAAGATGAATGTTTAAAGTGTCCAACAATTCGGCGGCATGACGAGATAACATTTGTTACTGCTTTGGCATTGAGCAAACCATCTTTAACAACAAGTTGGAATGTATACGCTAGGCACGGTATATGTTGAAATGAGGATGAGTTCAAAGCACATACAATATTTCTTTCACTATCCCTCACAATACAGACCACTTTATCTGTAAGACCCCACTCAGCCAGTACTTTTTCAATAAAATTGGCTATATTTGTTTCAGTGTGAGATATTTCGGGGAATGGGACCACTTCCAAACATATATGTCTGGCCATAAAATCTTTTTCTGCAAAATGAACTGTTAAGCTCATATAATCATCATTTGCTGATGATGTCCACAAATCGGTTGTTAAAGAAACATACTCTGCTTGTTCCATCAATTTTTTCAATGCAGAATGTGTCTCATCATACATATTAGGTATTATTTTATTAGAAAACTTTGACACCATTGTGTAACAAGGTTCCAAATAAGCAATTAGATTTTTAAAGCCTTTGTTTTCTACAACAATTAAAGGTTGATTATCATATATTATCATTTCAGCAATTAATTTACTAAATGATTCACTTCGCTTATCTCCAGGCAGAAACTTTTGTTTTGTGTCCAGGTATTTTTTCAATGTTGGTTGGTAAGTACTAGTTTTCTGTGGGCCTATTAAAGTTTGACACACAATAATTGACTTGTTTGGGGACAGTTTTATCTAGATTTATAAAATTTCTGATTGAGGATGACCCAGAACAACTTGGAGTTGATAAATCAATTTCATTAATTTGTGTGTTGACACTTTTTTACGTGTACATTGATCCAAATCATCATCTTTAATTTTCATATTAAATGCCTCTGTGGAATGCCTCTTTAAATGTTTTTTCATAGCACTTGTAAGAGATCGACCTCCATGAGAAATATTTGCCCCACAAAAATTATACTTTGCAAAACCATCAGCGGTACAAATTTTAAAATAGTCCCAAACTTAACCTGACATAATTTTATTGATTATATTGTTCTTAAAACACAAACATTGATGAAAAAACTTAAAAAAAAAGACTGGACAGAATCACAAAAATTAAATAAATAATAATCTTGATGATTAAAGTTTTAAAACCACCAAAAACAATCCCTTGATAATTTTGATAACAATCCCCATGCATTTGAAATAGTGTACTCAACAATACCTATTATTTTCTATCTTCGTGTAAAAAACAAGAAATATATACGATTCTTGTGATATATCGATTTCCGAGAATACATTCTATTTAAAACACGAACATATTTTCGATTCTTGCAATATGATTGCTCATTCCCATTTGATTAAGCAGGACTACTTTAAATATTTTTACAATTACTTCAATAACATTAAAAAAACTCTTAGTTAAACTCAATTTAAAAAACAAATGAATTAGCAAGTTGTTATTTGATTCTTAAAACTCGATAGCACTTGCTAAGTGATCAGATTACCTGAATCGATTTTAAACAAACAATTGATATATAATATGTAGGCATAAATAAACAGTTTTTTCGGTGTCTAACTGTTGGCAGTATTTATTTTCATGAAACCCAAAAAGAATCTAACTTAAGAACCATATGGAATAAATTGGCATGCTTTGCAAAGTTGTAGATAATTGAAACCAGTTGGGTAGTAAGAATTAAGTCATGTTTATTTAATCATCACTCTTACGAGTAAACGTATACGGCATGGCGGCTGACTTTATATCGTGTGTAATGTGTTCCTATTTCTGTTAAAATAAACTGTAATTTGTTTATTGATTTCAAGTTTATTTGTAATTCTACTTTTGATTTTCAGTTTTCAAGAGTTTTAATGTGTTCATTAAAATATTTACAAGATTGTTCGTGAGGTTAAAGTTTCAAAAGTGAGCATGCGCTGTAACGGTTAAGTCCAGTCCAAGTTTCCCATAGAGGTTAGATTTTCTACACCTAACAATTTTTTTAAATAATGATTTTATTCGTGCTTATCTCTTTTATCTGACAAAATAATTACTACGGATTAAGTTGTACTTTCAAGTAGGTCTAACTAACTAATTTTTGAATTCATAATATGCTTTGTTTATGAGGTGAAAGATTTGAATCCAGTAAAACACTGAATCCTCAAATCTCGAATACTTGTCAGGATTTGGTGGATTCAAAGATTCGAGTGGCCCATCTCTACTTTTAATCATTACTAAGAGATACATTGTAGATCATGATTAAAAAAGTATTATTTATTAACAAAGCAATTTTATACTGACTTCTAAAGTGAGTTAAGTAGGCTATTAAAACGTTATGCCTTTTCTTAAGCCCTAGATACAAATTGTGTCACTGGTTTTTTTCTCCATATTATATAATATGTAAATTAAAATTAAAATTTAATTGTAATATTTTTGTAAAAAAATTATAAATGATTAAAGCATTTATTCAAGGTACCAACAGACTGCAACAAAATGTCTCTAGAACCATGTGGGAAAACAGCCGTATTTATTTGATTCCAAGATGCAAATTTTTTGCCTCTTTGAACGTCTCTAAAAACGGGGTGCGTCATAGAATCAATGGCATCCTAGAATCACAGTTCTTTTTCGACCAATGCTCTTGATGGCTCAGAAGAATCAGACTGATATGGATTCAGAAGGGAGTGAAAATAACATAGCTACTGATAAATATGTTGTTAGTAAAGTTAAGTATATAATAAAAATATTTCTTATAAATAAAGTATTTTAGCTTTTTATTTATTTTCTTAGAATCAAAGCGTTTTCCTGTTTGTGGTGCTGAAACATTAAGGTGCATCTTACAATCGAAGAAATACGGTAGTTGTGGCTGTTAAATTTTTTTTGACTATTTCATTTTATCAGGCATTTTGGACTGAAGCTAAATTTTTGCTATAAGAGTTCATACATTTATAAAATCGTTTATTAAGCAGTAAAAAGCACCATCTGTTTTAGAGATTTTAAACTATTTCTATGTATAGCTATATAACTAAAGGTAATTCTTAGCGTTACAACATTTGTTAAGTATTATCTAGAGGTGCAAATGTAGGCCGCACTAGTGTTTTATAAAAGATGTGTTTGAGAAAAAAGTTTGGCCTAATTTTGGGTCAGTAAGAAAGTTAGTTTCCTTATCATTTTTCCATACTAGTGTGGGTGCATTACCTCTTTAATTAAACCATTTAGAGACTTGGTGCTAAACACAACAATAAAAAAGGTCGCTTGGGTCAATTTTATTTATTATTATTGTTGTTGGTATACTGTATACTGTACACTGTCAGCCCTGGCAGACAAAGGATTAGGAAGGTGGATTTTGTGTTTACCTGACAGGACTGCTGCCTACTGGAGGAGAGTAGGAGATTCCACGGGAGTACATGGAATGTGGTCTGTTGGGTCCCCCATGTCCCGGCACCAGGTGGATAGTCCTGGCTGGGTGTGGAAGGGGAGGGGGGTGGTGACCCCCCTCGCTGGTTGTGCGGGGCCGAGAAGGCATACTGTCCGAGCGATCCCGACCACCTGTAGTGCCTGAAATAAAATAAACACTTGTCACAACAGACAAACCTCCTTATGGAATGTCAGAATTTGCCCAAGCCTGTGAGTTATTGATGTTTAGCAAGTTGGAATAGTAATTGTGGTCATGGTATGTGACGGCTTGTGAATGGAATGCTTGCATGGCAAGTTTAAATGAAGTTAAATGGGGCTGACCCTAGCATCTGGAAAGAGAGGCATTAGTGTTCTCTAGCATGCACCAGTGGCTGGTTTAAGTATTTTCCGTTGGAACACACATTTAGTAGTTATAATGTCATGAGCTTTGACTTCCCCCTTCCAAATGCCACAGAGAAGGTAAACAATTTAAGATTAGATGCCTTAAAATCATTCAAAGGGTATTTTAATGATAACTAAGAGTGAGGATGTAAATAATCCAATTGATAAACGTTTTTCATTATTGTTAATCAAGTTTAGTTTTTTTAAATCTAGTAATTTGTGTTAACGAGTTGTGATAGTATATCAAACAAGTTGGGATGTGAGAGGAACTCCCAATTATGCTTGATAGTTAGACACTGCTATATAAAACATTTAAACTAGACAGTGTTATAGTGTAGTTAGTTCAATAAAGCACAGACATTTCAGCAGAATAATGGGAAAATATAGATCTCTTGGTGACATCAGTCACAAAGAGGGGGGATTTGAGGGAGGGGGGGAGAGCGGAAGACTCCCTCATTTATTTGTTCATCGGATGATAGAAAGCCCTTGTGCGCCAGTTTGGGCATATGAAAACTCATTTACCAATGGCTACCTCCCATGCACTTTATGTTTCTCTGATTTTCAATGCTTTAGTGCCAGCTGGTTGGTTATTAGCAGCTTACACTAATTTAATTCTTGGAATAACACAAAACAAGAACCAAACTGTTAACTTACCACTTTAAGAATGGTTGCAGACTAAATTTCACAGTGAATGGGTCCTCTCCAGGAATTCTTTGTACTTTCAAATCAATTGTAACACGTGTTTTAAACTTAGTGAAACTTGCTCAATGAACGAAGTCAATGTTTAGACCAGTTGTAATAGAATGAGAGGAATTAATTAGTACGAGTAGCCGAAGGACATATGGTCAGGTATTTATTATCTAAAAAAACTATTTAATTTTACATTTATGCCTTATACAAAAATGTATTATATACAGCTAAAATAAAAGCATCAAATACTTTATTAATTAATGTATTAGTTATTTTTAGTACTGAACCTTATCAGCACAATTAACTATGTGACCTAACATTATTTTACAACACATTTAATGGTAATATTAACTCAACATTGTCTAGTTCTGAGAAGTCGTTAATAAACCCTCCCCTTATTTACCACAGTGAATTATAATCAGCTCCAGTAAATAAGATCCCAAAAACAACAAACTCTCGAAATATCAATTTATTCCAGTTTCAATCAAATATATTTTCGGACACAAGCAGTGTAAGTTCAAATGTTGCAGCTTTCAGTCTAGATTTACATTATAAAATAAAAATAACCCACTCAACATATCTGTGATTACAATAAAGATGAGGAAGAAAACATGTTTTGTGATGCTAATGGCAATTCTTCAAGTTCATTCTAAACTTGGTAAGACTCAGAAGTATCGTCTGTTACAATTAAATCTAGACATAAGAAATCCAGTAAGTCAAGAGGATAGGTTTAACTTGGAGAAAGTAAGCTAATAAAGGAAACATTTTGTAGCTCCCACAAGTTTCTAGAGAAGTTTGAAATGATAATGATACAAGAAGTTTCTTGTTTAGGGAAAACAAAATGTAATTATATAATCCAGCTTTTTATCAATAACATAAAATAAGGTTTATGTAACTGAATTCAAATGATTAAATGTTTTAGATTTCATTGTAAATATGAGTAAATTGGGGCAATCATTAGTAACACAGTCATTCTTAAAGAATAATTGTTATTGCTGAATGTTCAAAAACTTAAAAATAGTGCCTATATTTTTATTGAAGAAAGAAAAATCTTTTGAAATAATTTTTGACAACTAATGCTGGTTAACTATGCAAGACTTCTAGCATGTATAAATAAACCATCAAGAGGGAGGGACACCATAACTTATTGTTTGTCTGGTGGATGACCCAAATTAAATTCTGAAAATTATGATAATGCAGACACATTCACAGACCCTTTCGGACCAACTGGCATTAATCGAGTATTTTTCTTCTTTGCTGGTTTAACAGAAAGTAAATATTTGAACTCCTTTGGCTTTTTAAATTTCTTGAAGTTCCAAATCATACAGTATTCCAACAGGTTGCTCTAAGACCCTTAGTGGAAGGACCAAATATGTATTTCCATGATTTCAGATAAGGACCGGCAGAGTATAGATAGAAATGAAAACATCTGGAAAGCAAAAACCAATGGGTCAGTAACAAAGACAGATGACGGGCCTATCACAACCCGTATTTCTACGTTGAGAGGTTTAGATTTTAATACTACTGGTGGGTGGTACCCTTGGAATGAGACTCATGTTTTGAAGATGGAAGATGGAGTGCATTTTGTTATAGTGCCACTAAGCGTAAAGTCGTCTCCATCCAAGAAACACAAGGTGGGGGACATCCGCCAACAAGACAAACTCAGGACAAGGCTGTATGAAGACGAGGCCTCCACCATACAAGAAGGTAGGGGATGTGTAGACACAATGCCTACATATGAGAGTCTAGAGGGTTTGGGTCATTATGAGAATATAAGTTGAAGATAAAAATTCTCGTAGAAAAACATATGTGTAAGTAATATAAGAAGAGCCCTTTGATTTCCCATAAAGATTTAACCGTAAAAGCTTACCTTGCTTGGTTCCATTATGGTGTATTTTACAAGTGAGAACAATTAAGTTCTCATTCAATGTAAGACTGCTACCTCGCTTTGTTCTAATGTGGCCTAGCTTGCAAGCTAGGGCCATAGTGTAGTCGGCCAAGATAAAAGAAACGCTTACCCACCCCAGTCAATACAAAGACATAGGTATTGTTTATCTCTATTGCTGTTACTTTTTTAACTCGCTTTGTTCCAGTAGAATCTAGCTTACAGCCTTTCAGGGTAAACAAGGTGTATTTATATCTAAAGTCAAGAGATGAGTGATATTATGTACCAAATCACTGTGTCTTATTATTTCAAGCTCTATAAGGTATCCTACTCTTAAAGTGTAGTACAGACATTTATGTTATTGGAAGGAGAGAGTTTAAATCCCATCCATGTATACTAGACGTCTTTTTACATTAATAAATGTATAAACTATTAACATAAAGATTAATAATAATTATTAGTATAGATTTATAAGCAATAATTTACTAGATTCACCAAATGGATTTAGAATATAATAGTTGATTTATTTGAAAAGTTATTATTATTATTATTATTATTATTATTATTATCATCATCATCATCATCATCATCACCGCGTCTTACTACCCGTTCGGGCTATACGCACTTATGCTAATGTGCAATGGTAAGGTGATTGTGAGATGAAATGGAGGACCTACAGTTTAACGTGGAATCCGAACCATGGTGGAGGCCTGGCATTCCTCACATTCACAAGTTGTGACTAATACACTCTCGTCAGAGGTGAAGGAAGGGTTTGGCATTCAGATAAATCTGTGCCGGGACCGAGGATTGAACCCCGGACCCCGCGCACAGAAGTCTGACACCTTACCCCTAGACCACCAGGTCACCTTATTTGAAAAGTTAATTTATTACAAATTTAAATGTGGCCTACAAATAAACAGTTAGCCATTGGACCTCCTTGATAAACGGATAGAAAATAGTGTAAACTGACTATGTAAATAAACTGTAGATTAGAATATATGTTACCTGTATCAGCGAGCACTTGGAATAAACGTCCAACTAATATAGTTTGTTTAGCTGGTGAAAATAAGTTTGGGGTTCAAATCCCAGAAGGATGTAGTGAGGGTGTTTTTTTCCTAAATGGTTTTCCACTCTTCTCCTACACAAATTTGGGCACATTTCTACTCTATTCTAGCCCTCTCAACCAATGGTGTAATTAAATGTGGATAACCTGGGCGAGTAGTAAGACATGTTGTGGAAAAAACAAACAAAAAAACTTGTTTGGTATGGTTGCTTCTAAATGAGCTCAAGGCATTCAGTTTGTCAAGACAATGAGGGAATCAAATGACTGCTATATCATATGTTATCAGATGTTTCTTGATGACACACATTATTGTTGCAGATGTTACAATTAACATAAAATATGCAAGAAAATGGGTTGCTAGAAACAAACAAGTCAATGTTGACCATTTTAAAATGTTACCATTCATTGTAGAAGCCATATTTTGTTCGTCCCCTTTTATATGTTTTTATCCACCTCTCCTGTACCTTCTTCTCAATATAATGCAATTGCCTCATAAAGCGAAAAGAGGTTTTCCTTATTGAGATATATTATATATTCGCATCCATTGTCCTTTTCCTGTGTTTGTCCTTTATGTTTTACCTTTTACTTGTTCCTATCTGTGTGTCCTATCATTCTTTACAATTTTCCATTTTCTCCCTTTTGTGTTTTTTTTTGTTTCCTCTTTTGGTATATAACCTAGTGTTTCGAAGGGCACATGAACTGACTGCACACCAACCTCGTTTATTATGGTTTACCTGTGACAGGACGTTCGTGGTTTTGAATCCCGTACATATGTACTGAATGTGTTTCAAACTAAAATATTTTCCATTCCCCTTCGCTAATTCAGATATATTTCCTTTAAATGCATCTTCCTCATTCCTAACACCACTAGCGTAATACAAGTTTATTTAATGGTGGATACGTCTCACCTTAAGATGGATAGAAATACCCTTGATGTTGTTGCTTATCAATTAAAAATAATAAATAGCATAATATTTAAGCATAAATCTTGGTAAACTTTTTATATATATATGAAAGATAATTTACAATATCAATAAATAGTGTAATGAATTGACCAGGCAAGTTTTATCATCCTTTCAAAGACATGTTAGCTAAGGAAACTGATATTACTTAGGCAACAAGTGTTTATCAACTGCTGGCTACTAGCATGCAGTCACAATTTTAAGCTGTGAAAAAAGTGTAGGGAGGTGCTGAGGGATTAATTAACTAGATAAAATGTTATTATTGACTTCTTAAAAAACTCTGCTAGTTTCGTTCTCGATCAGGAAAGTCAGAAGTATTTCTGTGCAAAAATTTCTTAGAATACTAATTTTTATTAAATTTTTTTTTAATATTCTGATGTATCATTCTTGTTAATATGTTTGTGTAAGTTAATGATTGCCTGTACAACCAGTAAAGCACATAATTTACAAACTAACATAAGCTATGATTCTCTGCTGGATATTCTGTGTTTAGGGCTAATAGGGGCAGACGTGGGAATCCTTTAGGTAATTACTAATTAGGTAACTAACATCAAAGATAACCTTCAATGATGGTTGAACGGTCCAGTAGTGGGATCACAATCAACTTAATGTTCACTTAACTTTCATGTAACATTCACTTAATGTAAAGAAACTAGTGTGTGTTCAAAGTGATAAAAAAAAAAAAAAACAGTGAATTTGGACTGTTTAAAAACAAATTGTTCACTAAAATGATACTCAAGCATTTAGCGTTAATTAATCTGCAAGTACATGCAATAGAAGCTTTACTGGATATACAAAATATAGTGTAACAAGAGGCTACAAAATGTTAGAGTTCGCAAGACGCGGACAAACTATACCGAAAAAGTCCTCTGCATACCATTAACCAACAAATGAACTAAATAGCCTTGTTTACATAACACACAACATGATTGGCACCTGTTTAGGTGGCTGCATGGTCTAAGGAGCCACTTTCATGTTAGACTAGATTACTGATGACAGGGAGATCAGGGTTCGAATCCCAGTTGGGTGTACCAAGTTTTTTTTTTTTTCAAAATGGTTTTACACTATCCCTACATACAAATGTGGCTTAACTTCCCCTAAATTCTTCCTCATCCCTAACTCATTAATATGATAAGTACATATACATGTGTGTGTATAACATGAAAAGGTGGTAAGACACTAACAAGAACATATGGTTCCTTCACATATTTTAATATAGATTTAATATTTATTTGTCTAGTCCACTCATTTTTACTATAACATTAGTGATTTTTAATTCTAATTAATGTCAAAAATCAAGAACTTTCACTTAAGGTTCACATAACGTGAAAGTTCGCCCTTGGACAAATTTTAAGTTAAGTGAACAATAAGTTAACTGCATCATGGTGCTTCTATTTAAAAACTCAAGAAACTTTAGGTTACATGAACATTAAAATGATCATGATCCCAGTATAAGGCAGATGTGTCAAACTTGTTTGATCATAAGCACCACATTGAACATTAAAAATGCGAGATGCCACATATCCTAAATAATTCTGTATTGTCATTATTTTAAGGAAAAAGTATTCAAACGCATCTTTTATTAATTAAAAGGAGAAAAGAGTAAGCACCCTATATAAAACAATAATACTAGCCACTTATGTTTAACAACAATTTGAGACCCTTATTTGTAAAAATGGCGTTAATGCCAAGTTTTAAATCTCATGCCAAAGTCATTTTTATAATTTCTTAAATGTATGTAAAAGCAGATCTCTAATGTTTGGTTTTATTTCATGTGAGAAAACAACTGTTAGCATACATATGTACTGCCAAACACTGCACATATCCAACAATTAATGGGAATTGATCCATTTCGAAGAATGATTATCAATTTGGTAAACCTCACATGCGAGAATTCTCACAATTATGCCAAAATCCCAAATATCACATTCCAAAATGTATTTCCTAGACATTTATAAAAATCAGAATAGGGTCGCATTGATATTGGGTTCATCATTAAGTCCACTGGCTGCAAGTTTGACACCCCTAATCTACTTACAATAGATTGGATTACTGGTGACAGAGAGTTCATATTTAAAGTCCCGGCCAAATATAGGGGTGGTTTTTCATAAATAATTATTTTTCCCTCCATGCAAATCTGGGTGTTTTTGCTCTAAATTCTACCTTCATCCTTATCCCAGTGGTGACAATATTCGGTTAGCCTGGACAGTAAGTAAAATGCAAAGCACAAGAAAAACCCATAAAAAGTGAGCTGTTAGCAGCTAGGTAACTAATCATGATATGACCAGCAACATTTGGTTGGATCTCATTTACGAATTCCCTGGGTATATTTGGAAGATGAGGGGGGGTGTATTTTTTAAAGAATCTTTAAGCATTATCCTGGGAAGGGGATGATGAAAATATCCAGTTCAAGGATAAAACCTTGGGTATTCTAGAGATGAGGAAATGTACTTGAATTTGTATGAAGGGAAAGTGGAAAATTATTTAGGAGAAACTAGCCTCAGTACACCTGACCAGGATTCGAACCATGCTCACCATCAGCAATCCAGTTTAATATGAATGAGACACCTTGATTTTTTTTTTTTAAGCACCGCGTCTTACTACTTGTTCAGGTTATACGCTTAAGTACTAATTACACTAATGGATTAGGAATTGGGAAGGTTGAATTTAGGGGAAGTGAACCCGCATTTGCGTGGAGGGAGAGTGGAAAACCATTTAGGAAAAACCACCCCCAGTTCACCCGACCGAGATTCGAACCTCGATCTCCTCGTCCTCGGTGGTCTAGCTCAACACGACTGGCACGTTAGCTAACTACGCCACCGAGGCGGGTCTTGATTATTCATTCCATACACCAAAGCGGGTATGAAAAATATTTGAATACTATCGTTGTTAGAAATGGGTCATATCCTAACGTTCTCAAAGCTAACATTTTCTTTCAAATCTTGAATTCAAACTTAACACTTCAAGATTATACAATTTGAGTCAAAAACAAAACAAAACAAAAATTTAAATAAAAGCAATTTGATTTTTGCTTATGAAAATAGCATTGCCCATGAAACAAGGTCAAAATCACTTATTGTCAAAAAAAGTGTTTGATTAGAAACAAACCTGCCTCGGTGGCATAGTTAGTTAACGCGCTAGTTTCGTGTTGAGCTAGTAGACTGCCGAGGACAGGGAGATCGAGGTTTGAATCTCACTCGGGTGAACTGGGGAAGATTTTTCCTAAATTGATTTCCCACTCTTCCTCTACGCAAATGCAGGTTCACTTCCTCTATATTAAACCTTCCCAATTCCTGACCCATTCGCGTAATTAATACTTAAGCGTACAAACCGAAGGGGTAGTAAGCAGTGCTAAGTATTATTAAGTATAGTATTAGAAACAAGGTCAAATAAGAACGTGTCCTTGTGAGCCAGAGCCAATCCCCCACTATGTACATGACCTAGTCTTACAGCTTCCCTCACCCCTTATTAACAAGGATTTAAAAAAAAAATTTTTTTGCTCACAATGCTGACAATATTTTTTTTATAGATACAGCTCCCTCAGTACTTTCAATTTTCAATGTGGTCCTTATGAGTAAGCCAGTTTGACATAGCTATATGTTGTTAACATTAATTTCATTTACCCTTCCTTTATGGTAGTCACCCGCCTTGGTGGTGTAGTTGGCTAACACGCTAGTCATGTTGAGCTCGAACGCCGAGGACGAGGAGATCGAGGTTCGAATCTCGGTCGGGTGAACTGGGCGTCGTTTTTCCTAAATGGTTTTCCACTCTCCCTCCACGCAAATGTGGGTTCACTTCTTCTAAATTCAACCCTCCCAATTCCTATTCCATTAGCGTAATTAGTACTTAGGCGTATAACCCGAACAGGTAGTAAGACGCGGTGCTAAATATTATTATTATTATTATTATTATTATTATTATTATTATTATTATTAGTATATTTATGGTAGTCAAAAGTTTTTTTGTGATTAAAAGTCTTTGAAAACAAACAATTGAAATTCTAACAACTAAAAACCCGCCTTGGTGGCATAGTTGACTAGCGCGCTAGTTGTGTGTTGAGCCCGACTGCCAAGGACAGGAAGATATAGGTTCAAATCTCAGTCGGGTAAAATGGGGGTGGTTTTCCACTCTGCCTCCACAGAAATGCGGTTTCACTTCATCTAAAATGTAACCTTCCCAATTCCTTATCCATTAGCATAATTAGTACTCAAGCCTATAGTGCTAAATAAAAATACAACAACTAAAATTATTATTTATAATCCAGAAAAAAAAAATGTTTTTCCTAGATTTCCATGGGATGAACTACTTGGGGCATTTCAAACAACTGCTTTCAAATATGGACAGTTATAATTGGGAAGGCATTACCCAGCAGCCAGACAAAATGGTCAGTCTAAGATCAAATTTTGATCAAAACAATGGTGGCCATAAGCAAATCGTTCATGTCTACCGTGGTCGGAAAGGAGGATCTTACAACACAAACAAGAGGTCTGAGACAACACACAGAAAAACAGGTCGCTCAGTGACAGTGTCAACTCCAAGGAAAGGCCCTCAGCAGCCCGATGTCGACGCCCCCAGCAACATTTTGCTATACTCAATAATAAACAAAGATATCAACAATAAATCAAGTGATCAACTGTTAGAGAAAGCTGAAATTTCCCCTAATAGACGTCTATTAGGGGAAACAGAAATTTACCCAGCAGATTCCACCACACAGCACAAATCAAACCTAGAGTTGTACCTCCAACAAATAGACATGATGGATGACAAAGATAAAACAACAGACTCGGCCACTTTAAAGGATGGAAAAACAAATATGAATCTCACAATGATAAGTCATCATGTGCAATCTTATTCTTCTCAAGCCTCCAGTCAAAAACATAACTCTAGCTTCGACTTCAGACAAACATACAGTACACCTCAGGATTCGGCTTTGGACATCGCTAAGCTTAACATACACAATGTGTACAAGCCAAGTTTTTTCAATCAGATCCACACACGGAACAACGAACACAAAGAGTTGCACACACAACACAGTGGGGGTTTGCAGACACTCGAGGAATCTTTGGAAGACCCTGAAGTTAAAATATATAACTCGCAGGTGTATGTGAACCAATACATCTACCAATTCCCTGAGAGTAGCCAATCAAACACCAGTTTCTACGAGTCACCGATTCGATTTCGCACCAAAACCCACATCAGTATCCATAACATGTCACATCCCAAAGAAAAGCCGTCATTCTTGAGATAAATGGATGCCCAGAATGAGGTTTTTACAGAAATTATCTTCTTGTACCAAGTAAGTTTTATTCACTTCTTGGAGCTACTTTACATGAGAAGACAAATCTAGCTCTGGTGGTTTTGATCAATGGCAAAAATTTTATATGTACACAAATTATTATATGTAAATATCAATTTTGTAAGATTGTTAGATGGGAAACTATTCTATAACAAATATATATTTCAATGAATGTCAACACACTAGTATGTATATATTGTTTTTTATAATTATTATTTTTGCAAAAAATTAAAATATAATATGCGAAACATTTAACATCTAATAAACAAGATCAACTAGCATTTTCCCTTAGAGCATAAAGTTTATAAGCACAGTCATTGAGTTGGAATCTAACTTAACCTAAACAAAAACTAAAAGGCAATCATGCATCAGAACAGTTCATGCAAGAAGAGACCAACATAAATACACATCACAAACATACATTACATTTAAGTGGGGTCTTCCTTGCAAGTTAAGGTACCTGTTATTGAAGTTTCTTTGTATAGTACCAGTAACATTATATATAATATTCTGTTTTAAGATGATAGGATAAGAAGGGTGAGTTATAAGGGGATGCTTCAGCCTTATCATTAGGGAATAAGAAAACACTAAAATTACTTAGCACTCATTTGAAAATCAATCAGCATCCTGAGTTAGTGTCAGATGACCTTGACCCTGAGTAAATGTGAGGCAGCCATTCAGGCAGACAAAATTACATAAAAAATAATCACTTTGTTAATTTTTGGACAGAAATTTGACTAGTACTAAAATGGTTACCTTAAGGTGGGGTGCTAGTGAGCGCCAGTTTAGTGCATTAATTTTGCAGTTTTTATAGCATAAACATTTTGTTGGCAAAAAAAGATCAAATATTTCTTCTATAGAAACATAGAATTTAGCTTCCTGCACATGCTAATCTTAAGAGTTCTTGAATTCATGAGCATAGCGGCATTTGGTGACAAACTTTTTAAATGCAGAGAAAAAGTTGTCACTAAATTCCAGGACACCCTTGACAGATATTAAAGAACTGTTGAGATTAGCATGTGCGGAAAACTAAACTCTATGTTTCTATAGAAGAAATATTTGATTTATTTTGGCCAAATAAATGTTTATGCTATAAAAACCTCGAAAATACTGCCCTAAACTCACGCTCACTAGCGCCCCATCTTAAGTTGTAGTTTTAGTCTCCTAAATGAGATATCTAACAGCCATTGGGGGCAAACGTCTGATACCTACTTCGCAGGCTTGCATTGGCCCTCTTGCTGACCCGACCGGTGCTCCCTCGCCTGGCATCCAAAGAGGGCCCTGGGGCAGGCTCAGACAGCGGGAGGGAGTGGGTACGTTGGTGCGAACATCCAGTGGTAGTGATGGTGGTTGTACTAACACACATAGCTGGAAACACACACACACGGCCCCCACCCACGCCACATTTTGTCAGCGAGAACTACTTCACAGGCCATGGAACTTCATACATGGGATTCTTGTTTTAGGTGATACTGCAGGTCACAGCCAATTAAAAAAAACCTACATTCCTAGTAATGACGGGGGGACAAACTAGTCTATAATAGAGTAACAATAATTATAATGGTTATCTTTAGTTAATGTGGTGGTGCTACTTGGATTTGTTAAATGAAAGGGTCATATTGTAATGTATCAGTGAAACAAGTCAACCAATCCAGCAAAACTTTTTAAACAATTCAGATATATAATAAATAATGAAATAGTGCAATTTTAATTAAATAGTTTAGTTAATGAACTAGGCTTATGGGTTTTTCATTTGTTTGTTCACAAATGCAAGAAATTATGTATTTATTTTGTTCAAAAGTTTTATTTAGCATTTCATAAAATTGTTTTTTATTACAACTCAATATGGAGACAGCCTGTGGATTCCCTTTAATATGTATGTGTTCAGGTGAACATTGTAGTTTCACTGATTTCCTAAATATATTTAAATTTGACAATATTCTTTAACAACATGAGGGTCCCGAGCCTCTTGGTATGGTAGTTTATAAGCCAACCCTATATTTATACATATTTGACACCCTTTTGGGAGTCGAATCAGGATTCACAAGAAATTAGGCTCCAGTGTTGTGTGTAGTTTTGAATTTAATTTGCTTTGTGTCTTTTTTAATTTAGACAGTTTTACTTCTTTAATGTTGAGTGAACAGGTGCACAACCAATGTGGGGTCACTTGCACCCGGAACCAAACCAACACGTAGGTTCTGAGACACTTGCACTAGTAGTATTTTTGCTCCACATAATTTTACATCCAAGCTTAATTCTTACAGAGATCAATATCAAATTTAAATGACTTTGGCAAAGGATAGCTGTGCAATGGAAACATGGCTCCCAAAACTAGTATTTTTTTTTAATTGTGAAATAAAACAACATTAAATTAAATGGGACCAACTCTCGTTTTTTTATTTTTTATAGTTTAGATACACTTATATCCTTAGACCTTGTTAAAATATTTATTTTTCACTTTCATTTAACAAAAAAAACTTGAATTGGTAGTCGAATGATGTAAGCCATTACTCTCACAATAGACCAGATTGCTAGTGATGAGGTTAAGATTCGAATCTTGGGTAGGTGTACTGAAGGAATTTTTTCCTAGATGGTTTTCCACACTCCCTTTATGCTGATGTAGGTACATTTCCTATGAATTTTCCCTTTATCATCCCTACCCCAATTAGTGTAACTAAGTGAATAGCACTGATTCGGAGCACAAAACCAATTGTTTATTTCCACCATAAACACAGATAAAATGTAATATAATATACATTATATATATATAAATATTACATTTAATATATATGTAATATATATATATATTATATTACATTTTATCTGTGTTTAATATTGCACACCTTAACTAGTTTTAAGTGCCACTGCAACAAATGAACTTTAAAATATTGATATTGATACTTAGTTAACGTTGTAAGATTTTTGAACAAATCAAAGATACCATAAAATCCTTTGGGTAATTATATTTTGGTACATATTAAGAAAAACTCAGAAGAATTGGTGGTTATGTGGTAATATCGAAGTAGTGAACGTAGTTCTCGCATCCAAACAAGCCATTGCAACACAAGACTAACAATGACGTGACTAAGCATAAGACATGTGTCAACACAAAAAGATAAAAGGAACAAAATAATAATGCAACAGAACTTGTAATAAACTGAAGGTGAAGTGTTACCAATTCATTTCCATAGCCAACAGAAGCCTGAAAGTATCAACAACTAATTAGTTATTTTTACCAACATCAAATTGAGACAAAATAGATAATCACAAATTGTATGGATGGTAGTATTGCTTGACAATGTAAAGGCCAAATGTAAGGACACAATTCTCTCTAATAAACCCAATAAGCACTTATGGGGCGGGCTTCTATTATTTAGGGAAGCTAGTATGAGAGTAAAAATAAAGCAAGAAAATAAATTTGAGAGGTGTTCGAGTATACAGTTTTCACTCCAAATCGAGATTGAATTATAGCATTCAGTTTTTACGAGTTTGGTAACATAGACCAATATTTTTACTAGAAATATTTAGTTTAGTTTTTGTGATAGATCCATGCATACACCATACACACAAATATAAATTTAACATAGGGATTTTTCTTTTGTAAAAAAAGGTTATGATTTATGACCACATAAATCTGTATTTTTAAATTAATTTAATAAAAATGTTTTATTTTATTAATCAGACAAAAGGAAATAGCGAGGGACTTCATTTGCTATTAAGTAATATTTTAAAATTGTATCAAATTGATTCATCTTAGAATTTGAGATAAAGTCAACAATTTTGAATACTTTAATTTTTTGAATTTTGTAAAACTCTTCAAGTCGACTTCAAATAGCTTCTAGAACTAGACTCAAACTTGAATAATTTAAGCTCTTGCAAACCTCTAAAGTTGATCTTAAAATAGAAAACTCTAAATGCCAAGTGAACAGAATTCAATAGACATAGATTAAAAACTAATCTGGGATTCAAACCAGTTTCTATAAGGTCAAAGTTTAAAAACAGCACTTAAATGTTCTGACATCAAGAATGTCTGTCAAAAAACCCTTAAATGGGTTTTTGTATTGTTATTAAGAGAAAATTCCACACTTGTCTGGGTTATTGTAGTGTTGTTAAGAGAAAACCCACAATTGTATGGGTTATTGTAACGTTGTTAAGAGAAAACCCACACTTGTCTGGGTTATTGTAGTGTTGTTATGAGAAAACCCACACTTGTCTGAGTTATTGTAACGTTGTTAAGAGAAAACCCACACTTGTCTGGGTTATTGTAGTGTTGTTATGAGAAAACCCACAATTGTAATGGGTTATTGTAACGTTGTAAGAGAAAACCACACTTTCTGGGTTATTGTAGTGTTGTTATGAGAAAAACCACACTTGTCTGGGTTATTGTAGTGTTGTTAAGAGAAAACCACAATTGTATGGGTTATTGTAACGTTGTTAAGAGAAAACCCACAATTGTCTGGGTTATTGTAGTGTTGTTAAGAGAAAACCCACATTGTCTGGGTTATTGTAGTGTTGTTATGAGAAAACCCACACTTGTCTGGGTTATTGTAGTGTTGTTAAGAGAAAACCCACAATTGTCTGGGTTATTATAGTGTTGTTAAGAGAAAACCCACAATTGTCTGGGTTATTATAGTGTTGTTAAGAGAAAACCCACACTTGTCTGGGTTATTGTAACATTGTTAAGAGAAAACCCACACTTGTCTGGGTTATTGTAGTGTTGTTAAGAGAAAACCCACAATTGTCTGGGTTATTGTAGTGTTGTTATGAGAAAACCCACACTTGTCTGGGTTATTGTAGTGTTGTTAAGAGAAAACCCACAATTGTCTGGGTTATTAAAGTGTTGTTAAGAGAAAACCCACACTTGTCTGGGTTATTGTAGTGTTGTTATGAGAAAACCCACACTTGTCTGGGTTATTGTAGTATTGTTAAGGGAAAACCCACAATTGTCTGGGTTATTATAGTGTTGTTAAGAGAAAACCCACACTTGTCTGAGTTATTGTAGTGTTGTTAAAAGAAAACTCACACTTGTCCGAGTTATTGTAGTGTTAAGAGAAACCCCATACTTTACTGGGTTATTGTAGTATTAAAGACACACACACTTTGATGGGTTATTGTTTTAATGTTAGAGAGAACCCACCATTTCATGAGTTATTGTAGAAATGTTAGAGAGAACCCACCATTTCATGAGTTATTGTAGAAATGTTAGAGAGAACACAGACTTTGATGGTTTATTGAAGTAATGCTAGATAAAAAATGTTATGTAAAGCTCCAAACATCAGACAGTATTTTTTTACTTTGTTCAGTTTATTACAAAGTTCAGTAAAACAGAGGAAAATCAGCCCTATGAAGGCATGCACACAAATTACATTAAGAATACTCTTACACTTCCAAGCATGCAGTACAACACAAATAATTGTATATTACATTTCATGCAAGATAAAAAAACTGCCTTTTGTAGAAATGAAATAGAATATAAAAAGCACAGATATTCCAAAAAAATCAAGTCAATCAGATGATAGAATTTGGGCTGGCAATAAATATATCATCCCAAGGTTACTGGTTAAAAACTGTTCATACTTTAACCAAATAACCAGTTAGTGACTCTATTAGGGTGATCAATTTTGAGCATTACTGTCAACCCTTAATTTTTACAAAATGAATAGGTCATGAGCATCTAATTTATTTGAAAATACCTTTGAAAAATTCAGGAGAAATCTAGTTTGAAAAATAAGATACACTTTCAATTGTTTGCTTCTATCGCAGAAGTAATGAAAGCTTTACTCAACACACAATGATGGTAGAGTGATATAGGGTGTTAGACTCACAAAGAATTTGGGTGCTGTCGACGGAGAGGTCAGAGATAGAATCTTGACCAGGTACTCTCTCTTTTTGACTAGGATGACCCCATAAAAACAATACCCCATGTCAATAGATTGGCTCAACTACACCCTTAACTATTGTAAAAGTTTTTGGAAAAACCTAATTAATGACAAAGTTACATTTCTTAATTGCCTAGTTAATAATATTATCAATGAACAATTTTAACTGCAAATTTTTATTTTGGGATTTTTTTCAAGAGTGAAATGTTTTAAGAGCTTAGAACATTCTGAATTTGATGTTCCGACACCTGACAGCATTTTCTATGATTAGGATACAAGTAAATTTGAACTAAATGTTTGTTGGTGCTTTTACGAAACTATTAAATTGAGTGCTATGTTCAGGCTTCAGGCCAGAATTAGCTTGAAAGATTATATTCAATACAATTCTTTTTAAAAAAATCCTGGAAACAGAGTTGCTACAACTCCAAACCATTGCACTGGCTGGTAAAGAAAGAGGGGAGGGGAGTAGAGATTTCCTCACCCACACCTCTGCACATAAGTTGACTTTGGTACCATTGCTAACTGTACATACCTAATCACAACTTAAGGTAGGCCTACTAGATAGTTTCATAAGCTCTCTATGATTGTGGATGTGCCTTAATGCTGAATATATGGCTTTCATACAATGAAAAAAATGTACAAACAAAAAACAACGTTAAAGAGTATTTATTTAGAACTCAAATACCTAGTGGGAACATGTACCCTCACTCTCTTATTAAAGATTTAAGGTAGCACGCTTAAATTACTTAGTTCCACTTTCGTGTAGTTTATAAGATAGGGCCCTAATGTAATCAGTCAAGGTAAGATTGGTGCATTTGCAGGAAAATTAAGTGTACAATGAGTCAATGAGACATAACTTTAATATATTACTGAACAGACGGCTCTACAATAAACATCCCTAAATTAAGTATAGATATATTTTTTAATAATAGTAGGAGGCACTAGATAATTAAAATTAAATACAGAGTATGTTTAATATTTGGAAAGCACAGCTAGAGGAGTTTACATAATAAAACAGGATGGGTCGTCGAATCCTTAAGCAGGTGTTTACTCAACTTGACCAATGAAATTCCCTACTTTTCCCCTGATCATTTCTTAAAATTCCTGACTCAAAAGTATGTCCACACCCTTCCGTTCCCTCCACCCCCAAGTTTTTGTTAATCTTTTTTATGAATAATAAAAGTAAGTTTTAAGATTTAAACAAAGTTTTGTTTACACATTGTCTACCAGGAATTATAAAATATATTACACAGCTATACACAAAAGACGGTCAACCACAATGTAATTTAATGATTTAGTGATTATTATATTTCATATTTTGAGTAAAACAACATTTTCCCGGATATTTTTTTAAAATTAACCCAAATTCCAGACTTGTTTCAGTTTTTCCCCCAACCACTTCAAATTCCCGGATAATTCCAGTTTCCCCTGATTTTCCCGGATGGTAGACAAACACCCTGTTAAGACAATTCAAGGATTTGAGAAAATTTCAGATCTGAGATGCAAATCCTTAGATTTTTTATTTGCATTTTTTCAAGTAAAATTCCTTTTAGAGCTCTAATACCACTTTCCCTTGAAAAACTAAAAAGGATTTTTTTTAATGATTTGAGTCTCGAATCTGAAATTTTCTCAAATCTTTGGATTTGGAATTTCCTTAACGACTCGAGGAATTCAATGGACCAATCTCTGGGTTTTTTCGATTTATTTAAACAAACAAAACTAGTTAGCAATGACAATTAAGGGTTTCATCCTTAGCACAGCACCATCTAAAGTGTTGGTGTGGTTGAGGCCTGCACTGAGGTTGGCGTCTAGAGAGAGACTTAATTTAATCACAATCAGAATTTAAGAAAGATAAAATATTCAGACCAACGTTTGAAAGTTAACATCTTTTGTTTCATCATAGTTTTTAAAATTCGTATGAGATTTATAGGTAAAATAAAAATTTATATTTGAAAAAAAAGTGTCTTCCTAATTTTTATTTTAAATGAAAAGGTATTAACAACTGGACCTCCAGATTGAAATATGTTCCAAACCATTTGTATAATGCTCCTGATCTAACTTTGTTGGAACGAATCACTTCCTTGTGACCTCAGTTGTTGAATTAGGTAGGAATTTTGTGAGGAAGCAGCAACAGAGTATTAAGCAATTAAGAGTGAAAGTGGAAAAATTGCAGAAATATGTGTGAGAGAACAATATGAAAGATTTCTGGGCGAAAAATTAACTTTACAAAAGCATGAAATGGAGTGTCGAAATAAATTCTAATGACAAATAAAGTGCTTGGAACAGAATAAAGGAGGCTGTAGTCGAGTGTGAAAAAGATAGGTGTGGATTTGCTTTGGTGGGAAACTTAAAAATAGATGTATGGTGGAATGAACAGGTGAAAGAAGCTTTGAGAGAAAAGAAAGAAGCGTACAAACAAATGGTTGCTGTGAAGAGTGAAACACAGCATAAGAGGTTGTGGGACATATACAAAGCGAAACAAATGAATGAAAAAAGGTAATAAAAGAGAGTAAGGAGCTAATGAGATTAAAAGAAGGAGAAAGAATGCAGAATGATTTTGAAGAAATAAGCTGTTCAAGAAGTGAGTAAAGATAACAAAGCAAAGAGTGCATGGAAAGACCTATGACATTCAGAATGAACGTGGTGAGATGATCTGGGATGAAAACAGTATAAGAGAGATATGGAGGGAGTATTTTGAGCAAGTGTATGGTGTAAACAAAGAGAAAGTAGCAGAAAATGGGAAAAATGTTATGGTGGGTGAAAGAATTAACCACGCCAAGGTGTTAAAGCTATGAAAGTGTTAAAGAATGGCAAAGCTGCCTAAATTGGATCACAAGTGAAATGTTTAAAGTGTTAGGGTAAGTGTTAGGTGTGGGAGGGCATGGTACTAATTACCAGATTGTATGAGTTGTTCAATGTGTGTGCTACGATTTTTAATGTTCCTAGTGAGTGGAAGAATGCTGTCATTTCCTTTGTACAAATGCAATGGCAGTAAGAGTAGATGAAGGAATTATAGGGCAATTAGTTTGTTGAGTATTCTAGGCAAAGTTTTTGGGAGAGCCTTGATTGAAAGGGTGCATGAAAAAACTTTAGACAAGATTTGGGGTGTGTAATGTGGTTTCCTGCCAGGTACATTGAGGTTGCACGGACCCAATATTTACCCTGCAATAAGTGATTTAGAAATGTCTGGCATTAAGGAAGAAAGTGTATCACACATTCCTTGATCTGGATAAAGTGTACAATAGGGTGAATAGGAGTACGTTGTGGAATAGTTTGGATGTATGGCTGTGAATGAAAGTGACTAGCAGAATATTTTAAATCATTTGAATGTGGCAACAGGCAGAATGGATCTCATATAAATGTCTCCAAAACTAAGGTGATGGTTTTTGATAAGGATGGATCAGAAAATGACTGTCAGCTTAGTAAAATGGAAAACTGTTAGGATAAGTGAATGATTTTGTGTATATGGACATAATGTTCTGTAAAAATATTAAGTATAGATGGTGAAATCACAAACAGATGAATGAATCTCAGAGAGAAGTTGACTGTATGTATGCTATTGCGAAGAATGAAGTAGTATTGAAAGACGAAAAGATGGCAGTATATATACGTATGTTAACACCATCATTGTTGTATGGATATGAAGTGTGAATTGAATTTGCCAGGAGAAACACAAGAACAGGGTGATTATGATTTGAATGAGATATACAAGAAATGTATGTGGAAAAACTTGTATGTACAAAGTCTGTAATGAATGGGTGCTGAAGGTGTTTGATTTGAAAGGGAATCCAATAGGTCACTGAGAAAGAAGTGTCTTGTTGGTGTGGGCATGTTAAGAGGATGCGTGTGGATAGAGTGACACAACAGATATATGAAGGTAGTGTGAGGATCAAAACGGGTAGGACATGTAAGATGTGGCTAAATGTGGTAGATGAATATGTGGAAAAGAGAGACATTAAGAGTTTGAAAAATAAAAGAGCATGTATGACTGTATTTTGTTGAAGTGAAAGGGGTATTTAAGGATAGGAAAGTGTGGCAAAAGTTAGTGACGAAGGATTAAGTAAGTTGTTGTTTTTCTTGCCTATCCCATTAGGGAACACAATAATTAGGTATGTAGATAAATGTATAATAACATTTATTTCTTTAAGATAAAGAGACATTTTACCTCCCATTTTACACAACTAGAGTATCATACACAGTTACAATAAGTTTTTGAATTCATATATTTTTCTAAGGATTGCCCACTAGTTATTTTCTGAATCTTATTTTCCTATTTAATTTTTTTTAGCATCGTGTCTTACTACCCATTTGGGTTATAGGCCTAGGTCTTAATTACACTAATAAGTATTAAGAAGGTTTAATTGAGAGGAAGTGCCAAATTTGCATGGAAGGATAGTGGAAAACTATTTAGGAAAAACCACCCTCAGTAAACCTGACTGGGAATGAACCCCAATCTTGCCGTCTTCGGCAGTCTAGTGCAACGCGAGAGTAGCGCATTAGACCACGTGGCCACTGAAGCGGGTTCCTATTTAAAACTCAAACATATTGAAACTTAACAGCATTTTGTTCACCTTTGCTTTGTAAAATGGATTCAACTTCCAGAAATTTTGCAGATAAAAAATAAGTTCAGATTTTTCTAAGACTTCATGAATTCTATTTTCCAAGGACTTTGAAAATGCTCAGATTTTCCAAGATACATGGGAATTCTCATAATAAGTGTCATGATGCTGACAAGCAACTTAACTTTCAGGGGTTACAGGCCCCTTGAGTCATAATTTTACCTAACAGTGAGTTCTCGATGGTAATAAAAGCAAAATTTGTCAATAATAATGTAGTAAAACTATTAATGATGAATTGTGCAAACTAATAATAATTTGTTTTTACAAGCCCACCTTGTATACAGTTGACATTTGAGCTTCTATAGTGTAAAAAGTGGGGTATTCAATATTCTGACGCCCTTAGGTCCAAAGCGAGTGTAATCAGCTAATTGTTCTGGTCGGACAGATCCTTCTAGCTAATATATTCCTGTTCATTTGATGAAAGCTTAAGATGAATGAGCATGAATATAACATAAATCTGATCCTTCTGGTTAGAGCCAGCAAGAATCTATGTCAAACAAAGTGTTATTCATCCATAAAAGTTGTTTCTTACCTGTCAGTGGTGCAAATAACAAGAAACATTTATTGATTGAATACCACCCTGTTTGAAATGTTTGCCTTCTAGCCCCAGGGTGAATACTAAGGTAGAGATGTACAATACCTGAAACGGAGTGACGGCGCTGTGACGGGTGCTGCTGTGGTGTGGTCCTTGCGTGATATTGCTGGTGGTGATGATGGTGATGGTGATGGTGATACTGATGGTGGTAGGAGCTACCAGGAAGACTACCCGTGCAAACTGCAACCAGGCCCCCGAGAAAAACAACAAGCAGACAGTTACAGCCAACAAGCAGGGAAGATATGCCCAGTGGGATTAGTGGTAGGATTGGAGCAACATTTAACAAGCAACATTGTATGACACCCTGGCTCAGTTGGTAGTGTGTCTGTCTACTGAGCTAAGAATAAGGTTCAATTCCCGGCATGGCCGGAAAATGTATCACCGGTGAAATGTGGATTTCCGGTTTTAAAGCAATGAAATGATAGCTGAGAGGTTGGATGTTGAGTTGTTCTATATTTAAGCTAGTTTGTAAGTCGTGTGTTGATGTATTAAGTCAATTTATAAGGTTCAAATTAAATACCTCAAATAATAATAATAACCAAAAGCAACACTTAACAATTATAGCTAGAGATTCTAATTTGAGGTGAGTAAAATTATTGGATTTATTTAGGGGATTTCAGTAATAAAAGTCTGTACATTTAATAAAAGACCTTTTTTTTGGCTAAAATTGGTTAAAATAAATCTACTTAAATTTAAGTGATATGTAGAGAAAAATTACGGGTATTTATCAAATTGTTAAACTTTAAATATTTGCCTTTAGTCACAATATGACTGTCATAAAAGGCAGATCACACACATATTTTACTTCTTTACCAATAGTTTTTGTTGGAGGGAAATAATTTTTCTGGAATGAAAACTTTGATTTATGAGAATATTAAGAGTGTGGTTGGCAACAATTTTTTTTCTGGAAATTTAAGGCAAAGAACAATGTAGTTTGTTAAAGCACACATTTTTAAGTTTGGATATAGTTAATTCTCAATAAAATTGACATAACTTATTAATATGGTTATGTTGGCTATCTCTATTTCTTACTCCCTGTAACTGTATTTTACTACTAGTCGTTCGTTGGTCTGATTACTGATTAGACGTTTCAATCATAAATTATATTAAATAAAGATACTGTTTACTCTATGTCAATGCATGTGATTTCATTCATGGCCTATTAATCCTAATATAACTGACCATTATTTGCAGGCCAGTTAATCAGTATCACAAAAAAGATTAAATTTCATTTTAAATTGAGTTTGTAGGTTATAATATATTGAAAAACGCTACAGTGAACTTTAAAATTAATATCAAAATGTTTTTAATGTGCTAATAAACAGTTAAGTTTGTAAAAACATGCCTTGCGATATTTTGGTGTCCATAATTGTGGTTGACCGAATACGTCACTTAACTACATTATTAGTGTTTTAATAGCTCTTATGGAACCAACTACAAATCATAATACCTGGCCTACTTTTGCATTGTTTTAATAGCTGTAACAAAGTAAACCAATTTCTTGTCTACTTTTGCACAAGGTTAAGATTATATTTGGATCTCACCGGCTCATATCTGACACGTCGTAAGCCCTGATGTAGACAATGTTTAAACGATTTTGGAACTCCCATCATGCATAGGGAAATAGAATAAAATTAAAGTGACTTTTACCAACTTTTATTGAGGATAAACAAGGTCATTATTTCTTAGTCACGAACTTTAACTTAGCAGACACTCGAGGCCAAGAAGAATCATTGAATACATATTTATCGATTGGGTTCCACGTGCGGTAGCAGACATTGATTCTCTTTATTCATATTATTAGCATGTTATTAATATTAATATAATCATGGTTTACACATATTTTAGGAAGTTTGCGATGAATGAATCAGATGATTGGTATGATTATTTATCATGCAAAACTATCAAGACACTAAATTTGTATTTCAAATAATTTGTTATAGCAAAATTTAGATTGATTTCCTTTTAAACAAACACATTGAAAAAAAGTTCATACCCAGACAAAAACAAACTTAGTGGGACTTATTTAAAATAAAATGTATTAGTAATTAATACATGCATACTAGGGCGGAGCGTAAAAACTTTTTTTTCGAAATTATTTTCCCGCTAGTGCGGAAAAGTTGTGGATATGTTTCAGAAACATGTGTAGAAAATTTCAGATTAATCAATAAATATCTTCCGGTTCCACTTTGGGGTCTAAATATGCGAAATTAGCCGAAAATGATGTAAATTTTCACAGTTCAGTAAATTTTTTTATTTAAAGATTTTTTTTTCCCGCTAGCGCGCAAAATTCAGAAGAATATATTGGAAACCCAAGTACAAAGTTTTAGAGCAATCAATAAATATCGTCCAGTTCCATTTTGAGGTAGAAATATACGAAATTAGGCAAAAAATATAGGAAAATTAGGGGTCAAAATTTAGGGAGAAATGAAAAACTTTAGCGTTAACATTTTTTTATGGAAGCTTTATACATTTATTTTACTAAAATTAGATATTCGTAAATAATAGTTATAGCGCTAAACAAAAAATCTTACTACCCACGCAAAACACAAACTTTGTAGAAATAAGTGTGTTTCGAGTTCCAGAATAAAAGTTGCAAATGTGCATCAGCGCATTTCATTCACTGGTTTCCATATTTTTCACTCTATATTGGTTTTTTGTTTCAAACGATGGCATGACACGCCTTGACTCCATTCTGGATCTGATGTATCCATCACGCTTGGTCTCTCCGATGACAGCAAGGGAAGCTTCTGTTGTCAGTTTTACTCCTCTTTCAACACATTGAGTGTGGCACGGGTAGTTAATGTTTCCCAATGCCAACACTGGACATTCGCCAGACTTTATCACTTGCACTATGTCTTCGTTCGACAAGTGAGTGGTAATCGGAGGTTCCGTTAGTTGGCAATTCTGCCAGTTTATGAGATCAATGTAAGATTTAGCTTTAAAGTTAAGTTCAGGAATTTGGAACACACGAACTCCTGGTCCCGTTTCTTTCCTTGCTTTCAAAATCCTGCGGAGGGCAAGTTCTCGCACATTCTGGTCTGGGTCAACAAGCATTGCAAGGATTATTGCTTCAGGATGACCAAAGTAGCCATTTCTTTGGATGACGCGATCCACAACTAGCTTCAGATTGTCTGTAAGATAACGTGAAGCTTGAATTATTTTCCAAAGATTTCGTGGTCCATCTGTACAATTGGGATGCGATTTGATTCTGAACCACGCAGGTGCGTAAACCTTCATTATAAACTCAGCCAAAGCTTGTAGTTCTTTGGAGGAATCCTGTGTACCAATATAAACAAGCAAGATTCGATTAGCAGTTGTCAACCAGCGGGCATGGGAAAGATTTCCAGGATTTTTGTGTGACAAATTCTTAGGACACACACCATTTGTCACTGCAGTGCAGATATCCCTCAAATATCTCTTGTCTGTGCTCATATTAGTTTTTTCTTCAGAAGGAACTGCGGTCTCAATTTTCTTAAAGTCCACAACAGGTAAAAGTTCACAATTCTGAAGCTGTTTTCCAATTGGACCACAATACGTTTTAGGGCCAGTTGTATCGCCATCCAAGTGCTGCATTAGATGCCTGAGCAGTAGCTCATTTCCATGAAGCTGGCACACGAACCAGTGTAAGGATTTCTTACAAAATAGTTCTATACGGCGGAAAACACCACCCTTATTTCCCGTGTTTACTGGGGTCCCATCACCTCCTAATGCTAACAGTGTAGTGAAATCAATGACGTTCTTTGCAAAATGTCGTTATACTTTCAGTAATGTCTTTAGCAGAAGAGGTTATTGGTGACATGTGCCCTACATATTTGCAGCCAGGTTCTTTTATTAGTGTCACGTGTTCTTCAAGCACTCTTTTCTGATGCAGCGTCCCCTCAATGTTCTTCTGAGTTAAAGTTTGATCTTTTCGACCGTCAAAATACAGTCCTTTCAAGTTATTGGTGCCAAATAAATTGAAATCTTGGGCTTGGCGTTCCATGCGATATTTCTTTCTTTTCCTTCTTATCCTATGCCTGTCTATAACATGGGACATGTCGTCATGTGTCACAACTCCTAAGTCTTCAAGAAGTGCACTTGTTACTGTTGCCGCAGCTCTGTCGGACACTCCCATTCTGTCGCACGCACTAGCTAGGGCTGGAAGGCGGGTTGTTCGTGATATACTTTTACCACTTACATTCGATTGCGATGAGGTTGAAGGTACATAAGTAAGATCCTGACACTGTTGCTCACCAACAAGATCAGAAGAATGAGATAACTTCAAATCTTTACATGAAAAAGCTGTGGTTGCGTTTTCACTTGACTTCTGTTTTATGAACCTTTCCTGTTCCTTTTCAAACCTATACTTTCGTTTCCTAAGTTTCTGTGTTGTCGCAATATCAACTGGGCCTATCACCATTTTCCTTGAAGTCCTCTGATCCTCAAGAAACAGTCTTTCTAAGTCTGGAACTTTCCTTTCACGTGGGCATTTATATCTGTTGAGAGATGCACACTTGCAAGAACAAATATCAAACAAACGCTGTTTTGATTCAGATTGGAAAATTAGTAATTCGGACTTAATCTTTTCCGTCTGTTTCTTAGCGAGAAATCTCTTCATGCTCTTGTATTTATCATTAAATGATCTAATCATTTTGATTATTCTTTCCCTAGAAACTGTTGGAATTGAGGCAGCCTGCCAAATTGTTTCAACCTTTTCAGCCACATAAACCACTATCGTCCCTACAGGTGGGTCAGATTTTGTATTCTTTTTCAATTCATTTCTCACCAACAAAAAGTACTTCATAATATCTTCGTATGTTGGTAGAACGCGAGTACTTAATTCTGCTGAATACCCAAAAACGGGACAAAAAACATCACCTCTACTGTGCCTTTTTATCTTCAGCTTCTTCACATTTTCTGACGATTGCGACATTTCTCCGTTATATCTTTTAAGTACACTACTAGTTCAACACAATATTAAAAATCCGATAACACTTTCCCATGTACTATTTTGCAATAAAATTTAGACATTACAAATGAATACCTGTATTACAAACGTGCCACGAACAGAACATTCGACCAACGATCAAACTACATTGATCGAACAAGAGAAAACTGAACTTAATGGGGAAATTCCCCGCAGATGGCCTTGATTTCGCTTGTGCAATCTTTTTAGTGGAGGGTAGTGCCATCTATTGTCCCTAGCGTGGGCGTTGATCAACGTCTATGGCTGCCCGAACGTTCCCTGGTATTCATTGCAATAATTTACTATAATGCCATCTATCAATGAACCATTCAACTTTAAGCAAGTCTGAATATTTTATATCTAAGCTGATAGATAGTGCAATGCAGCAAGCATAAAGAACTTAGACTGAAGTATATAATTGTTAGAATAAATGAATTGAATATCGAAAACATTTGGCGTGTAACCATGGCTGCCGGGCCAATGCAGGTTGCTATGATAAACGCGCGCCAGAGAATGTGTTAAGACGCAAAAGTCTAACCGGAAGATATTTATTGATTACTCCAAAATTTTGCACTTATGTTTCTTAAATATTCTTTAAACTTTTCCGCGCTAGTGGGAAGAAAAAATCTGGAATTAAAAAAGTCACGAAAATTTGAAAATTTACATCATTTTCGACTAATTTCGTATATTTAGAACCCAAAGTGGAACCGGAAGATATTCATTGATTAATCTGAAATTTTCTACACATGTTTCTGAAACATATCCACAACTTTTCCGCACTAGCGGGAAAATAATTTCGAAAAAAATGTTTTTACGCTCCGCCCTAATACATACTGCATACTCCTGAGTTAAAATGCTATTTTTTAAGATTCTTCTGTTTTGCATAGGCTGACCATGATTCTTTGAGACAAAAATGGTATGTGGGTGGGTGGGATGATGTTCATAATGAGTAGTGCATTAAAAAAAACATGTTTTATTATATAAAAATATTGAACATACAATAATTCTTCACAGAACCCAAAATAAAGTTTCGGGTTCATGACAACCTTCTCATTCCACAAGTATTTTTCAGACAAACTTACTCTATGCAAAAAAAATACCAAAAATGCTGTTTTAAACTTTCAACAATGTAAAACAAAAACTTGGAAATATGTGACATGCATATGCTGCAGCCATCAAGCACACAGAACAAAAACAAATGCTATAGAACAGACACCACATACTCCCAACATACAATTTTTCTTTTCTATGAATAATTCATTGACTTTTAAGTTTTAAGTTATATTATATTTATTCATTCTCGATCAACGAGCCTCTACAAATGGTAACACAAATTAATGGTACCTAAAATAGCAGCCATTGGTGCAAAAGTGACTATAGTTTATGAATGATCAATATTTAAGCATATTTTAAAGTTTTTATAAAAACAGATACAAAAATGGCATTTTCACTAAAATGACAATATCAGCAAGAAATGGAAAACAAAAACAAAACTCAGTATTGTCCTATTTAAAATAGGATGTATGGTCAGCCTAGTTTTGCATCACAACAGAATTGCAAGCAAGCTTATCTTATCCTTTGATGATAGCACATAACAGTTTGCATGCTAAGATTAAGTTTGTTAACAGGCGGTTCAAATAAATGTCATGATTTTTTTTTTCCCTGTTGATAAGTAGACTGACTCAAGAGTATTTCATGAATTTGTGAAAATGTTAAAAATAATGTTTCTATATTTCTATGGTTTGAAAATAAAAGTGGTTAAAAATGGCCAGTTGCTGTTTGTTTTAATTAATATTACTGTTAGTAGATCTAAATGAACAACCAATAATCATACCACAAAGAGACATTTTTCAAAAATGTTGTTTGACAAGTTTTGATAAACAAATTAAGTTTGAATTAGGGGTGTGCCAGTAGGCGTTTTTCACTTTTGAGTCGAGTTTGAATGAAATCAAGTTTTTCCAAAGTTTGTGCAATATTTGTGCAATAAATATTTGTGTCATAAATCCATGCATTAAGCATAATAAGTAGAGATATACTTTTTTTAAATTACATTTATTAGTAAAAAAAAGTATAATCTAACAAATTTGAATTTTTAAATAAATTTAATGAGAGTATAGTTTTTTTAATTAGACCAAATGAAATATTATGGAGGGACTGTATTTGCTATGAAATTATATTTTAAAAGTGAATAGGATTAAAGAAATTAGGAATTTGAGGAAAAGATAGAAAATTCCAAATACTCAAATTGTCCAAGTTTTGTAAAAATTTTAAAACCACACAAGGGCAAACAAACATATAAGTAAAGCTACATAATCAATCCCCGTTATTCGCATGGGATAGTGTGTTATTATTTACTCTTGGATAAAAATGAGGAATTTTTATTTGAATCTTAATGAAATGATTTTAGCGCTACCAAATCAACACCGCAAGGAGGATATTTTTTCATGGAGAGTTTTTCCACCCCTTAGAAGCATCCACGGGGTTAAAAATAATTGCTATATTTTTTCGAAGGCATTATTAGAACAAACTTATTGGATTATTCCCCTCTATTAAACGCTTAAAAGAGTTTATAAAGCAATATTGTTGATTAGGGTAGCTACCTCGATTCCACCCCCTTAATCACAAAACATCGGAATGAAAGGTCTTTACTTTTCCTATATAGCTTATAAGGAAGGAACCCCTGTGCCAAATTTCAGCCCTCTAGCTTCATGGGAAGTGTGAGAATTACCAATCAGTAAGTGAGTCAATCAGGTCTTTCGCTTATTTATTTATTTATATATACACACATATACACACACATCTAGTGTCCTAGAATTTTTAAGAAAATTTAAGATTTGTGGTTTTTTCCCAGAGCTCTAATACTGATTATCAGTGGTTCAAAACCATTTCTAATTATAGAATGAACTTAATAACCAGGCCCCAGATCAGTAATTTACTTAACTGAAGGTATGAATGTTATAAAGAATGGATTATAAGAAAAAATGTTACTATTTCTATTATATAATTCCTCTCATGTTCATAATTTTTTCCAAGATTCAAACAAGTATTCATAAAATAGTGGATTCGACCCATCTCTACTTATAATATCATTCACAACCATTTTCAAAAAGTTATTAATGTGTGAACATTTTCTTGGAAAGGATTCTTTGGACAATGTTTAGGTCTTAAAAACTTTAAAAGCCTTGTACACTATTAAGAAATACAGTAGTAAGTGCAGCAGTAGAACAATCTAAGCCTCAAAACATTTGTAGTGATGGAATTACAAGATCTGTTACTTATGTTTGGATCCTTAACCAGAAGTATTGTGGTTAAGGGAGTGTTTCCACTCAATGAAGTTTATCATACTTCCCAAAGCAGGTATTAATACATTTTCTAGATTCTTTTAAGGAACTCTCCCTTTCCCATAGTTTATATAAAAAAAAAAATAGGTGTTCTACTTTTTATTTGTATTGTGAAACTTTTGTCTTTTTATTTTTATTTAGTGTGCTGAGAAATGTTTGAAGTGGAATTTTGCCCAATGGAGAGGTCATCTCAAATAAGCCCCACTTCAGCAGTCTTTATCAATTCATCAAATATTACATTTTTAAAGAAAATATAGTTTAAATTAACTTGCATTGGTGAGCATTAGGTCTAATTGTCAGGATCGTCTAGTCTGGTTTGTCGACGAAATGGAAATATGGGTTCAAATCCAAGTGAAGTGTATTCACACGTGGTTTATACCAATTGGTTTTTCACTCCTGCTACATAAATACTAGTATATTTTATCTAAATTATATCTTCCCATCTCTAATCTATTAGTGTATTAAATATGTATAGCCCAGGCAGGTAATAAATGCAAAGGAAAAAAAGTGTATACTAAGTTACATGTTGAAGTGGCACCATAACTGTTCTTTAAAAATAATTGATAATAAATAAAATGATAGAATATTAGGAAAATGGTAGGGCACAAATAAAAGTAAAAACACTAAGAGGTATTTACACACACTTCAATGTGTGTTGGTGTTTTTACTTTTATTTGTGCTCTACCAGTTTCCCAATATTCTATCATTTTATTTATTACCAATTGTTTTTGCTCAATGCACTTTATTTCATACATATTGTTCTTTAAAAATGTAATTAACTTACCAGGAAGTTTGTTATGTACAGCTTAACATGTTTGTATTACATCTATTAGTAATAATAAAAAAGAGTTGAAAATATTCAATTTGAGGGGTAAAAATGTATTTTAAAAAACAATTCTAATGTAGGAGTGGCCTCTTCTGATGTCTCAAATTAACCTTAGTCACCCTAAACAATGTGATATATTAAGTTACAAAACATAGGCAGAAGTTTTTTAAATAAAGTAACAAGGGTGAATGGTTTCAAGGATTTAATCTATGTTAATTTAAACCAAGGAGTGGAGGCAGGTGAAGGACCCTTTAATCAACCAACATCTTGCAACTAAAAACAAGGTTGACACATGTAACTAAAAACAAAGTTGATACATAAAACTGCCCCGACTTACCTGTTCAGCAGCAATGGCTTCATCAAACTGGTTGATGTTTATTTAGGAGATGTTCCAAATTTAAGTGATGTTCAACTGAGACCTCTCACCTCAAAAAACTAATCAAAATTTCCCTCCACACCAGGGATTAAACCCTGAACTTTGGTAAAGATTTGTCTAAATGGGTTCAATATATAACTAATAATCCCAGCAAACTAATTTGTAAAGTATATATTTTGGTTTATGATTAGAGATCAGAGAGTATTCAGATTTTTTTCATATTTTCAAAACCGAGCCTGAAATAGCTACTCTAGTTCAGGATCAGGATCGACAAATTTATAAGGGTTGCAATTTCAAACTTCTTGAAAAATATTACTCCCCACATTTTTTATTTTAAATGTCTCTTTATTTTATTCAAAATAATTAAAATAATGTTAATAAAAGAAAATGTAAGTTTTAAAATTATATATTTATTTAACTCAAGCTCAAGATCAACTCAATACTCGGGAGCTTTATGAATAGCTTGCTCGAGATCAACTCGAATTTTAAAAACTTTAGCTCGCAGATCCCTACACGATATATCTTAAATCAGCACTCTCTTAAAATAAATAAAAAAATCTTATGGTTGTCAACAAATCACAATAAAATAATCATCAGTTCTTATTGTACTTTAAATTGATTAGAAAAATTATTGTTCTAGTAAAAACTCAGATAAATGTAGACATAGTAAAGACCCTATAAAACAATGTAATAGGTGATCGCATGGTCTAAGGTATCACTCTCACAGACTAGACAGTGATGTAAGGGTTGCAGTTTGAATCCTGGTCGAGTTTAGTGAAGTTTTTTTCTAAAGATCCTCTCTCCACATAAATGTATGTACATTTCTTATAGATTCTATCTTTTTCATCCCTACTCCATTCGTGTAAATATTTGGATAGTAACCTGAAAAATTAAACTATGTTTGGAAGAGAGCAGTGAGCTAGGTAATGTTTGAAAGTCAACCATAAAATATGCTGTGTTGTGACTTGCACAATATTCAGCCCATGTCCAATATAAAAGCTGCCTCAAACACCCAGTATTTCAAAGTGTGTGCTCGAAATGTGTACACCAGCCACTATGGATAACTTCAATAAATAAACGTTTGCTAGTCGATGAGCTGAAATATGCATAAGCAGCCGGTGGCGTATATTTCAAACACAGACTTTGAAGTATGATCATTTGAGGCTGGTATTATTTGGGACATACTGTACAAGTGATCATATTGCATCATACATATCTTCTCATCTACAAAATAAAATACTCAGAACACCTAATATTACAGAATAGTAGGGGAAAGTGTGAAGTAAACTTTTTTTTTTAAATCTAAGGTGAAGCCAAACTAACCTAGTTTAAATATTTTCAAAGCTGAATAAAAATTTGAATATTTTTTAAATGTATGTGTTGAAATGTTTATGTTGAGAAAAATCTATATTATGCATATTTATATTGTTGTATTGCTTTACACTATAAATGTTACTTACAAATTTGTGTTGCAGAGATGTTCAACGATTTGGAGATAACTAATCAGTCTAGTAAACATTAAGGATGGGCCCCCGAATCCCTCAGAATATTGAAGATTACAAAAAGAATATGCGTTAATACATCAAATTCCAAATGAATAAAAGAATACTCTTTATCAGGGATATGCGAATATTCGGTTTTTAAGTTTCGAGCCAAACTCATCATTTAAGCTCAGGATCGAGGTTCAAAGTTTTATAAGTGTCATTTTCGAGATTCTAGTTGATGTACATACAAATCAATTTTTAAAACCCAATACTAAGCCTAGGCTATTTAAATGAGATATTGGCAGTTCCACCCATAAAATCTTCAGTAACCTACCTTACATCCATTACTGTTTCCAGCCTATGCTCAGTTTTTTTATTCAAGTGATATATTTTTCCACTAGCGACTGGCTAGGCTTGTCGTAACTTCATATGTTTTATAATCCAACTTAAGACTATGACAGGAACAATATCCAGTCCACAGCAGTTAATTTATCAATGTGAAAGGGTAAACCCATATTTTCATCAATACTCAATTTTCAGTCATGCGAGGAATCAAACCCGGGACTCTTAGACCAGTAGGCAGACATGCTACCGACTGAGCAATGGTGTCGTACTCAGTGACTTAACCAATTGTTAAAATTAATATTAATGTCCACGTTAATAACATAATAGAGCTCTAAAACTACTTTCGACCGGTCGAATTATTCAATAACGTCATCCTTTAGAATTATCCTCGATTTAAGTAGCATTACCAATTGCTTTGTCATGATAATGCAACTTAAATCGAGGGTAAATAGATTACTAAATAATTGAATAATCAATATTTTTACTGTTTTTACCTGGTCCCTTTAGAAAATAACAATTCCAGTTAAATGAAAAATTTAACGTCAAGGATATATTATATTGAATGTTTTCAAACTTAAGATATTTAAAATTTGTATTAATTAATATGTATAATTACAAAACTAGCATTAGTTTTGTAACTATCTAGTTATAGAATTATATTGATCAACATTGCAATAAATGTTTGACCAAAATTACCCCATTTAAATAAAAAAGCATTAATAATTATTCATATTGTTTAGTTGAAATATTATCTTAAACATCTTATTTTTCATTTATTATTTAGTTTTTATTTGGAAAACTTACTATTTGAAAACAAACTAATACCGTATACTAATATTTTGTACATTTTTTCTCTTTAAAAGAAGATTACAGAATTTAAATTTTTTTGTTCAGACCTATAAGCTGCACCCTAATTAGAATTTTAGTCTCTTTATCTGACCCTAGTCAGGATCAAATTCTCCTTTGCTTCTAATCTTATTATCAAATAATTCTTATTTTTTTATTGGAATCAATAGGAAGGGTAAGTTTAGATTAAAATTATAAATCTAAAAAATAAATATACGCTTAAAGTGGCTAATTTACTTTTAAATTTAAAAAAAAAAAATCTCATTTCTCGTCTCGTTCCAGCGAGAAATTTCCCGAAGTCAAATTGACATTTTCACACATACCTACATGACACACACCCCAAAAATAAGTTCAAAAGATCAGTGTTACTAAATAATGTGTGATCAAAATGATAATCCACAAAAGAGCTGATTGTATAATCAATGATCAGATCATCCAACATTGGCCTAGACATAGTATTTTAGCTAAGATTCAACAAACCTAGTTGGAATTTGAACCACAAATGTCTCAAATAGAATGTTCAAAACAGTCTTTGATGTATAATTACCAAAATATTTAAGATTTTCCAGGTTGTTAATGCAAATGGCTACAACCAAAGTTTTTCTTTAAAACATTTTGCAAAAACAAAGCTTTGTTATGACTTTCTTTCAAGAACCAGGATTTTACTAAAAAGGTTTTCTATGTATATCATAAGATAAGTGTTTTGGCTATTAAAATTCTTTACATCAATGTAATAATTTAGTAAGCCAATTTTAATTATTAATTGGACATTTTTCAGATTTTTCAGTGAATTAGGTTGAATTTTATACTTTTTTGCTTTACAATGTTATAGTCTTATATACCTCAGTTTTAGCTTATGTGGTGCTGACTGACAGTTCACAGCTGACTTCTGACAGTCAACAGTTAGGTATATACCTAAATTTTGACTGTCAGAAGTGACAACTGCTAAAGACATGTTTTTTGCAGATCATATGGTTCGGCGTAGGGATACATAATTTGGTCTGGTAGCTTTTCAAAGCCGTCAGAAGTCAGCTGTGAGCTGTCAGACAGCACCACATAAGCTAAAACTGAGGTATAGACACACTGTAATAATATAAGTGTGATATAACTGGGGCTGCTAGTACCTAGGAGCTACTGACTAGTAAGAACTCGCTATTGGCAAATATTCAGGTCAAGTACCAGGGAAGTGGCCAGAGTCTGTCGTGGTGGTGTTGTCACCAGGATGCGACATGAGAACCCTGCGCGCTAACACTCCCGTACTCTTGCCCGGATCCTCTGCAACAGGGAATTTCACACATAGACAGGGACCAATATGGTACTACACAAAAGGAAAACGATGTACTACTTCCTGCTTGATGTGTGGGTCATTAGGGACATGCTCAGTTATATACACTTTACCCAACAAGGGACAGAATGTGAGGGAACAGAAGTCGGCAAATTAAAGGTCAAACTCTTAATATTTAAAATTTGTGTAAAATAATTATTTGATCTATTTTTAAATTACCATGAAATTTATTTTACTTCACATCATCTTGAATAAATATATAATTCTCCAAAGTATCTATACTCGAGATGGCCCATATGAATCCTCAAATTCTTAAAACTTCATTAAAATATTAAACACTGCGGTAAAATAATCTTTAAAATTAAGCTTGTGCAGGAATGGCGTTATGACTTCTGGAAACTTTTGGGCAGGAAATAACAATTTACCATGGTAACAAAATGGGAAAAATATTTTAAAATAATTTTCCAATTTAGGATTGTATATATTTTTTTTATAATTCTAGTCCAAATTTAACCTTCCCATTCATTCAAATAATGATAAAATTAGAAGCTTATGGCAATTTGATCAGAAAGAAATCAAATTGTCTAAGTTCAAATAAGGTGTTTAACAAAGCGGAGGTCCAATGGATTAATATTCTTTTAAAATAATAGTTACAAAACATAGTGGAGAAAGAAAGATGTTAGAAATAGGTTAGAGAAGTATAAGAGAATTTATTGGTATGAATTTTAATTATTACTTATACAATGAAACACCAAAACTTTAAATTTAAACTAATCCGAATTAACTAAATGTGAGCCACAGTCAAAGTTTTTTACCCCCTAAATTATTCTAAATTAACATATATTTGAATACTATTAGTTTAGTTTATTTGGTGTAGAGCTATTAGTTCACAGAGTCCAAGTATTGCTATGTTTTATTCTTATAGCCAGCTAGTTTATAAACTAGCATTCCCACAATTATGTTATACAGGGTGTATTTTGTGACCATTGTCACACATGCAGCAAAAACATTGACAAGGCAAGAGACTAGGAAAGTGGAGGCCATGGGAAAGAAGTTTGTGAGGAGCATGTTAGCTGTCACGAGGGTAAACAAATTAAGAATGAAATTATCTGGAAAGAGTGGGGGTACAGGGAGTACATGAGATAGCAAAGGAAACAAGACTGAGATGGTGTGGAGAATGACATATAATGAGGATGAAAATGAAGTATGTTGGAAAATGACCGCAGGGGAGGCCAAGAAAGATGGGAGCAGATAACATAAAATGTGCAAGTGAAAGGAGAAGAATGGAAGCAATCAAAGGAGAAAGAATGGTGGAAAGATAGAGGAAGATTGAGGCCTTTTACTAAATTGACCCGGCCACGAGCTGAAAACAGTTGATGATGATAATGGATAACATTTAATTACCTGGGTGGGATACCAAACTAGTTAAACCAAAGAAATTTTTTAGAGAAATAGGGTGTTCCTGAAACTCAACCGGGGAAACAGTTCCCAGGATTTTTCAAGAAAAACTTTATATATATTTCAATAAAAGGACCATTTATCAATGTCCCATTTGTAATCAATGTTACTAAGAATATCATTAGTTTACTAAAAGTTAAATTAACAAGTGTCTACCTGACTATAGTTTTGAAATTCCAGTATATTCCAATATATCGTGTATGAAAGGTACTCAGAGATAAACAATTCCTATTTCAAAATAATAAAATGATAGAAAGTTAGGGTAGGCCTAGGTCTGTCAGAGTTAAACATTTTTACATCAAGAATCAGGTGTATTGATGCATATATTCTAGTATATACTAAGGATGGGACCCTAGAACCTACAAGGAATATTCATGGATTCAAGACTCAAATCATTATCATTTTTTTAAATAGGTACTAAGTTTGAAAGTTTGAAGGTACTAAGTATGAAATATTCTTGAAGCCAAATCGAAGTTTGAATTATTTTTTTTAGTTGTTTTATGCTATGAAAAAATATTATCATGTGTTAATTTATTTATATAGTTTTAGTCTTAGTTGTACTAACTAAAATCACTAGTTTTTTTTTATTGGCTAGTGGTTTATAATATCTCATTTTAATTTTAAAATTAAGTTACTATTTGAGCATGCAATTCTATTACTTAAGATTATTTTATTCATTTTAACGTTAATTTGTTACATAGAGAACACCTAAAAATAGTTTTCTTCCTATATTATTCAATAAAAAATAAAGCGTTTTCTTGGTTTCACTCCATTTTATTGTGCTCGTTGCTCGCTACACCACATTGACAAGCATGTTACATTACCATGCTTGTGGTACATCAGTGTTTTGTTACAAGTCAGTCGCCGCCTTCAGATTCAATTTATTTTCACTATGAAATATTAGATTTGAACAATTTCTATTTTAAAATGTTCAATTTATATTAGATATAATATTGAAAATCTTGGATTCGCAAAGGCTAAAAGTTCTCAATAAAGAGTCTCATTTATTTCATCATTTTCCAATAAATTAGTGAAACAAGAATTATTAAAAACAATTATGTTTTGTATTTATGAAAGAAAGTACCGGACTTTATTCCATATAATTTATTACAAAACATACCCCAAAAATTTAAAAGAAATTGCCCTTAAAGAATTAAAGACATATATGCAAAAATCACAGATTAATGTAATAATATTTCTTATGAAGGGGTTAAAGGATTTCAGCTTAAAGGGATGGGCTATTGGGTACTGTTATCAAAGTTATATTTCAGTGAGATCATATTGAGACATTAAATAATCGCCTTACACCTAGTTAAGTGTAAAATTGTTGTGAGACACTTTTTTTTTAGTTTCTTTTTCCTACAAAACAGTCAAATTATCATACATGTGCATAACCATGCCTCAACTTTGGCTAAAGACAATAAGAAAAGCATATGTCGACTTTGAAAATTGAGATTAGTATGCTAGCCTGGGACCAATGTGTTAAAAGTAGAGATGTCGCAATACCCGTTTTTCTCGATTCCGATTCTCGATTCCAATTCTTAGGTTCAGCCTCGATTCTTCAATTCTCGATTCCAATTCTTGAATATTTCCTTTTTCATTATTTTTCCAAGCATTATTGCATAGAAAATCTAACGTGCCTGATACCACACTCCCCCTTCAATGTGAAACTTTGACTCAACCATTACAACACATGATCGCTTGAAACTTTAATCTCAAAATCTTATAAATATTTATTAAACACACTAAAAGTCTTCAAAACTAAAAATTCAAATACACTCAAAATTAATTCAATAAATTGTGAATTTTATAAAGGAAAGAACACATTTCACATGCAAAAATTTCAAGTCGTCCACCATAGCTGATCCTACGCACGTTAGCTCTTCAAAAATTAGTATTGAAGCTTTGGCAACGATATATCGAGAATCTAGTGAATTATAATAAAAAAAAATTTGTTCCATTTTTATTAACTACGTCAATATTTGTTCTATTTTTACTAAACTTTTCTTATTCGAAGAGCTAATTAATACATTAAAAATTGAAAAGCGACAGGGAATATATTTACAGGAGAGCGGCCATTTTAATTTGATAACTAGCTAATTTGTAGCTTTCGATATACACGTTGTGCTATATCAATTAACAATAGATATATCGATATATTACATAAAAATTGTCATTCTAGTTCACGTATTATATATCAATTGTTTGTTTAGAATCAATTCATATATTCTGACAGTTTCACTTAACTTTTACTTTAAAAAAAAGTTTGTCAAACTTGTTAAGTTTTTAACTCTTGATACTGTCATAATGTCAGGTCATATTATATTTAAGACCATTTATTTTTCATGTAGAACACCTCAAATTGTTAGGGTCGTATTATATTTGGTATCATACTATATTTGGGCCATTACGGTATATTTACAAATTGCCGGTATTTAAGTGAAACGGCAACTAAATTAAAATGAGAGATAATCGATTATTACCTATTTTGAATGTTGCCGTTTTGTTTAGTTGCCAGTTTTATTGAAAGCTAAGAATCGAGTAGCGAGAATCTTAATATTAAGATCAATTCTCGATTCTTTCGATACCTGTAAGAATTGAGGGTATCGAGTTTGACAGCCCTAGTTAAAAGAGATGCACGGTGAGTATTAGCTAAAGAAAAATATTTTGACTTATTTAAATAAATGGTGATTATTTTTATAGTGAAAATGTAAAAGTTCCAGAAATTTGATCAAATTTTTTGACTAGGCTAATTCCCTGACATTCCTGTTTTCTAGGTCGCAGGAGGACACACTGTCTACTACATATTTTGACAAATTCTAGTGACTTATTAAAGTTTTCCTGACTTTCTTGTCATACAAAATTCTGGACTTTTCCAGGTGTGTATTAAACCTGACTTTTATACACTATCACTAATAACTCAATACTTAAATTTATTGGATGTAGGAATTCCCAAGAAAATAATATATTTTTATTCTGAATAGATTTGAATGAGGTTAGTAACAAAAGCGCAGAGAATAGGTTTATTTCGGAAATCACGAAAAAGAAGTATTTCTAAAGTAATATAGAGAATAACTACAATTGTATAAAAGTGTTCACCAGCCTTTTTATCTAAAATTCCCAAGATTTCCAAGAGGGCTTATTATTATGAAAGTGGTTTAAAATGTGAGTTTCCCAATCAATGAACCGTAGGCCAGCATGCAGGCTAATATTAGTGGTTTGACAAAAAGCAAACATTTGTACCTGCTTGCGTGTAGGTAACGGGACGGCCCCCAATCATACCGGCAGTGGTTTGCCGGCGCTGGGTCACGCTGATAGGCTTGCTCCCTTCTGTAGCAGATGAAGATGAGCGAGTTCGGGTTCTAGGGGTGATCTCCTCCTTGGAACTGTTGTTACTCATTGCGCTGTGGACACCCAAGGGTGAGAGATAGCATAAAGTAAAATACATTTTATATAAATTCAGCACAATCTTTATTAACTAGGGTAACTCCCGAATTTTTCAAGTTTTTTTAGCCTATATCAAACAATTTTCAATGATTTACCTCTTTAAAGTTTTTCTTGTGAATGATTAATTTTCCTTACATTATTATGTTTGTACTTCTTTTAAGTTTTATTTCCAATATTAAATAATTTGGGTGTTATTTGTGAACTTGTGCAAGTGTGATAAAACACAAAAGAGGGACAGCCAGTTCTTGCAAGAATGTTGATTTATTAATGATTGTCATAGCTTGTAGCCATAGTTGATCTTGAGCATGTAAGTATGACACAAGCCTATGAACTCACACTTTCAACTCTCACTGATTCAGCAGTCAAGTATTCAGACTAGGCCGTGTTTTAAACCACAATCAGTTGTTTTGCCAAGTAACAAAAAAAAGAGTGGTCAAAACTAGTATCTTAGGGAAAACTACCCCTCTTTTTGGGCAAATAACAGTTTTGGGCCTTAAGGTGGGGTGCTAGTAGCGCGAGTTTAGTGCATTAATTTTGCAGTTTTTATAGCATAAACATTTTTTGGCAAAAATAAATGAAATTTTTCTTCTATAGACTCATAGAGCTTAGTTTTCTGCACATGCTAATCTCAACAGTTGTTGAATATCAGTCATGAGCACAGTGGCATTTGGTGACAAACTTTTTAAATGAAGAGGAAAAGTTGTCATTAAATTTCAGAACACCCATGGCAGATATTCAAGAATTGTTGAGATTAGCATGTGCAGAAAACTAAGCTCTATGAGTCTATAGAAGAAAAATTTGATTTATTTTGGCCAACAAATGTTTATGTTATAAAAACTTCAAAAATACTTCCCTAAGCTCATGCTCGCTAGCACCCCATCTTAAGAGAAAGGAGAGAGGGAGCCAGAAAGACGTACAACAGTTAATGGTGGGGCTAGTTCAAAGTGCTCTACATACCCAGCTACCAATCTAACCAACTCGTGGGGAGAATATTCTACAGTTTGAGTCACCGTTCTGTACAGCGGAGGATGCCCCAACCCATCTTAGAAGTCAGAATTAGACAATCACAGCACAGCGCCGGACGGTCGGGTGTTTGATACCCGTTAGGATTATATCGAATAAAATAGGTCAGGGCATGAACTGCTGAGGAGGGATATTGGCATAAAGAGTACCTTTTTCCAGATTCTTTTAATCAGTTCTAGATTCTACACCTCATTATACACTATTTTCTTAATTAATCTTTTTAGATAAACTATACTAAATGAACTCCACAATTATTTGCCACCCCACAAAGCCCATCCTGACACTTTAGGCCCATAATATCGGGGGGGGGATAGCAACATAATAAAATAATGAAAATTGAATACACATTAAAGTTTGGTATGATCCAACATCTTCATAAATAAATGGGTATGAAATGAAAACAACATTGTTGATTTTTTTTTTAATTTGTGAAAATTGGAATTACTAAAAAATTCTCATCTCCTATTTTAAAGATCAGGAACATTTAGTTAGAATTATAAACAGTATAAAATTATAATAACGTTAGAATATATCTCATCTTCAGCAGTACACCATTAAGAGGATTGGAAATTTTAAGGACTTATTCTGAGCCTGTGTGAATCTTAGACTTTCAATTGCAAATCAAATCTGGATCTTTGCTTGCTAATGCCAATTAACCCTTTATAGTTTGGTGGTCATTTATATAACCACCGGCTCTTAGGGTCATATTCTCACCTAATTTGTATTGAAAATGAACCTTATGTGTTCGACAAGGTTCCTAGAACGTACAGTGGTTATTCACATAGCCACCTCACATTGCAGTAGTTGGCAAGCATTGAATAAGATGCGCATTTGTTATAAGTGGTTACATGAATGACCACTATCGCTTTGTGAAGTGACCTTGTGAACAGGTGTGTGGTTTTGATTATTTGTATCACTAGTGAGGCTCTCTCTGTCATTTTTACCTACAATACACATTACTAGGGTATCTGTTTATTGGTTTTTGCGTGACGTAGCTAATAAGTATAAAACTACAAGACTGCAAATTGTAAATGAATCAAGGTAAGTGTACTTGTATGCACTACCCTACATTTGTAAATACATATTTACATGAGTGTGTTTCTTTTGTTCATGGTTTTATTTCGTTCTAATGCTGATATATAAGTTCTGCCAGCCCTAATAGTTTATTTTCCTATCAAGAACACTTATTCGCATTTGGCGGAAAGATGTTATTAGACAGATAAGTGCACCGTGTATGAAATATTATTGGGCTGAATAGTTGGGGTTAGGAATATAAATGTATGGAAATCTAAGATTAGGTTGTATTTCATGAATCATCGTTCTATAGATTTTACAATGAATTTTAGTAATGTATAGCGTATATATCAACATTAATATTTTTCTTTTAGAACAAAATGGCCATAAGGGGAGACACAAATGATTTGAGGGGAATGTCCCATGAGAAGTTGTGTAGCATTCTTGATGCTATATCAGAGGATCAGGCGGAGGATTCTGATATTGGTGGGGACTCCGATGCAGAAGATTATAGCATCATACCAGAAAGTGTTTCATCGCTAAATGATTCTATAAAAAGCGCAAGTGCAAGTAAAGAAGGAATGCCAGGTGGCTCCCACACGCTTGCTTCCCATCTTGAAGACAGTAATGTGGAAATTCAAGATATTCAGCCAAGATTTTCATGTGAAAACATGCGTGATAACGATAGTAGTGACGTGGAACTTGATTTTCCTGATGCAGTGGATCAAATAAACGTTAAATTTAACAAAAAACCCTGCAAACCGAATTCATACCAACAAATGACGTTTACACAACCATATGGACCTAATGTACAGATAAATTTAGCATCTCCATTCAGTATTTTTTCTCTTTTTCTTACTGTAACTTTCATGCAGTATATCGTAGATCAGTCTAATTTATATGCTTCACAGAAGGGTGTAGACTTAAAAATTACTGTTGAGGAACTGAAAGCTACTTTGGGTATCCTGATTATTATGGGATTTCATTCTCTTCCCAGTTATAAGCTTTATTGGTCATCTGACCCAAACTTTCATGTACCGAGAATTGCAAACATCATGTCTTTGAAGAGATTTTTGAAAATAATTCGTTTTCTTCATTTGAATGACAATTCTATTATGCCAAGGAGAGGGGAAACAGGCTTTGATAAAGTTTACAAACTGAGACCATTGTTGACAGAATTGAACTCTAACTTCAGAAATGCTTTCAATCCAGGTCGACACTTATCGGTTGATGAAAGCATGGTGGGTTTCAAAGGTAGATCTTCACTGAAGCAGTACCTTCCAATGAAACCCATAAAGCGTGGATTTAAAATCTGGACAATTGCATGTGCAGTTTCTGGTTTCATGTTGAACTTTGAAATATATGAAGGCAAGAAAGACGGCCAATTAGAGGGAACATTAGGAGAAAGAACAGTCCTTGAACTTGCAAGATCGTTTCAGATTATGGGATATTGTTTGTTTTTTGATCGTTTTTTTAGCAGCATTCCGCTTTTTAAGAAGCTGCTAGATCGAGGACTATTTGGCTGTGGGACAATATTGCAAACTAGAAAACATTTTCCTAAAACTATTCTAAAAGCAGACAGGGAACTTCAGATGGGACAGTCAGATTATGCTTCTTATGATGAAATCTCTATTACAAAATGGAAGGATAGAGGAGCAAAATCAGTGGTTATCATTAGCAACATGCATGATTCTGATGATCATACTACAGTACAGAGAAGAAACAAGAAAGGCGAGAAAGAAACTGTTTCTTGTCCTCGTTGTGTTAGTGATTACAACAAATATATGGGGGGAGTGGATAGATTTGACCAAATGCTCGAAACATACTCAATTTCATGGAAATCCAGAAGGTGGTGGATGAAGATATTCTACTACCTAGTTGATGCTTGCATTGTCAATTCGTATATATTACACCGAGAGACCACCAAACTAAAAAATAACAAAGAAAAGCCTATATCTCATCTTACATTCCGCAGCACATTAGCAAATGAACTTATTGTAAGTTTCAGGAGTAGAAAAACTCGAGGTCCAGATGGAAGAAATGCAACTGTAAGCAAATCTAAATTCAAAAAACATACTGTGTGCCCGTAGAATACTTTGAAACTTGTAGACGTTGGCTTGCATTTGCCAGTGAAAGGTACTATGCGTCGATGTGCTTACTGCAGCACGAAAGCTAAACCAAAAAGAAGCTCTACTTTATGCAAAACCTGCAATGTAGCACTCTGCAGGGACTGTTTTGCCCCTTTCCATTCTAAAAACTAATGACAGTATACATTTCTGTGAGATGATAGTGACCAGTTGACGCTTGCAATTTTATTTGGAAATAGGATAGCTATAATTTTCTAGTGAACTGTAATTTCAATTAATTCATACATTGTTTTAACTATAATTTTTTATATTCTGAATACAAATGTTAATGTAGTTAATTATGTATCATTATTATTATTAGCACCGCGTCTTACTACCCGTTCGGGTTATACGCACTTACGCTAATGTGCAATGGTAGGGTGATTGTGAGACGAAATGGAGGACCTACAGTTTAACGTGGAATCCGAACCACGGTGGAGGCCTGGCATTCCTCACATTCACAAGTTGTGATTAATACACAATTATGTATCCATTTATAATTTATTAGTACATTTGAAATATTTCAAATATGTAAATAGCATTAATAAAAGTAAGTGGTTATTTAAGTGACCACTATCCAAATGGGTACCCGCAGTGTGCCTGAAAGGATGGTGGTCATTAAAGTAACCACCCAAAAATGTATAATATTTCAATAAAGAAATATTTTTTGGCTAAATCATTAGTACCATCAGTCAATATACATAACAATAGTACTTATAAAATAATAAAATGAAAATTATACTAAAAAAAAAGTTTTGCTCCCTAAAGGGTTAAGTATTATTTTTTAAATAAAATTAAAATAAAATATAAATATCACTTATAGGTTCATCTGAAAGATCATGATAAGATTTTTGAGTATATTTTAAAAACGGATCAATGTGTGTTTTTATAAAAATGAAAAATTATTCAATAGTTAAAGTTTTAACAGTGAATTAAAATTTTTGAATACAATTGTAATCAATATTAAGATTAAAAATCCTGAATCAAATACAAATCTTATTGGATTTAGATTTGAAAATTACAAAGCTATGGACAGGTTTAACTTATGTGGGGTGTGCAAGACTTGAAAATTCAAGACCGAGATGAGAAAAAAAAAATCCTCAATCTCATCTCAAAAGGTTGATATTTTTTTGGAAAATTAAATAATATGAAAATTTAAAAATCAAATAATTGACCAAAAAAATCTCATAATAAGAGCACTCTTCGATAATACTTAAGAAATGTCGCACCTATTAGGACTGGATATAGTTATATTGATATACATTCAAATAATTTATAATCCTTACAGCAGATGGCGCTCTTTAACACCTATCTTTAACACCATCATTACAAAAACATGACTGCCAAAATGACCTACAAAATGAAATAGTAATTTTTTTTATATTTACTTCTATTTTTCCCGCATGACACTATAGCAGTCTGCTGGTCACTTGTTATTTTATTGTGTTAAGAATTTAGTGTATCTGTTAACTTAAATTTTGGAATTTTATGCCTGACCAATCATCTGTTGACATTGATTAGGATATAGTTAAAACACAAATTTTAGAATCATACCAATAAGATATGCAAAAACTAGGACTGTTAAGAAATTAAGAAGGAAATAGGATGTACTTGTTTGATTTAAAAAATGATTTATTTTCAGACATGGATAAGTTTATTTCTATCATCTATATATCTGATGTATTTCTAGGGTGTAGCCTATATTATGAGACAAGCTTATTTCTGGCCAATACTGTCAATATTAAGTCTAACTGCAAGATATTATTTTTTCCCACCCGGAAATAGAAATTGATGAGTTATATAACCTTAGTTTTTCAAACAGTGAATGTGTTTTTAAAATGTAGATACATCCTTAAGAAAAGCTATTGTTAGAGATATTGTTTTTCAATATTAAACTTTTATACTAGAGATTGTTCCAATAAAAAAAACCACTCTTTCCTGGATAACTTAATTCCTAATCTTGTTTCCCCTCATGAAAGCTCCTCACAAACTTCACTCTCATGGCCTTCAATTTCCTAGTATCACTTACATTCAATGTTCATATTTCTGCTGCATATGTGACAACGGGCACAACATAAACCCGGTGCAGGGAGTATATGAGATAGTAGAGGAGCTAGACTGAGATGGTATGGTGATGTAAGGAGGATAGGATGTCAAAGAAAATTATTGAAAAAAAAAGTATGTAGGAAAAAGACTGCACGGGAGGCCAATAAAGAGATGGGAGGAGCAGATAACCAAAAGTGTTCAAGTGAGAAGAGAAGAATGCAAGAAATTAAAGGAAGACGGAGGAGGACAGAGGAAGATGGAGGCATTTTACTAAACTGACCAGGCCACAGGCTGGAAATGATGATGATGATGATACTACAAAACTAAATTGTAAATGGTATATACACTATACATTTCAACTTTTACTATTTTATTAAATTACATTTAAAATGCATATGAATGTATGAGTTTGAGCTTGTTTTGTTTTTATCAACTACAAGACAAGTGAATCCCAAGCAAGTGTTGGCCAATTTGTCAAAAGGTACTATACTCCTAAGGCTATTTTAGTAGAAATAATTAATTAGAATTCTTGTACTTTCAAAAGAAGTTTTCTCGTTTCTTTCTTGTGTCTCGTTGGTTTTTCATATTCTCATCTCAATATCGTCTTGAAGTGAATAGTGTTTTAGTGCATCCCTACTTTTTATAACTAAAACAATGAAAAGAGGATGGAAGGGCAATGCCTACACAGTACACAAAGAAACTTGTAAGCCCCAATGTTCACAATTAAAAACACAGCAGAACTATAATCAGGATATTTCAGGGTACATCAGTCCACTTCTTCAGCAGATAAAGTAAAACACCAACAGGACTATTGCAGCATGGCTAGAAGTAGATCATGGTTATTTATACTGTTGTTGCTTGTTTCTTGATTTATTTTTTCTTCCATTCTGTAGTTAACTTTTCAAACTTGTGTCTTGACCCTTGGAAGATGAATAACCTCTCCTCTATTTATTTAATATTTAAACATGCCTAAAGTTTTAAGTATTTTTGAAAGAGAGCGTGAGTTTCGAAAAGAAGGATTTTATATATAAAGTTAAAAAAATAATGATGTGCAAATTGTGCAACACATGCGTTGACTGGTTCAGAAAAGACACGTGTTTGAAGCACATTAATAGTGCTTTGCATAAACGGAAAAAAAGTAATGTTTCTGAACAATCAAAACAAGCCACCCTTGAAAATTTTCGAAGTCTAAAAACTCAAAAGAAGACCACAAAGAATTCATTATGGATACCACAAAAACATTTATGGAAGCCAATATTCCCATTGAAAAACTAGATCATCCTTCTATGCAATGTTGGATGGATAAATATGGGAAAGGTAACCATTTTGAAGATTTTTTAAAATTTCTTTTATAATTTAAAAATCAAAAGCAAATAAGGACCTATTATTTTTCATTATTTTCTGATTTTATTTTCCTTATGACAAAATAATGGTTTTTTTAAACATTTTGATTATTTACTAATTTATCAACAAAAAAAATGAGATAGAAATGTTTGATTTTGGGATATTTTTAAGATGTTTATCTTTAAGTACAAATAGTGAAATAGCCTCATAAATTAGTGTTTACACACTTTGTCAACCAACATAGCCTAAAATTAGTTTGTTATATCAAAAATCAGTATGCCTAAAATTCGGTTTTAGGTGGAGGAGACCTCCCTAAGGCAGAAACTATAAGAAGTGTTTGGATCCTAGAAGTTAACCAAAGTCAAGAAGATAATATCAAGAATAATGTAAAAAACAGCAAGTTGCAATTCTTTGTGATGAGACAGCTGATAGAAAAGGACAGTGTGTTTTTGTTATTTTGTTGAAAACATTACGTGCTGATTCGAAGCAAAGCTTGTTTGTTGGTGCAGTTAAAGTTTTGCAGAACGCTTCGGCAATAGAATGTTCACGGCCACTTGTGGACACCATCACCAAGTATGAGATTCTTTATGAAAATGTAGTTTGTGTTGTGACAGATGGTGCGCGTTACATGACAAAATGTGTGACTTCTTTGAAAGTTCTCTTATGCGATGATTTTCTGCATATACAGTGCTGGGACCACAAACTTAATTTGGTCCAAAATTATTGGTCAGTAGAGCTGCCAGAGCTGAATGAGTGTGTAGCTAAAGCAAAGGCCGCATTTCTGAACACTCGAAAGAGAAAACATAATTATCTAGCATTTCTAAATGAAAAATACAGTAAAGGTGAAAAGTCTGCTAAGCTATTTCCAAACCCAGTTTTAACGCGATGGAACTCTTGGTTTTGTTCAGTGGTGTACTCTGTGAATATTTGGTAGATCTAGTGGAATATTTTTTCCACATTGGAGGAGGTGACAGCAGCACTTAAGTACTTCCAGGATATGTCAAATGCTAAAGTAACCCTAATGTTGATTGAGTACCAAGCAACATTTTTTATTGAACACTGTTCTGAATTGGTGGAATTAATTACTATACTCGAGGGTTCTACCTATGCCTTTATTCATAAGCTGTATGGTAAAGTGACTGAGCTACAAAGTAATTTTAAACTGATTTTGACATGAACTACGGAGAAAAAACACAGGAAAAATTGAAAATTCTTCCAACTCTAAAACAAGCAAATGTCAAAAGTCAGTTTCAATCTTTAGGACGGCAGTGCCTTATAAAGCTGAATCCATTCCATCAGTCAGACCCATCCAAAACCTTTTTTGAAAACATTGGTACTCTTTTTGGACACTCGCTCGATTGGTACAAAACAAGTTAATTCTGATCTCTTCCAATCAGCTCGGAAAATACCATTATTTTCAAAGAGGATATGTGCGCTGCAGACACAAGTGAGAGCTTTGCAAAACAATAGTAAAAAGTTGACATTTTGGACATATTGTGTGGACTGAAAGAAGACCATGAAGAGTTTGCATCAACAGCATAAAAGCAATATGGATTCCAGTGTCTAATGGTGACAGTGAACAGCGCATTTTCAGCATATTCCTACATTATGTCATACAAGCGCACTAACTTGAAAATCGAAAATTTGGAAACAATGTTGTCTTTGTAATTTGGTGATTGACGTGAATAATGTTGAAAAAAAGTATGAACATTTATGTCTTTTAAAATAATTCAGTGCAAGTACTTTCTAAGCTATATGAGTTAATTTATTACTATTACCTTAAAAAAACTCTTAAGACTTTTTATACCGAAAACAGGTCTTCCTTTATTTCCCGAAATTCAATTTTTTATTTAACGAAATCAAGTAATTTATTTACGATTTTATTTACCGAAAATCATGGTTTTACCCTTTTATTTACCGACTTTTTATACCGAAATCCAACTTTTTATTTAACGAAATCCAGTGGTTTTATTTACCACAAATCAGGTCTCTATCTATTAGTCAACCATGAGACCTTTCTAATGCACTTTAGGTCTAGAAGAGGTCTTTCATATTTAAATTAATTTTAATAATTATTTGCTGGTTTTGAGATATAAAAGTCGTTGTCCTGGGAAATGTCTAGAGTGTGACTATCACCCTTTATCCTTGTACTCTCATATATGAAATATTTTCAAACCCAAATCTTAGTTCCAATATTTCTTGTTAGTTGTTTGTTGCCTGAAAAAGTATTATATTGTTGTTATTTATATTGTTTTATGCACTAAAACCCCTTGTAAAATGTTGTATTGCACAAAGGTTTGTAATATTTTATTTTATTTGTAGAAATCAGCTTACAATTCAATTACTTCAGATTTTTTTCCACCAGGTGTTCATTTTTAATGTATATAACAATTCAGAATAGCAATTATTGACCATACATAATTTTAGCTGTAAATATGTTTATTGGTGACACTTCATAATTGCCAAGACAAAATTTTCAAGTCGAAGTTGATAGTTGTTCTGGAGGCAATTTGAAGTTTCGAAGCTCTGGATGCACCTAGTTTTATTTAATATGTGGATTCTAATTTTGATTTTTCTTAAATTTTAACCTTGATTTCAATTCACAATTCCAACTCCTACACATTTAATATTTCAATATATTTCCATTCATCTAACCTCACATTAAAATAGGTTTTTTTCATACATTTTATTTGTCTTATTACTGAGTCTAACAACCTGTTTAGGTTATACAAATAGATGAGAGTCACTCTAGTGGAGTAGGATGAGGAAGAAAGCAATTTAGAGGTAATTTACCTGCATTCGGGGAGAGAGAGGGGAAACTAAACCAATCACTAAAAACACCCTGAAGACCTGGATGATTCCCCACTAATACCCCCCATCATAAGTAGACCCTCTTAAGCCACCCTCAGTAGACTTGTCCAGTAGGACCAGTCTTAAACACCTCGGTAGCACTTGTCCAGTAGCCAGTCTTAAGCCACCCTCGGTAGACTTGTCCGTAGGGCTGTCCTTAAACCACCCTCGTAGACTTGTCCAGTAGGCCAGTCTTAAACCACCCTCAGTAGACTTGTCGTCCAGTAGGACCATCTAAACCACACTCGGGACTTGTCTCAGTAGGCCAGTCTTAACCACCCTCTCTAAGAGTCTTGTCCAGTATGGCCAGTCTTAAACCACCCTCAGTAAGACTTGTCCAGTAAAAGGCCAGTCTAAATCCACCCTCAGTTGACTTGTCCAGTTAAGGCCCGTCTTAACACCCTCATTAGACTTGTCCATGAACGTAACTTAAAACCACTCAAAGAGGTAAAAAACCAGTAGGCCAGTCTTAAACACCTCGTAACTTGTCCCGATAAGTTCTAGATCTTAAACCCCTCGGTAAGCTAATGTCAGTAGGCCAGTCTTAAACCACCTCGGTTTAAAATTTCGCAGTCGGCAGTTGATAACCACCTCGTTAGGACTTGTCCAGTAGGACTAAACCACCCTCGTAAACTTGTCCAGTGCCAGTCTTAAATACAATTTCGTAAAACTTGTCCAGTGGAACCGAATCTAAACACCCTCGGTTTGACTGTCCATAGCCAAGTTGTAAACCCCTGTGTAGACTTTCAGATTAGCCAAGCTCTAACACACCTCGTAGCTTGTCCGTAGGCCAGTCTTTTAAACCACACCTCAGGACTTGCCAGTAGCCAGTCTTAACCCCCTCGGTAGACTTGTCCAGTAGGCCATCTTAAACCACCCCGTTATAAATTGTCCAGTTTGCTACTGCTATTAAACCACCCATATAGGATTTGTCAGTAAGCCAGTCTTAACCAACCTCGTTAACTTGTCAGTGCCAATCTTAATAAACCACCGTAGATTGTCCAGTAGGCCAGTCGAAAAAACCACCCTCGTAAGATTTGGTCCAATAGGCCAGTCTAAACCACCTCCAGATAGACTTGTCCATAGGCCACATCTTAAACCACCTCGGTTAGACTTGTCCATTAGGCCAGTCTAAACCACCCTCGAGAATGATTGGTCCAGTAGGCCAGTCTTAAACCACCCCGGTACGACTTGTCCAGTAGGCCAGTCTTAAACTCACCTCGGTAGACTTGTCCAGTAGGCCGACTTAAACCACCTCGGTAAAGACATTTTCAGTAGCCAGTCCTAAACCCCTCAGTAGATTGTCCATAGCCAGTTTCAATAAACCACTCAGTAGATTGTCCAGTAGTAGCATCTTAAAGAAACCTCCCTGGTATGACTTGGTTCAGTAGGCCAGTCTTAAACACCCTCGATTAGACTTGTCATAGGCAGTTAAACATCCTCGGTCGATCTTGGACCAGTAGGACAGTTTTAAACCACCCTTAATCTGGTGACTTGTCCATAGGCCAAATCTTAAACCACCCTTCAGAACAGACTTGCAGTGGCAGTCCTTAAACCGTCTCTGATGACCCTGTCCAGTAGCCAGTCCTTAAACCGACCTCGGTGAAATATTGTAGGCCAGTCTTAAAAGCCCACTGTGGATCTCATTGTCCAGTAGGCCATATTTAACCACCTCGGTAAACTTGTCCATAGCCAGTCTTTTAAACATCCCTCAGTAACTTGTCCAGTAGGCATCTTAAACCACCCTCGGTAGACTTGTCCAGTAGGCCAGTCTTAAACCACCCTCGGTAGATTTGTCCAGTAGGCCAGTCTTAAACCACCCTCAGTAGACTTGTCCAGTAGGCCAGTCTTAAACCACCCTTGGTAGACTTGTCCAGTAGGCCAGTCTTAAACCACCCTCAGTAGACTTGTCCAGTAGGCCAGTCTTAAACCACCCTCAGTAGACTTGTCCAGTAGGCCAGTCTTAAGCCACCCTCAGTAGACTTGTTCAAGATTTGAAACCAAATCTCCCAGTCATCGGCAGGCCAGTCTAACACGAGCGTGAGGTGACACCTTAGACAGTTTGACTACTAAAGCTGGTCTAAAAATGTAATTTATTTATATACTGTAATGTATTTGTGATAAAACAAATAAAAAGTATAAATATTAAAATACCCAAACAAATCAGCCATGTTTGAACTGTGTAAGATCACTAGAATTCAAAGGTCATGTTGAATACATTAAATGCTGGCAATGAAATGAAACTAAATAATTAATAAAAAGACGGTAAAAAAACAAAGCAACTTCTAAAATCTCTTGTTCCGTTTAATCCCATAATTTTTAATTTTAACCTATCGAGATATGAAAGCTAAAATAAGGTTATTAAAAATAGTGGGATTAAGATTGACTCCTTAGGATTTAGATATCAGCAAGAATTAGGGTTATCAAGTGTGAAAAATCCTAGTTTTCTGTAAACTACCCTTGAATACATTTTTCTTCATAGTTTTAGTATTGTTACAATTTACTAAAAATTGATAATTGTGGAACCAGAACAATAAACGTATTAGGTTAAGCAAAACAAACGTAACACAAAAGAGATTGTCTGGAGTGTCGCCTATACAGGGAGTCTACTACACAAGCCTGCAAGCAAAACGTTTCCACCCCAACTTGTTTTTTTCCCTGTCACCTCAGAAAGCGCAGGATCGCCCAAATTGCCGAGCCCTGTGCGACAGCACCGTTCACACACCCCAATGGGTGGTCCTGCACTTTATGAGAAAGTAAAATAGTAAATACTTGCATATTTTAAGTTAAATATAGGTAATTATTGCTCTATATAGCATTTAGTGAAGAAGATCGTTAATATGTTCAGTCCCAATAAACTTAAACCAACTCATTTTAGATAGTAAGAGGAGGAATAGGAAGGAAATTAACCAGCATTTTCTTGAAAATATATTGAGGAACACACAATCAGGAATCAACCCCTTTAGATACCAAGAGTCTAGTCACTACACTACCGATGAGGTTGAGCTATTCAGTCCCTGACTTACTGTAGTATTGCATCATGCATGTTCTGAGCAATGTTGGGGTCCTCTGTCTGCATCCAGAGATCCCCAGCCCCTGTACAAGAGGACCGACCAACTTCCATGTAGAAGAAGCATTCCGAGTGGCCACAGCGCCGGATACTCATCAGCTGTAAACCAAACACAAATATTTTGTCCAACTAGTGCCCCAACATTTTACAACAGTAATGAGTAAATAAAGGTTTACAATATTGTGTATGTAGTATAATTTATACAAGGTATATATCTATATAAAGAAAACCTCCCTTTGTATTAGGAGGTTATTATATCACCAGAGCACGATTTACCAGCTGTATATGGGAGGTAATACATCATTTATCAAAGCTCGATCTTGGGAATATGTTGATAAGATATTCTTGGATGAATTCTTATCTGAGTCCTTAAAATCCTATAGCTCAAACTAATTATCAGACAAACTTAAGAACCAGACTCTAGAGCAGTGATACCCAAAGTGGTCTATATCGACCCCCAGGGGTCGACAACGACCTGCAAGGGGTTCATGTCAGCGAAAAAATAAATTGGGGGTCCATGAGATGTAAATGAGGGTCAACGATAGTGGATCTCATTTAAGCAGGTCGTGACTTTAATTTTGGCTTTCCATGAATGGAATAATCCACATACACAGATAGTAGCTATTTATTACAATCTTACATATTTTATTTCTTAAAAAATATATTTCATAATTTATAATTTAATACTACTTATCTTGTAAAAATCACAGATTTTGACTTATTTTAACTTGAAAACAGTAACAATACAACGTAGAATTATTTAACTCTAGATACGTGTTTGTGAAATACAATTATTTTCCGTAGTATATTGATAATACGTGTCAATTTTTTAGCTAGCTAGACCTCCAACTTAATCTGTGCAAAAGATCACGGAGATTTGTTGCTTAGTATTTTACGTGAAAAGTAACAAACAACCGACAATACATACTACGGTTTGATACAAACTTATTTTTTATTATAATATAGTACATGGATTTAGTGAGATTAACTCAAGTGATGCCAATGTAAAATATTATAAGCATGTTCACCTCCAAAGCATTTATTTTTGCTTGGTTATTTTATTTAAAAGATATTAATTTTAATTTGAATTTAATTAATAAATGTATAAAACTTAAAAATTTTTTAAAAAAGTTTTTCACACTACACTTCACTACAGTTAGAAACTTAAATCTTTCAAAGTGAGTATCACTATACCAGCTGTCAAAAACACATTTGAAGTTGATGAATTTGCAAAAATTCAATATTAGGTAAGCAGGGGGTCTACCCAAAACCAAAAAACATGGCAAGGGGTCTACGAGACAAAAAAGTTTGGGGACCTCTGCTCTAGAGCAGAGGTTCCCAATTTTTTTTGGCCACGGAACCCTAATTGATCATACTTTTTTTGGCGGAACCCCATTTTGATAATAACAAAAGTGATTGTACCTTGTAGTGTAGTTTGAATATTTTCATGTTTGACATGAAAAGAAAGAATAATTATAAATAAAAAATATTTATTATAAGTATTAAAAAACATTTATCGTACAAAAAAAGTAACTATTTAATGTGAAGAATGAAATTTTTTCACATATTTACTTATAATAGCACTAAAATTAGGCTTAATGTCTGACAATTGAACGCGAAGATCTGGAGCTGCATCCAGTCTGTTTCTGTACTTGTTTTTGGTGTAAGTGTAAGCTGAAAAACCAGTCCTCGCATCGGTAAGTCGTCACAAACGGAAGCAAAACCATAATAGCCTTCTCAACGACTGCAGGGTATTCATCTTTAAGTCCAATCCAAAAGTAATTCAAATTAGAATCTTCTGATTCGAATTTTTGTTTTAGAAGGGATTAACCCTTAATGTCGATCAAATTCTCATACTCTGACACAGTTAGCATCGATAGTTTGGTTAGATTTGCGAATGGATTCTGTACCCAGGCGATGTTATGACTGTTTTCTACGAACGTTTTAGTTAATTCTCAGACAGAGCTCGGAACCCCTTTGACCCTTCCACGGAACCCCAGGGTTACGCGGAACACCTTTTGGGAAACGCTGCTCTAGAGCATTAGTTGACCACTCATCCTAAAGTGTAACCGTTACAATGAATGAACTAAAAAAAAAAATTCTTAAGATTTAATTAGGGATGTGTGAATGATGATTTTTAGTTACAAATATTTTCTAACAAAAAAAGTGAAAGTTTCAAATCAAATATGAATAGTTTTCAATTCAAATAGTTAATAAAATCCTGTGGTAACGTGTTGCTAATTACTGGTATACATATTTAAAAATATGGCCGGCAAATTTTTGAATAAAGTCAAGATATTTTGACTTAAATTCAAAAGTCTATTGGGGGGGGAGGGGGGGATCATTAGAAAAATTATATTTAATTCATAATAAATTCTATTAATAGTTTGTTGTTCGAAATATTTTTAAAAAATACATAAGATACATAAAAAAAAAGTATTCATCTGAATCTAAGAAAAGTTTTTTCCCAAAATTTGTAGCTTCAAAATCTAGGTGTCATTTTAAAATTGCAGACTAAGGATTGGGTAAGGCCTACATCAAAAGGTAACATTTTACAACTTTATTTAGAAAAAATACAATAATGCAAAAATGCCTTTTTTAGATTTAATCCCATTTCACAGATTTTAAATGTATAATACAGATCACAGGATATTTAGTTATTTTCGAGGATTTTTAGGCTATTTTTTAGGTTATCATTAAAAATAACTACCTAGTTGTAGCCCGATACGATACTCGATATCCACAATATTGACTAGTATTGCAATAATCAATATTATATGCTTAAAATCTTGATACCACTCTTTAGTATTCAACACGGTTAACTCAACAAACGGGTTGAGGATAGTGATGGGCATAGTCAAATGATTTAAATAATCGAATTGAATTTTATTTAGTTGTGCTGTTTTTGATTACTTTTCCAATTACTTCACTATGATATTAAAAATTCAGCCATTCACAATAATCAAAATAAATTTAAAAACAAATAATGAATTATCAAAGTTTATATTTTATAGATATTAGAGAATGTTGACTAATTCAAAATTTCAGAATTTGATATAAGAAGTTAAAATATAAATAGTTAAGAAATTGATATTAAAAAATATATGAATTTTCAAATTTTCGTGCAGCCCTACAGGTAGTGTATATTTATATATTCTATAGAAAATTAATAATGGTTATGAAAATAATCTTAGCAATATGTGAAAGTTAACCTCATACACTTGTCATGTTTCATAAGATTTGGAATCTAAAGTCTAAAAAGTGGATATGATCCATCTCTAGATTAAGGAATTTGTTTAAGAAGGCAGAATGATTGGCCCTAGCTAAATTTTGGAATATATTAAAGAAAGGTGATTGGGGCATAACTGAAGAAAGTCTTTGAGTGGGTTAACTCACCGAGAATTCATATGCCTCAGCCTTCTCCTCTTGTGTCATCTTGACAAGGCTGAGTGTTTTATCTGTGAGACATAGCAGGTGCTGCCCCAGGATGTTACGGATGTTGCCTAAACCTCTCTTCTGGACAGTCACTTGCCAGACATGCTCTGTAACAGACATGGTTATGAGGAACTGTACTAGGACAAATGTTAGTGAAAGATCTTGTGGATGTATTCACAGGCGCTAGACACAACTTCTGTAGTTAGTGCCTAAAACCGCACTTGACAAGTCAAGTAAATGGTTTACTTCCTGGCCATGCTGGAGTCTCATAATGTTAGTACCATATTGACCCAAAAATAAGCCACATTTTTTTCTCAAAAACATCCTTTATCAAACCTTAGTGTGACCTATGATTGCACCCTTAGATAATATATAAATACTGTAACTTTGAGGACTACATGTAGTTATATCACTATACATCAAAAGAGTTTATAATCTTTAGAGCAGCTCTTTACTGCTTCAAAAACTTTTTTTAATATGTGAAACTTGACGCTTATAATAAAAACATAACTTCAATCCAAAATGGCTGACAAAATGATGACATAGTCTAACCTTCTATAGCTGTAACCAGGGCTGTGGAGTTCGAGTCGAAAGCAATTTTGGGTGGAGTCGGGAGTTGGTTGAAAGGTAACGACTCAGACTTTAAAAAAACTTATAATAGTGTCAAACTCGATTCTTACTGGTATAGACATAATCAAGGATCGATCTTAAAATCAAAACTTTTATGGCATACAAACAAAAAGACGAACATTCAGAATTGGGTAGTTTTCAATTGTGATTATTATTAGTTTTAATTTATTATATGTATAGTTTATTGCATATTTACTCTCATAACAATTTAGGAAATTTACTTATCCATAAATTGTAATCAAATAAATAATTTTAAGTTCAATTAAACTAGGTACTTAGCATTTTATTGATTAGTTATAATTTTACTGTAGTCAAATGATTTTACTATAATATATATTTTTTTATTACGAATTAATATATAAATGTTTCGACTGGAACAACACAGTCTAAACATTTATTTTAATTTTCTACACATGGTAATATCCTCTGTTTTTTAATGTTTATCATGGGCATACTTTATTATCATCGTCATCGTCATCATCATTATTATTAATATAAATTTGCAATTAATAAAGGAATCAGAGTCAGAGTCGGAAAGTAGAAAACATAGAGGAGTCTGAATCGAAGATTTAGCCTACCGACTATGCAGCCCTGGCTGTCACTACAACTTTTCACAAATGGTTCTAGAGACTTCTGTTGCAGTTCATTGATTACTTGAATAAATACTTTAATTATTTATTAATTTGTTATAAAATATTACTATTATATTTTAACTTAATTTTACATTTCATATAATATTAAGAAACCATAGACACAATTATTGTATCTAGGAACTAAGAAAAGGCAGTTTTATAATAGCTTACTTACCACACTTTTGAAGTCAGAATGAAATTGCTTTATTAATAAAATAACAATACACAATGTCATTTTAATGAGATGGATAAATAACACAGTGTAGATCATAATTAAAAAAGTATCTCTCGGCAATGATTAAAACATGGTTACAACAAATAATAAGAAATCTTAGTAATAACTAATAAGTAGAGACATGCAAAAGACTTTTAGGGGGAAAGTGGCGTTATTTTTCTAAAAAAGCTATGATAACTTATGCTGAAAACGATATTATTTATGTAAATACGATTCAAATTAGTTTTCATTTTAAAAAAAATTAGGGCTTAAGTCCAGATAACAGTAGCATGCTTCTGGATACACAACAATTTATACACCAACATTTAAGTTACTAGCATATGGAGGGAACACAGTTATGTTTAATTGTATTCCGAACTTGTCCCAAAATGAGTACTGTATTTATTATTTATATCTCCATGCCAAGTTAATTGTAAAATGAACTTTTCTTACATTGTTAACTATACTAACTCTCAAATGAAAACATTGGCATTGTAGCCAGATTATTTTCCTTAAGGTTAGTTCTTTTTTCCGTTAGAACAGTGCTGTATGTCACAAGAAATCTTTGAGTCAACTTTTGCACATGGTAATAAAATTGCCTCCTTACATGTCTTTTGCCAATTTTATCTACAATCTCTTCTCCTTGGCCTTATTCAACAGCGTGATTACCTATACTTGGTGTTAGGTACTTTCCGAAATTTTAGACACTCTCCTCTTTATATTTGTCTGATATGATGCGTTTCACGCAAGAATACCTGCGGTCCCATAATACAATAATGTTACAGAACTCGCATAAAACTGTCTACATTTTTCGTTAATATTGTATATTTAAATATTTATTAGCATATTAGGAGAGAAATCAAATATAAATATGCATATGACATTTCACACTTAGGACGCGATATCTCAATATTATTACTTTCGATTGTTACAAATAGCAATATTGAAATAATCTATTGTCAATCCATGTTTAAACCAAACATGACCGCCTGTACAAAGGTCCATGTATGATAATTATCCTTACTTGGACCTAACATGAAATCTTTAAAAGGCTGAAAACAACGAATCGTTCAATCGAAGTTTAATTATCAAGTATAAAATCGTGATTTTTAAAGTTAACTTAAAAAAAAGCCTAAATACTCATATATTCTGTGATTCGTTTTATACCTTTAAAATCCACTAAATCAGATACTGTTCAAAACGGCAGCCATGGCATAGTGCTATTACCAGTGTTATCAAGTTCAAAATCATATTGCATGATGTGGTATTTGCCAAATAACAAAGAAATTGGGTTTATTTAGAAAAAAAAACACTTAAATTTGTGTTATTTGCATGAAAACAGTAAAATTCATGTTATTGTAAATGTGAATTTTGCATATCCCTAATAATATCTTAAGTAAAGTAAACTAATAACAGGAAAGCTAAGGAATTCCTTTTTAGACATAAGTATATTTTTCCTATATTCAAAAACGGCTTATTTTCGGGTCAATATGGTACTTGGTGAATGCAGGTTCGGCCTCCTTTCTGTAAGAATCCTCCTCACCATACTGGATCTGTACTCACCAAATGTAGGTTTCGGCTGCTCTCCATCAGGAATCTCCTCACCATGCTGGAGTGACAAAAGAGCCTTAAGCCAAGCTTCTAGGTCCTCTTCGGATTCCAACACCAAACAAAAACAGTCATCCTTTGTGTAGAGCGCGATGACATGCTTGTGCTTCTTGTCTAGACGACGGTTGATGTTGAAGCAGGTCTTCAACCTGATTGTCCTGAGTCATATTCAGTAAGTGTAATGACAGAGTAGTTGTGACAATAAGCTTTTCTTAATGATCTTTAGGAAATCATGCACAATTTATCAAATATTAGTTTCAAATCATTTCAAAATCCTACTCTGCTAATATCTGTAGAGTTAAGTTAAGCAAGGATGTTATTATAGCTTTGGATTGAATTGAAGTAAACTAAGCCAGAATATGAAGACATTTCTGTTAAATTTCAAGTTACGTTTTAAAAATACTTTAGGTTCAGCTTCTTTTTCTTTTCTCCCTCCATCTTTGCCAATTTCTTCCTATAAAGTTGTCGGATTTGGGGCCCTACTCTTTATGAATTTCAAATTGTGCGACACAAAATGTCAATATTTCTACAGTTGCATTATTTTGTTTCACTGCATGATTTATACCAATGTGGGCCAATCTACAGCCTAGTTTATTCTAGACTACATATCTCAGAGAGTTTTTAAATAAATATTAGAAAGAGGTGTTACAAGATATATGCTATCAAACAAGTTGCAATACAATGTGGACCTCGTCATTTCACTGACTAGATTGGTATATCCATAATACTATGATATTGAACTTGTATAATGGTTCTAATTTTCTTTAATTAAAATTGTAATTTGTGTGTTAACATTATTAAGACTTTTTTTATTTTTCTTGTGGCTAAGTATGTTTTCTGCAGTATACTGATTTACACCATACACATAAAAATTATCTTTCTTCATGTATGCAGTTGTGGATGACATATTAGCATGTTTTCAGGCATTTTACTCAATTTGGAGCTAAAACAAATAGCTTTCTGCATTATACATTATATACATGAGTGTCATTTTATCACGTGTGATTTCCAAATACTCTTTGTTGACTTTATAATGTGCCTTTACACCTGAAGAAGAATCCTCCCCAAACATCAATGTTCCTGTCGAACTTGTCCTCCAGGACTTACCCCAGGTATCCAGGTATACAGGTATAAAGAGAAAATACCTCCCATACAAGAAACTAGGCTATGACGTTCTTAGGATAAGGTGACTGTGTATAAGTACCAGGAACTGCCTGGATACTCTTAACTTACCTCTTGGGGGCATGGTGAGATTTCCACTTCTTCTCACTGTCATAATATTCCAGACGGGCAGAACTATCAGAAGAGTCACTCGGGTCTGCCCTCAGTACAAAGAACTTCTTCCTCAGTGTCTGGACAAGAAACAACAAAGGATAGGCTACATTAGCACTTAGTACCAACTGATTATATTGAACTATGTTTATTAAGTTGTATAGTAGCGCCTAACTGAATCAAAGGTCTTTGTTTGTTGGTCAGTTGGCCTTACTGTGTATGATACCTTTTAGTGTTTATTTCTAACATGGATTTTTATAACTTTGTTGTATAATTTATTTGGGTCATTCATAGCCTGTACTTTATGTGAACGAGACCTCTTGAATTTTCTGATTATGTACTGAAACTTATTTTTGTATGTGATAATAAAACAAACTACACTCTGTTTCTAAGACCCCTTTGTGATATCTGGTGCAAATTCTGAAAATTACCTTAAAATTTTGTGTAACATTGTTGCCAACCTTCCACTTCTTCAAGTAGCCCATCTTAATCACATCATCACGGCGATCAATTTTCTCAGAGTCCTTCTCACCTGCAGATGAAGAACTTTTTACTGACGACATGGTGGGTGTCAAGCAGGACTACAGATTGGAATATTTTACTGTCTGGAGAGGTGAGGTCATTGTGACAGCTGAAATATTAATAATAATAATAACAATGACATGGTCTGAAAGTAGGTGAAAAAAACAATAATGTTTCAAAACAATATTAAGGGTAGGTCTAATTTACCAGCAGAGTTTGCTCATAGTAGCATGTGTGTTTCTCACTCAGCTCAGAATTAAAATCTTGGACAGGTGCACTAGGGTGTTTTTTTTAAATTGTTTTTCCATTTTTTCTATGATAGTGCATTTTCTTAAAATTCACCTTTATACTGTGTCCTTGGATAATTAACTGGATAGTTAGGTGAACTACAGCTTAAATTGTAGGTTGGTTATGTGCTTTAAGTCACATAATATTAAAAGTAAAGAAAGTGAGATAGAGAAATTGAAAAAGATAAATAGAGAGAAAGAAAGAATGATAGAAAACAATTGAGAAACATAGAAAGAGAAAAAAATAGATAGTGAGAGAAAGAGATTAAAAGAAAGAAACAGAGAAGAGTGATATAAGGAGAAATAAGAGAAAAAATAAAGAAAAAGAGATAAACAAAAGAGGAATGAAAAAAGAGAAACAAAATAGGAATGAAAAAAGAGAAACAAAATAGAAATAAAATAGAGGCACAAAAAAGTGAGAAATAAAAGAAAAATATTATAAGAACAAGTTAGAAATAAAGTGAGAGGACGAGAGAAAGCAATAAAAATAAAAAACATTTGGGAAAAACTAAGTAGTAGACCCAACCGGGATTCAAACCCCGATATTTCAATTTTCAGAAGGTCAGTCTAACACAAGAGTGACAGCTTAAACTATTCGGCCAGTGAAATGGGTTCCGAGTGTATGAGAGAAACTTCAGTTATATTTTGCAAGAAACTCATAATAAATTGTAGGCCTACAGTTGGCCTATTCTAAAAAGTTGTTAGTAAAATAACTAATCCATTGTCACATTGTGCCAGGGGCTTTGTGTCATCTTTAAAATAATTGAAATGGATTAAATAGCCAAGCTATTATAGTTGTTAATTGTGTTTATAGCCACATTTAATTATAATAGTCACTATACAGGGTGTTCTCGGGTTAAACGGCTAAACATTGGGAAGTGGTAGTGGATCAAAGAACTAACTCAAAATGTGTTTTGGAGATTTGATATTTTTCACTTTCTTTTTAGTTTTTGACCCAATTTTTGTAGTCTTCATGTCCCATCCCAAAATAGTGTAGGCCCCTATTGGTATGAAATATTTATATTTGTCTAAGAATTTGGTCAGCTGTCCAAGCCCTGACAAACAAAAAAAAAAGAGGAAAATATTGAAGTGATATACTCGAGGTGTGAACAGCAGAATCAGACCCATCCACATCGTTGTTGTCGACAATGTTTGCAAAATAATGTCGAGACACACACACTTTTTTCCTTGTAACCCATTTTAAATGGATGACAAAAAACATTGTTTCCTCTTTGAAAAAAAAAAATCTCGTTTGAAACAGTTTACAAACATATTCCAAAGTGTTTAAGAAAAGCACACAAAAACATTTATGAAACCAGAGCAACATCATTTGCATATAATTATTGGCACTAGACTATATTTGCAAACAATATTTCAGGAAAATGTTTCAAAGTGAAATATTTAAAAAGTTAGGCCTACTTTATTGATTAGTTTCATGTAGGCCTAACAGTTGGCCAGTAGGCCCTAACTGTCACCTTTGACATATTGTCAATAATGACAGATGCATTGCAAATTTCCAGTTTATTTCATGGAATTATCCAACTATTCTGGTTCTCTGCCTCTCTTGGGACTTAAATAGATGAACTCCTAGTTCCTGGGAACACCAATATTGTGACCTCTTAACCCTCAATTATTGGTCTGTTCAACAGAATGGACCAAAGACAAGTCTCACCAAGACAATAATAATACACTTTGTGATCTTTATCTTTCAAACAAATATTGCTAAATTTGATAGGCCCTTTAGCCAAGCATTTAATAGACTTAAGTTACCATACCGGTATGGTTAAAATTTATCTTAATTTATGCAAATCTAAATTTAAATTAAACTAAAAAAGAGTATTTTTGTGAGTTAATGGCCCCATCTGTTATTGAAATATTAGCCACACCCTTTAAGCTAATTTGCAATACCATCTCAAGAACGTTTTTGTATTAATAACACACTGGCCCCTAGCTGGTTTTCCTGAGTATAACAAAACTTTGTCCCACATGTCAAATTACACACACGCCCATAAATAACCACATAATAGAAACCAAAACAACTTCAATAATTTAACTTTGTATGTTAAAAATAAAGATGATCCAAATTGGTGTGTTCTTATTTGTACAGCTTCATTCCAAGAAATCAAAAACAATAATACCATAAGAAAAATGACTCACCAATATTTTGAATTTTGAATCCTAGGTAATCTCTTCATAAACAAAATTTGAGAATAGGTTTTAGAGCATCACAAGTTCGATTCTTTGCCAGAATTGTATGTAAAAAAACGATACTTATTTCAACCTATTAAACCATGACACTATAGTTGGCCATTTATAATTTTCCTAGAACTAGCCAGTCACATTCTTCCAAGACTCGCCGTTTAGTCACATCAATGGGGGAAAACGAGTAATCAAGGGCAGACGGGTAGGGTTCTTTCATGCGCAATAGTCAACACACGTTACCATTCGAGGTCAATGGAACACCAAAATTACGACGTATTGCGAAAAAATGCGACAACAGAACAGTTTCACGTTTTGCCGTAGGAATAGAATGTAATTTGACTAAGGGTTCGAATTAACTAATAAAGCACTTTTATTTAAACAATCCCTTATAAACCTTTTCGTATTCAAACAGACAGGGAGAAAAATGTGGGCACACAAAAAATCAATAATCATAACACCTAAATAGAGATTTAAATCTCGCAGTATCATCAAAAGTATTTATGACACGTAGACATTGAACTAAACACTGAAGGTAGCACCAAATATTGCTGCCTAACGATAGTATTCTGACTTTCTATCACGCACGTCCTTAAACTGATGATATTAACTTCCATCTTGAAAAAGGTCATGTGTGTACTGTCCGTAAAGTTGTAAACAACTTCTACGCATGCGTTTTAATGCCTTTCTAGTTTGGAGGGAATCGCGCAGATCACGTGACATGCCAAATATTTTAGACGTCACTTTTTGTATCCGCGTTGCCGAATGCGATAGGGATGGGAAAAAACTGCTTCTTTAGTGGAGCAGGAGCAATCTGCTACTGTTCCACCGCTGGACCTGTTCCTTTTACCCGCTTCTTTTTGTCACAGTCCCTATATACAAAACTACTCCCAGCCTAATTTTTTTTAAAGCATCGTGTCTACTGCCCATCCAGTTTATAGGCAATATAATTCATTCACGATAGGTCTTTACCTGGATGACAGTTCAAAAATCATATGTTTAGGTTTTAGGTTACCAACACTTGTAAAAGAACACTGTTTTGTTATGAATGTTAAGTTTTTTAATTACATGTTATATTTTACATTTAAAATAACTTAAACTTAAGTTTTCTCACATTATTTCATTACTTTTAACAATTTCTTTTTACCCAATTCGAAACAATATTTTAAACATATATTAAAAGTACCTATTCTTTGTTTTGGAATGTTATCTATGATGTGTAGTATAGTGCATGCATTAATACCTTTTAATAAAGGCATCGTATTTACTTGGTAAAGATAAAATATTTGTAATTTATTTTATATATTATTAACTATTTTATTATTAGTTTATTGTTTTTAGAAATATTTAACTGAATAAAATATAATCGTCTGCTGCGAGGATACACCATTTTAAACAACTTGTCCGCGTCATCATCAAACACATGGCTAATATTCGTTGGTCGCCATTTTAAAGCCATATTTGTTAGACCTTTTGTGAAAGTGCTCGGAATAAAAATTATTTTAACTTTAATAGAAGGATAAATAAGCTTTGTGGACGACCTCAAATAAATATTAAGACTTTGTTTAATTTAAATATATTTCATAGAATTTATTACTATGCGCGTTTATTATATTTTTAACTTTAAATTAAGTCTCTAGTTTGTTAGGTCCACGCCTTACTCTAACTTATAATAATTTATAACTAAGTTAAATTACCTTTTATTTTAATTAGTGGGCTTCTGTATTAACGTAAAAAAACTTAATCCTAGATCATATTACTAATTATTTTAAGAATAACTTTGTGTATACAGGTATTTTCTCTTTAGTTCGAATACATATTAGGCCTAATTTGGTTAATTTTAATCTAACTTTAATCTCACGAAATTTTATAAGGGGTTCTTTTTATTTGTCGATAGATTTGTGTGTGTTTTTTTGATAATGAGTTCCCAGAAGAAAACAAGAAGAGAAGTTACAGATCACCAAGTCATTCAAAAATTTCAATTTCAAAATTCTTTGAGGCATAATATTGGCCTAAATTACTGTGGTAAACTATCACATTACTCTACATAACCATATGTTTTCATAACAGCTGTCCCAAGTGACAGTGGCAGATATCAGCTGTTGGCGTAGTGATATTTTAGGGACTATTTTTTAGTTACTTTTTGAGCTGTCATCCAAGTAAACTTAGGTCGTGAATGGCGTATATATACACATTACGCTAATGTGTTAGGTATGGGTATGGTTGATTTTAGAGGAAGTGCACCCACATTTCTGTGAAATGAGAATGGAAAACATTTGTGAAAAAAACCTCATTGCAACCAACCGGGATCGAACCTCAGTCTCCCTGTCATCGGCAGTTCAATCTATTGCAAGAATAAGGCTAGAGACTAGGGGTCTGCAACATTTTTGATATCGCGGACCATATGTGTTTAAAAAATATAATTGTTGGGCCGATTTGAAAAAAACAAAAAAAAGTTCAACTTTATATTTTTCATGTAGCAATTAGTTATTAATTATATTTATTGAACACAATTGTTTTCTAAATATTTTGTGGGCTAGATAAAATCAGTCGGTGGGCCGTTGATTGCTGAACCTTGCCTTAAATCATTTGATCGCCAAGTGGCCCCCTTCATGTGTTCATCATCAACGTAACAATTTATTGTGGGAATTCATTACATAGTGTGCTTGTATTGTGGAAATAATGTTTTGTACTATGAAAGCTTTCCTCTTCAAAACCCATTTGTGGCTCCTCAAACCATCTCTAGATTAGGCCTATAATAGATAGGTAGGTAAGGTTGCACCGGACCTGAGCTCAGCGCTGTGACAAGAACACAAAAGTATCCACTTCCTTTCTACTATACGACTGCTCCAAAATATCTCCGGATCATAACGGAACAAAGTTGTCCGGACCTGTTCCAGCGCTGCCTGTGACAGAGACGAGGAGCAAGGTTGCTCCGGACCTGTTCCAGCGCTGCCTGTGACAGAAACGAGGAACAAGGTTGCTCCGGACCTGTTCCAGTGCTGCCTGTGACAGAGATGAGGAGCAAGGTTCCTCTGGGCCCGTTTCAGCTCTGCCTGTGACAGAGAGACAAGGAGCAATGTTCCTCCGGACCTGTTTCAGCGCTGCCTGTGACAGACACGAGGAGCAAGGTTCCTCTTGGCCTGTTCCAGCTCTGCCTGTGACAGAGAGACAAGGAGCAATGTTCCTCCGGACCTGTTCCAGTGCTGCTTGTGACAAAGACAATGAACATGGTTCCACTGTACCTGTTCAAGAGCTGCCTGTGTCAGAGACGAGGAACAAGGTTCCTCCGGACCTGTTCCAGCGCTGACTGTGGGCTGTGACATAAAGTAGAAGAGGAGCAATGTCAAGCGTTGATAAACACTTCTAATACCAGTGGCGTGTATTTCATAGACGCAAGGTACACATTGCTTACCCAGAGCCAAAAAGATACATAAATACAAATATAATTAACAAAAAAGTTATGAGTGTCAGTTTAATCATCGATATGATCTTGTTTGGTATATAATGTGCTCCTTGTTCTACATACAAATCGCAATGTGCAACAGATTTTTCTTCTTCTGACTCTGTGGTCTGTGAGGGATTAGCGCCGCGCCTGCGTAGTACGTTCCTCTAAGCTGTGTACTCGCGTTCAGTCGGTCGCGCTCGGCTATTATCGGCACAGGACCCGCAATCCCTTGGGTGCAGACCCTTGTGTTCCTAAAATGGTACACATTCTTTGGTTATTTCCTTACTATACGTGACCAAAACCGCATAAAAATAAAAATTATATTTATTTAGTGTTTAAAACAATCACCAGTCAATAATGGTTATACTTTTTAACGTATTAATGTATTGTGTTAGGTTATATGTGTGAGTTGTGTAACGTGGTATTTACAGTGTATATGACTCAAGGTAAGCAATCTTGCTTCTTAGTTCTTACGTATTATACCGTTGAGAAGCATGGATATCCAGTCGAGACCATGTGGATCTACTGATCAATCAAAATGTGATTGCGTCATAGGTAACACTTTTAAACATAGCTTTGCATCGTGTACTTTCGAGGAGAAAAAACAAATAATACAATGTGGTAGACCTACACCTGAACTGAACATTAGTACAAAAGTAAAATCATGCTTAAGGTGTTTCAGCTCACATTTGTTCAATAATAATGAATGGTTGACGGGATGTCCTCATGTACAAAAGTTATACTGTTGGTCTTGTCTTCTTTTTTCAAATGACAAGTTTGTTTGAAACAATACTGGTTACAATGACATGGCCAACATACACAAAGCCGTTAAAAAACACAGTTTGTCCCCAAATCATTTACAAGCCATGATTGTTGAAAAAAGTTTGGTAAAACTAGACTTGACTAATGTTCGATGAAAAGAAAAAAATAAGGGATTTGCAGCACAATGAACTTGTTAGGAAGAATAGAGAAATTATGAAGAGATTCATTGATATAGTTTGTTTTTGGTGACCTGGTGGTCTAGGGGTAAGGTGTCAGACTTCTGTGCTAGGGGTCCGGGGTTCAAACCTCGGTCCCGGCACAGATTTATCTGAATGCCAAACCCTTCCTTCACCTCTGACAAGATGTGTATTAATCACAACTTGTGAATGTGAGGAATGCCAGGCCTCCACCGTGGTTCGGATTCCACGTTAAACTGTAGGTCCTCCATTTCATCTCACAATCACCCTACCATTGCACATTAGCGTAAGTGCGTATAACCCGAACGAGTAGTAAGACGCGGTGATGATGATGAATAAATAATAATAATAATAATAATAATTAATATTTTTTTTTATCACGGCAAGAACTGACATTTAGAGGCCATGATGAAACGAGTGAGTCTTTCAATAAAGGTAATCACTTAGAACTAGTGAATCTTGTGAGTATGATGAAAAATTGAAGAACCATTTAAACTTTCATCTATATTTACGGGACTATCGAATTTGATTCAAAATGATTTGATCAATGCCCTTTCAAATGTGTTATTGTCTATTATAAAAAAAGAGATCAATGAAACCAATTTTGTTTCCATCACACTGGATGAAACAACAGATGTAAATAATTTTTCCCAATTGTCTTCTGTCTTTCGCTATGTTACTCATGAGGGCAGGGACATGAGAGATTTTTGAACTTCAGAAATATTTCTGATGACAGAACAGCGAATGCACTATACATCTATTTTGTAAAATTGATACAGGAGTATGGTTGTGAACAAAAGCTGATGGCACAAAGCTACGACGGGGCTGCGGTCATGACTGGGCACTTGAATGGATTGTAGTCCAAAGTAAGAGATACATTTCCGAATTCAATTTTTGTACACTGCTTCGCTCACCGGCTGAATCTTGTATTGTCGCAGGGCGTGTCCCTTATCAAAGACCGCAGATTTTGGTTCTTACTTTAAATGGCCTAGCATAATTTTTTTCAAATCAACCAAAAGAACACCAGCTCTGGATGAAGAAATGAAGAAAAGGCTTCCAAGATTAGCTTCTACACGTTGGAATTATAATTATAGATTGGTTGAAACTGTTTACGAGTATAGGAATCAACTGATTTCATTGTTTGGAAAGATTACAGATCCAGAGGAAAAATGGGATCAAGAAGCGTACATTGCTGCCCGTGGATTTGAAGTATCGATGCATGAGTTTAATTTTAATTTTCTACTAAATACATTTGCTGATATTTTCCCTCTTACTGATATATTATTTGATATATTGCAAGCCAAAATTAATGACATCGGTTGTAAGCATATCACCTAAATCAAAATTACATCTACAAACTGTAATCCGCATAAAATGCTAAACTACAATAAGGGAATCAGAAGAAGACCAAACTGATGTTTTCAGCCATAATATCATTTGGATTCTACTTACATTACGTGGATGTTCCCGGATAAGATCACCATGCTTTCACCAACTGTTCTGCTAGCATGGTGGAAGCAAAGGCGTGGCAGTTTCAACGCACGTCTAACCTCTTGACCTCAACATTGAAGAAAGACCCGATGGTCTTTGGTTCGTTGTCGCGAAGCCACGAGCGATGACCACTACGCCCCTAGCGGACTTCCTTGGCAACTCTTTCTCCACCGTTCCAAAACCCCCTTCCCTTTCCTCCCCTCTCCTTCTTTACTTGCCCAGTTTGCTAGTCAAGAAAAGAGTATATAACGGGGGACTCCTAGGTTCACAGATTATAGTTCATCATTGGATATCTTCGAAGGAGGAAACTCTGCTCCAGCACCTGTAGAAGATACTGCTGACCATGACGGTTAGATCGTGGGTGTCACCGCCTCGACGCCGAGGGAATCCTGTCTATTAATCCAAGTATTCAGTTATTTTCCAAGTCCTTCAGACTTGTTGAGTTAGTCCATATGACTACGTAAGTTTTTGTTAGTCAAAGTGGCTATAAGACTAGTCCCACGTCCATCATACGTGATGTTTTAGTCAGAGTGACTATGTTTAGTTTTTGTTAGTCAAAGTGGCTATGATATTAGTCCCACGTCCATCAGACGTGTTTACTTTAGTCAAGATGATTTTGTCTATTAATAGTCCATCTGACGCGATGTTTTAGTCAGAGTGACTAAGTTTAGTTTTTGAGTCTAGCTGACTTAAGTTTCTGGTAGTCGTAAAAGTTTGACTACATATTATTTCTATATCCTTATGATATAGGTTAAATACAGGAGCCTTGAGCTCTACATGTTATAGGACCCAGACTTAAGAGTCCTCTTCTTCACAAGTTCATTCTTCCACTCTAAGTCCATAAGACTTCACAATATCACATGACGCCGTGGACGTCATGCTCATATGTTCAAATTTTTGTATGGCTACAAGCAGGTTGTCTAACGCCTTTACATGAGGACCTAGTTAGGTCAGTATCTCACAGCACTCTAGTTGGCATCTCTTATTCTGTGTTATTATTTTGGGTGCGCAAAGTGCGGAACATGGCTAAGCCTGTATGGTGGCCCGCACAGATAGTATTTTCTTTCGCCCCTTGGTTGGCGCTTCTTATGGTTATGTATTTAATGTTGGTGTCTACTAAACTTGATGTTTAGCCCATGCTATGGGTTGTGAAATAAATGTACTATTGAATGCTTTGGCAGTACCCATTGGGAAAGGACCAGCCATAGTACTATTTAATGGTAGACCCCTGATTGATAGCCACCTGCTAAAGCAATGGACAGTCTGTCCTCATACCATTTTTTATGTAGCCTCTCTTTGAGCCATTTCATTAATACAGGTCAAGTCTGCTAACCAGGCCGAACTTATGTTAGTAATTCTAAAATTATAGGATCTTTTGTCACATCTTTATTTGTAGTTAATTCACCATGTTTTATGTTTAGACCCTCTGGTGGAAGTCAGGCGCTAGCCCGGCTGTGTTGAAATCCAATACTCTCTGTATACGTAAAGTCCTTTTGTCTGTTGCCATGTCGTCTTGGACAAGTATTCTCCGGAAAGACGGCAAGTTCCTATAAGTTTGGAGTTGTTAAACCCTATCTTATTTGCCAGTTTAAAACGTAATATTGTTCATCTAAGAGTTACTAGTTTTCCTTGGCCTATTTAACGGACTTCAACCACTGTTATTATTCTTTGGTCCAACTTTCTATTTTCTTTTACCAATTGTAACCCGATATCAACTTTTATGTTATTGTATAATAAATCTGTTTTTGTTACCTATTTAATTCTTTCACACTTATAAAATGTTTTCACTGTCTACATCCGGGTGACGGTTATTGCATAAACAAATTAAAAGAATTTCAAGATCAATTGAAAAACAAGCGTGAAGAATTTGAGATAATCTAGACCAAAACCAACGAAAAGTCTGACGTAAATGAGCCTGAAAAAAAAAAAAAAAAAAAAAAAAAGCCCAAGAAATTCTGACACCTTTGATGTAAAAATATTTTACAAACGCCTATACTGTGAGATTTTGGACACACTTATAATATAGCTAAGTGATAGGTTCAAGAACTTGGACTTATTATGTTCTTTTAGAACTCTTACATGTAAATATTTTTGAACAATACAAACGCAGTTCCCCCGAAATGGCTTTCCAGAGCTTAAAAGACAGCTACGGTAGTATGTTTGATTTTCCTTCTTTAAGAATACAGCTTTTAGTCACCTACATTTCACAGGATTTGCGTCACAAAAATGTCAGTGATTTTATTATTTTTATTAAATCAAATTATCTACAAAGAGCATATTGTCAAGTGGTAAAACTGTGTGAACTTATTGTAACCATCCCGACAACAAGTGCTTCCGTTGAGAGAAGTTTCTCAGCATTAAAAAGAATAATTCACAAGGCACGCAATTCACAAGGCTAATAAAGGCTCACAGACTTGTCAGTGCTATACATTGAAAAAGGTCTTCTATAACAATTAAGGCAAAATTCGCAGTTTTACGATCTCGTGATTGAGAAATTTGCTAATGAGGATAGAAGAATCCAGCTCAGTTACAAATAAGGTAAGTTCCTTAATATATTTAACATAAAATTTAATCTTCACATTTAAAAAATCTTGATAGCTTACCCTATAAAAATATCCACCACACGCCACTGTCTAATACGTAGCTGTTTTGTGGTGCCATCTACCTTACAATATTGTAACGACGCAGTCTTGACCGAGAGAAAACAGTAGAAGCTCGGAGAAAACAAATGGGCATACATTTAAAAGTAATATGTTTAACGTTTCAAACTGATCAGTGACAAAAAAGGAACAGCTTCTTTCGGCTGTCAGGAACAACAGGCTTTGAATGTGACGTCGGAGGAGCAGTGACACACGAGCAGGTTGTCATTTCACAACCCATCCCTAGAATGCCAATTGTCAAATGTATGATTGGGCATATTTCACAAAACAAGTCTACAGTTTATAGGTGAATGTTTTACACATGTGAATAAAAAGGGTGTCTTAAAGAAAATGGTTTGACTTTTAAATTCTTGTGCACTTGAAATAAATAGTTTCAAGTCAGCTGTTATATTTACAAGAGTGAAATAGAAATATTAAAACATCGAAATTAGTCTTCATTGTTACAGAAACCAAAAGTACACTAACTATTTACAATGACATTTGTATAGGAATAGTTAAATATAAGATATTTAAAATATTAATGAACAAAAAGAGGTAGCCTACGTTATAAAATTATGAATGTTATTTGTTTTTTGAGGTTTAACATTACTGTGGCGCACTACTTGATTTACTTGTTCCTTAACTAAGACAGTCGATTTATTTTATAAAACAATATTGACCTATATCTCATAACAGTTTCTTAGTTGTCAAATGAACTAATTTCAGACGTTCATATGTGGCCGTCTCCTAACCTCAATAATCACAAGTTTACACCCTCATTATAGCCTAAGTCTATAAACATAATACTCGTGCTACCTAAAATGTTCACACAGATGATTTATTCATTAGAGTAGTATACTGAACTAATGGCATAAAATTAACCTTTTAAAATTGCACTTGTAGATTATTTCACCTACTTTCTGAGACATTTAGAGAATACTCTTTGATATATCAAATGTTTGTAAGTTATAAGTACCTCTATGAAACCAAACTATACACTTACTTGTAAAAAACACTTTTTTTTCTTCAATGGCACTGAAGACATATACATACTCCAATCAGACAGGAACACTCGTATTCAATTCACTTCTGATGATACTTTACTGATACTACCATGCGTCCAGTCTAGTTTTAAACCACATAACCTAGCCCTAATTAATTGCAAATCTCATCAACGGGATAGCCAATTCTTACACTGACATTTATATTTAGAGGGAAATTAGCCGCTTATACAAAGAAATTTCTGAATGTAACACTTTAACTAAAAAAAAGTCTGAAATATGATTATGAATTTGTTATTTACCGGGGCCAATTGATCAGGGCAAATAATAAATAAATCTTCTAATGTTTCAGGAAAATGGCAAACCATACAATGTGAAGACGGAACATTGCTTATCAAATAAAGTTGATCTTTTGTGTAGGCGTGCCTGAGCCAAAGTGTATTAAAGTACAAATAAACTTATGGTGCCCTTAACTGTCAAAAACAATAGGGTGGTTAATTTTATAGCACAAACCTCATAGCAATTTGCCTTCTGCTGGCATGGTCTCCCACCATTTGCCCCATAGGCCCGTATCCTGAATTCTGAGTTTTACTCGTTATAAAATCACAATAGCCCTATAGTAGCGGAATTTTATCTACAACAGAAAGTAAATTTACACAGATAGGCTAGCAAACTATTCACTCTCTCATCACCCATTATACACACTTGACTAGGAATCCATTGGTATTCCAATGTGTAGCCCCTAGCTTGGAGAGCGGCGCTCTTGTCAAGTATTTTAATTATTAATGGGTGTGATGGAGGCCCTGACTTTGTGCTGCTTAGCCTCTAGACTCCAAAGCATTGCGGGAGTCATATATCACCGCTACTGGCTGAGGATGTAGGCCTAGAGTAAAAGATATATCTTTTAATGCCTGCAGAATAGCAATTATTTATACTGTAAATATTGATGCGTCGGGAATGTGGTCTATGTGTCTGACCATAATTAATACTACTGTCATAAAAGGCCGCACCCACTAGGGTTCACTAATAGATAACACCACTGGCACATCTCGAAGGGCATCATGACCCCAAGTGATACACTGGACAGGATAAAGAAAAGAAAAAATATACTGACACAGCTCATTAAAACCCAAAAAGCAAACCACAAGAACTGGGCATGTTTTGTTTAACCAATATTGTTTAGTTTAGACATAATATTATGTAGGGATACAAAGTCTGTACCGCAAATAAGTCAAGGTTGAATAATCTTTAGGAAAAAATTTGTCCGCCAAAAGCCAACACCTAAGGAATAAAGGAAGCTCCCCCACTTCATTGAGGTGTGCATTGGTCGGTGATGTACGTACAACAAGCACTCGGACACAGTCTTACTTCAGCATATTGTATTTTGTCCAGTTTTGCTAGTGTAGACCGTGATGCAGTGTGATATAAAAAAAACACCCACACTCTAATCAAAAACATATTTGCCCACCGTACATTTGTAACATTATATATGGCTGGGAGCCCTAAGAGGCACCCGCCACTGATTGCAAAGCATTTTTAGACCTGTCAAATATTCTAGATATTTCTAAAAAATGAGGGAGCCATGATCCCTTCATATCATAATTAAAAGTTATCTTGCACTCTCCGTCGGGTGAAGATGACCTCACAACATTTAACGATATTTAGAATTAAAGAGTGAGCTACCAATCATTTTGAAAGCAAAGGAAACACTGATTGTAGCTTACCCACCCTCTCTATCAAGTTACAAGACCGAACATACATTACCACGTGATCCGCGTGCTGTAACGTCGTTAAAACAACCGGGAAATAGCTATCAATATTGTTTGAATAAACCAAATATAACAAAGGACTGATCACTGATACTTGTATACTTGCGGTAGGCCCTTTTGTTGAGTTCGAGGAGACAATAGGGTCTTTCTTAACGCTGTATGATCTATTCTGAAATAAATAGTTTAACCAATAACACATTTTTTTTAGAACACCCCAAGCAAAAAAGTTTATCAAACAACAATGAATGATCAGCATTATCATACGCATCCTGTATATTGAGGAAAAATAGCTGATACAAATGAGTTTTGTGACAGAGCTATCTGAATATCAGAAACCAATGTAGAGAGGCTATTAAGTTTAGAACATCCCCCCCCCTTCCCCTACAAAGTATTAAACACTTCTATCAGTAATTAAAGTTAAGACTTAGATAGAAAACTCAGGAAATAACAATAACAAATTATCAAAATTTTTAATTTAATGAAGTTTCAAAATTGGTAGATGAATTAAGCAACATTAAAATTCAAAAAGATTGATTATAATTTGCTTATAGTAAGCAACACATTGTCATATATGAAAATTTTCAATAAATTGATATAAAATCATCAACTGAATTAGAACATAGGTTGACAACAAGTCTAAAATATACGTTTAACATATTAAAATTGAGTTAACAAAACTTGATACAATAAATTAAGGTTAAAACAAAGTTTCAAGTTCAACTATGTTGCAAATAAATTATAAAATTTGAATTAGTAGGTTAACATCTCCCATATGAAGTTTAATAAAGTGATTACATTCTTCAAAGCATTGTAACAAGAACACTTAATCATTTTAATTTTAAGGTTATGTATAAAATCTAAGCCTTATCTTATTCCAGTCCCATTACTCCATGTGATAATCAGCCGTAGAAAGATGCTGATTTATATTCTTCAGACATGTTTCGGTATATAAAATTTGCCCTTGATCATGTAGGCATTCATATTCCTTCTCAGGCTTCTCGTAATCCAAAATTATTTTTTCTCAATAGCTCTTATAAAGTGAGCCTTATAGGTTGTTGTATCCATAGCGCCAATTCTAGATTTGTCGAATTCGACTTCTAAAAGAAAAACCAAACTCGGAGAGTTATTTAAGGAACTCCCATATTAATAATTTATCATGTAGAAGTTCTGCCTATAATATTTAAATTTACAATATTAAGATTTATTTTTTGCTTATTGTTACTGCTTTTAACTACTCTTTAGTTATTTATTATTGCTATTTTTTTATTCTTATCATTATTAATTACTATTTTTTTCATAACTATTCATCAGTATATATAATTATTTAGCTATTGTTGTTTATTTTATTTTCTCGTGTAATTATATATGTAAGATACTTGTGTACTTTTCAGTGTTGGCCTATTATAGGTCTTATGGCTGTTGACCAGCACTATAATAAAGGAAATTGAAATTGAAATTACATAGATTAACTGCAAGCTGCTGATCCGATCCTATTGTCTAAGGGTTAAAAATTAAAATTAGATAATTTGAGGAGGTGAAAAGTTTATAAAAACTAATCTTTAATGTGTTTTACATTTTTCGAGTTTTATTTTGACTTAAGTTTTCTTTTGAGAAAGTGACCTCTGCACCCACAAATAGAGAGCTCAACGAAAGATTAGTAAATGTTGACAGGCTAAGGACAATTTGACTATGTTTTTACAAATCAAAATGGAAAGTGAGATTCTCAATTTGAAACTAATAAATAAAAGCCAGGCCAAGAACCAAAGTTTACTCTGAATCTTTACCTTGCTACTCCTCAACTTTCTTTTCAAAACTTGCTATTCAAAATACTAAACTATTTTAACTTTTACAATCTATGTTTACATAAACGAACTATACCACTTTTATCCAGGCAAAACATAGTTGTAAGATTATTTACAAATTGATGCAACCTGAGGAAAATTAGGTATTTCTAGTTGTGTTCAGGTTGCTTGTTCCAAACAGTTATAGTAATACTTTCTAGCTCTTTCTTGCATTTTTGCTGTTCCCTGAGCAGAAAAGGACTGTTCTACATACTCCACCTCTTCATTAAGAGAGGCAGGTTTAAAAATGAATAAAAAAAAAGCTTGCACGTGTTGTGTATTTTGATTTTTAAATGAGAGATTTGAAAAAAATTATCTTTATCTTTAGGGATACCTATATTTATAGGACACAAACCAATTATTTTTGCATATTCATTTTAGCAAATAATATCAAAATATAACTTACTTTACTAAATAATTTAAGAACATTTATATTCAGATATATGTATATTAAGTGATTTCATGAATGAATGAGATTAAAACAGCCAATTAGTGTCAAAATAAGAATAAACTTACTTTAAGAAATAACTGAAAAAGTATGTTTGAAGTGGGTTGGGAGACCTAACCAAAACCTCATTTATAAGGTTCTGTAAACAGAAATGCTCGTTAAGTTGTACACATGTTCAGATATTGTGTACCTCTATCCACAGATGTTTGTCATTTACATTCGCCATCTTTAAAAGCAGAACTAAAAGGAGTAGAAATGTGTTCACATCACTTTACAGAGAAGAGTGAGTGCCCTATTTGGATGTGTACATACATAAAATGCAAGCTGCTGATCCTCTTGTCTAAGAGTTAAAATTAGATTATTTCTGAAAATTGAAAAATGACACCTGGACACGGGAATCGAACCCGGGACCTTTGGCTTAGTATGCCAATGCTCTAATCACTGTGCTATCCAGGATTCGTCCCGTGCCCAGGGTCATTCTTCACTCATATTTTAAGGCAGAGTCTGTGATGGACATGATTATTTGCCGAGGTGAAAAGTTTATAAAAACTAATTTTCAATGTGTATTCACATTTTTCGAGTTTTTCTTTTGAGAAAGTGATTGACCTCTGCACCTACAAATGGATAGCTCAATGAAAGATTAGTAAATTTTGACAAACTATGTACAATTCCACTTCAAAAAACTGTTATAATCGAAGGGTCAGAGTTTATGTTTAAAATAGTCCTGAACATAGCTATTTTATCTACAGCTTGTACAACTTGAACTAGTACTAAAATAACAGTCAAATAATTATATACAATACATCAAATACAGTATAATAACCCTGTTGCCATGATTTCCAATCAAAATAGTGGTACTTCCACATTTAAACCTTTAAGTGGGCTTTCTGAACTACTGTTATATAACATTCTTTAAATTGAAAAATTAAACCTGGACATGGAAATCAAACACTTGTTCAGGTGTCAGTTTTCAATTTAAAGGATCTCATATATAGCTGCAGCTATAACCCTAATTAACAATTACAATAGCTTAGCTATTATATCCATACTGTTATATACATTGAATATTTAATTACAGATTTAAGGCTACACTAAACACTAAACAATCATAAACTAGGTACTTAGAGATCCATTTACAAACATTTACATAAAATCATGAAAAAAAACATGTAAGTTGGACAACTGGCGTAAAAATTCCTCCGGAGGTGAAGTGGTTGATATTTTGATTCATTATAGGCTTCAGTTATTTTAAATTGTGTCAAGATGTCTTGTTTCATACATTTTATTGATCACTTCCGAAATGGATGTGACACAATGTACAAAAATATACGTGAAGGGAACTCTGAAAGACAGGGTTGGCACATTAGTTCGTACGCCTAACATAAACCCAGGAGGTGAGGGTTCAATCTCAAATGGACACAACAGGGATATTTTTTTCCCAATATGTAGCTTACAACTCTTTTTTTTTCATGCAAATGCTTGTAAATGCGTTAACATTTAAACTTTTCTGCTTGTTTCCTTTCAATTAATTAGCTTAAGTTGTTAATTGCAAATTGGCACTAAAACATACTAAACATATGAATACATTATCTTATAATAAAACATAACATTTATTTGTCCAAATAATTATTATTGTTAAAACATAAGTTTCAGTGATTTGATGCCTCAAACAGAAGCAATAATTGAATCATGTGCAGGTCTAGATTATGGAACATATAAGTGCAGTGGCATATCCTTTGGGTATGCTAGTCCTGCGCCGCATACCCATAATGATTGGATTAGTTTTTTTAAAATTCAATTTTGTTTCTGTGCTAACTATGTAAATAATAATGTTTAAATTGTTAATAAATATACATGTAATGAATTAATTTTAAAACTAATATTGGTTCATATTCCAAGAATACTGTGTTTTAAGTAATTCTTCTTCCAAAAAGCTCTACTTAACATAATAGGAAACCCAGGACCTGCTGCTTGAAATCCGCAAGGCAAGCTCTAATGACCTTGCCCAATGTCTAGGGGGTTGCAACACATTCCCTTTCCGCTGGTCCATAAATAATTGGCCAATGAGTTCGGGTTTTTACACCCCAGGTCATGCTGTTCATGTGTAGCAGGCTAAGCATTGTGCCAACTATTGAAAAAAGATTCAAGATCACAATGTTTATTTATCAAGCTAATTTAGTATATACCTCAGTTTTAGCTTCTGTGGGGCTGACTGACAGTTCACAGCTGACTTCTGACAGTCAATATTTAGGTATATACCTAAATTTTGACTGTCAGAAGTGACAACTGCTAAAGACATGTTTTTTGCAGATCATATGGTTCGGCGTAGGGATACATAATTTGGTCTGGTAGCTTTTCAAAGCCGTCAGAAGTCAGCTGTGAACTGTCAGTCAGCACCACAGAAGCTAAAACTGAGGTATAGTTTAAGTAAAGTTACATAAAATATATATAAAATTAATTGTAAAATAATAGTATACTTAACAAGCTTTAAATTATACACTAATTAAATATATTATATTGAGTTATGTTTGGGTATTGTTGTCATATGGCAAAACCATTCTTTCAAATTTAGGCATTTCAGCATTGGTAGAGTGAGGAAGGGGGAGGGGGGGAGGGGCTGACGAGACTACCTTAACAGTAGTTGACAGTAATTCTAGTTTTTCTTTCGTAGAAAGCATTCGTGGAGTTTTAATAGTGTTTTTTTAGTTTTTGCTTTACATTAACAACTTAATAGTCATTGTGATTTTATATAATTATATATCAAAGAAGAATCCCAAAAGTCAGGAGTGTAATTTCACCATTTCAAGATGACTTATAAGGAAAAGGTAAAATAAAATATATTTTCATATAATTTACTTAATCAGTGGCGCACCCAGCCATTTACTTTGGGAGAGGCATTCAATCAAGGCTGTAGCAAGAATGAAATTTTGATGCAGAGAGCGGGTTTGGGGTTGGACAGCCCCCTAACCTTTGAAGGCCGATAATATTTATGGATATTAAATGTTTTTAGAAATTATTTGGAGTAGTTTTATAGTAATTAAGAGATTTAAATAATGCAAATGGTATTGAAGCTATTATTTGTGTGCTTTTTTCAATTGTCAATTTTGTGTGTGTAACGGTAAACCTTTTGAATATTAGGCTTAAGTCGGAAGCCTGTCTTAAAATATAGCCTATACATTCGACACATCTTCAATGCTAAATATTTTAGCTATACTTCATATTATTTAAATTTCTATTAAAATTACTTGTGATGTTGGGGAAGGAGGGGGTAAATACCCTGTTTGCTCCTCTCCCCCTTGGGTGCACCACTGCATACAGCAAAAGATATTGTAAATATCTTAGCAATAAAACAATAACGTAGTGATAGAGTATTAATAGTCTGAGATAATCTCCCCTATGTTAGTCAGAGTTTACGCATCTAAATAGCTTCTGGAGCATAAATTCTCAAGTTGGGAGACTTGTTTCTTTCCAAGAAGTATTGTGTGAGATAAGTTTGGCTTTAAGAAATAGTTTTAATTGTAACCTGAGTTGGACAATCCACCTGATTCCCTCTCACCAAGATCTGATGGACTCTTGATCCATGTACCACTTCATTTTGGCTACGAACCCAGAGGTACCGAGTTTGATTCCCGGCACTTCCAAATTTTCTGAGAAGTCTTTCCAGATTATCTGGGAAGCAGTGGGTTTGGAACGGATTAGACTCGGCCTAATTTTTGTAAATAAGGAGCTACTCAAATAAAGTAGTAGTGGCTTCAGTATAGAAGGCCGAGTTTAATGGCTGGAGGCATCATTGTGCTGACCATTTACACCCTCTAACCGTAAGAGTTGGCAATAATTCACCAAACAGTTTGGTAGCCACTCAGTAGGTATAGCCTGAATGCGGGATGACACCATGAGTTACTTTTATTACATTTTGAGTGGATAGTAATCATCGGTAAGGATAGATAAAAAAAGAGAGAATATGGGTTTAGGGGAAGCCTCAAAATTTTCTAAAATAGCATAAGGTTAAGGGGAAATAATAAATGTTCGAGAACCAAACATCTTCATATATATCTCGAGGAATAATCCCTTGACATTCTTGGACAACGGTGGTTGAGGGTCTTTGGCCCCAAAATCCCCCCTGCAACTTTTAGAGTACAGCATACCTACTAATTGTCTCAGAATTTGCCACTGTAAAAGTGTGAGTGTACTTCATAAAATCGTCAACAACTTTGTGCGGGACTTGCTTCTCTCAATGTTCATTACCAGAGATCATTATTTGTGATAAATAAAATGATTAAATTTTGATACAAAAAGTTGGTAAGTAAAATTTTTGTTGTTAAAAAGGTAACAAGTAAAGGTATGTGAGTAGACATTTTTCACTTCGAGTTACGTTTGAATGAAAACATCATGTTAATTTTGAGTTTGAATAATATGAAGAAATATTTCAAGTAGATTTTTCGTAATAGATCCCATGCATGTATTGTAACAAAGATTTTTTAAGAATAACTTTTTTTTTCTCAAAAAAAGTTATCACTAAAACTTAAATTTTTAAATACATTTAATATAGTCCCAATTATTGTTCGAGTATTTTTTTATTTTTTCCCCCCATACCAGAGGGAAATAAATATTGAGCGACTTTATTTGCTATTAAATAGTATTTTCAAATTGAATCCAATTAATTAAACTCAATTTTTTTGTTAAAATATGTTATTTGGAATAGAGCACTAGGTTAAATCATGGTTTAGATAGAAAATTCTGACTACTAAAATTTTTGATTTTTGTAAAATGTTCTAGTCGAGTTAGAACGACAACTAAAACTTGAGTTCATCTTGAATTTTTGAGTATTCGCACACCCTTAGTAACAAATTAACTATTATTTAATTGGTGTGATGAAAAAAATAGAAAAATTATGCATGAATATTGTATAAACTAAAGAAATGAGATAAAAATAGTTATCATTTAGTTTGCTTAAATATTATTTATTCTTTTTTTATATCTTTAAGACTGACCTAGGCTCACAATTTGGCCATTATAAAAGCCCAACACATATTTTATTGATGCTCTTTGATTGAGGAGAAACATCTCTTAAGACTGGGGGAACATATTTTGGCTATTGAAATGTTGGTATCATTAATTCGCAGTATGTTTTAATACCCATTTTAATGTTATAGGTAAAAGTTTGTATAAACATGTTTAGTTAAATGTTTGTGTCTTTATTCATTACTAACTACGCTAAATTTTATAATAATGGAAATTGATAAAAATAAACTTATAATTGTAAATTTAATGAAGAAAGCCCACATAAGGAAACAGGGAAAATGTGGGATTAATTCAATGCACAAAGGTGATATCTTCCTTTTGTTGTAAAATTAGTGTTTAAATGTGTGTGACTACTATTATAGAAGACAGAAGAAAGAAAGAATATGTCATCTTTTAGTCCAGTCAATGGAGCAAAAATAAAAACAAAAAATACAAAAGTTTTGAAATTTGACAGATATGTTTATTAAGGCGTACTTTCGAACATATTACAAGTCCTGAAGAATCAGAAGTGAGCTAACACCACCATCTTGAAAAAGTTACAGTTTTATAATTTTGCAAATATCTCGTGAACTATTGACTTTATGGAAAAAAAAATATCATCAATAACGAGTATTAATTCTAAACAAAAGGTTTAGTAATTTTTTTTCATAACTAATTTTGCTACGAGTAAATTTGTACTGATATCGCGATAACTGTCACCATCTTGGAAAATAACTACAGTTTTGTATTTATTTGCAAATATCTCTTGAACTAAGTGATTTTTTGGAGAAAAAAATCAGTTATCAATTGTAAAGAGCATAAAATTATCAACAAAAAAGTTTGATGCTTTCTTTTAAGGGTCCATAGAGGGGGTACGCAGTAAAGACTACTCCAACCTGAACTTTTGAGATTCCAGTATATTTCAGATCATTGCACATTGCACATTTTCTTCCACGATGGCAGCAAGTGAGAAGTGTTTTATTTGTGAAAAAGATGTTTCACGTGACAATGTATGGCAAGTGGGGAAAAAGGGATTGAAACTTTAAAAAGAGCAAGTGTTGATAGAAAATAAAGTAAACATATACAGTTAAAATTAATAAAATCTATGAAAATTCATGCTACGTGCCAAAGAAATTACACCAGATCAGATACTAGGCTTTTTAAAAAAAACTGACAACGTTCCATTAATATCCTAAATTGAGCGGTGTGGGATTTTAAAACAAAATGCATTTATTGTACTGAATAAATTAATGAAGATTTCCATGAACGAGAGAAAAATAAAGCCACTCGCCAGGCATAAAACGGTGTATAATGTTCGGAGCCTTACGTTAAAGGAAAATGTACTTGAAGCAGTGCAGAAAAGAAATGACAAGTGGACAGATAAAGTTAAATGTTGTATTATCAAGTTGCTGATTTAGTTGCTGCAGATACCATCGAAATTGCTTTGTGTCATATTTTTTTTTACAGCCTGAACCAACAGGAATAAAAAGAGGGTGCCCCTAATCAGATTATATCACAACAGCTATGGAAGAGATTTATTTCTACCTTGAAAATAACAAACAAGTATCGGTTCATATGTTTCACGAAATCCGTAACCAAAATCAACCAAATATTGCCTCGCTCCCACCAATAGAAGGAGCTGCCAATCAGCAATCATTTCGAGTGTATCATCAGTCCAAAAATGGCACAGAAATGATTTATCTCTCGAACTTTGGGTGCTAGAAACGTGTACAGAGTTGTCTTGTTCTGATCACAACAATAGATGCTGTCACTCCCAAGGCTGTATTAAACCTTCTATTCTGTAAATGTACAACTAGCTGTGGATCTATGTGTGGATGCAGAAAGGGGGGAATTAATCGCACAGCACTATGCCATAACTACCATAGATTGTTTGAATAGTGTCAGCACAGTCGATAAAGATGAAATAGAAGATCAAGATGAACGGAGCACTGGGAAAGATTTGATACCATCATTATCTTGTGCAGAGGAAGATTCCGAGATCCGAGTTGATCCATCGGATTTTGTTTATGTTGCTGATGAGATCCCCAGCCTGTCATGCTGGCAAATAATGTGCATATTGTGAAGTAAGTATAGAGGAATATAGACCCTAATACTAAAAGGAATATCTGTCATAAAACTCACTTATAATTTTTTTTTAAAAGGAATATCACAATGAGGAGATTGATGAGTATGGACATTTTATACTATTATTTGCGAATTTTAGAACATGTATGCCTACAGAGAGATAATTTTTTTATCTCTCAAGTGAGTGCCGCCATATTCAGTGCTGATTTACTCGTAGTAAAATATAGTTATGAAAAAAACTAATGAAACCTTTTTTTGTTGATGATTAAATACTCCTTAATTTTGATAGTGACTATTTTTTTCATAAAACAAGATATTTAGTACACCTTAGTAAACATCTCTGCCAAATTTCAAAACTTTCACATTTTTTTGTTTCTATTTGCTGAAATCGGGTTTTCGTTAACTAAGCTATTTGTGCATTGGATTAAGCCCACATTTTTCCTTTTTCCCTATGTGGGCTTTCTTCATTAAAATGACACTTATTAGTTTATTTTTATCAATTTCCATTATCATAAAATTATTTTGCCACTGTGCCACCTTATTTTTAAGTGTAACTACACTAAATAGTATTCTAAGGTACAAGTTTTTTTATTTATATTTATTCTTTTATTTCTATGATTATAAAAACAAGGTCATCTTTTGAGTATATGTCTAAAATTGTTAAACTAAAAATACTTAACAGTACTACTTATATCTACTTTGCTGTCTTTGTATGAACTACAAGATTGAGATTTACAACTTGTAGCACTACAATAAATATTAATATTTCAGTGCTAGGCTATTTACTAAGTCATACTCAGATAAGAGGTTTAATTAATTGCAAATAATTTAGGTATATATTGACTCCTTCTATAGGTAACTTATTTGGTATTTACTCTTAACACTTCATAGCCTTAACAAGCAAAAAAAAAAAGTTGAATAAATTAAAACACAAGGTTTTATGCAATGGCATACAATAGTAAAACTAACAAATTACGATAAAAAATGTAGAATGTCTGTATTTATCTAAACACTTTTCAAAGTATTCGATGCAATTCAAATTCTGGTTACAGTTTATTTTCTTGGCATATTTTGTAAAGACACTTATTCAGTCTAAAGTTTCAAACGTTTATAAATATTTCATATTAATATAATTGGGCATCAAAATACTGTATGAAAAGGGGAAATAATCTACCCTGTGCAAAAATGAGGACGGAAATGGAAATTTACTTCTCAATTATTATTTTTTTGCCTAAAAATAAAATATTATCAGAATTGATTGCATTCACATTCAAGCCAGTCACAATAATATGTGCAAAGTGGTTTAGCCCCCCTCAAAGACAGATGGAACATCATGAACAGCTTCCAGACACTGGCCAGGTCTGTTTGGAACATAAGTCTCTCCAACGTACCTTTCTGCCCACCACGACCCAGTCTTTTCTCTCATCCACACTTCTCTACACCGGGACATAATGTGGACTCTAAAATGTCCTTAGACTAATTTCTAACTCGTTGAGAAGTTTCTGATACACTCCCTATTTTTGTCTTTATTTGTTATTGATTTGAGAAAATTTGTTGCACTATATAAACCAAAGGTAATGTGTATCAACTGCATGCTTCACACTAACACAATTCAGCATATTGCAAACAGGTCAGGAAATGAGTCAAAATATCCGGACGGGAACGGGAAATTTTAAAATTAGGCTTTAGAATAGTTTTAGATTTAAAATATATTGATTTATAAACTAATATGGTAAGACTTTTAAAAGTTATAATATTATTAAAACCTCCTTTGGTGGCCACATAGTCTAAGGCATCACTCTCATAATAGATTAGACTGCCAATGACGGGAAGATTGTAGTTCGATCCTGGCCGGGTGTACTCGAGGTAGTTTTCCCTAAATGGTTTCCCACTATCCACGCAAATGTGGGTACACCTTCTTTAAATTGAATCTTTCTCCTTCCTAACACACTAGTCACTAGTAAATAGGTTTATACCTGGAACGAGTTATAAGACGCGGTCCTAAAAACATTACTAAAGGTAATAAAAAATATTAAAAATAACAATAAAATAAATAGAGGTTCGAGAATAGCGTTTTTAATTAAATTTTGTATGGAAATTATTTTTACTAAATAATTTCTTTTGAAAATCTTGTTTTATATTTAATTATTTGCAGAGCACAAAAAATACACAAAACTTAATGTTTGGCACCTCTTCAATGTGCTCTAAATATGAAACTGCAAAATATTATTTAGGTTTGGAATCTCTTAAAAGTTACTTAAGTTTATTAAAACCCCTTAAATGTTATCTAGGTTTAATACCCCTTAAATGTTATTGAAGTTTAATAACCCTTAAATGTACTCTCTAGGTTTGACACCCATTAAAGGTCCTTGTATTTAGGTTCAATACCCCTTAAACTTAACTCTCTAGGTTTGACACCCCTTAATGGTGCTTGTTTAACAGCCCTTACACTCAACTCCCTGGCTGGCTCGCCAACAGCAGACATGTTGATCCCTCATAAATGGTTGACCTTGGCAAGCTACTGCCTCCTCCCCCCCTTCCTATCATTTCCACACCCCAAAAGATAGTATGATATATCTCTGTCCTTTTAATCTTTCAAGCTTTCACTTGTTGAACCTAACAAATAAATGTTGATAGCCAGAGCACAACTTGCTTGTCTCTCTACAAGTGGTAAAATAACCCTCTCCCCATCCCAGCCTACAAGTTTGCTAAATAACAAAGAGATTAACAGTGATTACTAGGCAGTAACTGCTATAACACAGCCCGCGCCCTTTGTTTTGTTTCCTGAAGCACTATGTTTTGTTTCCCACCCAAAATTTTTTGGGGAAAGGGTCATTCCCATCCGACCAACAGGAATTTATAAATTCCCAACCTTTTCCCAAAGGTTCGGGATCCCGTCCATCCCTAAACATAACCCAACTTTCTCTGACTTTCTCATTCTAAGGAGGAGCACAGATGTTCTCTGACCCATTAAAGTTGATTTCAACCTAAATGCTATAATATTATGGATTTTATTTTAAAGAAAACATTTGAACAGTCGTTACTCTTTAACAACTTGTCCTTTTTTATTTTTTTTATTTGTTGAGGAACCTTTAAAAACAGTTTGGGCTTCCTTATAATTTTAATTTTATTTTAGTGTATTAGCATTTCTGTTAATGCCACACCCTTTGGAAACAACTTTAGTGTGTCTAGGACCCTATCCTTCTACCTAGGGTACTATTCTGAGAAGTTATTCGGTCCCCTGCACCGGTATAGGGACCTCAGCGTGTCTAGGATCCTGTCCATCTCGGCCTGGTACAAACACAACTCTCGGTTCTTGTCCATAAGTTTTTCTCGCAGATTCACAGAATTTACATTCTGCTCGCGCTCGGCCAAATGTGCTCTCTGCTCTGCATTGCGGCGGAGAAGGTCCTTCACCACTGCCTGCAGTTTCTGCTCCCGGAACTCATGACGGGACTCAAGCTCCTGGATCTTGTCCTGAAGAGCCTCATAGTGGAGCGCTTCCTAAAAAGCGACATAAAATTGCACATATAAGCAACTAGCTAACTTAAGTGATAAGAATAAAGAGGGTAAATGAGCAGTCATCTAGAGTCTAGGGTGAGAAAGAACAGCAAGTCAGGATAGAGAACCAGGGTCAGGAATGTTAGGATGTGCAAGCTACAATTCTTTTATTTGAGTCTAACGCAAACAAGTTTCCCAAGCTCCCAAGTATCAAATCTAGTATGAGTTAAAATAAATAAATATATATATATATATATATTCTTAATAATTATGTCTGCTGATGGATGTCCCATTCTTTAATCTTCTCTTTCTCTCTCTCTCTCTCTATATATATATATAATGTCTGCTGATGGATGTCCCATTATTTAATCTTCTCTCTCTCTCTCTCTCTCTCTATATATATATATATATTTAATCTTCTCTCTCTCTCTCTCTCTCTCTCTCTCTATATATATATATATATATATATATATATATATAGAGAGAGAGAGAGAGAGAGAAAGAGAAGATTAAATAATGGGACATCCATCAGCAGACATAATTATTAAGAATATAAGGTATTTCTTAATTAGGTTGATCTTATATCCCTTCAGAGAAACAGAAATAGTATCATCGTTTTACACAAATAAATAAACTCCCCTTTTGATTTATACATTTTGGTCACTTACATAAGTTTTATTGGTGGAAGACTTATAGAACACAAACACTTTAAAACGAAACTAATGGGTGGAATTAACTTTTTCCAAATTTGATTCTTCACTATACCCACAAATCCCAAGTTCAAATCCAAAGATTAAAAAAAAAACATGGTATAGATGTTAAAGGATTCTCCACATTTTTATCATTAGTTTTTTTTTAAATATTGATTTTATTCATATTAAATTCTTAATCACTGTATAAAATCAAAATTGTTGTAAGTAGCTAAGTGATTTAATTTATTATCAGAATATTAGTTGAAACTAAGTTAAGTAATAAATTAATGGTCTGTATTCTGGTAATTAGGTTTGTCCTAAAATAATGTTGAGCTAAGTCACTAGTGGGCAACATATAAACTCTCAAGCAGCCTTACTACAGGTTCTCTCAGACAACGAATGAACAATCATCGTTTTGACACAAACCACAAAGATCCGGACAAGCCTGTACTCATTCATGCTGGTACCCACAACCAGGACTTTCAAACCTGCTACACCAACAAAATATTAAGAGCATTTCCCAAACAGTGCAACAGTTCTCAACTAAGACAGTAGAAAATGGCCCACCAATGGATTACCAAATCAAGATTACCACCAGGCCTTAATAGAAGATAGTTTATTTTTTGCTGTGAGAATAACCCTTTTTTATTCATTGTTATTGTTATTATTTAAAAAAAATATTTCATTACTATTATTATTTTATATTCATTACCTTTTTATTTATTTTTTCCTAGTTAAATATTAAATAATATTTATTATTTGTCCAACACCTTAGCTCAGTTGGTGGCATGTTTGCCTAGTGAGCTAAGAGTCCCGAGTTTAATTCCCGGCATGACAAAAATTTATTGTTGATGAAAATATGGGTTTACCATTTCACATTGATAAATTAATGGCCGAGGACTGGATGTTGTGCCTGTCCTAGTCTTAAGTTAGAATATAAGGCATATGAAGCTACGATAAGCCTAGCCAGCCGGTAGTGGAAAATATATTACTTGAATAAAAAACTGACCCAGGCCACAGGCTGGAAACAGTAATGGATGTAAATTAAAGTAAAGTATATTGGATAACTACAGTCAAAGTGTTGCAAAATCTATTTTTACTCCTACAAAAGTTTTGTTTGAATTCAAAATGGAGTATAATTTAATTTTGTGTAAATTGTATTCCCTCTTCTCTTTTTGTTTAGTAAGGGCAATAATTCCTAAATATTCCTCAATTTATATTTGAATGTTTGTTTGACTATTTCAACTATATTATATAGAAGAAAGAAAGAAGATGTCACTTTTGTGCATTGGATTCGTCCCACATTTTTCCTCTTTCTTTAGGTGGGCTTTCTTCATTAAATTTACTCTTATTAGTTTATTTTTCTTTATCAATTTTCATTACTATAAAATTATTTAGCCATTGGGTCACCTCAATGTTAAACATAATTATATTTGTATTATAGTTTTAGACCCAACTTGATTCTAAAACTAGGACTTTGTTACTGCACTAAATCTTACAGGGGTCTGTAAACTTCTCAGAGTGGTCAACTTCTTGTTCAGTTCTATAGCGCTCTTCTCCAAGAGGTTCCGCTCAGTTTTCAGAACAACAATCTCCTCTCGGTACTCGTCAAGCCTGAAAAAATAAACACAACAAATTAAACTGTAAAAAATCAAATCTTCATTATTATAAATATTGTAATAAGCACATTTTAACTATAAATGTTTGAGTATCGGCACTACAAAATTTGAATTCAAAACAAATTTTATTAGTTGTAATAATTTAACTCACAATTTAAAAAAAAAATGGAAAATTTAAGCTAATCAAATTTTTTAAATTTATTTGATTCAATTTTAAGATACTATTTAAAAAAAAGAAGTATTTTTTCAACTTAAATACTTGAAGTACAACTACTCCATGTTTTCATTCAAAATTGATTTGAATTGAAAAATGCCTACTTGCAAACGCGACCTAGATGATATGGCAACAAAAGCGTGGATAAGATGTTTCAAAGGAACTGCACCCTTACAGTTGAAGGAAGGAGTGCAAGTCCATGCTCAGTGCAGTCTAACTGTACTAGTGGGTCTTTGAATGTTGGTACTTACTGTTTGAGTTGCTCCTTGAGCTGTGCGATTACCATCCGCTGCGTCCCCAGCTGTCCTTGTAGCTCCGCTATCCTGGAGCCTGAGTGTCTGGCCATATGCTCTGACACAACCTGTTCCATCTCTAGTTCGTGTTGTTGTTGCAACAAGTTCAGCTGGGGAAAACACACATATACATCTTAGGACAAGCACAGCTAGCTGGAGGCAAATAGATGGCCAGCTGGGGAAAATACAAGGGCAGCTAGGGACAAACACAGCCAGCTGAGGGTAAATGGAAGATCATCTATGGAAAACACACACGAAGGCAGCTAGGGACAAACACAGACAACTGAAGGCATATACGGGTTGAAAATTGGGGGAAAATTATACAAATAGCTGAGGACAAATACATACATATAACTGAGGATAAACATAGGGGCCACTATGGACAGACTTTGTCAGCTGAGGGCAAATAGAAGGTCATGTGGAGAAAACACACACAGCTGGGGACAAACTCAAGGTTAGAGCTCATTAAAGCAGAAGCCTCAATGATTCTTTGTTTTACTGGCGTTTATGTTCCATGTTTTGAAAAATGTTTGTCTATGATGTAAACTTACATCCTGCATTCTCTTGGTCTTGAGTCTCCTGTATTCCTCCTCAACCTGCAGGAGGTCTCTGCGGAGGGTCTGGTTCTGCTGCCGGAGAGCTGATATGCCCTCCTCGCCATCTTGAGGAAACTGGAACCTAACAGGGTCGTATGGTTTCAGGCTTGACTGGGAATCAACGTCTAAGCCCTTGTCTTCTAATGCAGGTTCTGGTTTATCATTCTTGGAGCTTGCTGGAACATTACATGAAGCTGTATTCTAATGCAGTGGTCTATCATTGGCACAGACTTCAATTCATGAGCTAAATGCTGGTCATTTCAGACCTAGAATGTCAGGGCAAGCAATCTCTCATTACATCCTAAGTTAGTTTGGCTTAACTTTCTTATTAATAGGGTTGTGCAAGTTCTCAAAAATTTGAGTTTGATCAAGTTTTAGTAGCTACTATAACTCAACTCAAAAATATTTTTTTTATAAAACTCAAAATTTTTTTTCTCAAATATTTAGAGTTTGGTTAGTTTTATTCAATTTTAAGATATCATTTCATAGTAAATAGAGACCCTTAATATTTCCTTCTGTCTAATTAAAAAAATTATACAATAATTACTAATTATATTAAATATATTAAAAAATTTGAATTTATATATTATAATTTATTTTTCACAAAAAAATTCATTCTGAAAAATCTTTGTTTGTATGTAAGCTACTTATGATTTATAAACGGATCTATTTCAGAAATCAACTTTGAAATATTTCTAGTACGACCATTTTACAATATTATTCAAACTCGAAAAAAACTCTGTTTTCATTCAAACTCGATTTGAACTCCCACCGAAGTGAAAAATGCCTACACTCATACCCCTACTTATTAGTATTATTTCATGGCACTATGATGGTTAATATAACAATGAAGAGGTCCAATGGCGAAATGATTTTATAATCATGGAAATTAATAATAAAACTGAATGGAAAAAGCCCACTTAGGCAAAGAAAAATGTGTGGATGGAATCCAATGAACATCATCTTTTTTTCTTCTGTCTTCTATGATAAAAGTAGTCATACACAAATATTTAAATACAAATAAATTTATATTTTGACATGATGGCAATGCCAAAATATAACTTAATTTTTTGTTTAATGTGTAGGTGATTACTTTTATCATAGAAGACAGAAGAAAGAAAAACGATGTTACCTTTGTGCATTGAATTCAACTCAAATTTTTTTCTCTTTACCTAAGTAGACCTTTTTTCATTCAATTTTCAACTTATTAGTTTATTTTTTTATTTGTTTTTGTAATGGGTGGTTAGCCTTACTGTTGACACAAATGTGAGGTGTCACTACTTATTAGATGTTCACCCCTAGTTTGGGCAATCTGGTTGGGCAGTCATTCAGGATTGACTAACGGAAGGAGGAACCAATATAGACAAGAATAACTTGGGTTCGATGTTAATTGTACGGTACTTGTAGAGGTATTACAGAGACAAGACCATGAATAGAGAAAGTAATTTTTAAGAGTCAATTAAGAGTCTAAGATATATGGTTGGCAAACATGTCTGCCTGTTAGTGTCAAGTAAGTAGCCCTATCTAGCCCTACATCCTAAAGACCATACTTCTAACTTACTGACATCAAACGGCTCGAACAACAATACTGGCTCATGGCGTTATAACCCGAGTCTACCATAGAGAACACACTCAGCGCGGCTGTATGGACTCGAATTCCATCTAAGAACTCATGCTACGTGTCCCCTCTGCTAAGTAAAGTCCAACGATTTAAAATATAGCAAGTCACTGTAATGAACAAACACTAACAAGCCCCTGAAACAATAAGTCCCGAGAGATTTTGGTTTACCCCACGCTAATGAGAAACAAGCCACTGGTGCGCTAACTAGAGCTGAATCAGCATGCACCCATTCCTGGCTAGTAACATTCATAAGTTTAACAACCATGTGCAATTTCTAACATTTAAATGTCGCACTTCCTATTCCATTGCATAACATGAACTATATTAGCAACTGCACTATCAATTATCACCAATTTTTATCAACGTGATGGTTAGTAGCAACTTAAACTATCTAGTCCAAGGGAAAAAAAAGAGTAGTCAGAAAATGCATTAACATTCACAAAGAGCAAAAATACAACACTTAGATAACTCCTTTGAATCCCCAATTCCTAAGGGTTCAAACGATCAACAAATTTTGAGATTTAAGAATTTTTTTTGTCTTTCAAATTTTGAATCTGATTTGTTTTATAACTATTATGATGCTTAGTAGTGGCTTAGCTAAACATATTTATAAGGAACAACCAGACCCCAGACCATCAATTTACCAATTAAGTGAATGTTTATATTTAGTTAATATCTATATTTTATATATCAGATTTTGGATTAATGTGAACAAAATAACAATTATGGGGAAAATTAAAATTAGATTCAAGAGAAAGGGGATTCAAACCATCTGAAAAAAAATCTTCTAGTTTAAGAATCTAAATTTCAACGTGTAGCCTACAATACCATTAGTGTTTTGTGGTGTTAAGCTAGGTTTAGTTTGTAAAATACAGCACAATTTAAAGAATATCAAGACACTTATATATTTTTAAAACTTTTTGAGGCAAAACTAATACAAAGTAATCTCGTCTAGATCCTCTGAGGATATTTACCCTTGGTCCTGGTGCTCTTGACCAGGTTGTTAGTGTCCTTGTCAAGGAGCCTATCTCGATCCTTTTGTAGTTTCCTCACCATCCTCTTCGCCTCCTCCAACTCCTTGCCCAGCTTATGAATCTCACGATCCTTGAGTGACATCTCGAGTGCAAGCCGCGTATTGTTGCTATGAGGTGCGTGTCCTCCTTCACTGAGATTGCATTGAGTGACAGAGCAGTGGAGTGACAGGTTTGAGGGGCGTAAGTAGGCTGCTTCTTGGGAGCCTTGCTGGAAGGGGGCTGCTGTAAAGAGATACCATATCTATCAACCCTTTGTACAGTTTTAAACATCTTCTGTAGATCCCTGCATAGTTGCCTGATCCCTCTCTCCTCTGTTTTGTATACAACACTCTAATAGGTCTGACGTAACTGAAGTAATAGTACAAAATCTGTTCTTGATCACTTCACACTCAGAAATTACCCCATTAAAATTATTAAAGCAGCAGCTGTTAAGGTAATATTTCAGTTCTTAATATATTATGCTGTGTAGTTCGCATCTTAAACATGATTTAACAACAATTTTATCTTAACGGTGTTTGAATGGTGTTTGTGACGCTGAGGAAAAGGTGAAAGCTGATGCTACCGTTCTGTTCTGTTGAGAGCCAAAAAAATCTATCTTCTTCAGCGATGGAGTGACTGGAAAGTCTTGGGATGAAGTTTTGGGGTGGGTGGGGGAGGGGAAGGGTTAGCAGGTAGACAGTCTTCTCTGACTATTATGGATGAAAACTGTAAGTCAGGGACCAAATTAAACAGTCGGTTCATTTTTTAAAGTTAACTTTAACTTGATTTAAACACTAAGCTCATATAGTTTATTTTAACGATGAATGGTGGTCAGGGTTCAAATCCCGAATGGGTAAACAAAGGGTGCATCTTTCTAAGTGGTTTCCCTTTGTCAACCTATTAGAGTTGCCAACCTATTAGAGTTGAGAGAAACAGGGGGGGTTAAGTATTTAAAGCATTATCTCTACTTGATGTTGAATATGTATATTTGTTATTATGGTTAGAGCCTCATCTACATATTATTTAAATTAAAAAATTACATCTGGACTCGGGAATTATTATTATTATTATTATTATTATTATTATTATTATTATTATTAGCACCGCGTCTTACTACCCGTTCGGGTTATACGTACTTACGCTAATGTGTAATGGTAGGGTGATTGTGAGATGAAATGGAGGACCTACAGTTTAACGTGGAATCCGAACCACGGTGGAGGCCTGGCATTCCACACATTCACAAGCTGTGATTAATACACGTCTTGTCAGAGGTGAAGGAAGGGTTTGGCAATCAGATAAATCTGTGCCGGGACCGAGGATTGAACCCCGGACCCCCAGCACAGAAGTCTGACACCTTACCACTAGACCACCAGGTCACCCGACATGGGAATTGAACTTAGGACATACAAACTATGTTTTGATAATTGTTATAAACTAATTCGTTACACCTGAATAAAAGGAAGAAAATACATTAGAAAAAACATTTGACGAGAAAGGACATAAAAAAAGAGTAATTGAAAATGTAGGCCTATATGTGTGTTAGACTGTACAGTCTTTACAAGCATGTTACAAAAGGTTTACACTCCTAGCTAATAGAAAAAACTTATGAATCCACAGATTCCATAAATTAAGAGCTTAAGGCCAAACACGCTATATGAGCATCCTCACAACCTCTATTTCACAAAAATAAGAACTCTTTAAAAGGCTTAAGGCCAAGTATGCTATATGAGCCCTCCAACTAGATGCCTCAACACACTCTTAAAAGCCTCATGGCTAAACTTCGCTATATGAGCTCATCACATCCAACTTTATGAACCTAACGGTCAACTAAAAATTGCTATATGAGCACTAACACTACCTACACCAGGTGTCCTAGCTTAAAAAACACATTTACTAAAAAATAGTGTAACTTAACAAAAAAATAAACTATACAAGTACACTGATTCTAACAGAGAAAGGGTAATATCATACACATACACTGTTTAAGAGAGAAAGGGTAATAACTAGGGATCTAAAATCACCTAATTGTAGATTTATTTGGGAGGACACATAACCCCAAATAAAACAAAAGGAAAAAAGTCAAGGCCGAACATCTCCACAGCACACATACTCCAAATTTCCTCCACACAGAACCATGTTGTACACAACCTCCAACAAAACTTTAGTAGTTGAATGCAAACTCACATTTTTAAATATTATTATTGTGAATTATTATTATTATTATTATTATTATTATTATTATTATTGTAATCGCTCCTCCAACAAAATTAATTCAGAAAAAGTCGTTTTAGACATGTGGCATACTATGGAGACTTATATCTATAAACTCCTAGAGAGCACAATAAAAACAAACTCTATAAGGGCTAACTCCCAAAAACTGAAACCTATCCTCAAAATATTTCCCATCATACAGTGACCGACAATCCCTTTGCTCAGGACTTCAAAACACACAAGAGGTGTTCTCTTAACGGTCCAAACCTTGTTCAAAATATCTGGGAACTACAGGTGGTCCAGAACTACTGTTGGCCCCCTGGTCCAGAAACACTCCCAAAACTTTCCTAACTCGGGTGGGCCAGGTCTCAATGCCTGCCCCCTAAAACTCACAAGGTAGTCAGACCTCTGAGACAAAACCACTCTCTTGTCAAACATCAGAGGCTCCAAGTCTTGACATCACAACATGTCAATGTATGACAGAAACTAGCCTCAACTCCTATCAAAAGTTTCCCTTAAATTACCTGCCGGTCCCTAACTTGCTCTCCAAGACACTAAAATTGAGTCCTGCATAAAAATCTATTCCCGAAAATATTAAACAAAATCTCTCAAAAATGGTTAAATCCCCTTTAGATGCCACAAGTCACTTGGAAAATTGTCATTACTCGACCATGAAACTTATTATTTTAAGAAATTAGAGTAATTTTACACAAAAATATTTGATTTATTACCCCTAATTTTATATTTGATCCTAACTGTATTTATTACTTGCCCTAAACACTCTAAAAAAATCATACAAGTTTATAATTATTTTACACCTGGAAACTTTAATTATAATTGGATATCTTTTATTATTAGTTCATTTCTTTTAATGATAACTTTTCAATATTATTATTAATTTGACAATACTTTTACATAAACTTTAGTGCTTTTTATGCAAATTATTATTATTATATCATCGAAGATTTATATAATTATGAAGAGTGATACGATTTGAGGTTGTATGCATTGTAAACACCCTTGATGTGGAGAGAGTCAGGATTCTGGATCTCATAAGCATTTTTACCCAGTTTATTTGATATGACACAAGGGCCGGTAAACAACAATTCAAGTTTCTTGGTATCCTTGGCAAAGTAATCACTCTGAGGAGCTTCCCTCAAAATAACTAGGCCTCCAACCTGAAAACCAGAATGTTTATGTTTCTGCTTCTCCTGGCGTCTCCTTCCCAGCTTCAACATCCTACATTCTACAGATAATGTCTTCTCGGTCAGGTTCGTTTTCTGTAAGAGGAAAGTTTAGTCCCTTCAACAAAGGATCCTGGTCAAGTGACCTGTCATCAATTCACGAGGGGTGCACATGGTTGCCTCATGAACATGATCATTTAAAAAGACGTTTATGAGAGGGACACCCTCAATCCACTTAGTGTGCCACTGATGGCAGAACGTGCGCAAAATGTGACCGATCTCCTTCATACAACGTTCGCTGAGGTTACTTTGAGGATGTCTAATTGATGAGTAATTAACTTGAATATTTAAAGCAGCCATGGCATCTACCCAAACTTTGGAGGTAAATTGAGATCCGTGATCTTAGGATTCTACAGGGAAGCCAAATTCCATTACATAATCATCACGGATCCTTCTAACACAAAATACGGCTGTGGTCTTCTGCAAAGGATAACAAATTACAAATTTAGAAAAAACGTTAAGCACCACAAATATAAATGTCATCCCAGCTCTAGCTACTGACAAAGGGCCAAATAAATCAACTGCAATTAAATCCTCCTGACCCTCGGGAACAATGACTTTCCACTCTTCCTCGCACCTGAGATTGGGATACTTTGCCATTTGACACACATCACAAGATATAAGAATTTGCCTGATTAATCGTTCCATGTTGCGCCAAAGGTAGTTCTCAAGGAGCAGCCAAAAGCACTTCTGAGACCCGAAATGTCCTGTCACCCTGTGAACGTGTCTCACAAGTCTCATATCCCTAAAATCCTTCTTTAATTTAGAATCAGGATCTAAATTGATTTTAGCTATTGGTAGGCCAAGAGGTTCCATTCTCTTCAGTCACTAACTGTCCGTTGTCATCCAGAGGGAAATGACTTAGAAAATCTGCCTGATAATTATCTTTTCCAGAAATATGGACAATTTCAAAGGTAAACTCCTGTAAAGCAAGAGTCTACCATGTCAGCCTGTTGCTAAGCAACCTACAAATTTGCAAAAAAGATAAAGATCTATGATCTATTAAAATTTTGATGTCTTGCCCTAAGATCAAAAGTCTAAATTTCTGCAAACACCAAACTATGGCAAGACACTTTTCGGTAACAGTATATGCCCTTTCAGCCTCCTTGAGAATTTAGCTGACCAACGCGATTACCCTCTCGTCCTTGTTGTCATCCAACTGATGCAACTTGGCGCCGATGCCATAACCTGACGCATCCGTTGTCACTCAAAAGGGTCTTCCTGGAAGAAGATGAAAAAGAAAATGACAATTTAAAAATAATTCCTTGGCATTAATAAAAGCAGCCTGGCACTCTGCTGTCCAAACCCAGGGAAATTGTTTCTTTAGGATAAATAATAGAGGACCCACAACCTCTGAAAAATTTTGAGCAAATCTACGGTAAAAACCACAAAAGCCTAGAAAACCTTTTAGGTGGGTTACATTCTTTGGTACCAAAAAATTCTGAATATATTTAATTTTTTTCAGGGTCAGTCTGGATGTCTGTCGGAGTCAAAATATGTCCGAGAAATGGTACCTGCTCCCTGCAGAACAATGATTTTGAGAGTTCAAGTGTGACTTCGCCTAATCTAAATCTTTCCAAAACGCTTGCCAGGTGGTCTAGATGTGAATCGAAACATTCACTAATGTAAGTACATCATCAACATAAGCTCAAGCAAATGAAAAAACTGCTGGTCCCAGTACTCTGTCCACGGCTCTGGTAAACTCGGCCACACTATTGGACAGACCAAAAAGTAAGACAAAAAAATGATAAGAACGAGAATTATTTAAGAAAGCAGTGTACTTCCGGTCGTCTGGGTGAAGAGGAATCTGCCAATATCCCTGGGCCAAATAGGTGGTACTTAGGCACTTGCTGTACTGGAGGGTTTGTAGGTAATTCTCGGTCAGCAATGATCCTGGAGTTCAACCGCCTTGTATCTAAACAAAGCCTAACTGTCTTGTCCTTTTTGACTACAGAAACTAGGAGATTTACAAAAGGATTGTTGCCACGCTCGATCACCCCCCACTCTTCCATGAACTTAATTTGAGTGTCAACTTTCTCTTTAACAGACCATGGAATAGGATAAGTTTTTTGAACAAAAGGTGTTGTGTCATTGACATGTATGCATACAGTGTAAACAGAAGTGAGCCCAGGCTTGTCTGAAAAAACTTCCCTGTATTGAATAAGTAAAAAAAAAAGTCTCTCCTGATCCTTAAGGGATAGGGAACTCGACTGCTGGACAAAAACCCAAATATCGTCAGAGGGATGATCAAAATCTCTGACAGAGTATTATTATAATTAGCAGTGGAGTTCAAAATAGGGGTTGGTCGAAAAGAAACACTGTCTAATTCATTAAAATTTTCCTCATTGTTCCACTGTTTAAGCGACATAATGGGTAATACTTCTAAAACGTTGACTTTGAATTTAACAGTATTTAACTTTGTAACTACTTGTGGAGGAGCAGTGGGGAGTTCCAGACATTTATCACCCAAAACTAGGCGTTTACTGGCAAAATCCAAAATAATGTGGTTGGCACTTAAAAAATCCACACCAAACAACATAGGCTTTAATAACTGAGGAATGACAAGACAATTAGCCAACATAACCTCACCCAGAAATTTCACAGTCCCCTGCACCTGGATGTTCACCTTCCTGGCTTGCCCCTTGGTAACACCCACAATGGTCAGCTGTGGAACAGGTAGACATGGGAAACTTTCTTCCGGTTCTGTGTAGCAACTCCACAAACTCCGCTGATATGCCACTCACCTCGCCACCTGTGTCAAACAAACAAGAAAGAGATTGACCTTCCACTTCCACAACAAACTCAGGATAATAAGTTCTAGGGGGTCTGGCAATGTCCTCCTCCTCCTCCTCTCCAATAAACTTTCATTAAGATTATCAAAAATGTCAAACATAGTTAAAACTGGGTAATTTGCAACCTACTTGTGTGCTGAGAGAGTCGCCTTGGGCGGATACGTATTCACAAATGACTCTATGAGTTTAAAGACCCATTAGAACCTTATGGGTGTCCACCAGTGGTTTCAAGTGACTGATTCCCAGGGGACAGAGTTACTGATTCAATCCCACTAGTTCTTAGAAACTGCACACAGGATTCCCTGTCTTTATCTCTAGGGTCCTGCCTACCTCCCTGGCCCCCTAGATTGTCACTGACACGATGCTGTCTGCCCAAGGGCAGGTTGCCTCCTCCACGCAGGTGACCACCTCCTTCATGGAAACTGTTTCCACCCTGATGATGGAAACCACCTCCATTTACTCGATGGCTCCCATCATATTTGAGGTTGGTGACCTGGCCCACGTCGACCCCCACCTTCTCGGTATTTAAAATACTCAGCTGGGCTTGGAATCCCCATACCCCTAGCTGTCACGTCTACCTCATCAAGTCTCTTGAGGATTTTCCTCAACTCTTCTACAGACAACAACCCTTTGGTAATGAGGTTACGTTGGACCTCAATAGGATATTGGCTGATGGCCATGGCAGTTACCTCCTCCTCCGTCAAAGGGCAAAGGGGGATCAAAAAATCTGGCCTTTTCCACTAACTGGGCTAAATGCCTCTCTAATGGCGCCCCAAAACCTCCTCTACACTTCTCCTGATATAATTTAACCCTAGCGTTAGCCTGTATTTGGGGTCCCCAAAACTCTGTTAGAAATGCATCCTCGAATTGTGAAAAATGTTATAAGTTCTCCTCATTCATGAGGAGCCAGTTTCTACTCATAGCCCACACTGATGCCTTGGCTACCCTCAACTTCTCAGCCTCCATGACCCTGGATGACTCAAATAGTGCCCTGAATCTCTTTAGGTGACGCCTAGGGTGTTGGTTACCCTTACCCTCATAACAAGGGATCTCATTCTCTTTAATCCTTCCCCCCATCCCAGATACAAATACCGGTATGCCTAACGGAGCACCCTTCAAGGATTCTATGGCTTTATGGCTGTCCTCAACCCGTTTTTACACTCCAAGCTGATCTGCCCTTAAAGTGTCCCTACCCCGCTCAAAAATCGATTTGGCCTCGTCCCACTTGACCTGACCATTTCCACCATTCATACTTTCTATCTTCTGAACCCTCTCCTACACTTCTGACAAGTCCTTCTCTATTCTGTCCTGCCTATTTCGAATTTGGCCTACCTCTGGCGCTAATACTTGAGACACTTTACTTTCTAGGCTCAAAATGCTTTTGGTGTGTTGAGCCACCTGATGGTCAACCCTAACCTCAACTATTTGAAGGACATCCTTTACCTGAATAACTTCAAGCTTGTGTGTGGGCCTCCACTTCCTCAATTACGTTCATTAATCCCATTCCATGGTCATTGACCCTTACATTTAAATGTTGTACCTGAGATTCTACTTTGTGGTCCAAATCTGTGACCAAACTGGTGTTCATAGTAATATCAGCAGTAACCTAGTAAACCTATCCTCTACATCTTGTTTGAATTCATCCATCGTGGTGGACAATTTCACCTCCAAGCAAGACATTCTAGCATCCAGGTTATCAAACTTAGTGTTCATGTTAATGTTGTGCACTTTCAGTTCCCTAAACGCCGCTTTCTGTTCACTAGCTGCCAACAAAAGTTGTTGGATCATGTCTACAAAATTAGGTTCAACACTGGCATTGCTAACCTTGCTCATCTCCATTATATTGGGCAACACAATGTATTCTACCTCCAAATTTTCTGGTAACACCTCCAGTGAATGGGTTGGTATTTCTTTCCCGTTATTGAACTCGAGTTCCAATAAGGGTTCATCACACAAACTCCCACTAGAAGGTTCATCTGCATCACAAATATACAAACAGTTTGGCTCTATGTCCGAAGATCTATTTCTATCCTTAGACTCTATATTTAAAACTATGCCCTACCAAAGTTGTAAGCAAAAATTACAAATAAAAGCCTAGCCAACCAGCGCATATTCCCCTCCAAAATAGAAAATACTTACATTTATATTATTAAACAACAACAACCTCAACGAAACAACACGCCATAACATGTTACCAACCTTGAAATATATAATGTTAATAAAAATTGATTGAAATTATATTTAAAATTTACTTAATATTTCAATCCAAAATGAAAACAAAACAATAATGATACTACGAAGGAAAAAACTCAGCATATATAAATATTATTAAACAGGAATTAAAAAATAGCGATACATTGTAATAAGTGATGAGGTCGGGTGTTCCACTCCATCCAATCAGCTGTTTATTCTGACATTGCGTGCGCGTTGTTCCATCCATTCCTTCTGTTCCTCGCTGCATCGGCTCCACCGGTGATGAACCGTAGATGTGGCTAGTCCTCTATCCAAATCTTGGTCCTACGTTGTTGCGCCATTTCTAACCAGTCGAAATTCTCCAGTCTCTTCTTCTTCATCATCTTCTACAGATATTGTCCGCAGCAGCCAGTGGGTTCAGTAGAGCTTCTCGGGGTTAGTTAGATAATGGTGAGGGTGGAGAACATAGCCGATTAAATAAATGGAATTTTATAAAGTAGATGCGGAAGTTTTATTTGTGAGAAAAATTAATAGACATTTTAAACCACTGGTTACATAATGAAAAGAAAACAAATTATTTAATACATGAAGATAGATAAATTGTTAATGTGATCATTTAGCCACATGGTCTCCATTTTCTCCTACCCATCTCTAAACCCTCCTTGGCTAACCTAAATAGAACAAGACTATCCATACTTCTTATTACAGGTCTTATCAACTCGCAAGCTAACCGGCAAGTGTGTTGCATCTGACTCTTCCCTTCCCCATAGTGTCAAACACAGACGCTAAATCTGATATGCTGATTGGCTAGTTGTTCGTGCCAAACCTCCCTTTTCCAATGTGAAGCCACACGTGCAAGTCACAGTTGCATCTCACAGCTTCCGGCTACAGATAAAATAAAATAGCACGATGCTTAGGAGTGAAAGGTAGAAGTAATAATTTAGATGACACTAAGAATCCAACAAAGACTTTACAAGAATGAAAACTACTAGATTTAAAAGTTAAAGGCCTAAAAATGAAGTTAATGAATTGACATTTAAAACATATATTACTTACAACTTTGGTTATGATTTGGACAACTTATAATTAACATTAAATCCCACACTTTCTTATAATTAAACATTTGATAGTAATATAGAGATTAAATTAAGCCTAAAAGGTATAATACATTGAAGATGCTGAAGGCTATTTATTAAAATAGGCCTAAATGATTGGAAAACTATAATGTACTATAAGTTTAGTACTCTAAAAAGATGTGTAAAATGTTATTAAATGTCTTTGAATATTATAAATACTGGGCACTTGCAAACTATTACAAACATAGTGAATTTAGTAATTTTAAGAGCACGGTATTAAATTAACAAAATAAACAATGGCAAACTAATATATTATATAAAGCAAATGGTCGAGAGCTAAGGGCTTAAAACCCCAACCACTTTACATTGTAGAGGTGAATATTGATGTAGACATTCTGTGCACAAATACACATATTGTTAGTGTCCATCTGGACATGTCTGTAACCTGAACCAGCTATACAGTAGTGGCTCACAAATTATGTTAAGTGATGCCATTTTAGGTTGTTGGTGCTATTATTTTAAACTTTTTTTTTTAGTGCCGCATGTCTTTATTACTACCTGTTCAGGTTACACGCCTTTGTACTTTCTACTCTAATCTTAAATCTAGGACAGACACAAAATCCATCCCCCCGGCCGTCAATTCATCACTGTGAAAGGGTAAACCCACATTCCAACATAATAATTTCTCGGCCATGCCAGGAATCGAGCCCGGGACCCTTAGCTCCGTAGGTGGAAGCACAACCAACAGAGCTAAGCTTCATAATTTTCTAACAAGATTTTTTTTTTTCTAAATTATATCCACAATCAAATTTCTAGATTTTTTTTTACTAAAGGGCTAATTTGTTTTTAAAAAAAGGTTGAAGGCTGCACAGCATAGACTTTCTCACTACTGTAAATAAAAAAAGAGTTATTTACTTAAAACTCGTAAGATATTTGAAACGAGATAATAGACATTGTTGCACATTCTACCAAAGAACATAAATGAAATAATATAGACTGTTAGAGAAAAGAGGAACATCACACCCACAAGAGCATTACAACAATTTTCAAATCGAAAGACTTCTGTAATATATATAATATATGCAGTATATATGTCGTAGGTGAGCGAATTGGAAAATCCAGATTATTGCAAAAGGTGCCTTCAATTTACAATGAGCTAGGTTAATTGAAAAATAATATTATATTTGCTCATCAGCTTGATAACTTTTAGGCTTATTACAATGAGCCCATACAGTCTTAGGCTATTAAGGAAATGCACCTTTGTTCACTCAATCAGTCTAGTTGATTACAGGCTTATTGCAATACCCCAAGATAGTGAAGGCTTATTAAATAGTCTACAGCAGCGGTTCCAATTGGTAAAATAGTTTTGTCTCTAGTCAGAGTTACAGACTGACATTATTAAAAAAAAACTTTTTCGGATTCAGGGGGTCATGAAACGTTGACATCCATCAAAATCTCGAGTTTGATTTTTTTGACAATTACTATTTTTTCTCAACCAGAGAGGTGTGAGAAGGTAAAAAGTAACATTATATATTAATATATTAACCTACAAATTTCATCTCATGGCCAATATGACTAAAAAGTAATCTATCTTTATTTATTTAACATATGCATGATTGTGCATACATATTAACGTCTCACGCTGTATTCTTTGTTCAAGTTCATTCTTAAAATTATTTTCTAAAATTGTTTGCTATATAGTTAATAAGTGATTTACAGCGTCTTGGTAAAACATTTATGTGGTTCCACAGCTAAATAAAGGTTGGTGACTTGTGGTTTGGGCTTTCCGAGTTTCTTCGTAAAAGCGTTTCATTGCCTTGGAATGCTTAGGCCTTTTGCCCTTTACATCTCTTCTGCCATCTTTAAACTTTTGTGGGGCAATTTTTTAAAATAATAAAAATGTTTTTTCTACTATTATTACACGTCACACATCCCTAAAGACATTAAATGCAATTACACTTAGCCACACTGAAAAAAAATCCTTTCATCAATGTTGCACTTGCCACACTGACTTGAAAACGGTGGAGAGCCCCTAAAGAGAGCTGGTGATGTGTTAGGGCTATAAGCTATACAAACATGCCAAAACCACTAGTGACAGATTTATGGTTTCAAGGACAAAAGCTAGTGACTTGGAGTGAGAAAGGATGAGCTGTCTGCTCTACTCTGACAAGGCCGTTGTGTTTTAGCTACTGCGGGGTTGTATCAAATATATTTTCAAAATCCAGGGGCAAAATATAAAGCACCTCAGCTCGTATTAGTTTTCATGAATTTCAGATTGAATATTAATGTGAATGAAGGACCATTATAAAGTTAAAAGAAGTCTGCATTAATTGATTTACTTCCCCCATTTATTACACACGTATACAAAATAATTAATTGAATATTGCATTTATTTGGCAATTTTTTATGAAATTTATTGAAGGTTCATTGAAATAATATTTATTTCAATTAATAAACCTCAAGTACTTCTAACATTTCAAATATTAAATCTTTGCATCATTTAGTTTTTCTAAAAATTGATCATTAGATGTCAAAATTTCACACTTTGAGTAAAGACTGTGCTTAAAATATACATTTAATCTTTATTTAATACACCGATCCAAGTTTGGTTTAAGAAGACCTACATATATGTACATCATACTCATAATATTCATCATCAACTGTTTCCAGCCTGTTACTGGGTCAGTTTAATAAAATGCCTCCATCTTAAACTATCTTTACACCATTTTGTCTCCTTTAATCGCTTATATCCTTCTCTTCTCACTTGTACACTTTCTGTTATCTGCTCCTTCCATCTCTTTCTTGCTCACCCTCACGGTCTTTTTCCTACATACTTTATCTCCATCATTCTCCTCGTTATTTCTCCTTTTCCATCCTCATTACAAGACCATACCATCACAGTCTTGCTTCCTCTACTATTTAATGTAATTCCTGTACCCCCAATCTTTCCCGGATAACATTCCTAAACCCGTTTCTCCTCGTGACAGCTAACATGCTCCTCACAAACTTCATTCCCATATAGTATAATGATTATATATATATATATATATAATCAATATAATGATTATATATATATATAATCAATATAATGATTATATATAGACATATATAATCATTATATATTAATTATCATTATCATATATAATTCATAATATAATATAATCATTATCATAATATAATAATCATTATATTATTATTATAATCATTATATAATTATAGACATATATAATCATTATATTATTAATTTTAGGCCATACACCCTTAACAAAATAAATATGAGTCCTACACGATAAATGCTAAAAATTCCCATTTAGAGATAATGTTTCAGTGACTAAATAGTTTAAACTTAAATAATATATTTTTGCTTTTAACCTTAATATAATCCATTGATTAAAAAAACAAATTTCATTTTTAAATTTGGGGTTATATCTTATAAGAAACTATCTGAACAAAATTATTTTCTAAGAACATATTTAATTTATTTTGTTACTAATATTATTATTTTGATATGGTGAACAAGTTGTGTAAAGGGCGAATAGAGAAGCTTGTAAACTTAACAACTCAGATTACATAATGCCCACGCACCAACAAAAATACTAGGTCAGCCGCTTGTAGCAAAATACTGACAAATACACACTCACCAAGTCTTTGTTGTTCCCAATTTGTGGGCGAGTCTCCGCAGGCTCAGTCTTTTCCGCGGCAAGTTTCCGCATGTTGGCTTGGTGCTTGGCAGCGGCTAGTTCCAGCTCCAGGTCTGCTATGTGTGCCTCGTACTTGGACTAGAATTACAGACCGTGGACACACACTCGGGACACTTCATAGGTTCAATGAGGACTGCTACTTGCACTGGTGGGCATGCAAACTAAAGCATCAGTTTCATCTGACTTGATTTGTTTATAGTGGTAAGGTCAAAGTTTGAAACCAAGAGAGTGTAATAATATGTATTTTTTCAAACAAGTACCCAATCTACCTCCACACAAATGTGAATACACTTCTACTAAATTCTACCTTCATCATCCCTACCATGCTAGTGTTATTATGTCAATAGCCTGGATGGGTGGTAAGACACTATAAAAGAGGAATGCTTTAAGATGGTGACTAACACTACATCCAAATAAATATACATGTTTATGCACATGATTGCACGGGGAGCTTGAAAAAGAATGGAACATCACCAGCACAATTTGTCAAGCGCAGATACTCATCTCCTGGGTGAATATTAATGAAATGTTCACATAACCTTGCAAGAGTTAAATATACTTGATTTATTTTCAATTTTAAGATTCTGTAACTTTAATCTTAAAACTAGATCTTTACAAACTTTAATGAAAAATAATAATAATAATAATAATGAATTAAGATAATTTGTGATTTTTAAAGGGGCCTGACACCTGTGGGGTGATCAGCATTTGGGACCACCCTTGCAGCTCCCAATCTAAAGTCTAGATTTCTACTGGGCTAGGATTAGAACCAGACTCCATTAAAAATAATTTGGTCAGTTATAGAGAATCGGTTGTGTTGAGACTCTTGATCACACATGAGGCCAAACACATATGAAAAATGTTCGAACAAACTAAATAAACTCAGAAATTAAGTTTTAATTTGAAAAGAATATTGTGTCACCTAAAATTAAGTTAGGATAGGATGCTAGTAAAAATTAAAAAGATATAACTCTAGAATCTCTCTCAGGAATCGAATTCACATCTATACCTTCATAGAGTGAAACTGGTCCTGAATCTTCTGGAAGCTGGAGGCTGCTTCAGTTTCCTTGGTCTGGAGTTCTTGTTCTAGTTGCTGGATCCTATTCTCTAGGTACTTCACTCTCGGTGATGTCCCACCAGCCTCAACATCACTGTTGGCTGTTAGAATCAGTGCAGAGATGGAGTTGGGGTGATTGCGTTTCAGGATCCTTTCCATCTCCCGCACCTAATGATAAAAGAGAGGGTGGCTGCATTTAAGGACCCTTTCCATTTCCTACACCTGATGAGAAGAGAGGACAAATATGTTTGGCTATTGGTCAAGGAGGGATATTGACTGTGCCATCACCAGACATTGGCTAACAGACCTTTGTTCAAGCTACTATAGCCAATATAGTTTAACTCCAGAAGGGAATCAACAGCCTATTTCTGTTATATCTGGTGATTTCCTTATGCCCAAAGATCTCCCCTTTGAGCAGTCTTCAGCCATCTGATATTGAAAGGAACACAAATGTGTAAGCACAACAGTTCTTTATCAGCACCCTCAGGAGTCACCTACTGAATGTTAAAGTTTCATCATCCATCTACTCCAGAGTTGGGTTTCAGTGTGAGAATCGTTTGATGATGACTCAACTGGCTAGATCCACTAGGCAACCAGAAATACCCTGACCTTTTGGCCTGTATCATAACAGAGATAAAACATGAATTGGAATAATAATTTGTGCCACAACTCAGAGAACATGGTAAGGATCATAGATGTATTTGAGACCCTACTTGTGGAGAGTACTAAAACAATTCAATAAAAAATATGCCTGGAGTGCCATCGGAAACCTTATGAAATGTCGAGTTCATAACGTAAAGAAGAAAATAATATCACTTTTAGCATCGAGAACGGCAAAAGATCATGCTACCAAAAACTGTCAGTGAGGCAGATAAAACATATAAATCTAAATGGTTTGCCTACACCACTATGCAATTTTGATTGAACAAGTATAAACCAAATTTGAAGTAATGAGAATTGAGCATTCGCTATCTAGGGCCTCTAATTTTGAAACGTGCGAGTAGCGATTCGCTAGCGTATTTCTCTGATCTCGCACACAATCTCACAAACCCTAATTTTGGAACTTCTGCACTGCGAAAACTGACGTCACACGATCGAATAGCGAGCGGATTCTACTCGCCAGCCTCACACCGTGCGAGACAGGCCTTGTCTATCGAGTAGGCAACGAAATAACAAATGGATGCCATCCCCCTCTTGGTTGCAGCTTTCTGAGAGTGATTTTGTCAAAATAAACCCTACTACTGTACAAAATAGGTTACAGAAGGAAAAAAATTTGATTGCTTTGTACACTTTATACAATCCTTCAATAAAAATATTTGTTTGGGTGAAAATATAATTATACATTCTAAATTTATAGACTTTATTTAGCCGTCAATTTGGCCAAGTCGGTAGAGTGGCCGTTTCATAATCTAAAGTTAGCATTTTCAAATCCTGTCATCCCCAACTTTTTATTTTTATTTATGGGACTTTAAACTTTAATTTTAAAGTATCATATTAGTAAGCATATAATTTGTTTTAAATATTTTTTATAGAAGTATTCAAGGTATTTGAGCCTGCATAGACTAACATAATAGTCCTTAAAAATAATTTAAAAAGGTAGTAAATTAAAAACGGTAGGCCCACATCAGAGTCTAAATATAGTAAAAATCTTTAGGGCATATTTATGTTTAAAAATAGTTGCGAAAATAAAATATTTTATTGAATTCTAATTACTAAAAAGTGATTTAAATTCAGACAAAAAATTAAAATATTAGGACTGGGATAGGATCGAACTCATGAAAATCTGAGTTTAAAACAAGCACGCTACCAAGTGTGCTAAAGAGTATTTTGTTAAAAAGGACAGTTTTACATATAGTCATATAACTTGACAATTTTTGAAACAACAAGCGTAGATGTATACAAATGGAAGATGGTTTCCTAATAAAACTAAATAAATCGTTTTATATGATGCACTCAATACAAATAATAGTGTTTACTTTCAGTTAAGTATCTTGTATAATGGCGTGTTGTGGCATCTCATCACCTCAATCCTTTGGGACACGTCATGGTTTTACAGTGTTGTCGGATAGAAAACTCAGTCACAAGCGAAACAACACTACACCGACTCGCACGACAGTAGAAACCTTTCAAAATTAGCTCTGTTTTAGTACAGCCTGCGATTTGCGAGTTCATGAGTTGCGAGCTAGCTCGCAAGCGAATATTTCCGCAAGTTTCAAAATTAGGGGTCTAGGTCTAAGCCAGTGTTCAAGACAAGCTTTTGCTCACATTTTCTCGCATTCACTGTTCTACAACTAGCTCTTTTGGTGTAAGCAAGATAGTAGCAGTTTGGTCATTTACATTAAACAAGCACAAAAGAATGCCCTGGCTCTCTATATTCTTGTTTGTTTGGTCTAAACCCACCTCTACAGGCTTTTTTGTAGTTCTGAAATCCTAGTTTGATGATTAGTATTAGTTTTGAAAGTACTTCTGATAAAAAAAACGCATACAAACTTTTGGATGGATTTGACTAATGACTTTTCATGTTAATAAAGAGGCAATACTTAGTGATAGAGTTGAGAGAAGATATGCATGCAAGTCAAACAACATCCATGTCCTAATATGTTTATATCTAGCTACTATAGAGTATCTGATAATTCAAACCTGTCTTGTTAGATCTTTCACCGTCTTCTTATCTTCTTCCTTCTCAAGGGCATATTTCTTGGCTTCCATCCTCTCTTTCTTGAGTGTTGCTTGAATATCGCATAGCCTCATCTCAGAGTCTCAAGCTGCAGGCGACTTTCAGAGACCACAGCGATCAGCTCATTCTTCTTCGCCTCTAGACTGTCCCTAGCCAACTCTAGGTCACGGTTCAACGTCTTGATAGTTGCATCCTGCCTCTCCACCTCACTTCTGTACGGTCCACTTCCTGGTTCAAGATGGACGAGGATTTCAACACTAAGGAGCCTGTTCTTTTAGAGTTGTTGTTTGTAGAGAGACTCTTGTATTTCTCCACTTCACTCTTCATGAACGATACAAGTACTTCAAGATCTTCAGAAGACTCCTGTAGATCCCTTACTTTTTCTGTAAATAACAAACAAATAAAATAGTATCAGTTTTTGTTTTGTTGTTAGTTTTTGTTAAATTTATGTACTAACGTCAGCTGATGTTCAATTTGATCAAATCCAAATCTGTTTTTTATCAACACAATCGATTCAAAATTAAATATCATGATCTGATCTTTAATTGAATCTGAACAAATTATGAAATGTTTCAAATAAAATCATAACCATAATCATCATATTCATCATCAACTGTTTCCAGCCTGTTACTTGGTCAGTTTAATAAAATTTCTCCATCTTACACTATCTTTACACCATTTGTCTCCTTTAATCGCTAAAATCCTTCTCTTCTAACTTGTACACTTTCTGTTACTGCTCCTTCCATCTCTTTCTTGCTCATCCTCACGGTCTTTTTCCTGCATACTTTTCTCCATCATTCTCCTCATTATTCTCTCCTTTTCCATCCTCATTTCATAGACCATACCATCACAGTCTTGCTTCCTCTACTATTTAATGTAATCCCTGTACCCCAATCTTTCCCGATAACATTCCTAATCCTGTTTCTCCTCGTGACAGCTAACATGCTCCTCACAAACTTCATTCCCATGACCTCCACTTTCATAGTCTCTCATACATTCAATGTCATGTTTCTGCTGCACACTTCTTCCCATGACTTTCCACTTCCTAGTTTCTCCATACATTCAATGTCCATGTTCTGCTGCACACTTCATTCCCATGGCCTCCACTTTCCTAGTCTCTCATACATTCAATGTCCATGTTTCTGCTGCATACATGACTATGGGTGCAAGTATGCTCTATAGTCTAAACAATAGCCCCAATCATGCTTCCAGGATGTTCTACAATATGTACCTTTCTCAGCTCTACTTCATCCCAACTATAAAGCTTTAAATAGGCTTTATCTTCTGCAGCTCCCAAAAATTGTTTCTTAAATTGTTCCCCTTTCACCTCTATATTTTGCATCATCATAATGTTTCTTGCCTTTTTATATTCAGTTCTCTCTCCTTTTTATTTTTAAGCCTCCCCACCCTTAACCTTCTCTCATGTTTTCCTACTTTTCTCCTACATTCCCATTCTACTTTGTCTGCCACCAGCTAAATGTGGTCACTATCTAAAAACACACTTGGTATCACCTAACATTTATAGTATACCTTTTTTATTTCCTTGTCCATAAGGAAGTAATCTATTACAAATCTTTACTCCCCATCCAACTGTATCTCAGAGTTTTATACTTTCCCTTTTATTTTGAACCAGTCGTTCACCACCTTCATTCCATTTCATGCACACAATTTCAAATCAAATACCTAACAGGCTAACCTAATAAAAAAATAATGTGATAAAATTATGTTTAGAAAATAATACAGTACAGTGTTCACAATCTACAGAAGTTTTTATGGTCACATCAAATAATGTGATTTGATCTATTAAAATTAAATTTAAATATCATCACATGACAATTGAAAATTCATTATTTATTATTATTATTATTAAATTGTTGATCATATTTAAAAAAGAGATCAATCAATGTTGGTTTATTTAAAAAGTCTAATTGCTCAAAACTTGGAGTTTAAGATTCAAATTTTGAATATAAATCCCATCAAATGTGAATCTAGTATCGATTCAAATCCAATTAGAATCTTTTAAGTGTTAAGATTCAAAATTTAAATAAAAAACAAATTTTGGTGGGATTTGAGTTCAGACTTTAAATTTCAAATATTTGCACAACTTTAAACAACATATAATAAACTTTAAAAACAATATATATATATATATATATCCCTAAATTAAAACAAAAGTTTGAAACAGTGGCGAGTGGTCAATTCTGGGCAAAGGAAGCAGTGAGGCTACAATAAAGGTGGTCTGACAGACCATAGTTTAATTGGAACCTCACACTGGTTCTTCCTTGTTTTTTAAAAAAAGTATTATGGGTAATAAAGGAAAGGGGGTGACACAAAATGTGAATGGAATCAAACAAAATCATTGGTGATCTTAGAAATATTACTTAGTCATTAAATAATATATATTAAAATTATAATTGTGTTTCAAATAATAATAATAATAATAATAAAATATATAAGGATTGAGCAGATGTTTTGTCTTGGGTTGTAGCCTGCAAATAAGTTTGACCTTTGGCATTCCTTTTAATAGCTTTGCAAATATTATTAATATCACTGAATCCGGATTTATTCTACACGCCATTATCGTTAGTAAATAGTAAGGTCAACTATATAATTTTCCACCAACCCAACGCCATGATAATTAATAAACATTTTCATAAAATTGAGTATTGAAATGTTAAAGTTTTTTTGTTGCTGCACCTAAAGATTGAGTGGGTCTGCCTATTTCATTTTTTTTTTTTTTTGCCAAAAGACCAAAGAAAAACTATGCTTCAAAATATTACTTATGATTTTTGACACAGCAACCCTCCTTTTCAACTGCTGCATTTGTTGACGCACCCGTCATTCTACTACTGTACGCAGAGAAACAAACCGCTTCCCTTGGAGGATCAAACAAGTGTCATTATTCTTGTAAAACAAAACTATACTTACTGTAAATTTGTGATAGATACATTATTTTGAAATATAATGCCAATAATTATTTCTAGAAACAATAAATATTGCTAAAAATAACCTAAGAATAATATTTTAACAGTATACTAGCTACGATTATACATCAATCATGAAAGTAAACTGAGCCATTACTCGGCTACGAAAACGCTGCTTCCCTTTCCCCAATGAGGGACGGACAGAGCCGGAAACAAATGAATGACAGAATAACGATCGAGACCAGCTGGTTGGCCGGTCAGTCTGAAACGAAATGCTTGCTCTAAGAAAGAAGAGCTGCCATCAAAACCAATACTAACAGTATCCTTGTTGGAGAGGTTTCTAATGATAATAATTGGTTTTAACATTATTTTCCTCTTATTTTCTTTATTCCCTTTTTAATTTTAGGGAAGCATTGCTTCCCTTGCTTCCATTGAATAAACACCACTGGTTTGAAATACAGTAAGGAAACTTAAGCAGATACTATCACCCAGGGCAGACTCTTTTGGAAGTGCTATTCTCACCTTGAGCACCTCTATCTCCAGCCCAAGTTTAACAATCATCTCGTCTTTATCCTTTATCTGCTCTATGAAAGATTCTCTATCATCGCTGCTAATTCCTTTCTTGGCCAAAAGTAGCTCTGCTTGTAGTTGTTGCCTCTCAGAGTCGAACTGCACCTCTTTCACTTTCATTTCCTCCTGGGGACAAAGTAATCAAGTCCAGATGAATGCAAAAATATCTAGAAACAGATAACTGAATTAGATATAGGATTATATTACTGAGATTGATATATTGAAGATATAAGGACAGATTATTGAGGGAGATATCCTAAAGATATAGAGTCAGATTATTGAGGGAAATTTTGTGAAAATGTAGGGATAGATTGATAGGGGAGATATTTAAAAAAAATTAATGATTCATATATATATAACTGAGGATATATAGCCAGATTACTGAAATAGATATCCTGAAGATATAGGATCCGAGTACTAAGGGATATCCTGTAGATTTAGGGCCGGATTACTTGGATAAAGATATGACAAAAGTAAATGAGGAAGATGTCCAGACAATATAGGGCCAGATTACTTTGGGAGATATCCTGAAGATATGGTTGCAGATTATTGAGGGAGATAGGGTCAAATTACTGGAAGAGGAACCTGAATATATAGGGCCTGATTACGGAGGAAGATATCCTGAAGATATAGGGCCAGATTGCTAAGGATGATATCATTAATATATAGGATTGGATAACCGGAAGATAGGGCTGGATTACTAAGGATGATATCATGAATATATAGGATTGGATAACCGGAAGATAGGGCCGAATTACTAAGGATGATATCATGAATATATAGGATTGGATAACCGGAAGATAGGGCCGGATTACTAAGGATGATATCATGAATATATCAGGCCAGATTACAGAATAATATTTACAAAAGAACAAAACCAATATTTTCAGTTGTAAATTGTTCTACCCTTCAGCAATAACTTTTGAAGTTGATTAAAGTATAGTTTTATCAGTTTTATCATGGTGTTTGGCAACATATTATGTCTTACTATCCTTATTATAATGTTACATTAGTTAAGATTCCCTTGGAGCCTCGACTACCATTTTACAAAATAGCATCTTATAGTGACAGTCCATTCAATCTTATGTCGAGTTCACCCTCAACATTAAAATTATAAATTTACTCATGGAAAAATGATAAACTTGAAAATATAACATACAATTTAAGATGTAATGGATGTATTTTTTTAAATTATATATATATATTATATATTATATTATTATATATATATATATATATTAGATACAATCAACTTTCTTTATTTCTCCTCCATTAGCTCTAGCTGACGACTTAGCAAATCTTATATTAATCACAGAGATTGTCCATATAAAACAAGAGAGTAACTTCCAACCAGAAATAAATGTTCTTCCCCTTCCATTTTAAAACTATACTATAGCTAAATAACTTTAAAATAATTTGAGCAAGTATAGTACCAAAACCAATGTCTTCAAGGCCAAAACTAGAAGTAACAATAGTTTTTAGAAAGTTAATGCTATAGTTTCAAAATGGAAAAGCCACAAATAATTCCAAATGCCCAGTAATGTAAATACTGGCATTAACAAAAATATTACCTGTATTGTTTTATTCACGTTTTATTAATTGTGCGCTTTGCACAATAAATAATTATTTATGTAGGTCTATGAATGTTAAAAAATAGTATTTATATTTTATTTAAATATGTAACTTAGTTGAATTTGATTTGGTTGGCATATTTTATCACGAATTTGTCATTAAAGTAGGTCAACGTTTTTAGCTTAGGTAGAAGGAAAAGGTGTTTCATGCTTGGGTAGTTTTCACTGAAATCTTTCCTCAAGTACTATGCCACCCCTTCTCCCCCTGTGCCTCCCCAATAGTCACAACCTTCACCATGCCTTTGACAACCTCTTTACAGCAGTTTAAAACCCAAACCCAACATTGCCAAATAAAAAACCCTCAAAGTTGTTCACAAAATATGGCATCTAAATTTAGTGAATTAACATTTATAAATTGAAGATATTTAATTTAGTATGGTTTAAGATATGACTGTATGCATATTATTATCATTAATATTGATATTTTAGCACCACACCTAAACACCAAACAATTTGATAACTTTGTCAAAATTAAATTCTTCTCGAGGTTAGTTGAGATAATCCTGGAGTATTGATAGAGGAGTGGAAATCTGAAAGGAGTATTGACAACTAGAGAAAAATATATTTGCTACAAAGTAAGGAGAGCCTCTAGAGGGAAAGGGAATTAAATATTTTCTCCGTGCAAGAAGCATTTATGTAAGTTTGATCAATATGGGATTTGTTTTTAACTTACAATAGTATACAAACTTTTGGTATTTGTTTCTTTAACTATCCAGAATACATTTGTGGGATACTTAGTCTTATAGTCTACCCTGACACTATGCTACTGACTTGTTACATTAAATTCTAAAATACCTGTATATGTGACGAGGAAAAACCTGTCTCGTTTAGTCTGATTTTCCTGTTTTGGATAGTTGGTCTAGAACCCCAGCCAGGTGTAATGAATGATTTCTCACTCTCCCTCAAATAGATGCTTTCTTCCTAATTATTTTTTCTCGCTCCCATCTCACTAGTGTAAATATATAAATTCCAGGATCTATTTTTTATTAAAATTTAAAATCTTTATATTATATGCTTGTGTCCAGTTCAATTTTAATAGGCACCTAGAAAAGTTACTAGACCTACTTTCAAGTATTTATGTGTCATGTTATCTGCAGCAGTCACTTTTGAGGTTGTATCAAAACGTATAAAATCACACTTAGTAAAATAGTAAATTGTTTTCAATTTTGGCTGAAAAAAAATATAAATTTGTGTTTATAGTATGTCCTGCCTTTTAAAATAAGATTGTACATTTTAATTCACAAACAATATTTCTTTTACATTTATGAAATGTATTAAAATATGGAGAAAACTTGTTTGTAAAAAGCCTACCCGGCAAGTTGGAGGGGTTCCACGATGATGATGATGATGATGATAAACAATAGTTTTTATAAAAAAATTACCCACATGCAAAAATAATGTGTATAAATAATTGACACACAAATATTTAATAACATATTTATAACATTTTAAAAGTTTAGTCACAAATAAAAGGAGTATTTAGGAATTAAAAAATATATTGAGACATACAAAACATTAAATAATTTTATTATAAAAACAAGCAACAAAGTTTAAGTATCTAAACATAAATATATTAAATGATATGTATATAAAAATATATTATAGAGCTAAAATATCAACTTTAGCTTTACATGTGTGATTTATATTCAAATGCTACAGTACAGTTTTGAAATAAATAATGAATGAAATACAAACTCACATCCAATTAACATAATAAAGCTTCTTTATTGTAAAACATTTATGGCCAACTCCACCTTCAAAATAAACTTTCAAGACTAGATATAACATTTATATATTTTGGGGCAGTGAAGGACAGGGCAGGATGATATATTTTTTAACACAGTAAAATACGTCTCTAAACATCAGTTGTAGAGAGTTAACTCTTAATGGTCCTCGGTGTCAGGGATCCCTCATTTGAGAGCCTGGACCTCCTGTGCGAACACCTTAACGGCTGCCAGCCCCTCGCTAGCTGTGGGGACAATGTAGTTGGCGGGAAGAACAAATCCATGATAGCCTCGGTCCCGTAGCTCAATAGTGTATGTGTATTTGATCTTGGCTGAGCCCTTGGCCCAATCATCAGAACCCCTAGAGAGAGAGAAACAAGAAAGGGGTTAGAAGTGCGGCCCATTGGCTAGTCATCTAGTAGAAAATGAATCTAGTTAATCAGCAAAAATATGTTTATCATAGACCCTCTCCCTCTCTCCATTATCAGCTCAACCATCCATCCAATGAGGTTTTTCCCTATGAATACAAAGCGAGGTTGACCAATTGATATTACACCATCCTATATACCATCAAAATTGTTCGAAGAGCATCTGGAACACGTCTAAAATAACCAATAATCCCATATTATTATTTTTTTTTTTCCAAACTAAAGTATTAGTAAAATTAGTAGCTCATATCAGTGTAGATGAATAGTATTACCAGAAGCTGCGTAAAGTGTAGTAGCAGCTGATCCGACAGTGTAAGTGCTACCCCCAGCCTTGTACATGGCTTGCGCCGCCTTGCGTGCCACTCGTCTAGATCTTTGTAGTCAGGTGGGACCACGCGGTCATACCCCCATGGGTACAGGATGTATTGACCATAGCTGTGGAATGTCACGTAGGCCTGTGGATAGATAAGAAGACTAAAGTCTGATGTTCATAGGAAACCTGTTATTTGAAAACTGGAAGCTTACATTGTCACAAGGAGAAAAAAAATTACATTTGTATTTACATTATTAGTCTATTTAAATAATAATGAGCGTACAGCCCGAATGGCTAAATAAAAATAAAATAAAAATTTAGTAATCCATAAGTATTATTGAAAGCTTTTGAAAACTTTTTAGATGGACTTTATAACTAATGAATCAAATATGATATATTTCTAGAATACCAAATTTTAGTTACTTTCAATCAAAGTTGGTGGTCGAAATTGGGCTTCATTATTACTATTAGCATGCAAAGTTGTTTAACATTTTTCTGATAGTTTGGGAATTCCAATTTACTGGTTTTTGAATTGCCAAGACTTGCTTGGATGGTCGCATAATCTAAGGAGTCACTCTCCCAATAGACTAGACAAGATTGTCAATGACACGGAGGTCAAGGTTCAAATCCTGGTCAGGTGTAGTGAGGTTTTTTTTTCCTTAATGATTTCCCACTAATGTGGGTATGTTTCTGCTAACTTCCTCGTTCTTACTCCAATATGTTATATATATATATATATATATATATATATATATATATATACACAGTTACATTATTGGAGTAAGAACGAGGAAGTTAGCAGAAACATACCCACATTAGTGGGAAATCATTAAGGAAAAAAAAACCTCATTATATATATATATATATATATATATAAATATATATATATATATATATATATATATATCCCTGAAGTGTATTAAAATGCAGTATACCAAACAAACAAAAAATGCCAAAATTCAATTTCCTGGGATTTTTCCTGAATTTCAGGATCCTGTACAGCCTTAACTTTGTAATTCTATTAAAATATTTTAATTTTCTTCTCCATAATAGATCAAATTTTTGCCGGATAAGCTAGTGGTAGCGCTATACAATTTCTTAGAGTCCTTACCTTGATTCGGTCCTTCTTGGAGAGAACAAAGTTGGAGACGGCAGAGGTCTCGGGTTCTGAGAACCCTGAACTCCCTGCATAGATCTCCTTGCAGGGCTGATGGCTGGACCCTGCCCCGCCCCACTTGTATGCAAAATTCCTGTTGAGGTCTACGCCAGCACAGCGGCTACCTGAGTTACCATTGGAGCGGTTCTTGCGCCAGAGCCGGTCTGTGCGGTGGGTATACTCATATCCATCTGGGTTTACAATAGGCAAGATGTACCAATCAACGTTCTGTACTGCATCACCGTGGGTATGGCGGTTCTCTGTCAGTTCATTGATGATGTAGGTGACCGTGGCAGGAGAGATCCACTCACGAGCATGAATACCTAGAAAACAAGCAGGATGAGGATAAAAAGCACCCACCAACCTATATTGTTTGTTTAAGAGAGCCATATGAGAGTAAATTTGAAACAAATGCACCAACGTTTGCCTGACATTCTTATTGCCCTTGATTGGATACCTAGCCCTGACCTAAAGGGTCAGAGCCCAGCATACTAACATGCATTTAACTCTGCCTAGAGCATGTTTTTGCTACACACCTCCATCAACCCATATGGCTGGGCTGCCCGCCTTGTCAGAGGATATCTTGAGCACCTTGAGGGGCCTACCCTCCACAGAGCTGCCAATGGTCTGCACGCTGCACAGCTTAGGGTATGACTGGGCTAGCCAATCCAGGTAGCCGTGTACATCCTGCATGCGGTGGTAAGACTGCCAGGTCATGCGGTGACCTGCATACATGCCAACACACATGATCTCATCAATACTCTATTCTTGGCGGAATGTTGACACATAAAGTTTGCACAGGCGATTCAACAGCTCTATCAATATTATAACGAATTATTTACATAAGTTTACTTATAAGTGACCGCCTTTGTGATCTAGTGGTCAGAGCTCCTGGCTATAGATCCAGGGGTCCTGAGTTTGATCCTTGGGGCTTCTAATATTTATCTATGAAACAGTGGGTCTAGAGCGTGGTCAAACTCAGGCTCGTGAGGACAAATGAGTTGCTACTTGAATAAAGAAGTAGCAACTCTAGTTCAAAAAACTGAGATTAAAAGCCATAGGGCTCCTTGTGCTGACCACATAACACCCTGAACTCATAAACTAGAGTAAATTATAGAGGTGACTCAACAACTTATTATTAACACCAAAAACCAATTAACATTAGGCATGCATATTTGAATCTGTAAACTAATTTATGACCTACCATATGACGATTCACAGCATTGATAATCAGCTTAGGTACAATACTAATAATATTTATTTTTTATACATAACATAACTCAAACAAGTTATCATTCGACCACAGAGTCTACAAAAAGCAAGCTATATTAAGACCTTTTCCAAGTTTACTTCCCAAAATAATTCCTTACGTTAAAAACAACTTGTCAGGAATAGGGCTCAGCTTTCAACTAAAAGTGGCAGTTCATTTTTAGATTTATTTAAGGTAAATAACATGATGGTAGCAACAAAAAATCTAATACTTTAAAATGTATAGCTCTATTAATAATGTTAATATCGGTATAAGGTTCTTAAATAAAAAGATGTGTAGGGCCTAAGTTGAATGGTATTATTAACTTACCAAAAAATGGTCAATTTATAATTATATAACTAGTATAACTAGAAGTTGAGCATAGGAGGATAGTTAATTGCAACAATAGACCGCAAAAGTAAAACTTTAAGCTGTGGTTAACAAACTTCAATGGTTGAGCTTAAAGCTGTGGTTAATTAACTACAATAGTATAGCATGAAGCTGTGGTTAGTAAACTACAATAGTATAGCATGAAGCTGTGGTTAGTAAACTACAATAGTATAGCATTAAGCTGTGGTTAGTAAACTACAATAGTATAGCATTAAGCTGTGGTTAGTAAACTACGATAGTATAGCATGAAGCTGTGGTTAGAAAACTACAATAGTATAGCATGAAGCTGTGGTTAGTAAACTACAATAGTATAGCATTAAGCTGTGGTTAGTAAACTACAATAGTATAGCATTAAGCTGTGGTTAGTAAACTACGATAGTATAGCATGAAGCTGTGGTTAGAAAACTACAATAGTATAGCATGAAGCTGTGGTTAGTAAACTACAATAGTATAGCATTAAGCTGTGGTTAGTAAACTACAATAGTATAGCATTAAGCTGTGGTTAGTAAACTACAATAGTATAGCATTAAGCTGTGGTTAGTAAACTACAATAGTATAGCATTAAGCTGTGGTTAGTAAACTACGATAGTATAGCATGAAGCTGTGGTTATAAAACTACAATAGTATAGCATAAAGCTGTGGTTAGTAAACTACGATAGTACAACATGAAGCTGTGGTTAGAAAACTACAATAGAATGGTATGAAGCTGTGGTTAGAAAACTAGCTGGGGTGTCAGCTCGAGGGGGGGGGGGGCGCCAAACAGAGCAGTAACCTAACCTTACATAACTTATGTATGATATGAAAATGATTCCTGAACCTCACAACTACAAAAATGACGTAACCTGGGTGTAATAGCGGAGTTGCTAAGCATAACATTCATTCATTTTTTTTGATACTAACATAAAATTTGACATAGTGATATAGTTTTTCGTGGCGAATAAAATGGAGTAGTGCCATTCTTAAAAAGTTATTTTACATCCACCATCTTAAAAAAATGGTGCCTTAAAATGTTAATTTGCAATTATTTCTTAAATCGTTCCCTATATCAAAATTCAAGAGGTGAACATTGTGTACAAAATATGTTATAATAGATTTCGTTGTAATCCTAATCATTTTTGTACAATCTTACAGTGAAACGTTTGTAATACTGTATGATAACCACCATTTATGGAGTTTCGCCTTCAGATTATTTTCATGTCACACCAAGGTTATATTAGGTTTGGAGTTGCTAGGTTTGACATGGGTATAGGGAAATATTTTTTTTAATGTTTTTGGGGAAGAGGTGTTCAAAACCGTAAGCGTATGACATGGTATTAAGACTTACGGTACTATTAAACTCTAAGAATTAGGAATATTGTTATTTTATAAAATAGTTGTGGAACTCTATCTGTGTGAGAGGGGGAGGCGAGCCAAGAATCAAAAAAGTTTTTTATGGACTTTTTACTTTCCTCTTTCCCAATAAATGTTAGAAAATGTGATGCTCCTAGAAGCTATGTGAATAAGTCGTCGTTTAGAGAATTTTTGAAAATTATACTCTTTTAACAGCTATTTAGAACAGTGCTCCCTCGAAACATTTTGAAATTTGAATGGTTCTAGAGTATGTTTGAAGTAGTCCTCCTTTAGCAAATTTTGAAAACTGGACGCCACTAAAAGCTATTTTAATTTTTTTTTTTATAAATTAGCTTACCTAGAATCTATTTGAAGTGGTGCTTACCCAGAATTCCTTTGAAATTTGGAATGCCCTAAAAGCTATTTAGAATGTTTTTCACCTGTTTTTTAATTTATTTTTTTAAATTTAGATTCCTAATGGAGCTATTTGAATTGGTCTTCCGTCAACATTTTTTCTAAATTTGATGCCCTTAGAAGCTATTTGGAATGGGCCTCACATGGGTTTTTTTCTCCCTACAGTCTCATGCCCAGGCTACATTAGGTTTAGAGTTGTTAATTTTGGGGTTAATTTCCCCAGTTTTATATCAGGAGGCGCCAAAAAGAAATCCCACCCGGTCGCAAGATTTATATCGGGCCACCCCTGGCTTTGAGATATGAAAAATAAAAACCAGCATAACCGATTGTTTGGGGATAGAGAGTGGTCCCAGCTTTCTGAAAGTGTTAAAGTTGACAATTTTTTTTTAAAAATTATGATACAATATTTCTACAGTTAAAAATGTAATAAAATCTTATCAGATTTGTAAATCTAAACAATAGAGGTGTCTGGAAGAGCAGGAATTACTATCCCCTTTGTGTGTGATCACTCATGTAGGACAACACCTAAGTAAAAAATAAGGACTCACTGGGTAGCCCCAGAGTTGCTATTGTAGACTTTGTGAGTACACATGGCTAAATGGGAAAGTTAGACAAGACTATGTATCTTGTGAAAAATGGCTTAAGTCAATTTTCTCTCTGGTTCATGGTTTGTAGTACTGCCCCGTGACAGTTCAGACTTTTTGTGATTTTTGTACAAGAGTCTACAGCTTAACCCCCCCCCCCCCCTTTTTTTATGTATGACATCGAGAAACCTTTCATAGTAGTGTCTATAAATTCAATGATAAAAGCAGATCATGTCTAGAAAAGGGAGACATTTGATTCCCCACCTAAAATAAACTCAAGACTAATAATAATAAGTAACAAACACTTTTAGGCCTAGTTGATTTCTTTCTAGGAGACAAGTTGTTCTCCTTGGTCTCTTGTTCATATCTCAAGCATTCTAGTTTAATTTGTTTCCATCCAGCTCTCAAAGCTCGATATAGCATGTACCATTTTTCATGTATCCAAGTAAAATAAGAAAAATTGACAATTTACAAACGTTTAAAACAGTGTTGCCTAAAAGTCAAATACTTCAGAAAGCAAGTTGAAAAATCAAAAAATAAAATATGAAGAATCAAGTTAACAACACAAATATTTTATATCAAATTTATAATTTAAATGATTAAAATTAATTTAAAATTAAACTTAAAAATGTACTTCGCTAATGTGGTGACACTCATCCTTAAGACTGGTTCCTATCTGTGTTTAGCTTCAGAATAATAAATAATAGTTTAACCTATTGCTACTGGCTGACATAGAGCAACACAACAATATTGTTGATAATAACACAAACGTAGAACATATGTTATGTTATGTTATGTTATGTTATGTTATGTTATGTTTTTTTTTTTTTCCTTTTCGCCATCTTGTCTTACTCCTCATTCAGACAATGCACACTTTAACTACGCTGATTGGTTAGGGATGAAGATGATATAAATTTTTAAAAATGTACTTGCATTTGTGGGGAGGCATCCAACACCTTGGCTCAGCAGTCGGTAGCATGTCTGTCTACTGAACTAAGGGTCTCAGGCTCGATTCCCGGCAAGGTCAAAAAATTTATCATTGGTGAAATGTGGGTTTACCCTTCCACAGTAATGAATTAACAGCCGGGGACTGGATGTTGTGCCACCCTAGTACTTAAGTAAGATTGTAAGATATATGAAGCTATGACAGGCCTAGAAGGCCAATAGTGAAAAATATATGGCTTGAATGAAAAAAAAAAAAAACTGACCCAGGCCACAGGCTGTAAAGAGTAATGGATATAAAAATAAATTGTGAGGGGGGAGATTGGAGAACCGGTTAAGAAAAAACACCCATCGAGATTTTAACACAAACCTCCTTGTCATTGAAAATTCAGTTCCGAATCAGCCTGACTTTTAGTCCTTGTGCCACTGATACAGATATGTTGATAAGATGTCTGACAAACGCAATGAGCAGATGAAATATTATCACTTCTGGACCTAGCATTATTATTGGTAATGATAGTTGGGTGATGTTTGCATGTATTTTATTGGTCCATATTGACATGTACCAGTTAACGATCTTGATTTCAATTACTACTCTCTGTGAAAAATCAGTAAAAAAAATAGAAATACTATTTTAAAGAAAGAGGTTTTGGAAAATTATTTCCATTCGTTGTTAAGATACAATTTTTGAAAAGATTATGGTGACAACATAATATTATATTTCCCAAAATATTTTCTAGTTTTAACACTACATCACTTAGCAAATTATATATGCTGCATAAAAGTTGAGCAGTCTCAAAATTGCATTGCATTGTAATAGTCTAGACGGTCCTAGTTATTAGAATGTTTAAAAGCAAGATTTACTTACATTCCAACAACATAATTCCTTTTTGCCAGAGTAGAAGTGGTGGCAATTTACCAATTTAACTTGTGTTAAACTGTAATAAGGAGGGAGAAAACAAATTGGCTCAGTTAAAATCAACTAAGTCCAATGTAATTACACCTATTACAATCCAACTTGATTACTGCCCCTCCCACTTGAAATTTTATTTTATTTTAAAACAAAACAATTGAATTTTTTTTATTACTATAAATCCAATCATCACTCACTGAAAATAGTGAATTATCAACAACTTTCTATTATATTTGGAAGAAGATATAGGAAAGGTGGAGAGAAAAGGGGACAAACACAATATGGCTTTTACAATGGAAAGAACCACACAGTTCACACTTTACATTGCCGCCATTAGAAAAAGAGGTAATGGTTGCCTCTTAAAGAAAATCGATCATCACCGCCCAATCCCCCAACCTAGGCTTCACTCTATCGGAACTCATCAGGGAGGAGTGTGAAATGTGCAACACAACTTCCTAAAAGAGGAAACAAAAAAAAACACAAAAACAACTTTCTAAGGAATTGTTAAAGAGGCTTGCTGTAATATAATGCAAACATTGAATTAAACCAAGGGACAGTTATTGTAATGTTATAATCAGATCCAATTTAAAATACTAAATTATTTCAAGTAATGGTTATTATATTTAAAAACATTTTATCTGTTCTCCAGTGAATCAAAGTACCTAAATTAAATTTTTACTCGATTTATTTGCATGTTGTGAGATTGTCAACGTCAGGTGACCAAGCTCTTGACCATCACAAGCCTTACAAGGCTTCCTTCACCAAGAGGATTAAATTGGTCTAATCCCAAAATTAATGTCCACATAGGTTATTAGCAAGTAAAATACAATGACCAAAACCAAGGGCTATCAACAAATTTATAACAGGGTGGTGCAATACTAAGAAAATATTGCTGAATCTGAACAATGACTCAGGGTAAATGGGTATGGGATTGTTGGCAAGAGGGTATGTTATTGTTTTTAATGTATCTAAGCGTGTTAGTTTTTATCAATTTGCACCGATTTAAATTACATTTTTAATAAAGGTCTGTTTGTTATTACTATTGATGAGAATTTTTCACTCATTTTATAAATGGTATGTCTTAGTTAAGTCTCACCCTCTGTGAGAGGTGAAGATCACAATGACTCAAGGGGGAACCTCACACCCTAAAGCCCCCATATCCCTGAGTAGTCACACACTTACTCAAAGCTAGGACTATTATTTTAACACTCAGTTAAAGAAAGCAGACACAATATAATTTTGTTTCAGCACAAGCACCTGAATCAGTGGTCACACAGATGGAGCTGTCAGCGCCGTGTAGTTTGTTTAGCCGGTGACAGGGAGGTCAAGGCACAAATCCCAGCCTGGTATAGTAAGATATATTTTCATAGATTATTTCCTACTCTATCTCGCTCCTCAAAAGTTGGGTACATTTTCTATAAACTATATCTTCCTCATCCAAATCCCACTAGTGTAAATATGTGAACAAACTAACAAGTTGTAAGATGGGGTGTAAAAAATTGCTAAGCCCTTTTTGAGATTTGAGCTTGGTAATCTATTAGTAAGTGCTCTTCAGACTGGACTACGGTGTCAGAAGTAATCATTTGTATACAAGATTCGTTTGTAGTATTATTAAGGGCTGTCAACAACTTCTATGCATTTTGACAGGGTGAGTGAAAATAAATGACTGCCAGCTCGGTAAACAATTTTCTCCCAAAATGAGTTAATTTTATATGTTTACAAGAGTTGTTGATCTTATATGTCCATACCGGAAGTTCCCAAGTATCAAGGTCACTCACCCTTCCTCCCCTCCAGCTCTGCCATCTCCTCGTCAGAAGGCATCGGATTCTCCTCCTGGATAGCAGCCTCCATGTCCTGAATGAGGACATCGTATGTCAGGTTACTGGAGACAAGGGACTCCTTCACTTTGTCCTTGTTCTCTGGGAGCACCAGCACATCCACCGAGGTGCTGTTGGCCGCCAGACCATTCCAGGCCTCCACATCTGACACAGAGAAACACTTTAGGAGAATACTCAGAACACCTTAACCTAGGAAACCAACATTAGCAACTTAACACCATACCTTTGTGCAATTCATCACTTTAAATGAACTTGCCAAACCCAAGTATATTTCTATAGCCAGATCTCTTCATCGCTTGGTTATGTTAATAACCTTGAGCATAATAATTGAAAATCATCTATAAAGCAACAATGACTTGAACTAAGCAATAATGCGATAGTAGCTATACTATTATCATCAATGAAGAAAAAATAAGAAAGTGGTAATATCCCTGCCATCAATGAAGCAACAAATAATGCATGTCAAAGAAGCAACAATTATTGAATGGTAACATTGTTGTTCTCAATGAATAAAAAATAAAGGAGTGCTTATATTACTGTGTCAATAAAGCATCAATGATAGTGATAATACTAATGAAGTCAACGAAGCAACAAAGAGATAGTACTAAAAAATAAATAATTAGTATGTTAATAATGCAATCATTACTGTGTATTTATATTTATGTTTTCAAAGAAGCAACAATGAGTGTGTACCAATAAAGCAACAATAAAATACTCATTTATGTCCTCAATAAATAAAAAAGTGTGTTCCAATGAAACAACACTATAATAAGTGTTATGTATGTCCTCAATAATGCAACAAAAGAGTGTGCCAACAAAGCAATAATAAAATAATGTTATGTTTGTCATCAATAAGGCAACAACAGTGTGTGCCAATGAAAGAATAACAATGGATGTGTGGTGATAATAATATTCTTAGTTAAGTAAATATGAAAGAGTAGCAATGGAGTGATGTCCTTGAAGAAGCAGCAATAATATAGTACTAACAAATCAACAAGAGCGTACCAATCAAGCAACAAGGTGGGAAACAATATTGCTGTCTTCAATAAATCACAAGTGTTCTAATGAGTCAACCCTGTAACTAAAGCAACAAATAATGGCTATAAATAAACAATAAAAATCTGCCAATAAAGTGACAGTAAGAGAATGCCAATAACACAATAATAAGAATGTTAATGAAGTAACGATGAATATACAATTAGTGTGTGCCAATTAAGCAACAATGAGTGTGTCAGCGAATCAACAATTTTTGAGTGATATATTCGATAAAGAAGCAATTGGAGAGTAGAAATGTAGCAACAATGAGACATTCACAATGAGTGTGTAAATGAAGTAGCTATGAGAAATTGTCAATGAATTAACAATTAAAGTGCCTATGAATAAAAAATGGGGGGTTCTAATTGACCATCAATGAATGTGTACCAACTAAACAATGAAAAAAAAGTTATTTTGAAGCAACAATAAAATATAAGTCATATTACTTTGTCAGTGATGCAACAAGGATATAGTGATGTTAAATGTAGTCAATGAAGAAACAATGAGAGTGGTAATCTTACTGTCCTCAATGAAACAACAATGTGTTCCAATGAAGAAACAATGAAATCGACTCAGAGGGGCAAGAATAAATTTGTCTATGAAGCCACAATTATTAAAGTTTAGTTATATTGCCATCATCAATGAAACAAATATAAAAGATATTGCTGTCCTTATCTTTTTAGCATCGTGTCTTACTACCCATTAGGGTTATATGCTTATTTAGTAATTACGCTTGAGGTTTTTGGGATTAGGAATGTTATATTTAGAGGAAGTGTACCAGTATTTCCGTGGAGGAAGAGTGGAAACCCACATTGGAAAAACCACCCTAAGTACACTCGACCAAGATTTGAACCTCAATCTCCTCGTCATAGGCAGGATAGTTTACTGTAAGCGCAGCGCCTTAGACCACGCGGCCACCTGTGGGTTTGTTCAACAATTAATCAACAATGAGAGAGTGCTAACAAAACAACAATAGTGTATTTATGTAATAAAAGTGAGATTGTGGTAGTAACGCCGTCCTCAATGAAGCAACAATGAGAAAGTTTCAACAAAGCAATAATAAGTGTCGGTTGATTAACAATAAGATCCTATTTCCACGAGCGTATTTAGCAGCGCGGCTGTTATCAGCGCTGCTTGACGATACCTTGTTTTAAATGGTTGTGTTTCCACGAGGGTGTCCGGTTGAATTAGCAGCGATGCTGCCGCGCACGATCGCCTGTCCTCGCGACTAGCCACAGCGTTTCCTAGCAGCGCTGCCAGTGTAGTAGATACATTAAATTAGATGGTCCTGTTTCCACGGGCGGCAGAGATACGCGCGACTCTTTCAAAACAGTACCACGCGTGTTTGTGCTAGGCTAACAATTACAATATTATTTATTACTATAAAACAATCCCCCACAATCCTTTGAGAGCTTAGATGTGGAAATGTTTATTAGTGAGATAGAGATGCTACCAGCCGTTTGGGATTCAAGTTCATCTGAACACAGCAAGAAAAAACAGAGCATGGGAATCATTGTGCAGAAAGTTTATTCCAAATTCAAGTTTTACTATGTTATAATTTTTTTTTTAATTTTACCAGTTTAATACAATAAATTTAGGTTTAATGTACAACAATGTTTCTTGTGAATTATTTCACACCATTAATTTATAAATATCGTTAATAACTACCATCAATTTAGATAATGCATTAAAAAAATCATCTTTATTCCTGTTAGAAGGAGGAAGAGAGGAGGATTCCAAAATGGCCAAAAATATGATTTTATTACTGAAATCTTAGAAGGAAACATGGGTTTAATATTGGCAGCGCGACAGCAGCACTGCTACGGGTGTTAGCAGAGCTGCTGCCACGCTGCTAAATACGCTCGTGGAAATAGGCTCTTAGAGTGTGCTGATTTTTGTCCTAGATGAAGCAACAATGATAGCGTATCAATGAAGTAACACTGATAATGTACTGCCATTACTGACCTAAAAAGGCAACAATGAGTGTGTGCCAATGTAACAACAATTAAAGAGTATGTATATTCATATCCTCGATGAATCCAAAATGAGAAATTGCCAACGAAGTGTCAATGAGTGGTGATTTACCGTCGCTATCCTCGAGAGCCCTGACGATGTCCTGTTCCTCCTCGGACGTGATGTTGATCCTGAGCAGTTGTGCTCCCTGGTAGGTGACCTTGTCCTCTCGAGTTCCTGCGACTGCCACCGCGAGCAACACCAGCAGGGACCAGCAACGAGACATCCTAGCGACAACCGACCCGGCCTCGTAGCTCTCCCCTTAAATACCAGAGTTCTCGTCGTGACCTTCCGAACTACTGCCCTTCTGAGAGAACATTCCCCTGGCCCCACCGGTTCAAGACGTACGAAGCAAATGTTCGCCATTATTCGGGGTAGACATACGCGAGAAGTGTGTGAGATCTACAGAAGGTGAATATTAGGCCGAAACATTCGTCCACAAGTCTCACACTATTCGCCTTTACCGAAAATTAAAAATATATGTTTATTAAATTCAAACAAACTCCATGGCGTTAGCCTTTGTGAGCTATAATGACCGAAACACCACCACATGTTGGCGAAGATAGTGCCAGCATTTGCGAATAGAGGATGTCATGTAGTCGGCACAAAGAAACCTACGGCCGTTAATCTCAGTTTTCTAGACCAGGGCCGCTACTTCTTTATTCAAGTAGTTCCTTAACTGTCCTCACGAGGCTGAGTTGACTCCCGTTCCAGACTCAATGCTTCACAGAAAAATCTGCAAGCGCCGGGGATCGAACCCGGAACCTCTAGATCTATAGCCAGTAAGTCCGACCACTAGACCAGAGAGGCGGTCCTATTAAGTTTAAGCTTTATGATTTGTTTGTAGATCTAATTTTTAACATCTTTTCATTATACACTTATTGATTTACAAATAATATACTATTCTCGCCTTACTAAAATTTAAAATGTGCTTCAAAAACGTATTATTTGTGTAACCAACTTTAAACTCTATCACATCCGATTGGTTTACTTTTAATTGTTTGTTTTGTTTATACGTTTTATAACGTGAGGGTTATTTAAAGGTTTAAACCAAGATATTCAATATTCTGTAACTACAAAAAAAAAAGTAGCCCCATGGCTTCTTTGGTGCTGACTGACAGTTCACAGCTGACTTCTGACAGTAAAAATTTAGGTATATACCTAAATTTTGACTGTCAGAAGTGACAACTGCTAAAGACATGTTTTTTGCAGGTCATATGGTTCGGCGTAGGGATACATAATTTGGTCTGGTAGCTTTTCAAAGCCGTCAGAAGTCAGCTGTGAGCTGTCAGTCAGCACCACAGAAGCTAAAACTGAGGTATATTCACCCTGCTCAGTATGATACTTAATCAAATCGTTTGTCTCACTTATATTTGGTCCAGATGTATCCATAGATTTGTGTTTTGTTATCGTTGTTAGCTTCTGGTGAATACAAGGTTAATGTTCACAAGGATTTAGTTAAAATCATACAGCTTACAAACTAGCTAGGACTACAGTTTAAAATGCATTGGTGGCCGCATGGTCTAAGGCGCAAGATACTGTATTACCGGCGACAGGCTGATCCGAGTTATAATTCCAGGCGGGTATACTTAAGGTGGTTTTTTCCCAAAATTGTTTCCTAATCTCCCTCCACGTAAATACATTTGCTTTAGATTCCCACTTTTCTACCACTACCCCATTTATGTAAATATATAAATGTCCCTGACGGGTAGTAAGACGAAGGAAAGTTAAGGTGATAGTGCAGTATTGGAGAATGTTCCTGGTTCGATGAACTGTCTGTACGCTACAAAGCATCTTTCAAGGGGAGTGGTCAAACAAGATCATGAGCCCGCCAGTAACTGCACAAACAAGGTAAAGGCAGGAGCAGAACTAGAGTGGCCAAGGTCGACTGTAACTGTGAAATGTGCCTTATAAATAAATTAATGTGTGTGTGTGTCATTCACTTCATCTTCTTACTTAATTATTATTTTCGAATATATAGGAAAAATTGTCAACATTGACAACGTGAACTTATAAACGGCTGAAAACGGAACAAAAAATATCCCAATAAATCGGAAATAGCCTTACTCTATAAAGACCGTTTAATTGGACCACCAAAACAAGTTTGTTCCAAAAGCCACGCGAAAAGGTGGGTGGAGGGCGGCGAGAGGTGGGGCAGAACGGGGCCAGCGCCCTCTGCTCACCAAACCGGTTGTCTGCGCGATGCGGGGCAGAAGACAGACAAACCTTGATACACTGCCCCACATCCTGGCACGTGACCAATAAATATACTGGCAACAAATCACCCACTATATTCATGCTCCTAATGGCGTCTTCACGCGAGATGGAACTACGCTTCTACCTACACCTTCACGTGGGGTAGACCTACACTTCTACCTACACTAGGGGTGGCCAACACGCGGAAGCATTTTAAGTAGCACACCTTAAGTCACAAAATATAACAATAACAAATTTGACGAACAAATAAATCACCTAATTGGGCCAAGTAAATAAGTTTCTAAAATGTTAGCTCTACTAAGTTGGCCATCTCTGCTGTATTGTTTACCGCTACTCCCTTTCCACTACAACCCCAACACCTTCTCTCCTTTCAAGTGCCTACCTGACTAGTCCAGCAGTCAAGGACACATTCCTCAGTCTGCACAAATCACATTTTTATGCTAAGTTTTTTTTGTGTGTGTGCTGTACTGACTGGTGTGTACTGTGTATCCTCCAGTGTAGAATATTAAGTTTCTAGAGTGATTCACTTGCCGTTAGTGTCGTTTTATAATGGCCTTAAGTAAGCCATCTATTTCCAAAAGGAAGTACGAGGACGATATTGCTCTTCGGGACTTTAATAGTGAATGGTAAGAACAGTTTTTATTTACAAAGGCAAATTCTTCTAAGCCTGTGTGTCTTATTTGTGGGGCTAGTGTCGCAGTTTCCAAAAAGTTTAATTTAAATCGCCACTTCAAACAGATGCATCCCGATATTAACATAAAATATCCAATTGACTCAGCATTAAAAACAGAATTTGTGAATAAAAAGTAACATTCACTGAGTGGGCAACAAATGCGTTTTAAAACAAAAAGTGATCAGCTGATGACAATGGTCAAAGTTTCTTATGAAATCGCCCTCATCATTGCTCGAAAAAAAAAAGGCCACACTCCGAAGGAGAAGAGATAATAAATCCAAGTCTAATAGCCTTTGCAAAAACCACTGAAGATCCTAATGTAATTAAAATTGTAGATGACGTTGCGCTTTCAAGAAATACAGTGATGCGGCGGATCGATGAAAAGTCTGGTGACGTTAGCAAATAAGTAGTTTCGTGCATCAATACATGTACATACTTTTCCATCGCCTTGGACGAGAGCTGAGATATAAGTGACACTGCTAAGCTTTGTGTTTATGTGCGTTGTATCACCGAAGAATTTGATGTAAAGGCCGCATTAGGGGGCGGCCAGACTGAGCGCGCGAGCGACTAAAATATAAAATAGAACACATGGGTTGTAATGAGAGGTGGCCAGACTGGAGCGCGCGAGCGACTGAGCGCGCACGCTTGAAAGATAGAACTGGTTCTATTTTTCAAGCGCGCACGCTCGACCCGGTACAGTCTAGTTTACAGGCGCTAGGCAATATTATTGTGTGTTGGTTCATCGAGTGCTAGGAAAACTTCTCATTTTGACATTTTTATTAATTTTTTATTACTATCGATAAGTTTAGCACACTTTCTGGAAATTGAAAAATGACACCTGGACACGGGAATCGAACCCGGTACCTTTGGCTTAGTACGTCAATGCTCTAAATACTGAGCTATCCAGGATTCGTCCCGTGCCCAGGGTCATTCTTCACTCATATTTTAAGGCAGAGCCTATGATGGAATGCGGAAATCGTCAGCTACAAGTATGTGATTATATTAATATCATGAGCTATCTATCAGATAACGCAGCCATCTTCTACTCGGTAGTTGGCTTATTGCTGCCATTTGTACAATTATTATAATTGTACGTGATTTCATACTAAGAATTAAATAGCCAAAGCTATTATTTATGCTTTTAGTGAGGATTACTCCATCTAGATATCATATTCTGAAAAGTGAAAAATGACACCTGGATAGCTCAGTGGTTAGAGCCTTGGCGTACAAAGCCAAAGGTCCCGGGTTCGATTCCCGTGTCAAGGTGTATTTTTTCAATTTTCAGAATATGATAGCTAGATGGAGTAATCCTCACTAAAAGCATAAATAATAGCTTTTACTATTTATTATTATTATTATTAGCACCGCGTCTTACTACCCGTTCGGGTTATACGTACTTACGCTATTTTGCAATGGTAGGGTGATTGTGAGATGAAATAGAGGACCTACAGTTTAACGTGGAATCCGAACCTGTGTGGAGGCCTGGCATTCCTCACATTCACAAGTTGTGATTAATACACGTGTTTTCAGAGGTGAAGGAAGGGTTTGGCAAATCAGATAAATCTGTGCCGGGACCGAGGATTGAGCCCCGAACCCTCACCAAAGAAGTCCGACACCTTACACCTAGACCACCAGGTCACCGTTTGACTATTCAATTCTTATTATTAGCACACTTGCTATTAACGGCCTAATTTAATTGCTAAGATCATAAACCATGTATATATTTATATAAAACTGATATGTTAAAATACTTCAATATTATCAAAGTAGGCCTTTACAAATAAGAATCACCATTAGCGTGGAGAGAGGAGGAGAAAACCACAACAATAAATCACTTGTTAAAACCACCCTCAACTCACTCAGCCAAAATTCGGAGCCTCCTCGTCAAAAAATAACGAGAGGTATCAGCTAATCACGCGCTCGCTCGCTCGCGCGCTCGCCAGTGTGGCCACCTAGTCGCTTACGCGCTCGCTCGCACGCTTGTCAGTCTGGCCGAACCCTTACACGTAGCAGGTTGCAGCGCTACTTTCTGACAAATCTGGGTTACCTATTACACACAAGCTGCATACTGACGAATGATCATCTTGCCGCTCAGTGGAGGGGGAGTTATTTTATCGTCCGCACTTGGTTTTGCTGGTTCAGTTTGTGCTAAGATGTCTCGTCAACAACAAGAAGATGAAGCGCTTATACTGTACGGGTACTACCAAAAATTGAAATATCGTAGTGTTGTAAAACGTAGAAAGAAACGTGTGTGGAGTCGAAATTTAGTGTTAAAACGGAACACTTTGTCACATACTGTGACGATTTTACCTGAATTACATACGTATGAATGAAGACACACCTACGTATGAATGAAGACACCTACAAGCATCTTTTGTCTATAGTATCTCAGCGGTTAACCAAGCAAGCAAGTTGGAAGCGCAGAAAGTGATTACACGATGCAGAAAGCAGTCGTCCGATCAGAAAATATCAAACACGTTTGATGTTTGCGCTGCCAGCTTTCTGATACGCGCACCGATCATTTAGGTATATTACATGATCATCTTGCAACGCTGCAAAACGACGCCTGAAAGCAGCGCTGCAACCTGCTACGTATAATGCGGGTTTTACTGAAGAGCTTCTAGACTTGCGCCAGTTAGTTTTATGTAAAGGAGAAGATATTTTGAAAGACATAAAATTAGTTTGGATTGGATAAATTAGACTGTCTGTACGGATGGGACCCCGGCAATGACTTGTAAAGTAAAAGGTTTTTTAGCTTTGTTGGAAGGTTATTTGAAGCGCAAGTTTTTAAATACCAACTGCATTATCCATCAAGAAGCCCTTTGTGCCCAAAACATAAAATTATCTTCTGTGCTCGATCCAGTGGTGCGATGTATCAACAAGATCCGAGCTAGGGCGCTAAACAGAAGGGATTCCATGAACTCCTTGAAGCGGAATTGGAAGGCAAACAACAAAGTGAGCTTCTGCTTCATTGTAGTGTCCGTTGGCTGTCGCAGGGAAGGGCGCTTGAGGTATTTTGGAACTTAAAAGGTAATGTTCTGACGTTTTTAGAAGAAAATGGGGAACTACCTGATGAGTGTATGCTTTTAAAGAATGCAGACGGGCTATGGGATTTAACTTTTCTGACGGACATTATGGGTCACCTTAACAACTTGAATCAGCGTTTACAAGGTAAAAACAACATGTTTACAACCCTATTCAGTTCCATACAGGCTTTTAAAGCAAAGCTCACTCTGCTGGAACATAATCTGTCTCAGAATGAGCTCTTCATTTTCCAACACTGAATGTAGTGGGCTTCCAGGCTTTGATAAATACAAACATGCTATTTCCGATTTGAAAAACTCTTTTGAAACTAGGTTTTCAAACTTTCAGGATGAAAAGAAAAATGCTCATCTTCTCACGAACCCTTTTTTCAATTTCTATGAAGAAATGGTTCTCTACCCTTTTGACGAACAAATTGAAATTCTTGATATTCGGAACAACGCTGCAATTCACAACAAGTACAAGGAAGTACTTGGGAATCCATTCAGCCAAGAATTTTCCATCTTCTGGAAATGCCTTCCCTCGTGCCAGTATTCTACATTAAGAGACCTGCTCTTGAGATATTGTTGCAGGTTTGGTTCTACGTACATCTGTGAGCAAACATTTTCACTTATGAACTTGGTCAAAAATATGTATCGTTCAGTTCTCACTGATAAGCATCTAAAAAACCTGATTCTTCTTGCTTCTTCCAATACAAATCTAAATATTAATGAACTCGTTAACGTTAAAGAGATCCAGAAAACTCAATGAAAGCTGAAATATTTATTATTAAAAATTGTTGTGATTTATACTAGTATTTAGTTGTCTTATTATTACTGTTTTTACTAGCTATCATTAATAGAACATAGTCACAGAATTACAGTGTGAACGGTGTACAATAGCTGTGGATTATTTATGAAATGAAAATTCTTGAAACATGCAATTTTTAATTAAAAGTTAAATATTTTATATAGGGTTTTGCTATTTTTTTCTGATGTCTTATCTGAGAAAAACAGATATAACCCAAACTCCTAATACAATTAGCAATCAATTATATAAGTTATATTACAATATTATTGTATCAATTTTTAAAGGGATTTATTTATTGTTGGTTAAATTTGTCTAAAGGTATTGTGGTTACTGAGGTAAGGTAAAGTTAGGTTTGAGGTTTTGGGGTGGAGTGGAACGCCAAGAATTCTTAGTGCAAATAGTGGCACGCCAGGAAAAAATGGTAGGCCAGCCCTGATCTACACCTTCAAGAAGGATAGACCTACACTTCTACCTACACCTTCAAGAAGGATAGACCTACACAACTACCTACACCTTCACGTGGGGTAGACCTATACTTCTAACTACACCTTCAAGTAGGATAGAACTATACTTCTGCCTACATCTTCACGAGGGGTGGACCTACATTTATAATACGTCAAATATACCCACCGCAGCATGTATGCGTAATCTTTCATGTTTCCATCCCACATTTTCATTATAAGTATCTTTCCCCTTCTGTATCGATAGGTGGTTGATGAGCTTAGTCTGAATACCTACTACATCCTGGATTAATCAACCTCTACACCGTTGTTTTCGTGGGCGATTATCGAGAAGAGATGAAGTATCCCGTTAGTGACGATTCTTGAAGTACTTCCAGTAAGTACATTATTCGGCAGTAATAGTCTTCCTCTGATATGCAGGAGCGAACGATGCGACAGAGTTTTACTTACCTTATTGCAGGATCTTAGCTCTTTCCCGTTAGCTAACGGTTCTGAAATATACGAGACGTAATAATGATACTGGAAACTGGTCAATACAGTAACAAAAGCGGCAGGGTTCACGATGTTTATTATATTGATAGAGTCATCAAATATTTTTGTAGCGAGTAAGCCAAGCGTCATAAATAGATTTTATTGGCAGGTGTTAACGCTTAACAGACTAAATGTATCTAGTACGATTCCCATTATCGACTCGTATTAAGTGCAGGCGTAGCGATATGGCTTCGTCTCTAAAGTTGATGCTCTCCCCTTATTCGTCAACAAGTCGTACCGAAAAAGATTCTATGACTCGTTTTGTTACCGTAAGCTAAATTATATTATTCGGGGCTTCCACTATCTTATAGTCTTAGATCATCGAATTTGTCAAGGTATTCCGCACCTCCTTGGTGTTTTTATACGCCACCCAATGCGTATCCTTACCGCTATATCTATCGAAATTGACGATGGCACACTCTTCCTTCCACGACGGTAAAGTAGGTAAAACGTCTCTAGCAAAAACTCCTCTAAAGACTGGATTTTCTTAAACGCTTCAGTACACTTGTGGAGATTTGTTTTGGTAAAGTCATCAAGGCGGAGTCTCGATCACTTTTTTGGTACGGACGTAGATGCATCCCTTTTTCCATAGCGATAGCCACTAGTGTACGATAATATCTCTCAGCCTCGCTCAATTGTTTCGTGTTACCCTTGACACTTTAATGGGTTTCGTGATTCCCGCAGCACCTCCCGCGACGTCTCCCGATGCAGCGATCAGAGGGAGTATAGGCAGGGACTCATTCCTCTCCTTCCTTTTCATACGACGTCAAGTAGTTGTACGTCATTTATTCACACGCCGTTGACGGTGACATCCTTTCGTCAAGACTAGACCCCGTATTGACTTTACATTTAATCGTGTTAGCTACAGGCCAAGCATAAGATTTCTCACCCAGCTTCGAATAGGGTATTCTTTTCCAAGCTTTCTCGGTAAGTTCACGATCCTCGGTATGATATCCCGATATTTCTTTAACTTTAAAGTAGGCAATGTCATGCTCTTAACCAGTTAACACCAGAATTCCCTTGTTTCAAACGATTTGCCAGCTTTGTACATGCCCCCAGTAATGGTACCAAGTATATACAACCCTAACGGTAGTTAATGATCAGCTTATTTAGCAGTCCATCTCTCTTTCATAGCTTCATGGGATGTACTGAACGGAATTTATATAGACATGTACATTACATTATATAGTTATACGAGTTGACATGCGGCTTGTGAAAGACAGAGATTCGTTACCCATCTGCGATAACGATTACGATGAGGGTAAAGCGTCCCAGAGAAAAGGTATGTTGCTGCCCGATAATCTTCGTTGCATTTTCGAATCTTCGAATTGCGGTAAAACAAACACTATGCTCAGTATTATTGAAGAATCGAACGGATTACGGTTCAAGTACGTGTACGTCTACTCTAAATCGTTGTACTAGCCCAAATAACAGCGCTTATCTCAAGCCCTTTAACTCGATGAAGGTTTAGGTTATTTTCCTTACTATGGCAACGTGGAGATCATCTCACCATCGGAGTAGAAAACCGACTTTGTCTTCATTTTCGACAATGTCACTTGCGATAAACAATATAAAATATAGACTTAGTTCAGTATGGGTGGGAACAAGGATATATAGTCTATAGTAAATACTGTATACATCTGTGTCAGAACTACTCTCAGATCCCTAAGCAGATGCTGAGAGATAACGCTAACATCATCATCCTTTTCAGGATAGACAATGCCAACTTGATACATGTATATGAAGATCACGTACACAAGGATGTGACGTTCCAAAAGTTTAAGGAGATGTGTTCACTTTGCTGGAAGAACATGTACGAATATCAATAGTCTTGAGCGAAGATCATGAGGTCGATAAGGGACGTTACCGCTACAGGTTCGATACCTTTATCTTGCCCGATTAATACTCGCATAGACTCAGTATATGGTAAGACGTCATGTCGTCCATATCGAATTATGAAACAGTCTCTACAAGTATAGACCCAACGGTGAGAAGGAAGGTAGTCTGAATCAAAACCCTAAAGGATGTTACGATGCAGGCTCGAGGAAAATCATCAAAATGAAGCTTCCACCTCATCTAAAGATGCATGTAACAAGTACTACGCCGATGAGATGAATGCGAAACATTGTAACAAACAGATACCGGCTCTCAATACCACCAAGGATACTATCATAGGCCAGATGGAGCCACTGATTGAGAGTTCGGAGAAGGATCGAACTATGTTCGTCAACTTTGGAAGAAGTAGCAGACAAGGGATGGAAGAGGTATGTCTCTTCAGCAGGAATATCATCTTAATAAGACAAAAGCAGCGAAATATTCTTTAAGTCCTAAGCTGCTCAAGCTAGAAGAGTCTTTCACCATACAAAAAACAGTTTTATGGAATTTTTACGATAGGATAACATGAGGGATCATGTCGAAAAAGTGATGAGGGCCGATTGGTTTTACGATGAAGAAGGTTTAGTCTTGCACAACATCGTTTTTTCCATATTTATTTCATAAACAGCATCTAAAGCCTATGTAGACCAAATGTGTTATCACGATTTTGTCTATATTTAATTAGATTTAAACCCGATCAGGAATAATACAAGATATTTCGAAATGGATTTAACTAACGAACATGGTTATATGTTCAAGAGAGCAGAGATCGTTTCTACCACGGATATGAACTTGAAGAACGTTACCTGTTTATTGGACTCTAACCTATCAGATGGTCGCGTTTAAAGATTATCATAATCATCGCTAACGTTACATGAAGAGTTAGGTCTTACATACGTCTAGGTATAGTACTTGGTACATTAACCGCACTGCACAAGACCTTCATTGCTTGCATCATGTCGATCAAAGTTTCGGATGATATCATCAAAGCGAGTAATATCATTAAACGAAAGTTAATACAGCTAAGCGATTCACGACACGAGTCTGATATCGTCGCGAGGGAGATCTTCAATCCTAACTCGGAACCTCTAAAAAAGATTGTGATAATGAGTACGGAATATGAAACGGATCGTGAGGAGGTAAAAGAAATCGTCTCATCCAAGAGATTGCATAAAAATCATACACCCTTTCTTATCTTTACACGCCTCAAGCTCGTTCCGATATAACTTAAGGTGTATATTGAAAGGGTAAAAGGACCAAACTCAGGAATACACATATCATGTTTGATGCGAGTGACGAGACTGTGATTCTCAATAATATGGTAGTTCTTTATTACACCCGGGGACTTTTAAAATTACCCTTCAGAAAAGAGCCTATGAATTATACCAAGGCGGATCTTAACGTGTACTTGAAAACGGACGACCATCTACTAAAGAAAAAAACCTTACGGTCGTTTCAAGTCAGGTTCGGGATTTAAGTATTTACGCATCATTGAATCTATGTTTCATGAGGAGTACGAACTTGAGGGGAAAGACGGAGAGAGGAAGAGGGATCGATTATACCGATTTGGACGATCATAACGAATTGGTCGATTGATTAAGACTATTGCACGTATCGAGCGGAGCAGGTCATCCAGCGCACGACAGCGAGATCATCTCAATGATCCAAGAATTACGCGAGGCTAGAATCATCGTATAATAGTATTTATTATATCTAGGTTAACTCCAAAATTTCATGTACGTCAAGTAGGAGATTGCAAGTACATTTCATCGTCCCGCAAGACGTCGTTTTGCTAGAAGACATGTTAGCGTACGAGAATTGAACCAGTTGTTATTATTACAGACTGACCTGGGTGAGATCTCTATATCGAATAAGAGATACAATTATCTTCTCACCATCAGTGACGTATATTTCAAACGGGCTTGTGTTGTACCATCAAGACTAGGACGGGAATAATGTTACCGCGGATATGATCCTCGTCCTTCAACAGATGATTGCAAACGGTTTGCCTCTCGTAAGTCATATACATACGGATAATGGTACAGAGTTTTATAGGGCATATTTAAAAGCTCTAATGGCGAGCAAGAGGATCAATCATTATTAAATGTACAGCAACGTGAAGCTAGTCAAGGCTAGTGTGTGGAACAATTCAATCAAAGGCTCAAGAACAAGATTTGGACGAGATTCACGGCTAAAGGATCATATAGATGGATCGATACTATACGAGTATAATTGAACAGTATACTTTACCATAAAGATGAACTCTATATACGTTTTGGATGGCAGACTTTTACGAAACGTCTACCTGCACGCCAAAACGATAGATCGGCACCGAGAAAGTTTAAAGTTGGTGATATCGTTCGTATCAGTAAGCATTAGGATGTTTTTCGTGAAGGGCTATACTGCAAACTGGTCCATGGAACTGTTCAAGATAGGTCAAGTCGTCGAGACGAATCCTAGAACTTTTATACTCGAAGATATGAGAGGTAAACCAATCACGGGATAATTTTACACCAAGGAGCTCGGTAAGACACCAAATTTGTATGTGTATCTTGTGGAAACAATCATCAGACGGGCGGGTGATAGATCATATGTAAAATGACTAGGGTTTGACTCTACGCAAGAGCAACATTGTCTAAGGAGGGGGAGGCAAGATCTCCTCCTACCTCTGTGCGTATAAAGGTGAGGGCAGACGAGGCTAGCATACTACATCGAGAAGAACGACAGGGGAATACAGTGAATCATGACACTCATCGTATCTCTGTATGGGAAGCTATAATCCCTGTATGTAGTCAGTCCAAGACCTGCCTTGTGTACAAGCTGAAGAGCTGTTAGAGGCCCGAGATCCTTCACGTACAATCCATAGAGGAGCCGGGGGAGGGCCTGCTTGATGAAGATTCTTTCTGCTGAGAGCTAGACCAAGTTTGGCAGGAATAATACGATCGTGTGAAAAGTTTGTTGAAAATTGAGACGGGTCGAACTTAAAACGTATGTCGTTAAAGAGAAAGAGGATGAAGTAGAGTACGTGGCTGAAAAACCCAACATCATTGAGCTTGATAGTGTGGGGAAAGTTCTATTATACGGTAGGAACTTTTGTCGGGAATTATAAACCGTTTTAACGCTTCACAACGTGGCCTAACGTATCTAGGAGTGATACATGTGAACTTTTTAAATGGTAGCACCTGAGAACCTGGTGGGGGTGGTGTTGGTGGGGCCTTCCGAAAACTTCCGGTGGGTCGTGCGAGAGAGAGAATAAATAAATATATATATATATATACAATATAACACATAAATTATACATACACACACATCAAAAATCATATTTTGTAGGTGAATGAGAGAACCTATCTAATTTGTATTTATGAAGATACAAAATAAATGTATTTAAAGATTGTAAGTTATTTATTTGAACACAATTATCATGAATAGTTTATTTAATATTAGCCTAGTAACAGGATGTTTTGTCAGATACTGCTACTAGATATTTTTCCGTTCAGAATAATTACGTTATTTATTTAACATTGGCCTAGTAATGGGTGTATCGACTATGAGGAGTAAAGGAAACGAGATGCCGGAAGCGGAAGGAAAGGAGATCAAGAATAAGGGGAAGGAGGGCACAGCCCAGGTAGGAATGATAGAAAAAAGGCTATATCTAATTGATCAGGGAACCTAGTGGGGGCTGGCCTTGTAGTGACTTCATACACTAACCCTATGTCCTAGTAATTGTACACAGGTAGTTTTTCCATGAAAAAGTGGGGGCTAGGGGGCGAAAATTCTATGGTTTGTCCTAAGAGTGAGCTTTTATGTTAACTATTGAGCTAAACTACTAACAACCTCTTCACATGGGAAAAAGTTATACGCCTACTGATACCTTCACGTGAGATGTACCCACAAATCTATTGACACCTTCACGTGGGATGTCTATAATTCTACTGAAAACTCCACGTGTGATGGACCTATACTTCCACCTTCACCTTAACAAGGGATGGACCTACACTTCTAACTATACCATCACATACGATGGACCTACATTTCTTACTACATCTTCAAGTGGGATTGACCTAATCTTCTAACTACATCTTCAATTGGGATGGACATACACTTCAAACTACATCTTCAAGTGGGAAGGACATACACTTCAAACTACATCTTTAAGTGGGAAGGACATACACTTCAAACTACATCTTCAAGTGGGAAGGACATACACCTCTAACTACACCTTCACATTAGATAAAGCTTCACTTCAACCTACACCTTCACATTATATAAAGCTTCACTTCAACCTACACCTTCACATTATATAAAGCTTCACTTCTACCTACACCTTCACATTAGATAAAGCTTCACTTCTACCTACACCTTCACATTAGATAAAGCTTCACTTCAACCTACACCTTCAGATTAGATAAAGCTTCACTTCTACCTACACCTTCACATTAGATAAAGCTTCACTTCTACCTACACCTTCACATTAGATAAAGCTTCACTTCTACCTACATCTTTACATGGGATAATCCTTCACTTCCACCTAAAACTTCACTTCTACCTACACCTTCATGTTGGATAGAATTACATTTCTACCTACACCTTCACGGGGGATGGACCCACACTTGTGATAGGATTGAGATGGGATTCTACTTGTGTTTTCACACTGGATGACCTAAAAGCAAAGTAAATTATCTCTCCTTGGTGGATACTTGTGACATAGTTAAACATTATTTAGTTTGAGAGGTCGAGGTCATAGCTCCAGCTGGATCACTAGATGAGCTTGACATGATGGGGGCTTCTGTCGAATGATCATATAAGTCAGTACTCATGGGGGCCCCCTTCGTCATTTTCTGTACCATGGGACGACTGACGCCTACTGTCCCTCTGTTGGCAGCTCTGCTCCGAATGTTGAGCGCCAGTACTCTGGAAGATGGCGACACTGACGAGACTGTGGTGTCTTACAAGGGCTACCAACTTATCAGGGTTTTTCCAATGTGCGTAAAATTGTATTACCTTTCTTTTTCTTTTCTAGGTGACACATAAAAACTAATGTGATGGACAAGTTTGTGTGTTAGAGTGATAGATCTAGAGCTAATAAACAGGTGTTTATGTTGTTTATACTTAGGACCAAAATTCTTATTCCAGGTGTATTCACCTTCAAAATAATATTATACTTAAAAGTAGTGTCATGTTTCAACAGTAATGTTTAAATCAAGTACAACTGTATTAAGGATGTACAACCTTGTTTGCATAATAGTGTCCTCAATAATAAAATAAATACAATTGTGGGTAAACTTGTAGACAAGTGACAATGAAATGTGATTATATGTTTGTGAGATTAGGTAAAGCTAGTTTTTTTAAGTAGATTTTGAGATATGATTACGTTAGTTTAATTTAATTAGGGTTAAATTTGGTAAATTGTAAAATATAATATTATTTATATAAATGGTATTGGATATAATCAAATGTACATTTAGTTCAACTTTTAGAATTGAAATTTAGATCAAGTGTTTGATTTATATGAACCTATATTACAAAACAAAATACACAACATAATTTTCCAAAGTGAAGATATAATTATAATTAATATAATTTATTCTAAGATAGAAAAAAGTCTCTTATATTTGGAGTAGCCCACGGGTTGTTTAGATAACTCATATATTAATAACACTATATTCCCACTTGCATAGAGAAAGAATAAGAAACCCATAATCAGTACATCCAGCTGAGATTTTAACCTAAAGTTACTAGTCATCTGTAAATCAGCTCATGTTCAGCAAATTACATCCTCACCAAAGTAGTTTAGAATAAAGTTATAAGTTTGTTTCATTCTCAGGGATGGACCTCAGGTGGATCTGGTCCGATCCTTGGTTGACAAAGAGGAACAAGTCACTTTGTGGTCCAGGCACTTTGCACCAAGCAGAGGTGTGGACACATACAGGAGGAACCAGAGCTCCGCGGCTGACCTGCTGACTTCTCCTCAAGTCAAGGGAACTGTGGTGGACTACCTTGATACCCACCACATAGCCCACCTGGTGCTGATACAGGACTTACAGGTGACTACCTTGATACCCACCACATAGCCCACCTGGTGCTGATACAGGACTTACAGGTGACTTTCAGGACTACCTATATACCCATCATGTATACCTCAGTTTTAGCTTATGTGGTGCTGACTGACAGCTCACAGCTGACTTCTGATGGCTTTAAAAAGCTACCAGACCAAATTATGTATCCTTACGCCGAACCATATGATCTGCAAAAAACATGTCTTTAGCAGCTGTCACTTCTGACAGTCAAATTTAGGTATATACCTAAATGTTGACTGTCAGAAGTCAGCTGTGAACTGTCAGTCAGCACCACATAAGCTAAAACTGAGGTATAGTATACCCTGCATAGATAAAGGTAAGAGGCTTGTTTGCAACATGCGACAGAGGAGTAGCGTATCTCTGAACAATACATCACACTTTACGCCCCCTTATTGGTTCCCTTCTTTCCTTCACTTGAGAGCATGTTGTTATTGTGACTTAGACAGAGAAAGAGACTCTGAGCAGTCAGTACTTGTTGTGAGAGCAGCTATGTTAGAAAAGATCTTTATGTGCACGAAATACCCTTTAGCGAACTTTTATATACAGACAAGCCCTGCTATTCGCGCTCTTGTTATACGTGTATTCACACATATGCAGATTTTGATTTGTGAGGAGAAATGGTGAAATGGCGCTAGGAAACTGTGCGGTTCACTTGTTGATTGATAGATGGAGACAAGTGCGAACCCCCTCATTTGTCAAAATGCTCTGTGCACACCTCTTCACACGCATCATCCCCACCCTTTGCTGCTCAGTGCTGTATGTGAGCTCTTTCGACAGTGTAGTTACAAAGCTTCAGGCGGTATATTCTTCTTGTGCTTTTGTGGTTTTCTAATACACCAAATGTCAAGAAAATGCAGAGAATGTGATTCAAAGAATGTGAAAAGTGGTACATTTGTGAAAATATTAAGGAAATCACATTCGTTAGAAGTGAAATTAGAAGTTCTGAATAGGTTCAATAAAGGTGAACTTAGCAGTGATATTCAACATGTTATGGGACTGAGTGAGTTGACAGTAAGAACTATTCGTGCTAATGGTGTAATCAATTCATAAAAGTGTGAAATCTTCTATGAATCTTAGTGTAACTAGAGTGACTAAATTACGATAGGGTGCAATGAAGAAAATGGAACTGGATAGAACATCAAAACCAGCACAACATGCCACTATCCAGAGCTGTTATTCAAGAGAAAGCAAAGAATCTGTATGAAGATCTTACAAAAGATGCTGAAAAACCAGCAGCTTTTTCAGCAGGTTCAGCTTGGTTTAATCATTTCAAAAATCGACATGCATTCCACAATTTAAAACTGACTGGGGAGGCAGCCACCGCAAACCATGCTGCAAGTGAGACATTTAAACAAATCACATTCAAACAAGTCATTGCAGAGGGAGGATACAGACCAAAGCAGGTGTTTAATCTTATAAAACTGGCCTGTTTTGGAAACGAATGCCAAGTCACACATTTAATTCTGTTGAAGAAAAAACAGCATCTAGTTTCAAGTCAGCTAAGGACCACTGCACACTTCTTTTTGGAGGAAACGCTTCTGGGCAGTGGCAGAGAACAGACCCCTGCAGGCCTGCTAGTGCAGGGGTCGAGCGTAAAAGTATCCCTGCATTGCAGGGGTTGAGGAAAATATTCATTACTTGTACATTCTTGCTTAAGTTATTGTAAATATCAAATTAATACATAATTACTTTTAAATTAAAGTGAGACAAAGAATTGCTGAACAGCATTTTTTTAAAAATGAATTGCACACAAAATCTAAAAGTATTTTACTATTTTGTAACATCAATAGTAGCATAGAAATCATTCCCTTTGATAATATGCAAGTGTATGTTGGCTAGTCAGTGTTTTTACAATCGTAGGCGGCAAGTTTTCTCACAAGCAACAGTGTAACCCAATACTAATAATATTAGCCTTTTCTGTCATCATTTTCCTTGCCCTTTTTAAGTTGTTTCCCAGAAGTAATTTACAGGTCGACTAAAAAGGTGTTTGTCAAATATAGTATGCTGATAGAAATTATCTAGTGGTTTGGAATGAAGTTAAAAGGACCTAATTAGTTTGAAGTTTTTTGAAAAAGTTGTAATCTATCAAACATGTTTTATTTTATATTTAAAACAATTTTCTTTGAGTCAAGAATTAGCTTAATTTTTATATTCAAATGTTAGTGACTAGTTTAAAAAATGTTAACCCCAAGCCCACAATTACTAGTAAAAAAAACCCTTATAAATAGCTTATAGAGGTATAATTATATAGTCTGAAAATTTTCTCGCCTCGCCTCAAATTTTAGGTGCAGGGATTGGGTAAATCATAAATCTACGCTCCTACTTTCGGGGCTTACAAGATACAGCCCCTCATATCTACCATGCAAAAAATCCTCGGACATTAAAAGATTATGTTAAAACTAGTTTGCCTGTTATTTGGAGATCTAATAAGAAATTATGGATGACATCTATGATTTTCTGTATATTTCCAGAGATCTTCAGGAGGAGATGAAGGCCTATTGTAAGAGGGAAAATTCCTTTTAAAATTATTATTATTATTATCTTGCTTGACAAAGTTTTTAGTCATCCTCCTGCTGTTGCGGAGTTAAATGAAAATATGAAGGTTTTTATTTCTTCCTCCCAACACCACATCTATAGTTCAGCCCATGGACCAAGGGGAGATCACTGCTTTTAAGAGCTATTGTCTTCAGAGAATCTTCTCAATGCTTATCAAACAGTGTGATACAGACGATAAACCTACCATTAAGAAGTGTTTGTGCCAGTTTAACATTAAGATTGCGATCAATATCATTCGTGAGGCCTGGAATGAAATCACTCCTCAATGCATGAACGGTGTATGGAAGAAGCTATGTCCTGAAACTGTAGCAGGCATTCCTGACGTTGCAGTGGAGCTCAGTAGCAAAAGGAGTTTGTAGACAGGGCACAGTAAATTGGATTTACAGATGGTGATGAAGAAAATGTAAATGAGCTCCTAGCCTCTCATAAAGTGGATCTGACAAACAAAGATCTTATGGCTATTGAAGAGGAAAATATTAGAGAGTAATCAAAATTGAATCTAGATAAGATAGAGCCTCTGAGAACCCCCACAGTAAAAGTTATGTCCGAGACCTTCAAATTGATTTACTCAGCAATGGATATTATTGATGAACACGACCTTGACTTATTGGGAAGTTCTAAAGTGAGGAGGGAAGTAGAGAATGTGCTGAAATGTTGCAAGGATCTTTACAGTCAAAAATTGAAGGTGATGACTCACCCTCTATTAAAGCGTTCCTTACTAAACAACACAACATTTCAAATGATGGCCGCAAACCCGCTGGCTCATCGTCTTCGACTACATGTTCCACATCTTCTGGGAATTCCGCTCGTCCATTTTTAGCTCCAAGGGGAAGACAGCTGCCTACACTTTCACCAGAATTATCCGACAATGATTAGTAGGATGCTTGATATGGTAATAAATGATAAACACATTACAATCCTTTATTTCTTTTCTTTAGGTTTACTTTAGTTGTTCCTATATGTTCCTATTTAATAAATTTTTTTTTTTTTACTAAATGATATCTACCTAATAAGCACAGCAAAATTTACTATTAACATTGTTGTAATTAAGCATTAGCTGCAAATTATTGAATAAATTGGAACATAATCCATATTCTTACATGTTAAAAGAGATTCCCATTTTATGGGGAATCAGTATCCGCGGTGATTCTTGGGAACGTATCTGCAGCGTATAATGGAGTTTGCTTGTACATACATTATTTATTCAAAATTCAGTTCCAGCTGTCCTTCCAGCATTTTAATAAGATTTAAAATATTTAGCTGTTCTTCGAATATGTTTGTACATTCTTACTTGTCAGGGAATCTTCTTGGGAATCTGTTTGGTCCTGAGATATTGGCCCTCAAATTTTTTGTTATTTAACTTGGGGCCATATACAACAGTTCTTCTTCACATAAGAATACAATACTCCTACGATTCTGGCAATTTGAGAAATGTTGTAGACGAATGTTTGAATATGAAAAACATTAAGAGTTTTAAGAATAAAAGAGCATGTATGACTTGGTCGATGGATGTTATTGAAGGGAAGGGAGTACGCAAGGATAGGGATGTGTGAAGAAAATTAGTGATGATGGATTAAGTACGAAGTTTTTTTTTATCTACATGCACAGTTCTTCCCTAACCCTTAAGAAACCGGTGTGGTTAGGTATGTATGTATGTATGTTAATATTATATTCACATGAACTTTAATAAGTTGTATATTAGAACCATCCTTACAAGTTATATTGTGATAGAATTAAACATAATGTGACTGCTCTATGGGAAAGAGGCCCAATATTATTTTAATCTGAACAGGATATTTTGTTTTGTATTTGAATTCCAAAATTATTAGGTTATAATGGGTTTCTCAGGAAATTCTGTAAATATACACTGTGTTTAATAACTTTTATATTATGTCCAGTAAACATACTTTCAATTCCTTTGTCCTTTTATTTAAGAAGGTTAGCAAAATCTTGTGGGTTGAGTTTTTAATAATCAGATCGGAGCTAGATTCCCCATCCCTTGATATTTCACTGCCAGAAAAATTGCACAGTTTAGCATAGAGAGAGTATGTATAAATAACAAATATGAAGTCCAATTGCAGTGCCTAACATCGTGGGTTCTGAAGCTAACTCATTTGTATTTCAGTCAAATTACATTTTTTCTTGACTATTGAGGAAATGATTTTACTTCCCAAATGAGCATTACCAAAATTTTATACAACCATTAAAAATCTAAAAAAAAAGTATCATCAAATGCAGTATTATTTTTGTTGATGGTAGAAAATTCTCATTTTGGGATTTTCAAATTCCGAATTTGTAGAATTTTCCTTGATTTTTATGATCCTACTCAAGCCTAGTATTTATTTACCTCTAAGGCATGTGAATTTGGTAGATTTGCCAGATAACATTATATAGACCCTGGATATTATGTTCCCAGACAGCCATTGAGAGCGAAAACCCTCCAATGGAGCCAGAGGATGAGGAGTGGGAGAACAGGGGGGGCCACCGGCTCTCATGGACCAGATACCACCGGCACAAAGGTACTGACATCTCTCCCACACTTACACACCAGTTCTTATAGTGCTGTGCCAGTTATGACTATGAGCGAGCTAGATTATTTAGTCTAATAGAACAGGATGAGAAAGGTGAATAGAGATAATACCAGCTTCAGTGACCACATGGTCTAAGGCGCTACTCTCGCAATGGACTAGACGGCTGATAATGGGGAGATAGAGATTTGAATCTTGATCATATGTACTGAGGGTAGTTTTTTCCAAAATGATTTTACACTTTCCCTTCATGTAAATGTGGCTTCACTTCCTCGAATTAACCTTCCTTATCCCTAAAACCACTAGCGTAATTAGTACATAATGGTATAGCCCGAAGGGGTAGTAAGATGCGATGATAAAGAAAATTGATGCTATTATTGGCTATCAATGAAGTCACTACATTATGTGTGTACTCAACTTTGTTGCTAGATGAACAGGTCTCCACGAATACAGAGATTCAAGAGCAGACCCTGTGTCTCGGTGTACACCTTCATCCTTCACTTCCCTCATTGTTTCAGACATTGACAGTTACTTGGACTATCTCGCCTATACCTACACTGACATCTGCCAGACAGAAATCATCGGCAAGTCTTCTCAAGGTCGTGATCTCAAACTTCTCAAGGTGTCAACAGGGGGAAAGGGTAAACCGGCCATCTGGATCGATGGTGGTATGACTCAACTTGTGTACTTTAGTTTGGTCATCACTGTATCTGTGGATCATAAAATGCTTGTCTACCACGAGATTTAAAAACTGATGGATTTGAACTTTGTTAACACTCAATACTTATTTTACATGTTCTGTATCTCACTTCTCATGTCTAAGCCAGTGCTTCCTAACCTTTTTTTTTAGAACAGTGACCTAATTTTTAGAACAACAAACTTTTGTGACCCATCTAGCTTGAATGAACATGATGGGGAAACTTTATGCAGCCCATTAAAAATTGTATCGCAGCTACAGTTTGGGAACCACTGATTTAGGCTATCAGCATATTTACAATAATAGCATAGGTAGGCCTATAAAGAAGATGAAATTGAGGAAATTCACCTGCAATTATGTGGAGAAAAAGCAGGAAACCACTTAGGATAAACCTCATTGGCACACCTGGCCAAGATTCAACCTCCCAACCTCCTCATCATTAGATAACAAAACTATATGAGATTAACACCTTAGTTCGTGTGTCCACCAATTTGGGTGTATCCTTAACTTTGAGTGTTGTGTGAGCACAGGTATCCATGCTCGGGAGTGGATCTCCCCTGCAACAGTCACTTACATCCTTCTGCACCTTGTGGAGTTCCGTGATCAGCACTCAGAGCTGCTGGATTCTGTCGACTGGTACATCCTGCCCTTGGCTAACCCTGATGGATATGAGTACTCGCACTCCACAGACAGGCTTTGGCGCAAGACTCGGTCTCGGGTCGGGGGCTCCAGGAGGGGTTCGGGCTGCTATGGAGTGGACCCCAACAGGAACTGGGATTTTCATTGGGCTCCAGGTAATGATGGCATAATTGAATGAATATGATTGAATAATTTGATTACTTTGAATATTCTATTCAAAATGATTTGAATGAAAACAGTAGCATGATGTGACCTGAGCAATTAATTTGCTTACCACTCTTGTGCCACAGTGCTGAGGAAATTCAACCTTATGACTTGAATGTTTACCAGGCTATTTCAATACAAAATATGTTCCTGTTAGGCTCATTTTCAATAGTCACCTTTGCTATGCAATAACTGGACCTTACTCTTTCAAATAATTCTTAGGCTATTTTAAAACCAAGTATAAGTGGCTGTATAGTTCACAATCGTAAAGCAGCCAAAAAAATAATGTGAATCAAAATTATATTATTATTTTGTTACATTATACTAATTTTTTTTTTTCCTGTTGTGCTTTTGGATTTTGGTGTTATTGTTTTGAATAGTCCACATTATTATTAAGTAAAATATCAGTTTGTTGCACTATAGAAATAATTTGTTTTTTCCAATCCTCCAATTGTTTTTAGGAGACAATTCTAATAAAGGGAGTAAGGGACTTAAAAGATTCACAATCGCAAATGAATAGACAATAGTTTACACTTGTTTTAAAAATGTTTTACCAAGTTTAAATTAAAAGCTCACCCTTTTAGTTATGATGATGATTATGATGATTATGATGGGTGAATCTCTGGTTTGTATTTAGAAAATGTTCGAGTGTTAATTATTTTAACTCTTTCAAACATGAAGGAAAATGTTTTCTCATATTTCGTTATTTTTACTTATGGTGAGGTAACTGTGATATTCTTAAAATGCATGGTATTTTGTGGCGACTGTACTTTGCTACTTTGACACCACAAGTTACTTAATACAAGACAAGGGCTGATAAGCTGCAAAGGAATGCGAGGAGGAGGAAGGGGAAAGCCATCAATGTAATGATTATTTTATTTTTTAAATTATTCTTTTATGCCCCTCAATAGCTGCAGGTGACCCCCCACAAGACATTTTATATCAAACAAGTAAGTATTGTTAAATAGACTATTTTGACTGTTGACTATTTAGTAATTATTTTACTAACCAAGGAGCTTCTAATGTCCAACAAATCTCCACTTAACATATAACCGAGACTCAATCATCAGTTCAGTGAAGACCTGTAAAGTTAGTAAGCCAACACTTAACACACATCTTAAAACTGTGTCTATGACATAAATTCGCTCTCAAGTTATTAGAACTTGGAACTATAGATAGAGCAAAGTTCCTTTGTTCCAAATCTGAAAACTCATTTTATGTATAAATCAATTTATTAAGCTTTAGTGAGCTACCAAGTGTAACCATAAAAATTAAATTTAAAAAAAGTTGTTACTTGTTGAAGACACGAGTTATTCTTGTTCAGAAAATAGTGCAACATTTCACCAACCTTAACCACGGCTGAGCTCCCTTGATAGAACCTGGCAACTACCTCAACTCGTGATAACTTATGACAGTTCTAGACCTGATGTTGCAGGAAGCCCGAGCGACTCATGCCGTGAGGACTTTTCTGGCCCCCGGGCCTTTTCGGAGCCTGAGACACGGGCCATGTCAGAGTTCATTCTGTCCGGCAGGGAGAGATAAAGGTATACCTCACGGTGCACTCATACTCTCAGATGTGGCTGGTCCCCTGGGGATACAAGGAGGAGAAGCCCCGGGACTACTACGAAATGTACACTCTGGCAGAGAAGGGAGTGGAGGCCTTGGAGGCTATCAGAGGTACTGACTACCTGCTGGGAACAGCTGCAGAACTGTTATACACGGCCCCAGGTGAGTTTAAATAAGGGTGTTAAGGAAAGGATAGTTGTTATTTTTACCATAAATAATTAATGTGCACTTTCTAAACACAGGGATCCAACTCACTAAACAACAACACTAAACATCCAATGGTAAGGAATATAGATTGTAACAAAAATAACTACACAAGAATGTTATCATCATTTTTAAATACTCTAAGATAAAAGACTCATTTCAGTGGATTAGTGTCATTAAATATGTCTGGAATGAGAAAGAGAAATGGAGAACAAAAAAGGTACTAAGTCTCTGTAGAGAGTTCAAAATACACCCCTCAAAAGTTAATGAATATTTCATGATTAGTAATTGGATGATAATTACTTACTGTAAACTTTCGTAATGGATGATAATTACTTACCTGTAAACTTTCTTGTAAAATATTATGTTTCATCTTCTAAAAGCTGATTCCTTGTGACTTCTGATCCATAGTAAGCTGCTCTGCAGAGCGAGTAAGCTGTAAAAGTCGTGTTGTACGCGTAGCTAATTTACAACCTAAGCCAAATTATAGATTTAAAAATTTCTGAAATTTCTGAAAATTGTACTCCTAGAAATATTTTTATTCATATTTGTCCCAAATGATGAGAACACAGAATATCCTTTACTTTTTGAGTTATATGCCAGAAAAATACTACATATTTATCTGATGATTATTTCATCTTGCAGGTGGGTCGGATGACTGGGCTAAAGGCGTTGCAGGCATCAAGTACTCATACAGCATTGAGCTACCAGACACGGGGGACTACGGCTTTGTGCTGCCGGCCAATCAGATAGAGCCTGTTGGTCAAGAGACCTGGGCTGCTGTCAAGGCCATTGCCACACACTTTGCTGACGGACACAACTGAACACTAATGAGATTATTGTATGCACAGAGAATTAAATATCTCATATGAGTTGCATAGGTGTTTTGACGGCCCCTCAGCTAACAATATATATTAAAAAAAAAGTAGTAAATTATAGAAGGGACAGTTAGATCTTTGAAACAAATGTGATTAGAAAGAATAAATAAAATTTCTAATCTAAATGCTTTGAACTCAAATCAAAATTATTATGCAATTTGTATAATCAATTATTTATACTTGTATGATTGGTAAAAAACAATATTTTAGTTTTACTGTCTAAAAAATAAATTATAGAAGATAGTAACAAAGTTACAAAATAAGTACAAGATTGTATAAAAATAATTAATTCATAAAAAAAAAATCCTTTCTGTCTTTTATAACGAGTTTTTAAGAAATCCATCTAATTTGAAATGCTAATTTCTCAAACCAAACTAAGTCTTATTTCCTTTTGTTTAGATTTTAATTTTTTTTATACTAAAATTGTAAATTTTTAAAAACTCAAGGATTAGAACATGAATTTGAGATTAGAAAGAAAAATTGTTATTAGGACTCAACCCATTTCTATAACACTCTTTCCTCAATGTGCCTCAAAAATATACTCCTTCTGTGCTTTGAATTAAATTATCAGAAAACACAGTTGAATGGTGCTTGCAACTATTGATTGCAGTACAATATGTGAAAAAAAAAAATTAAATCAAACTCTGTAAGACCTTTGGAAATAGGTTCATCCTTGTGACTATCTAATTAGTCTTGGGTGTCTAATAATATGGGTAGTATTAATGTTATTTATAAGCAAAGTAATAATCTTCGTATACATTATTTTAGGGGGAAGGAGGGGCAGTGGCATATCTTCTATGTGTGCTAGGCTAGCGCCTTTGCCCAAAGGAAAATAAAAGTAAAATTATTACTCTGTAAAATATGTATCTTCTAATGTTCTACTTGCAGACCACACACAACAGGATAAGTAATTTGATTCCCGCCTAGAAGTAGTTAGCGGCTGTGGAGTGTTTTTTAGAGGTTGGTTGTAGCTATCTCTGTTGTCAAATACATGCGGCTGCCGGCCTCTCGGTTATTTCCGTATAATTTCGTGGTTTGTGTGTGCTTGTTTGTTCAGTGTGGGGGGTGAAGAGTATTACAGTGACAGTGAGTTTCAAGTTGTAAACTAGTTAGTATTTAGGAGATAATTGACATATATCCAAAATGCAAGTGTTGGATGACATGGGTAAGAAGATGTTTTCTTTACTAAGTTTTAGTGAAAAACTATCAATTGTAAGAAAAGGTAAACCATGTCCCAAGTTACCATTCTTAAAAACAGTACATAAAACTCGATAGAAGTATACACATTTTTCAACAGCTCATTACAAGATGGTGTAATAATTAACTTGTTGCAAAAAGAGTATTAAAGTGTTCTGCTGGCCTTGTTTTCTATTTTCTTCAGAAGTAAGCGTATGAAGTTAAAAAATTTTTTCGATAATCTAAACGCAGAGACATATGGAAGCACTAAAAACCATGTTCAATGTTTTTTTTTCAATTGAAAATGTTTGGCCAGCAGAGAGTGGACATCATGCTTAATGATCAGCTCGATAAAAGTATCAGCCAACATAATGAAATTGTAAAATAATCGAAATATTTTTAAACACTCGATTGATGTGGTATGCTTCCTTGGTAAACAGGAGCTACCTTTCCAAGGACATGGCAAATGTAATAACTCTCTCAACAGAGCCAAGCAACTAATTAGAGTTTTTGGATACACTTCAGCAATATGACCCACTTTTGGAACATTACCTACAAATCTCTAGAGTTTTCCATGGAACCTTTCCCTCTGTACAAAATGATCCCATTCAGGCTATCTCCAAAGTCCTCATTGATGAAATAAAGAAGGAATTCAACGTTTCAACCTTTGCTGCCATACTTTTAGATGAATGTTGTAATATGTTATGCTATCAACCATCTTAATATATGTTAGATGGTGTTGTTTATGAAAGGTTTGTTGGACTTTCCGACGTTAGTGAGCAAAGAACCATAGAAGGTTTGTTTAAACATATTGTTAGTAGGGTAGAAGAGTACAAAGTTAAAGAAAAGTTAGTTGTGGAAACTTATGATGGAGTGTCTGTGATGGCAGGTCATTTGAATGGTTTACAAAAAAAAAGTTGTGGATGTTTACCCAAATGCACTTTTTACTCATTGCTATGCCCATACATTGAACCTCGTCTTGCATTAAAGTTTGATGAATATCAAAGACGGCATTTTTTTTTTTTCAAACTCTCATTGGCCTTTCTAAATTTTCTCAAAATTGTCCAAGAGAACAATAGCTCTTCAAGAATTTCTTTCTAAGAAGTTGACAACTGTTGTACCCACTAGGTGGAACTTCACTTCTAGATTAGTACAGTGAATAAATATCATTGGTTAGAGCTTATTGACTTTTTTGAAAATATCGTTGAATGCTAACACAGTGGTTAAGTCACAAGGCTTTTTGGCTTTTTTGAAGAACCTAAATACAACTTTCCTACTTCCAGTATTTTCAAGAATATTTGCATGTACAGATGTTTTATGCAATTTACTTCAAACAAGAAATTTTGAAATGTTGTACTGCTGCAAGAAAATAGAAGATATCAAAAATGAACTTCAACGAGCAAGGGATATTACCTTTGATGAGCTTTTGTATGCGGCATTGGGATAGAGGGGAGAATAATTTGAATCACCTACAAATAAATTAGGTTGTGGTTGTAAGGAAAAGATGCATGTTGCCAACTGTATTTTGAAATTATTGATAACATCAGTGTTTACACAAAAACAAGGTTTGTGGCTTTAAAGAAACACGAGTATTACAACCTACTTTATGAACAAAAGTATACCAGTTTCAAGAAAAAATTTCCAGAGGACTTCATCAATTAATTAAAAGACGTTTATGGAGGAATGTGTGACTATGTATTATTGCAGAATGAACTTGTACCTTATTGTTCGATGAGTTTTAAAATAAACCAGTTCATGAGTTACTGCAGTTCTTAGTTGAAAATTATTTCAGTTCAGGCTTTGAAGAAGTGTTCAAAGTGGCAGAATTGATAATGACTATTCCAGCAACTATGCTCCTGTTGAGAGATCATTTTCAGCATTAAAGCAAATCCACAGTTACTGCAGATCCACACAATGTCAAGATCGACTCTCTAGTCTTAGCTTTTGTCAATTGAAAAGGAATTTTTGAGCAAGGTTAGAATGAAGAATACATTTTACGATGCCGTCACAGAGAAGTTTCTGCAAAAGGAAAGAATAATGGATCTGAACTTCAAGTGAAACATGTAAGTGGAAATATGTAATATTTAGTAAATATTTTTTCTTCCAGCTCAATAACTATCATTGCGTAGCTGAATATAGCTGGTTTTTCAATTAGGAAGAGAAGGGGTTAAATAGGAGTACAAATTCATTTTAAGTAGCAGCACACCTGTCTCGCATTACCTGGATACACCATTAAAGAGGGGAGACTTTGGCTACCATCCAAGAATTGAAAGAATTATTTTTATTCAAATTTGGCCATCTTATTTAACTATCAAATTTTGTCAGCTTTTTTTTCCCTAAACATTGTGTTTTCTTTCTTTGGTTTTGGTTCATTTATTTTATTGTTGTAATTTTAATAATAATTTATAGACTACTTAGTCTGGCTAGACATAGCTAAACATACTTTTTATGAATCTTATTGTAATTTGATGAATGTTGGTGAAATATTACATGTTTTAATAAACAAGTGATAAAAAAACTTCATTCATGGAATTTTATAATAGCTTATCCATTCCTGTCTTATAATGTTTGTATCAAGAGAGTCGGTAGATTGATAAAATTGTGTAGAGTAAAGCAAAAATAAGGCAAATCCAAAAGAATAAAAAACAATGGTTAACCTCAAAGATTTATAGTACTTTTTTGAATAATTTGTTGGTAAAAAAAGAAAAAATCTTGAGAGTTTGAAGTGTTATTTTTATTTAAACTAATCTCTTGTTAGTATGGCTATGTGACAAGTCTATGTTGTTGCCAATTTTGCTAGCCATCATGATATATATATATATATCACGTAGTCGATAACGGTTTTCCGGCTGGAAGTCGACAAATGATCACCATCTGGTGCGGCCGGATGCATAAAACGAAAAATAAAGGCTTTGAACACAAACATGTTCCCACATTTGCTAGTACGATGTGGATCTTGTGAGAATGGAATCTAGGAGTCCAAGTAGACAGTCCAACAATCTAGATTTAAAAATCATTGGCCAATAGGAGTGTTTTTCTGAAGTGTCCATGTTCTAGATCTTTCAATGGCAAGTTATTAAATTAGCTGCCGATGAGGGGAGCTCCCCTCTCTTTTTAGTGTCAACCCTTGAGTCATTGCACAGCGATTATTTTGGACACTCTTAAGTAAATTATCTTAATTACTTATTATTATTATTATTATTAGCACCGCGTCTTAGTACCCGTTCGGGTTATACACACTTACGCTAATGTGTAATGGTAGGGTGATTGTGAGATGAAATGGAGGACCTACAGTTTAACGTGGAATCCGAACCACGGTGGAGGCCTGGCATTCCACACATTCAAAGTTGTGATTAATACACATCTTGTCAGAGGTGAAGGAAGGGTTTGGCAATCAGATAAATCTGTGCCGGGACCGAGGATCGAACCCTGGATCCCCAGCACATAGGTCCAACACACTACCCCTAGACCGCCAGGTCACCTCTTAATTACTTATAAGATAAAATTATTCTAAATTTAAATTATTGCTTTCTGTCCATCCTTTTTGGACATGATTTAAATAGATACAATTTACCACCATATTTACAGTTACAGTGTGAATAATATATTAATTGGGGAATTGAGTTGACAGCAGGCTTAGAATATCAAGGCTCAATGTAACAATGAGCAATGAATGTATAGTATAGAAATCAACTGTCTTTTATTTAAATAATTCAACTAATTTAATGAAATAATGAGAGTGTAACAGCTAGGATTTGGTGCCAGTGGATGAATTCAAACTTAACTAATGAATGTGAGGCCGCAAGCCTTCGCTGAAGAAAATATTATTAATACAATTAAATAACAGGTTTTTACACTCAAATTAAACATTATTAACTCTGTGTCATCTCTCATTTCTTTTGTAACACCCTTATGGCTATCTACAAGTCTAGCGGTGACATAATCGGTAGCTATGGCCGAGAGAGCATGTCGCAATATTAGTACCGTATGGGACCTTCACAATATAGTGTAGTGTGAAAATTAAAGTTCGGCCAATAATATAGAGATGGCAGTACTCACCTTGAGGTGCTTGATGTCCTGACATAGTTTAATGTTCTCTCGTTGACAGCCCTGTATCAACTGCTCCTGCTGCTGCAGTTCCTTCTCTAGCAGAGCTGAGCGGTGATCAGCACCAAACATTTTAGACATCGCACCATCTCCATTTTTATCTTTCAACGAAAGTTGATTTTCATAATCTGTTACCTGGAAATTGTGTATAAGATTGTTCAATACCCCAACCATAACTTTTAAAAATGACAATAGTGAAATCAAAGGTCTTTGTCATTGTCGTGATTTAAAAGTAAGGGGTGTTATTGATTGTTCTACCTTTTCTGGTTAGTTTCAGTTGGATTTTTACAAACATTGAAATTCGAAAAAGGCTATGGATACAGACAAAATATTGTTAGCTTATTTCTAAAACTTTGTAATCATGATAGTTTATTATGAAGAAAAATAGATTAGGCCTACATTTTCTGATCGATGTTGTGTGTCATTTAGTGGAGTATAGTACCATCTATTAGAAGAAAACTAAACCTCAAGATTTTGATATTGGTGCAGTGTGATTTTTGTAGCTTCTGGAAATTTACTTTGTTAGCATTAAGAGGTTTTGGAACTAAACTAATGTTGTGTTAATGTTCAACAAATTTAAATGTAATATACAATGGTGAACCGTATTCTGAAAAAATTAATAGTTATGTTGTATCCAAATAGTTTCAAAACAGATGTGGGTGCTGAAGACCTAAATTGCAGGTAACTATGGGTGTCCGAGAATTCTCTCCTAGAAAAATATTTGGACATGGGTATCACTAAAGCAGTGGTTCTCAAAACCATTATGAACATTCTTACTCCCACAATAATTTTAGAAATCTCACCCCTACAAACTCCTCTTTCCCATCACCTCTCTTTTTCAAGCTATCCAAATTTTGAAAGTACCAATAATTATTAATCAGTCAAAACAAAATTGGAATATCAAAATACAGCACATTGTAGACCATCACAATATATGTGTATTCAGAAATGTAAGCTAAGAGTTGTATGACCACATTTATAGCTACTTAATAAAGATATAAAGAACAACATATATGGGCACACAGAATAATTGAAAAGTTCATCTAGTCTGATCTATCAATGACAGGTAGGTCAAGGATCTAATCCTTATCGTGTGTACTGAGGGTATTTCATCCTAAATTGTTTCTTTAACCCCCCTCTCTGAAATGTGGATACAGTTACGGGTGATACTCAATCTTGAAATCAATCGATGAAAATATATCTATTAAAAAAATTTTTTAAAATAAGTAGACATTTTTAGACAAGTTGAAATACATTTAGAAAACTTAAAACAAACATAACATTTGGAACATACTAATACAATATTCTTTATTAATCTATTTAATGAGTTAAGAAGGCTCTTCCACAGCTGCAATTTGTTCATCCAATTTTGCAACAACGTTTTCGGCATTTTCAAGGATTACTAACCCTTTGAACTTGGGCCTTTTTTCTTTTTTGAGAAGTAGCACGAGCTGCTGTCGCTTCTTGTGTTCGACACTCCTTACTAGCCTCCATCAAATGTGCATGGGTATTTCGTTGCACTGTGTATAAAGGGCTTTGGGTATCTCATAACTAGCATCATAAATCTGTCACTAGGCAACAATAGTATTCATGCATATTTTCAAAAAGGCACTCTGAATTTACAAAAAATCCATGCTCCAGATGGTCGATATGAATTTCAGAGTGCTAGTAGGATTTCAACTCATCAAGAACGTTTGAGAGTTCTTTTTTTCTTTGATACCAGAAAGGTTTTAAAAAATTAATATTGATTGCCTATTTTTATAATACTAAGTGATTTTTTTTATGTTTTGTAGTAATTGTCTGCAACAATAATAGTTTGAACCATTTTATTAGCTTTTTTTTTAAAAAAAATGGATATCCCAAAAAATTCCTTGAGTCACTCTAAATTCCCCAATAATTCCCAGATTTTTCATGCTAATGGAAATTCCCTGGGAATTACAGGTCTTCCAGGTGAGCAGACACCCTGATATAATTAGTTCAATTAAACGTGTACAGCTCGGATTGATAGTAATATGCACAGTAAAGGACAAAGAAAGCAAAATTAAATGGTACATGGGCCAAACGTCAGTAAAATCTTGGCGGCAGGAAATCAGATTTTGAAATCAAATTATTTAAATGGATGAACCATGACTAGTTATGATCTAACAAGGGCGAGATTTTACCCTTCAAAAGCTTTATCAATGTGTCATTGGTCTATTGAAAGGACACTAATACTTATCTTTAGCCAAAACGAAATTATCTACATTTTTTAAAACTTTTTTAATAGATCTGCTCGAAATGGATTAATCACACTCCTATCTAGTTGAATTATTTTATGTCACCTACAACGATATAAAACAAAAATTATTTAACAGTCGGCAATATATGATGCAAAAGATTTATGCTTAAAACTAAAAATAAAATAAAATTGTTGAAACTCAAAAGAACCTCCATTAAAAGGATAAAAGCATTAAGTCCTATCCATTACACATCATTGTTTATTATAAAAGGGTGGTAAATTGGTTATCCTAATAAATTTTGATGTATTTGCCTAAGATGTAATATTATAATAACAAATATTTACAGACACTTAAATATTTGGATGCCCTTTATATGATCATTTAACACCTGGATGGTGAATTAAACTATTAATGACTAAGATCAATTATGTGGGTAGATTTTCAAGAAAATTCACTATCATTTGCCTGGTGAGAGGATGTGAAACTGGTTAATTTGTTCGGGAGTAAATCCACCCATCTCACACAGTCAAGCCCACACACCTAGCTCTGCTGTTTCTAATATTGTTTAATGAAACAACACCTACCTTCGCAGATAATATCAAAGTGTCCTTCTTCAACTCAAACAATTCCTTCTCGTACTTCTGTGTCAATTGATTCATCTTGTCCAAGTGATGTTTCTCTTTGGACTCCATCTCCTCTGTGGAAAGGTCAAAATGAGGTCAGCAAACTCTTGCTACAGCCAATTATATACTTTCGGAAGATGGAAGCAGCTTTTAGATATTAGCTTACGAAATAGGACTCGATGTATCGCATTATATTTATACCATTTGACTGTGTTTGCAAGTTAATTTATTTATTTAATTGATTATTTTAGTTGTAATGAATTAAATTTTGAAGTACTATGTAATGTATTTATATTTTAAAACTTTTAAAATGAATTTATAAGAATTTTAATCAATTAAATTAACTTGAATGTACATGTGATTATTTTAGTAGTACTGAATTAAATTTAGGAGTAATGTCTAATGTATTTATATTTTAAAACTTTTAAAATTAATTTATATCTCTACTAGCGGACCCGACAGATGTTGTCCTGCCCGAACGTTGGCTTTTCGTTTGGGTGGCATAATTGATTTCGATAATAAAACAAATACTATGTGATCATCACAATTACAAATTCACAATGAACTCCAATTAGTGAGTAACACAAATATTACAAATTCAGTGTTTGTCAAGACAACATACAAAATAAAACATCTTTTATTTTTGGCATTTCGCCCACAACTCCACAAATATCAGCTGTATCGAAAATTTTTTTGAGGTTATATGTAAAATGTAAATGTAATATGTAAAAAATAAATAAATAAAAAAAAATCCCCCAAAAAAATTCCCTAAAATAAAAATAAATCCTAGAACCCGATTGCAGCGCCACCTAGCGGGTCCAATTGTGAATCTAAACCATCCACGGACCCACTCAAACATACACAAAAAATTTCATCAAAATCGGTCCAGCCGTTTAGGAGGAGTTCAGTGACATACACACGTACAGAAGAATTATATATGTTAAGATAGGTAAAACCTCTTTTCGCTTTATGAGGTAATTGTATTATATTTGGAAGAAGGTATAGGAAAGGTCGGGGGTTTGGGCGGTAACGATCGATTTTCTTCAAGAGGCAACCATTACCTCTTTGTCCAATGGCAGCAATGTAAAGTGTGAACTGTGTTGTTCTTTTCATTTGTAAAAGCTATATTGTGTTTGTCTCTTTTATATGTTTCCATCCACCTTTCCTATACCTTCTACCAAATTAATTTATAAGAATATTAATCAATTAAATTAACTTAAATGTATATATGTAATTATTTTAGTAATACTGAATTAAATTTAGGAGTAATGTCTCATGTATTCATATTTTAAAACTTTTAAAATAAGACTTTTAATCAATTAAATTAACTTGCAAACACAGTCTGGCTGTTAGCTCAAGGATTCACAGGAGGAAATGGGTGGAGGCTTACTCACAGTAAAATTATCAACCCAACAACAATAATGATGAGTATTATTAGTTTACCCACATCTAGCATAAGTTTCTCATTAACTACCAAGTATCAAGTCAAGTCGAGCTTGGGTTGAATATATAAATAATTTAAAAACTTAATTAGACTATGTAAATAAAAAACAAATGAGTTAAAAAATATTTAAAATTTTTTTATGATTAAATAAATAGTCATAGTAAGTTATATGATTAAATTTTAAATGTAATGTGAAAGTAACCTAAAAATTAATTATAATTCAATTTAGGCTGTTTTAAAATGAAAGCATTTATTTTGAGAATATTTCTGTGCACTTACATGTTAAATTTTCTTAATCTTTGTTTTAATTTGTAGGCATATCCAAGCTAGCAGTTTTAAAAAATTCAAATTTTTAGTGTATAAGTGGCCCCAAAGCGTCCTTTTGAATAAAAAAGATCTATTTCTTGCTAAATAAAAGTTACTCCTATTTGGGGTGTAATTACCGGCACTTAAAATATGAATTACTTCATTAATTACTAACCAATTTTGTTCATTTTGGAGTCAAATTAAAGCTTATGTAAATCTCTTTAAAATACAATTAAAACCTTTATACAAATATAATCCATAATATCATATATTGGTTTTTAGTTTTGGTTTTATCATCTTTTTCGCAAATGTTAGGCTAATTATGACTTATAAACCAACTATAAAACTTTTCATTATTTTAATACAATTCAAGGGTAGCATAAACTTTCTCAGAAAAAGTAAATAAAGAGGGTTGTGGTTTATGAATTTGAAAATATTTATGATTTGTTAGACTATATTAATGGCTGGTGTGCTTGTGCTTAAGCCACTTAATCAAATTATCATATTTGTATCCTTAAGTTGTACAAAGCTTTGTTTAAAAAATTAAAATGGAATTTTGATCAATAATCAGTACTAAAAAAAGTTATGGTTGGGCCCGTTTGGCTACTATGACAATTCCAATAATTTGTTGTTGAGCCCTAATGTTGATCAGTCGATCATTTTATTTTATTTATTTTCAATTTTTGAAGTAATAATAATAACATGGAATAAAAGCACATAGAATTTTTAATTTCAAAATATTTTATTTTATTCATCTAAAACTTTAATGAGCTGTCTGAAAAAAAAAAAGTGAAATAAGCTGTGGCTAATACTTCGAGGAGGTATAATTTAAATAAGGGTTGTAGATCCTTGAACTACAAAATCACAAAACTCAACTTGGATCATTAATTATGTGTATTAATAATAATTCATAATAATAATTACCATGACAATAAGGTAATAATGTAATAGAGTTATTAAAATACTTATTATTTAGTTAACTCACTTTGGTGGCCGCGGTAATCTCATGTTGGATGAGACTGCTGAAGAAGGGGAGATCGGGGTTCAATCCCAGCCAGGTGTACTGAGGTTTTATCCCTAAGTGGTTTCCCACTCTCCTTCAACACAAATTCAGGTGCATTTCCTCTCAGTTAAGCCTTCCTAATCCCTAAGCCATTAAAATAATCAGTGCATAGGCATATAACCCAAATGGGTGTATAAAAAAAGTTTTTGTACATCTTTTTTGTTAAGGGAAGCTAAATTAAATTATGTGTAGTTTTGGACATTTAATAGCTGGTGTTGTTAAACTCTGTCTATTTAAGATGACTTTTAGTGGGTTTTGCATCCCGGTATCTATCCCATCGTACAACCACTAAAAAAACTTAGTCTGATAGTAGCACCGTCTTCGATTTCAGGAAAACATGCAGTTAGCAGGTTATGCAACTGGGCAACTCAACTCAAAATCTATTCAAATATGTATGCTAAGTTCCCCAATATAGGTGAACTTATTTCAAGTTAGGTTATGAGTTTTATTTTTATTTTGCCCTGACTTGCTGCCAGCTACAGGGAAAAGAACCACAGTTTAAGCAGATTGACTCTAGTGCCTTGATATGCAATCCACTTGCCACAATCCCTTTAAATTTAAATATACCTAATTATAGTAATAATGAGCCGATACGTTAGCTCAGTCAGTAATGTGTCTGTATGAGCTAAGGGTCCCGGGTTCTATCCCCAGTATGGCCGAAAAATTTTTCATTAGTGAAACGTGTGTTTACCCTTTCACAGTGATCAATTAACAGCCGGTGACTAGATGTTGTGCTTGTCCTAGTATGAAGCTTTGACAGGCCTAGAAAGCCGGTGGTGGAAAATCAGAGTGGCTACAAAACATATTTTACAAAATTCCCTGACTTTTTCAGGTTTTCTAGGCAACATTTTTCAATTTTCCCTGACTACTTTTTTCCAGTTTTAATGGTGGATGATGACTTTTGTTTTATTTATTATTGATCACATATTAAAAAAGTTCGTATCTACTAAACATAAAGTTTTATCAGTTATTTTAAAAATTAAAATGTTATTTTATTTAGGTATTATTAACTTTTGTTTTAGTGTTTAGTTGCGAAATTAATGGGATATTTTAGACATATTAATTCCCTGACTTTTCCTTATTTTTAGTTAAATTCCCTGACATTTCCCTGTTTTCCCTGTCATCCAAAATTTCCCTGACTTTTCCAGGTTTTCCCTGTCTGTAGCCACCATAAAAATATATAGCTTGAATAAAAAAGTGACCCAGGACACAGACTGGAAACAGTAATGGATGTAAAAAAAAAGTCATAATAATAGAGGTGTCCAACTAAACATGTTTTAAAATGCTCCGACTTTTCCAGGTTTTTCAGAAACATGTATATTACAAACATAATTAATTTTACAAATTAATAATATAAATATATATTTTTAGGTACATGGATGTTCAAAACTAGTGTCACGTTATTAAAGAGTGAGAGGATTTCATCTTAGGACACAGACAAGTTGTCTGTGACCGACTAATTGGTACTGCAATCCTGTCTAATAAACTGTGACATCCAAGCTTTGTAGAAAACAGAATTATAGATGCTATCAATATTTGTTTATGCTATGCTGAGTTTATATAATTTTTTACAATTAAAAGCCTACATTTTAAAAGCTAGTTTTATAAGCCTACTAAGATACGCATATTTGTAACAGTAGCAAGATCCTCTGAATGACAAAGTTATATAAAGTTCTGCTCCCAAACTTTAGTTTCCTTAGCATGTTTCGTATTGATATATCTACCATATATTTCAGGGGTGTTAAGACTATATGAATCAGGTACTATTTAACTAAAGTCTACTAACCTTAATCAGTGATTACATTTATCAGCTAGATACTGTAGTCTGAACAGTAAGTAAAACATGGTGTTAAAAAAGTATCAGTTAATATTTATTCAATTATTTTCAATTTAATCTTGTCATTAGGCCTATTAATATTATTATTATTATTTATTTTTTCAGTCCCTAATTTATAAATCATTATTTTTAATAAAATAAATTGTTAGCTTCCCTTAGTGGAAAAGATGAAAATACAAAAACCTAATCTTAATCATTTGAATATAATAAAAATCTTAGATGTAAGGACACATGGCACTAGGTGATTTTATGTGAAATTATTCTTTAATGCTCCTAAGGAAAGTTAAAAAAAAGATGCATTCATGAAAATATGTTTGGCTGTGAAGATTTAACAATATTAAAAAAAACCTCTATTATTCCCCGTCCATCTGGAGTGCAGTTGTTCACTTGGTGCTGACCTCTTATCAGAGAGAGAAATGAGAACATTAATGATTGCATCATGGTGTAGGTACTTGATACCATCTTGCAATATGATATTTGTGTTCTAAAATCCCTACAGAACGACACCTTTATATAATTATCTTCTTTTAGTCTTCATAGTCTACTTTCATCAACAAAATCAGCCTATTCAGTTGCTTACCTTGACATTTCATGGCCATCTGTTGTGCAATCTCCTCTTTCTTAGGTTCCTCTCGGTCCCTCTCCCCCACTCCTCAAACTTCAATTTCAAGGTGCTCTAAATTTCAAGCCCATAAGTCTTTCAATCCCACGTATCTATTTAATACTCGGCTCAAAGCTTGAAATCCAAGCACTCCCAGAGCCCTATTAGTTATGAAGTGAGTTCTTTAATGACAGTTTTTTTTAACACAAGGTTATAACTAAAGCAAAGCTTAGAAATTAACAGTTAACTTAATCTAGGAGAGTAGCGTTTTTAAGTAACCACCTTATTATATTAGCTCCTGGAATTTTCCACCCAAGTTTGAAATTACAAATTAGTAAGTACATTTTTTAGGAACCAAGGTCCCTAGCATCTACGGATAGTCTACCAACTTGCTTGGCCAAGGGAATGAAAAAATTGTTTTATAAATTAATACAAAGTATTTTGTAATTGCATTACAAGTTGAAAGCTGATAAAGTAATATATTATCAAAGTTACAAATTGGCAAAACAAATTAATTTGTATTTTAATTCCAGCAATTTAAAATGCTCAATTAATATTAAATTACTTGCTATAAGTAAATACTACTACCAACTATTTAACTAAAGAAAATAGAAAGATGATTATTTTTAAATAATTGTACCTTTAGTAGGATGCTGGTTGAAATTAAAGAAACTTTTATAAAATACAAATATATTTTCTTTTGGTTAATAATGAAAACATTTTACTACATCATTAGTGAAGAAGCTGCCCATAACAGTGAAAGTTATGTGTTTTTGTATTTAATAATGTTTTATCTGAACAATTTCTACTCCAATATCCAGATGAAGTGTACTGAATATATGTTTCAATTTAAACAAATTTTTTGTAACTTTTGTAACTGCCAAAAAAATTTCTTCCTACTATAATGAATCGAATCTCAATGTACAAGCACCTGTAAAAGAGATGGTAAAGATAAACAACAATGAAACCTTCCAAAGTGCAACCAGTCAGGGTCAAGCCTAGTTATCTCCCGATCTAGAGTGCCAATTTCTCAATAAATTTTGGGAGTTTAAAATTAAGTTCTCACCTTTTAGCACCAATATCTTCCCTCTCTCCTCCAACAGTTCCTTCCTCAAGTTGTTCAGTTGAGAATTTAAAATATTCCCCGAGTCCACATTAGATTGCTGTTTATCCTCGGGTCCGTAGTAGCCATTGGATGATAGATCTACAGAAGATTCTTCTGAGACAATAGATAATGGTTTTTTGGTCTCAATATTTGGTTTATAGAGTCCTTCGAGCCTGAGCATATCATCAAGAATATGTTTCGACTCATTAGACTTTTGTTCTGACACATCAGTGGGACAGATTGAATCCTGTGCAGAATGTTCCCTTTCCCTTGTCAAGAGACCGGATTCCTTTAAAACAGCATCATATTCACTATGTACTTCTTTGTCGATAAGTTGATAAATCAACTCTTTTGTTTTTGAAACATTTTCTGGTTCTAACACCAAAGACGATTCTGTTGGTGGAATGTTATCAAAATCATCTAAATTTTTTTGTGAAGCTTGATATGTTTCGTTCAAAACAAAATCGCACCAGAATATAGAGAGGACATAAACGGCACCGGAAAATTGTCTTCAAAACCAAATGTTTTACCCTTTTTCAAAACAGTCTTAGATTTTTGATGGGAAGTCAAAACTTCTGCCTTTTTAAAATTAGTACTTGTACTTTCGAAAGAATTTAGACAGTTTAAGGATGAAAAACTTGCTTGCTTTGGTTCTTTGGAAGTTTGGATTGATTTTCTGATGTCTTTATTCTTATTTTCCCTGATATGAGAAGTAGACTTAGGAATTTTGTTGGTCGTGCTTTTAGTTTTGTCTTTTCTTACAGAAGTGCTGGCACTGTTTTGAAGGACATTTATGTACTTTTGCTTTGAATGGGGTCGAGATACAGATGTCTTCCTATCGCCAGATGGTTCTTGTTTCAAACAAACTTTATTTGAAGATGTATTAACTGTATTTGTTGTCCCTTGGTTATCGACACCTGTATTGGTGTTAATAAGGTTGTGGGGTTTGAGTATGCCTTCCGCTAACAAAGTTTCATGTGTTTGTTTTAAGCTAATAGTCTCATCTTCTTTGGCTTGAAATATACTGTGTGAACTCGTACTTCGAAAAGAAGAGGACAACTCTTTAAAATTCTGAGCATTTTCCTTTGCCAGTTCTTCAGCTTCCTTCAGTATCTCCTCCACACTTTTATCAGAGGAATCATCTGGAAATAATGATTTCAATAATTAGATAAATTTAATCTTTATCGGCCAACACGTTGGCACAAATGCCGGGATCACGATCAACTTAACGTAACTTAACGTAAAGGATCTCCTCGTGTGTTTAAATGGAAGCAATCACGATGCAGTTAACTTAACAATGACTTGCAGTTAACTTAATGTAAGAGATGTCCTGGGAGATCTTTTACTTTAAGTGAATGTTACTTGAAGGGTATCACGTGATCTAGTCAGCCAATCATTATGCAAGTGACGTCAACAGGGCTATTTAATAATTCATTTGTTGGTTTTAAGACCAAGGTCTACTTTTTAGCTTTAGTTCTAGTGAACCGACATTTAATTAAAATAAGCGCTAATGTTGTTTCATTTTAGAATGTTATAGAACAGACTTAATTCAAATATTGTAAAGAAGTTAAAACCAAAAAGCTTTTTTAATATAAAATGCTATAATGTATTGCTTTCAACAAAGATCCTTGTTATTAAAATATAAATCAACTAACATAATCATGATTGTAAAAGCATTAAAATCTGCTTGTTAATGCTAGTTAATGTTTTAGCCATGTATTAATATAAAAACTTTTACTATACATGAAATGTATTTAGTTAATAACAGCCATTGAAAAAAGTCAAAGTGATTGATTAAACTATATAAATCTATTTGGCATAAACCTCAAGAAAGAAAAAAAAGTAGTATCTAAAGATGCACTTAAATCATTTATAATATTATTAATTTCAATGATTTATCACAGATACTGTAGTAGGCTACTAGGCTAGAAATTAAACAATAGCCTACCTACTTCAAGACTAATCAGTTTCAGTTTGAGATCAATTTTTTTCTTTCTGTTTATCGGTATTGTATATTGTTTAAAAAAGCTAAATTTATCCAAAAAGTTTAATGATAAATATCTATAATATCAGTTGAAATCTGTAAACACTCACAGATCATAAATGTATACACTAATGCAAATAGTACAAATCACAGATCAAAACACATACTCTAGAATGGAGATGTTTGGTTTGAGTTGTTACGTTAAGTTACGTGAGTCGTGATCACAGATTAAGTTGAGTTAACTTTAAGTGAACGTAACATTAAGTTAACGTTAAATTGATCGTGATCCCGGCATAAAACTTATCATTTTATATTTAGCACTCTAGTACAAGAAAAAGCTATTAGTGACTTCACTAATTTTATAAAGAAGTAGGATGGAGAGTCACATTATAAACTAAAACCCTTTCAACTCCCAAAACAAACTCTTTGTCCCATATTTGAGTGGTGAGCTTCGTTGATGTTAAACAAAATAAATATTGTGTACCTATGTATGAATATATTAGGGTATACTAAAACTCAGACAGACCAGATATTGAAATAATTAATTAAACCAAACTTGTTTCTCACACTTAATAAAACTCTGTGTCTGCACAAGAAAATAAATTTGGTGCTTACTTTTTTAAATTATTATTATTATTATTATTTTTACACTGTATTCTTGTCATTACTTAAAAGTTAATACTTTTTATATTCAAAATAGTTTACATCAAGTTTGTATCATATGACAGAAATACTTCCTATAAACTACAAACTTACTTTCCAGAGAAACTTAGGGTATTTTATAATTAAATGCAGAGGTACCGGGTACATACCGGCAATTTGACTCAACTGCTCCATTATGTTACCCAGATCATCGTCTGTCAGGTTGTCATGGAGACTCGTCTCAAGGGCTTCCCTCTCGCCCTCAGACAACACTGTCTTGTCCGACACATTAGACTGGAACAAGGGGAGACCTGGGGTTATAATAAAAGCAGGACCCAGTGTTGACAAGAGAACTGGTATACCTGACTCCATGATAATTAAATGGAACTTTCTATAGCTGATATTTGGATAAAAGGTGGCGCTGTAGTTTTATTAAAATATGTATAATATTGTTCAATGACACATTTTAAACAAATAATTGCCATCATGTATTTAAGCTGATTTATAAATTGCTGCATGAAATAATTGATATTATAACTAAATATAGAAAATTATATATAATACATACATATGGCTTAGAAAACTGCTAGAAAATAAGGATCAGTACTCAAAATACACGCCACTTAAATTTATGATAGCTCTTCAGAAGTGTTAATTATAACTAGGACTGGTTAGAAAAATTAGGGTAGGCCTACATGCCATCTTAAATGCAACTTGCACTGGAAAATATGTGTGATAACTTGAATCTGGCTAGAATATGTAGACCTAAATATTAAGTACCAAACTCTATTGACAATGAAAAAACACAACAAAAAAATGCTTCCTCCACTTTTTATGTGAGTTTGAAACAGAAGGATCTTTAATTTTTTTTCCCCTCCAATCATTAACAAGACTGGGTCAGCGTGAGAACCAAACTTAGATCCTACTCACTGTGCACAACTTCTCCTTGGCCAAAAACTCTTGCATGGAAGAGGAAACATCAGGAGAGTCCCTGACGTTTGACATGTTAGTCGCTATAGGCTGACTCTCGCCCCCCTTCTTATTGAGTCTCAACACATCCCTTCCTAGAGTCTCGTCGGGGCTCACATCATTGTTGGCGGTGTCTTTCAAATCCGACAATGCAGATGTTAAAATATGTTCTGAATTTATATATTGTTCTTTTTTTGTTTTGATCCACCAAAATTTGGGTTCTGCCATGGGTGTTTCTTTTGTATCATGTTTAGAGCTCACACGTGATGAAGAACTTTGTGTGTCATCTGAAGACAATGGCTGAAACAAAAATCAACATGTGTTAGGATTTCACATGGTTTTTTTTGAACACAAGCTCATTTCAAACATAGGCCCCTACTAATTTAAGATAAACTGGCATGAGAAATAATTCTACTTTCTTGGTTATAACATTAAACCAATGGTTTGGAGTGATTATAACAGAAAGTTCTAGTAGGCCTACTATTTGACAAAGTTTAAGACATTGATAAGTATGTTTAAAAAAAATCAAGTCCTTATGGGTTGCAGTAGCCTGTGGGGCAGTGATTCCCAACCAGGGTTCTGTGGAAGACTAGGTTTGTATGAGTTAATTAGGATAACCCTACTGGTTTACATGTAGGGTAAGCCCTCCTATTTTGAAATTTGCCCCTGTCAAATCTAATAGTGTCAGCCAGATTAAAGGTTCTTCGAGAGTTAACCGAATATTTTATGGATTCCTCTAATCAGAAAAGGTTGGGAATCATTGACCTGTATGTAGGATACCCAAACTAAATGTGTTTTGTATTGCCTTTTGAATTTGTGCTTATTAATTAAGTCCAAATAATGATCACATTTCTGAAACATAGATAACTTAAGTGCCTAGGCCTATATAAAATATTAATATTTGAACATTAGGCCTACAGAGAACTAAAAAGAATATTAGGAGAAACAATAAAACACATTATTAAATATCTATATTTTAATTGGTTGGATTAAATATCCAAGCTATTATTTTTTTAATTACAGTTATCTAAATATCATATTTTTTTATTAAGTTGAAAAATGACACTCGGTCCAGGTTCGATTCCCTGTTTAGGTGTTATTTTTCAAACCCAAAGAATAATATTTTGAATAACTATACAAATAATATTGATGTGCTTCTTGCATAAAACCTAACTATTACAGTAGGCCTAATTAAGGTTAGTTATTTTGTGCCTATGAAAAAAAACAAGTATTGCATATTGTTTCTAAAATAATTTGTCAAGGATCTTCCAGATTTTTTTTTACAGTTTTCTGCAAAAACCAGTTGTTAACTTAGGAGTACTGGTTAACATTTGTTAAAAATTACAACGAAAATCCAAATAAGTCCCAACTTATAATAATTATAAAACAAACCTCTTTCAAAAAAGATTGGAATTGTTCATCCACGCTAGCCATTCTTAGATATTAATGTTTACAATGTAAATACATTAAATAAATATCAAACTTCATAGCAAAAAAAAAGTTTAAAAGTTGTCAAATGTATTATAATTATAGACTCATGACTGCAAATAAAATAATTTGCCCATTTTAAAAACTATTGTTTACAACACACATCGAGAATAGAAGACAGTATTAGCAAAATTATACTGAAAATATACCTTTTGTGTTCCCCTTTCTAAACCACTACTCTATTATCTATGCTCCAGACATCAGTGGTCTGTTAACTACGAAAAAGAAAAACTATTTTAAATTAAAATTTCTACTTAAGACTGGAAAGTTAATTTTCTGTTGTAATATTATTATCATTATAATACAAAATAGTCTAGCATCTTTAGTGGTGATAAAGTATAAGTGTATCTCTCTACCACCACGTCTTACTATTACTTATTCAGGATAAAAATGTGAAATTATTCTAAATTCACAATTTATAATAATCATTTTGTCTTGCATTAAATTATTGAATAATTAGTTACCTTATTTATTACTTAAATTGTCGACTGTTTCTACACCAATTACAAATTCTTTTCAATTATTATATTCCATTAAATTTATATACCTATGAATTTTATTTTCTGGACTATTTTTATGATTACGTTCCTTTTTGAATAATTAAAATATACTTTTATTGCCGTATCAAACTTTTGTGTTCTTCATTTCCATTTCGATATCAAAATGTAATTTTTTTAAAAGAAATAAGATAAGAAAAATTTTACGAGGAGAATTTATACTTGAATTCTTAAACCGCGTTAAACTTTGAGAGTAATCACTAGAACCAGGATTTTTTAAATATAATTAGACATTTTTATCCTGCCAGTTATAATTGTGAAAAAAGAAATGTTGGTGAATTAAATTGTTTGAAACTGTGTTTTCATCTTTCATTCTATATATTTTTACATATTTTACCGTATTCTACATATTTTAGAAGTTATTACATAAAATTACATATTTTGTGTGTTTATTTACTGAGGTATTATTTTTATGTCTTTCTTGAGAAAAATACTTTAAAATATTGAGTCACTAATTTTCAGGCAATCTATACTTTCATAAAGAAATGTAATCAGTGAAGGGATGGCAGTGAGAAAAGTCCAAGTTAGAGATGCTGGCTCGTCAGAGAGGATTACAGTTACCGTAACATACCTTTGTGTCAAATGTTTCTCATGCTGTGAAGGGGAAAGAATGTGGCCTTGCCATAAAGTGGTCTCAGCGGCACGTCTCTCACGTGACGTGTCAGTTTGTAAACACAACTCTACGAGCTATAAAAACAATAGTTCTTGAATGTGATTAGCTCATTTTCCCGTTATTCATTGGTCGGGAGAAGAAACGAATATAGAGCAGCAAGAAATCATAACATCAGCTGTCAGAGAATTTTCCCACAATTCCACGTGACAAACATTCACACAGTTTGCATTCCTTTCCCTACCTCCTTTCCCAACATTTCTTTCGACCACAGCCTCATACTTGTAGTTAGTTCACAAATTATAAGCTAATAGACTACAAGTGATAGCCGATATGTTAAGTGTTTTGGAAGAGTGGCCTTTAAAAAATTACAGCCATAAAATCCCAATTTCAGTTCCACTAATGTTTGTCTGCATTGTTAACGTGACCACCTATGTGGACTAGTGGTCAGAGCTCATGGCTACAGATCCCAAGGTCCTAGGTTCGATTCCTGGCGCTTCTAAAGTTTCTGCAAAACAGCGGGTCTGGAACGGCATCAACTCAGACTAGTGAGGACAAATGTGAAGCTACTTGAATGAAAAATTAGCGGCTCTGGCCTAGAAAACTGAGCTTAATGGCTGGATGAGTCGTTGTGTTGAGCACATGACACTCCCTATCAGCATAAATTGACAGTATCTCCGCCAACAACGCTTAGTCAGTATGATTTAATAGTGGGCTAACACCATGAGTTTTTTCTAACATTATAAACTTAAGGAAAGGAATTTTATTCAATATTAAATATTTTCACAATATTACATATTTACTACATATTTTAACTGATTTTGTTACATATTTATGTATTATTTTGTAGGTTAATACCACATAAAAATCTGGGCTCTAGTAATCACCAATCTTACGTCTTCCACCTCCTCCCCCCCCCGCCCCCATCCATGCTGGCACGCGTCGTTAGTATTTGCCGTATGCAGTCAGTTTGGATCGATGTAGATCAAGAGGTCTGGCATCGATCCAAGCAAAAAATTGAATGCATTGAATATATTTGGTGAAAGATCGATTCAACGAGTCATACTTAAAAAGGTTGCTTTAAATGTATTGTAAGGTGTAAAATGTCACCCAAGCAGGCTTAGTGTGGCAAGTTTGATTTTTTGTCAAGGAAGTATAGCTACTGGTGGGAATGATCATAAACTCTTTAGTGCCATCTTTTATTCTTGCATTTCCATGGTTATTTTAAACATGACGTTAAAGATGGGATTTCTTTTATTTTCCATCAATATCATTTACCAATATGTCAATTTACAACTTTTGGGGGGTGAAGAAACACGAATTTAGATTCAAAATAGATGTACTAGGTATATATTGTTCTATTTTAAATACATTATACTAACATAATGTTTATAGCATTGAAATAAATGAAGATACAATCAAGAAAACCATTAATTTTAAAGTAGCTCCATTAATCAAAACACCTCCTAACGATTATGAATTACTCAATATAGCTATATGCATGGCAGAAGACATAGCAATATCAGTGAATGGGCCATAAACAGCTAAGACAATCCTTATATTGGATATGTATCTTTATGAACGTGCTGTAAATATCCAGCAGTCTACAAAACATATTATTGGTTGTTGAGAGTGGGGGAACTTCATGTATGCTTTGCATTCTTACATGACCTTAGAAAATGTATTGCGGAGAGTAGACTTGATGCCATTTCTTATGCACAGAACATGGTCTGTATTCTCCATCTACAATTCATCAAATTTTTAGTGGAAAGCACTATAATCGAGGCTTAGAGTTCCAAATGACTATGGTTCTGACACATCGACAAATTTGTCTGAGTTGAACAGATTAAAACATAAGTGTAACATTATAAGGGAAAGAGTACATAATAATGATGGTGAAGCATTGAAAATAATTGATGAAGTCAGCAAAGCTATTGGCGAGAGCAATCTCAAATAAATGAACAAATGCCATGGTGAAATGGGAAACATTTTATTACTATGCATTACTATAATTTTGATCACTGCTACGCTTGATTCATGGTTCACGACTGGGTGATCGGGATTTGCATTTGGCATCTTTACAAGAACAAGTGAAATACTACTTTGCTCCCGACTTGTTCCGTTAGGGACGGTTTTTTCCATTGTATAATATAGCACAATGGTTTTTTTTAAATCTAAGTGACAACTGTTCCTTAGATATAATTAAATCCCTTACATTTCGCGTAAAATAACCACGCTAACGGGGATATGCGCAAAACATATCTCTAATAACGGATCATGCACTCTACATTATACTTCCGCAGGTTTATACCTTCACCTTTGTCGAGGGTCAAACTGACCCACACACATAGAACCCATCCCTAGTATAGCTTAGTTGCACATGTGGAGAGAGTAATAGCAGAGTCAGCTTTCATACGTGGCAGTATGGGCTTCGGGGGCCTCTCACTCTTCCTCCTTTTCTTTTTTTTTTTAGAAAATCAATTCAAATTTCGTTTCCGGACGTTGTGAAAGATAACACCAATCAGCCGACCGCGAGTTTAGGAAAATATTCTGAGAGTTGATGCAAACATTTCAAAGAGAGGTGGGCTGGCCGGGTGAAAAAGAAGTTCCACTTTTGGTAGAGTATTCCGAGAATAGTGAGATTTATTTCTATGAAGCCAAGGGTCTACTGGCGGGGAGGTTGTGTGCTGTCGCACTCGGTCCCAGTTAGCTTCTCGGTGGTATAAGTCCTCATTGCAAATCAGGCCATCCCGGTGAGACTCAGATGCATCCTTTTCTGAGCAAGGCGTGTAAAGAGTAGCGAAGCTGGTCGCAGTGGCGCAGTAACGGGGGTAAATTTCACCCCTCCAAAAATTGAAGGGGGTAAAACGTATTATTTTTACCCTCCCCCCAACACCCCAAAAAATAATATAGCAAAACTTTTATATAATGGTGGAAATATATTATTGAGGCAAGACACAATTTTCACACTAAGCTAATATAGTAAAAATAAAATGTGCTTGGAGCACACACTGAAAAGATTTTGAAAACTCTGATAGTGATACCAGCTACATCAGCTACTGCAGAAAGAAGTTTTTCGATGCTTGGACACATTAAAAACTATCTTCGCTCCGCAATGAGGCAACGTAGACTAAATTCCCTGAAAGGCTCAACAAAATGGAAATTGCAAAAATAGTTAGTGGTTTTATAGCTAGTTGCGAATATAGGATAAAGGTGTATGGAAACCTACTTTAATTTTCAGTGTTTCATAATTTTTAGTTGAGCCACATCAGATATAATTTTACTTAATTTGTTTTGTGTGTATTAATTCTAATGTTTGGAATGACTAAAATAAATGAGAAAAACGCACAATGGAACCATTAAATACAGGTATTGTAAGTGACTGTCCAACTGAGCCATCTATCTAGACCCCAGGATACACGGACCGGGCATTTCTGGAGGCTGCCATCTTTTGGAAGAAGAGGGAACTTCTTGGTGGAAGGAAGGTTCATTCAAGCTTTCCCCAAATACTTTTGTCACCAAACCCCGGCCAGAAACTACCTTGGTGACTAGTGTGGTTTTATTTAGAGGAATGTTGATATTTTGTAAAATAATACACTTTAATTAATATTTAATTTATACTAATACCTAAGGGGAAAATTTCAAAATCTTATGAAATATTATTTTGCTTTTGTTTGGTTTGTGTTTATTTGTTTACTAACGCAATTCCCGCTTTTCAGACTGTTTAGGCCAAGCTTCGGGTGTAAGAATAGCCCTACTAGTTTATAATTACCTAAGTTTATGTTTCATCTAATCAAATGTAATTAGGATTAAGGCATAAGATAGACATTTCTTGTTTTGAGGGTTGGGACACATGGAGGTCAAAGTGCAGTTTTTTTTTGTTTTTTTTTTGTGAGAGTGAAAAAGGAAGAGAAAACGGGGAAGCCACGTGGTAACACCTAGGTTTGGGTTCGGGAAAAGGTTCAAATATTAAGTAATATTATTGCCACATTGTGTGCCTAAAGAAGAGGTGGGCGTCTCCCTGGATCGCCGGACTATCTGCATCTTGTTCCATTTAAAGGAATACATGGAAGTTTCGGCCACGTGGTAACTTGTGGAGTCATCTCAGGTTGAGTACAACCTACCAGGTACGGGTAGTAAAAGACTATTATATTCCCTCAAACGGTAGTACCGGCTAGTAGCCAATCATCAAGGACTTTGATCCACGGGTTAATACGGCTAGACTATGCAAATGATTATCCGGGTGGACAATACAGCAAAGTAGCATCCAGCAAATTGTGTTGGGTGACATTGTAAATTAAAACAGGAGTGCCAATTGTTCGCGGGAAGACGAAAACCCTAGCAATGTACTATTCTAAGCTAGGTTAAAACAGTTGGACAAAGTTATTTGATTTTGAGATTATAAGGTTGTATTGAAGCGTGTTTTACCCGTGTTGTAACCGTCACAAGTAGTTATCGGTAGTGTGCATGACCTTTCAGAACAATCTAAAGACACTTAATTCCTAGTTTGATAATATTTGTATATGTGTTTTTTTTATTATTATTGCTGGTAATTTACCACAGGTTAATTTTGTGTCATAATGTATGTGTCAACACCATAATCATTATTATACTCATCTTTGTTGGAAATGTCTAGAATGCTATGTTCTGGGTTAGAATAAATGTTAACGTTCCTTCTGAAAATTTTGAACTAGCTCCATGTGGTTAATCTATTGATGCGTCAATGTAAGATAGTCGTTCCTCCCTTTCAAGTTTTTTTTTCTCCTTGCCGCTCGAACCTAACTCAGAGGTCCTGTAGAGAAGGATAATCTGTGTTCCTATCTACTAAAAGAGCTAACAGTCGAGGTGCTCCCATGCCCACCACTTTAGGAGGTTTCTTTCCTCAACCAACATTTGTTAGTAATTTAAATGTTTATTGAAAATAAGAATATAACTGAAAGTAGGAACCTTTCAGTATCCCTCGTTATACGTGATCTCACTTTACGCATTTTTGCTAAAACGTGATTCAAAATAAAATAAAAATTAATACATGGTCAACTGTAACTTAGCAATCACCCTATGCGGTGGTGGCGTTACCTTGTGCGCGTACATTCCAGTGAGGGCAATGATCTTTACTGTACAGTTTGGTATTAGGGTTGGTGGTATTGACAACATTGGAGATGCATGGGCAGAAGTTAAACAGTCCTGTATGAAGGGAATTTGGAAAAATATTTGGCCTGAAGTTTCTGATTCTCATGAGTTTGATCCTGAACACGAGCACTTCAATTCAAGACATGACATCATTGACATAGCACGATCTGTTGGATTTGAGGACATAGACCAGGCAAATGTGGAGGAATTGCTCCAATCTCACTCAAAAGAACTCACCAATTAAGATTGTCTGAAAATGGAGAATAGCATAAATGATGAAGAGGAGGAGCCCTATGTTTTAGAGCCTATCAAACAATTTTCAACAAAACAAATTGTTGAACTTTTTAAACACATTCACAGTGCAATTAGAATCATTGAAGAGAATTATCCTACCATGGATAGAAGCGCCAAAGTTTCCAGAGAGATCCAGAGTTCCTTGGCTTGCTACAAAGAACTCTATAGAAAGAGGAAGAATGCTTCCCGTCAGCTAAGTCTTGAACATTTCATCAAATAAGTTGAAAATCGTCAGTCTAAAGATCCAGGGCCTTCACTACAGCAACAGCTTACCATCCCAGGGCCTTCAAGAGAGCAGGAGCTTACCGTCCAAGGGTCTTCAAAAGAGCTAAGGCCTACTATCCAAGGGACTTCAAGAGAGCAAGAGCCTACCGTCCTAGGGCCTTCATGCCAGCAATAGCTTACCGTCCCAGGGCCTTCAAGAGAGCAAGAGTCTACCATCCCATTGCCTTCAAGAGAGCAAGAGATTACCGTCACAGGGCCTTCAAGATAGCAAGAGTCTACCATCTCAGGGCCTTTAAAATAGCAAGAGCTTACCATCCTAGGGCCTTCAATAGAGCCAAAGCTTACCATCTCATGGCCTTCAAGATGTAGTATGTCCTTTACATAAAATGACATCTACAATCAAGTATTCTATAAAGATTTCAAAGCAAAAGAATTAAAACTAATCTATTCCATTAAAATGTAGAAGATATTGACTCAACCTGGATGGATGTTGCCTGATACAAACACCATGCCCTGGAGAGCCGTTCAGGGAGGGCCGGCATTGCAGCGTCTTGTTCGTTGAACACACGTGGTTGGAAAAGAACGAAGTTTTCCTCAATTCGACGCTCCTTCAAATAGCGCCACTGCACCAGCAGACTTTCCTTTCTACTCTTCTCCTTATATTTCCTGGTGGAATTCTTGTTCCGACGCAGTTTCATAGCTATATATAACGCATCACCTGGGACTCACTTTATGGCATTTCATTGTAATTAATCGAAGGAAGAACTTCTGCACCGATCTTCACCGTCATAAAATACTGGTGGTTATGAAGTGTCAGGCGACGGACTCACCGCCGCCACGCAGAGGAAGCCTCTTCTGTATCCATGAGTACTAAGCCAAATGTTTGACGTAGATTGCTATGTCCCTCAGAAATGGCCTGTTGTGTTATATTGATAGTTACTTTGTATGTTCATCAGCCATAACTGGTTTTACTATAATGTTTTCTTTAGTCAGAATGACTAACATAATTGGTACGTCCATCAGACATGTTCTTTAGTCAGAATGACTAATATAATTTGTATGTCCTTCAGACATAATTTGTTGTATTTGAATGTTATTTTAGTCAGAGTGACTAACTATGTTTTTTATGTCCATCAGACATGTTTTCTTTAGTCTGGGAGACTAACTTTATGTCCCATGTCGATCAGACATGGTTTCTTTTGTCAGATAGTCTGGCTCCCAAATTTTTTCTATGTCCATCAGACGCAGATTAAATACGGGTGTTGTATGCTCTATATGAGTGTAGGTCCAGGTGTTCAAGTTGACCCTAACTCATAAATCCATTTTTCTTTTCTGAGTCCTTAAGACATGGTAATATTTCATGACGCCCTAAACGGCATGTTCACCTTTTAATTTCCGTAAGGCTACAAGCAGGTAATCTAACACGTTTGTCCAGGACGTAGTTAGGTCATTGACTGGATGCAGTCTGTTGACACCTGTTGTGAAACTATTTGTGGTGAGCAATCCGCGGGAACACTGCTAGTTTGAAGTAGTGGCCCGCGTGAATAGTACTTTCTTCCGGCCCCTTTTGGCGCCTTGTTGATCTAAGTATACCCCCAGGTGTGAGTAATCGTATAAATATACTAATGAGTGCTCTGGCAGTACTTAATGAGGAAAGGACCAGCCATAGTATAATTCCGTGTCGATGCCTTTAATGGTTTGAAAAATAAAGATCCTCCTATAGGATATTACAACTCGAGGGAGTATATGACTCTCCTTGAGGCTTAAAACAAGTGAGCTAGCTTGAATAGTATTCGTTTTAGTAACTCCAAAAATATAGGATCTTTTGTTATGCAATTGTTTTTACTATTTCTCATATTTATCCCTTACTGATTTTAGTCCGGCCTTAGCCCGGCTATATTGTCTTAAATGTATTCCCTGAACTCCACTCCCCCGTTTACCATAGTCATCGCTCGAGCTAGAACCGATATCCATGTTTCTGGAGTTATCAAAGCAAACTACCACTTTTTGTATTTAACCTTAACGGTTTCCTTTTAGATTGTATCAATACCCGGTTGTCCGATCGAATATTTTTGACATTTATAACCGAACACGATTATCGTCATGCTTCCAGTGCATTATCTTGCTAACCATATGTAATCCTATTTCTCATTATGTTTTTTTATAATAAATTTATTTCTGTTACTTATACAATTTTGTGATATTTACCTTCCATATCCTTCATCATGTATAAATCAACTATATACTAGTAATTGTTTCCTTCTCTACATATTAAGGAGAGGTAAACAATTCAAAGAGATCAAGAGCTTACCTTCCAAGGGCTGTGCCGAGCTAATGGAAATTAGCTCACACAGTTATGTGTTTCTGCCTCACTTCATGTAAACAACAACTCAGTCATGTGTTATGGTAGAGTTTGGACTTCCCATGGCCTAGCTGAGGCAGTGGTTGCATTCCAGGGTCATTTCCAATGAGCTAGTTACATTTAACTTATATTGAGTGGTCAAACACAACAACAAAAATGTATTGAAACGAAATATGTCTCGTTTCCCCCCTTTTAAATGTCTGCACTTCACGCATGTGTCTATACCCCTTCGAGCGCTCTAGCTCTGAGACTTGATTGGTCAAATTCACCTTCTTTATCCCTTCCTATTTTGGTTTGAGTCGGAGAGTAGATGTTGAAAATGTTGTACTAACAAAAAGGAAGACAGAACGATTCATAGTTACCTACTAGACAGTCATATATCTGGTTACGTTCAGCGTGTAATCGACTAAGAGCAAAGAGTGCTGAGCCGAGGCGCTATGGCGTCGGATGGACCCACGACAAGGGTTCGTTGCAGATAGCACCACGCCACTTCATATGATATCCTCGTCAATATTCTACGCAGCCGGTGCACTTCTTGGGGACATTCAGCCCATCAATTGAGATTAGAGGACTGGAATCCCCGCAGGGATTATGGTTTCGTTGCAGTTAGCTAATGTGCTAAGTATAATTATTTTCGCTAGCCATGTACTAGTCTATGTCTGGATGTGTTTGAGTAGACGCTTAACTTCTCAACCACATATGAATAATGGTTTTAAATCACGATAGGTTTTGTTTGCTTATATTATATGTCACTATATACGGCATAACCATTGTTTTGAAGAGCGGTTAACGACTATATTTGTTCTAGTAGTCGTAAACTAAGCTTAGTCGCTCGATAGTAATTATTTTTTGATAAGGCTACTTTTTATTGCTGGGGGAACGTCAGCTCTAGTTAATTGGGTGTTATTCTTAGATTTTTAATGACCTAATTAGGTCCTTCGGCCCTCTTCATGGCCTCATATACTCTAAGTTATTGTGTTCTCCTTTTGTCGCGTTTGGCTTGGCATGTCCACGCTTGGCCTCTATACATCATTTATTTGATTCTATTCTGTACCCTTTAGATGGGTTCCTTAAGCTCTGTGCTTGCTGTGGCTAGGCATCCTATATACACCTTTATTATATCATTTGATAGTGAGCGCTGTAATGGCGAACCACGATTGTGACAACTTTGTCCTAATTGAGGCTTATTAATCCCTAACTTATGGGAGTTGGTATGCACTCCTTTTGTGGCCTTGACGTTCACGCGGTAGGTTAACCGAACTAAAGGAACTAAAATCATCTAGGATATAGTTCTCTAGTCCTTGAGCTTTTTATATATCTAGGAAACCTGGAGCTGTATGAGTTAATGACCGTACCTATGAGCACAATCGGAATACTTCCCAGAGTCTTTAGTTTCAATCTTTTCATATGTGTGTTTTGCACTTAATGGGTAGCGCCCTTATAGATCATACGCTATCAATGTCAGCAAGTTACCTTGATTTAGTTGTTAGATATATGAATTACTTGACGCTGATAACCAAGTACAGCTAGGAGAAGGAAGCGATCATTATCTCATAATGCCAAAGGTGGCATTTCAACAGGCCATCTTGTACCTAGCCTGTTATATAACGCTATACAACGCATCATCTGGATTTCATTGATTCTTTGAAATGTTTAATTGATTAGACTGATGAAACCTAATTAACATTCTTTATGTGAACTATGTATTTGCCGTTTGTATCTATTTAATAAACTATTGTAAACTTTGTATTTTATTCTTTGTAAATACGCAACCTGCCTTATATATTAAGTTAGGTTCAGGGTCATCAAGAGAGTAAAAGCCTACCGTCCAAGGGCTTTCAAGAGAGCAGGATAGTGATAATCCAGACTTACCAAATCCAGATCATTTATCATGCGATTGAAGATTAACAGTAAATTTATCTGTAGCATTGTATTAATTAGATAAATTAATTAAAAATGGTATTTGTTTACAAATTTCAGGGGATTGAAGATTGACAATTGGTGTAGGCTACCTATAGCATTGTACTGGTTAGATAAATGAATAAAAATTGCATTAATCTACAAGTTTTATGTTTTTAATTACTCTTTTTTCCTTTGGAGTAATCCCTATACAACCAATGTTAGAATCAATTCACTTGCGTTTTCGTGTTATGTGATTATTTATCAGAACCAATCACTCGCGTAGTGTGAGGGACAGTTGTATTACATTTTCCTGGTCTTTTTTTAATCTCAAAAATGTTATCCTCTATAACAGCACATGATTATATTCAACCCAAAATAAAATCGTTCCTGCGACACTGCTGGGTTGGGATGGCGGCGCACTTCCGAGCCGTTAGTTGTGTTCTCAGTGGTCGGGAGTTTGACCACTGTTCTTCTGTAGAAATATGGAAGCAGGTGGATTGTAGACACTGCATGGGATAATCTTCTCACTGGTCCGGCTCTGGTGTTCTAGCACGGTTCGGGGGAGCGGCCCGTGTTTGAGTAGACTTTGATGTAACTGTTTTAAGAGTATTTTACACACGGGTAGCGCGAACTCGGGATGAGTTATAACACCGAGGTTGGCCATGTGGGCCGAGTCCCGAGTCACCGGGCGATGGGCTGTGAATTACAAGCTTATCGACCTATATACTGTCCTTTCTAGGGGCTGGAGATGGTCAACAAATTGACCGGTGACAACTCTCCAGTAGATCTAATTAGATCCCTAAACTAGCCACGCTACCGGAGATCTGAGTAAAAACATGCCTCTGTGGTAACGGAGCATGCATCCTGCACGATACTATCACAGGTTTTTACCCTCACCTCTGTCAAGAAGTTTTTATCTGCTCTTACTTCCACTCAATGGAATGGTTCCGGCAGTCTTTATTCTCCAGTCTGCTTGGCATTTCACCACCCCACTCTAATAGAGTCGTATCTTTCTTTCAAAGGTTTCGACTTGACGCACATAGATATAACCTACCCCTAGTTTAGCTTAATTGCACCAGTAGTAGAGGTGGTTATCACACGCGGCAGTGCCGGCTTCTGGGTCTTGTCGTTCTTTCTCCTTTTTATTAAACCAATTATTAAGTTGTTTCGTCCAATACTAGTTTTATAAGTTGTAAGTGTGTCTCTAGCCATTCCACATTTAGAGGATTTATTGAGAACAGGTCTATAATTAAGTGTAAAGTGAGACGTCATATGCGTTTACAACATGGGGGTGGGCTAAAAAGGTGTGATGAGTGTGAGAAATGTTTTAATTGGAGTGACAATCTCCAGCGATACGTTGTCTCACGTAGTCGGGAGGTGAGGTCATTCGAGTGCGATAAATATAGTAAAATATGTTCATCACGGCTCAGTCTATTACTACACAAGCTAATAAACTGTACCGCAACAGAGCAACATTACTAGGGAATGTTGCCAACATTTCAAAATCAAGACAGTCAAGAGTGCAATAATTTATTGAGAATCTCAACTTTTGATAAAGACTACGATGCCTGCAATTTTTCAGAAGCTTTGAATGGTACTGTCAAAATCATCCAGCTCTATTCCTCGATAGGCTCACTATTTTTAGGGAAAGGAGGAAACAATCATCCTTTAGTTTCGTAGTGGGTGTATTATCATTCTAAGTCCTGATGAAATAAAATCGCTGGTTGAGGCTGCGTGCACTTGTTAGGTGAAAAAAGGCAGAACAAGTTTAGAACAATTTTTAATATTGGTAGTCAAAAATAGAATAAGACAAAAGCGCCATCGGCCATACTCAACTGATTACACGTACATCTTATCTATGACGTACATAGGACAAGGAGGTCAGAAAACAAAAGAAGCATGAATTTACCATCTCAACACTACCCCATAGATCAATACCTCTGACAATAAACACACACAAAAAATTAGTTAATTAATCCTAGATCTTTCACACAGCTTTCATGTTTAACCTTAGAAAGTGGTTTTGTTAAGACATCTGCTAGCATATTTTCTGTGGGAATGTATTTGATATTAATTACTCCTGAGCTTACATGCTCTCTTAGGAAACGGTATTTAATGTCAATATATTTGGATCTCTGATTAGTAACAAGGTTTTTGTTTTTTTGATAAATGATATAGCTACTCTGTTGTCTACAAAACATATATACTCTTTCTGAGTCTATTGCAGAAATTAAAGTTCTAAGCCACAATGATTCCTGAATGGTAAAGGACATGGCAATATATCTTGCTTCACAAATAGAATTTGCGAGGGTTTTCTGTTTTTTACCACACCACGAAATGAGGTCATTTTGTAGCATAAAACAAAATACTGCTACTGAATACCTGTTATTAATTACATTACCCCAGTCTGAATCACTAAAACCCATTAGGTTTTCATTTCCCTGTTTACTAAATTCTAACTTAAAATCTGTTCCTTTAAGATATCTGAAAGTCCTTTTGACACTTAACCAATTAATTTCTTTGTAATATAGGTTATACCTGCTCAGTAGGCTAACAGCAAAGCAAATGTCTTGGCGGGAAATTTGTGATAGATACAATAGACTAGTTATAGCTTCTTGATATGGAACACCTAAGTCTTCTATCTCTTCTGAGTCTGTATCTTGAAACTCTAGCCCATGCTCTAGTGGAGTTGACATTGCTTTTGCTTCAGTCAGTTAAACCGTGCTAGAATTTTCTTAGTATAGTCTTCTTGTGAGATCCAGATCATACCAGCTTTTCTGTCTCTGGTAACTTGTCCAAGGCAATTCCTAACTGCTCCAAAGTCTTTAATCTCGAAATGGTTTGTTAGAGATTACTTCAAATTTTCTTTCAATTTCTTGTTATTTGAAAACAACAGTACATTATAGACATACAGTGCGATAATTACATTATCTTTATAGTTTCGTTGGTAATATACACATGGATCAGAATTTGATCTGGTGAATCCCAACTCTGTCATATCTTGCCTTTGGTGATAAGTTCCTCGGGTGGTTACATAGATGTCTTCTTGTAGATCTCCATAAAGGTACACAATTGTAACATCCAAATGATCTATGTCCAGATCTTCTCTTGCTGCCAGTGATATAAAGTATCGTATATTTGAAGACAGGCGAAAATATTTCACTGTAATCGAGGCCCTGTCTTTGTATGTCGGAGGTTTCTTTTTGTCACCAGGTTTTACTTTAAGTACCCACTTGCTCTTTAGGGACTTAACATTTTCTGGAGGATCAACCACTGCAAAGGAATTTTTTTATTAATGATTTGTATTATTTAGACATGGCTTCCATTTTTCACGGTCGCTTCCTTCCAGAGCTTCATTTAAATTTATTGAACCATCTAAGACATCTTGTTCTTTAACATAGCAAGTGATGTGATCATGCCATACCTTGGGTCTGAGTTGTCTTGAAGAACGTCTGAGAGTCGATTTTGGCAGCTCTTCCTAATTTATTCGTTCCTCTTCTTCATTTTCTGTTACGGAAAAAAACTACAAGGGATTTCCCATCACAATTATTATCGTAGTTTTGTAGATGATCGACTTCGTCTTCCTGAAATTCTTCTTTGGGAAAGTTTTGTGAAAATGTTTTGATTTATCTTCTTGAATTTCTTCCGATTTGGCTTTGTTCTCAAGAAACACTAGGTCTCTACTAATTGTTATTATTCAGGAAGAGGAAGTCACTCACCACAATCATTGTGATTTTCTTGCCTATAGGATCATTAAGCCTGTTCCACTTGGTATTTTCACAGTGCCCCAAAAATGTTAATTTTTGCGACTCAAGATCCCATTTCTTCCGTAATGACTTGGGTATTTGGACCATTGCTTCAAACCCAAAAATTCATAGATGTGACAAGTTAGGCTTTCTACCAATCCATATCTCTCAGAATAGTTGTAGGGGACAGATTTGTAAGATAAGCTACCATTGATACAGCTTCGCCAAATAGACTTAGGGAGGCCTGCGTCTAGGATCATTATCATAGCCTTTTCAACCAGTGTCCTATTTGTCCTCTCCGCCAGCCCGTTCTGTACAGGACTGTAGATAGCACTTAGCTGATGGACGATGCCAAAATAACTCGGTATCTGTTTTATAATTTCGTTAACATATTCGCCTCCATTTTCCGAGCGAAACTATTTGATCTTCAAGCCTGTTTGTGTCTCAACCATTGTCTTGAATTAAGATAATATACCATGAACCTCAGACTTATCTTTTATAAAGTAGACAAATATTTTCCGGGATTAATCATCAACAAACGTAAGGAAATATTTACTTCCACCGATAGATGTCGTCTTCATCATACCACACAAGCCTGAATGTACTAACTCTAGAACCGATTTACTGTACATTTTTCTTCTCTAGAACGGAAGCCTCGTATGCTTACTCATGATGCATAGTTCACATGGTTTATCAACTTAGTAGTTAAGGTCCATACCTTCTTAAATTTGGCTGAGTTTCTTCATCCTTTTTCGATTGAGGTGACCGAGTCACCTGTATAAAAAAAAACTGAATTGTGTGAAAATATTTATTCTTTTGCTCAAGGTGTATCTAATCAATATATTCCGCTTTTAACATGGGCTTTAGCATCTAGCCCACCATCATTGTCATGCACATAACCTCCTGTTTATTCAAATGTTACATTATGATCTTTCTGAACTATTTTACAAACTGATAATAAATTCACCGCTGAATTTGGAATGTACACTCCATCGAGATTGAAAGGTAGCAACTTATTGGCTAACGCCCACACGGTATGCTACACCTCCACAAATGACTGCAGAATAGTTTGCCTAGCTACGCCCAAGGCCGGATTTAAAGAAAGCCTTAAGTCCTTAAACTATTTCTTGACTATTTAAAAGGATTGATGGGGAAGGAGAAATTTCTTTTTGAGGTGTTCAAATGGTTTGATCTACTAAATTAATTAATTAATTTTATTTATTTGTTCCCTTCCTAATAGAATCAATTGTTCGTTACATACTTAATTAATTAATTATGTTTGGTCTCGTTAATATATGGCTTTTTTTTTAGCTGTTAAATATTTATCCACACCACACAATATTTTGGCAGCAGTGCTACCCACATTTATTGGTTTTACATGGTAACATAAAGCAAGTCTCCCCTTTTCAGAATCTTAATTACTGTGAATAGCTAATTATGAATTTATTAATGATTAATTATTATATTCCACACATGTAGTGCAAATAACAATTAAATCTAAAAGATTTTTACTTTATTTTTAAGACGCTGAGTTAAATAAAACTTATATAATTTAAGGGTCCCAATCCTAATTTAAAATATTTAATATTATTTCCGGGTAGAAAAAAAAAAGAGCTTTGATAAAATACTTATCCATTGGGTATATTTTAGTTATTAAAGTGAGTTTATATGTTTCTTCAACGTTATTATGACTGACTATAACTTTGTGGCAATATAGTTCGACTTCATACTTTATTTATTGTTACCTAGGGGAAAAGTGCCTAAAATGGCATACTCAGATAAAATGGCATAGGTGCATTTTCTCGCAAGTACTGCTATTTTTTTTCAAATTGAGGGTATTGAGTTATTCCTTAGTTGGAATCATTGATACTCTGTAAATGACCGACCTGTGCAGAAGGCGTTTCTGAAGTTATTAAAGAAAAATTGAAAAGTTGCTTAGTAAAATATATTTTTTGTTATTTTCATTGTTAACAAATACATTGAAGGGTAAGTAATTTTACTGTAAATATAATGAGTGTTACTTCAAGTGTAATATGCAGTATTTATGACGTAAAATCGACTATAAATTATTTAATATTCTTGGTACAATATTTTATAATTTCATAGTTAGCAATGTTGGGTAAAATGGCATACCACTGGTAAGGATAAAATGGCATAGTGTGTCATTTTACCCTAGGTAGCGTCTTAGTTATTTAAATCAATCATTATCCTACAAAATTAATGTTTCTTACTGTAATTTGTTCACCAAATTATATTTTAATATTTGAAATAGTTACTTAAATTATTTTTAATATTAAATTCAAATATTTTGTGTGAAGATGGTTGTGACTTACGTCAGAAAGACAAAAAGGCAGTCATGGGAAGAGCAAGCAATGCAACGGGCTATTGATGTGGTAAATAATGGGGAAATGGGTTGGCTTCGGGCATCTAAACTGTTTGGAGTACTACAAACAACTTTAAGAAGGCGGGACAGGAATAAAAACAAGCAGATTCAAGGTGTTAGCAAGGGTTTGGGTTGATTCAAGTCCACATTTGACCAAGAATCAGAACGTGAATTGGCTGGCCTTGCTAAGAGGGAAAAACATTTTGTGTGTGATATTTGCAAGCCATGATAACTACATATAAAACAACAAAAGTCATAATAGAAGGTTTAATTTGTATGTTTAATGTTTTTTCTGTGTAAGATTAAATGTATGCCATTTTACCCATACAGTATGTATAAAATAGCACAGTGCAACATTTCAGAAGAATATTCTAGAAGAAATTTCAAAACTTAAAAATGGTATGTCATTTTAGGCACATTTCCCCTATATATAACTATTGGTAACAGTTTTGATAAATACTTTGATTGAGATAAATTGTAATTAAATAAGATTTACGTTGATTATCATTTTCAAATAAATTTAATGTTTAATGTGTTGTTTATTTACTAAATCATTACTATGGCATAGAGCACTTTAAATGTGCTTATTCCTTTTTTCAAGGAAGCAATATATTAATATGTAAGTTTAGACAACTCCGCATTATGATTGGTCCAGAACCAAATAACATATATCTATATAACTATATATGTATATATATTTTAGTGCTGCACCATACCCATTCGGATTTTACGCCTGTATGCTATTTACTTTAATTTTTTAATTCTGAGGAAGGCTGAATTTACAGAGAGTGTTCCCACATTTGCGTGAATGGAGAGTTGAAAACCATTAAGGAAAAAACCCTCTCAGTGAACCCGACCGGGATTGAGCCTGGATCTCCCCGTCATTGTTAGTCTAGTCTATTGCGAGAGTAGCGTCTTAGAACATGTGCCCACCGAAGCGGCTTAATCCTGTTATTAAATGATATTTTTTGAGTTTGTTTTGTTTGGCCTTCGAGTCAGTGCTTCCTCTCCAGCCATGCGCTTTCGATAGTTTTGAGTGTAGTTATTCAATTGGATGTTACAGGCTAGGCTTCCAGAGTCAAGGAGGTATTAGATAAGAGCATTTTCAAGGAGGGTCGAAATAAGGAGTGGCGATAAGGGAGGATCTTATATGAAGTAGAGTAAGGAGGACAACATATAAACTAGCTTGGATGTCAAGTTAATTTAGTCCGTTTTGCCTGTGACAAGAAAGTCAGGGCTTGAATCCTGATTGGGTTTAATTATCTGATATTTCTTTAGTGGTTTCTCATGCTCTTCCCATGTAAATTAGTTATATTTCTTCTAACATTCCTCCTTCCTCCTCTTTATTCGTTATTGAACGAGTAATAAGGTGAGGAGGACTAAAAAATCTTGGTGTTATTTGCACCTGTGGAAAAATGGAAAAACATGTCAGTCTTGTGTATTCCAGTTTATCATGGCGTGGAGGATAAGGTTCGAATCTTCTGTTAAAAAGTATGCACATGAAATACCTCATTATTTTGAAAATAATTGTTCATCAATCTAATTTACCTATATTTTGTTTATTATCTAACACCATTCTCTCATTGTCGGTTTTTGTTTATTTCTTATTAGGGATGGGAAAAACTGCTCCTTTAGTGGAGCAGGAGCAATCTGTTACTGCTCCACCACTGGACCTGTTCCTTTTACCTGTTCCTTTTTGTCACAGTTACTATATTCGTACCTACTACCAGCCTTGTTTTTTTTAGCACTGCGTCTACTGCCCGTTCGGGTTATACGCATTTATGCTAATTACGCTGCTGTGTTAGGGATGAAGATGGTTGATTTAAAGGAAGTGCACTCACATTTGTTTGGAATGATAGTTGAAAACGTTTAGGAAAAATCACCCTCAGTGGACCCAACCGGAATCGAACCGTAATATCCCTGTAATCGGCAGTTCAGTCTAGTGCGAGAGTGAGGCCAGAGACTAAAGGTGGTCAACCTTTTTAATATTGTGGGCCATATGGGTTTTAAAAAAAGTTCGACTAATTTGAAAAAAGTAAAGTAAAAAAAGGAAAACAAAAGAAGTTCAATTTTACATTTCCCATATAGTAGTTCGTTATTAAATCCATGTTTTGAACAAATTGTTTGTTTGCCAAATATTTTGTGGGCTAGATAAAATCAGTCGGTGGGCCGTAGATTGCTGAATCTTGCCTTAAATCATTTTATCACCAAGTGGGTTCCTTCAATGTTAATCATCAACGTAACAATTTATTGTGAGAATACATCACATACTGTGCATGTATTGTGGAAATAATGTTTTGTACTAGGAAAGCTTTCCCCTTCAAAACTGATTTATAACTCCCCAAACCAACTCTAAACTAGGTCTATAATAGATAAGTAAGGTTGCGCCGGACCTGATCTCAGCGCTGTGACAAAAAGGAACAGCTCCTTTCGTTTGTCAGGAACAGGTTGTGAATGTGACGTCAGAGAAGCAGTGACAAAGGAGCCGGTTGTGATTTCACATCCCATCCCTATCATAAAATAATACATTCATATAATTATTTTTTTAAATTTGCATTTTGAAAGTAGCCCATTCTTGATATTGTTCGTTTAATAATAACTATAATAATCACTGTCCGTCGTCCACTGTTTGTAAAACCACTCATTTTGAAACCATGTTTATTTCCAAACAGTTTCTTGTCTTTGTCAAATTTGTAATATTTCACCCATCAGCAGTTACTGGTAGGAATGAACATCGGACATCTATGTTTTCAAAACGATATTTAAAATTCGATGCTCACGCCATTGATTATATATATATATATATATAACAAATAAAACACGGTATCTAAAAATTAAAATACCGTGTTTCATTTGTTCTATAAAATCGATGTTTTACATATACTTCAAACTTCCTTTTCTATGGACTTCACGTCCACGCATGCGCACTCCTCTGTGACGTCATTGCAAGCTGCTCCTAGCGATGGTGCCCCAAACTAGTTTACGGGATCAGCTAGTCCTATAAGAGAGACCACCCCATACACCTAACTCTAAATTTTACTGTCGACAATTTTTCGAAAAACACGAGGATTGTTTACATAATCAAGTGTGATACTGTATATTTACAGATTATTTATCTATTCAACTGTAGTTATTACTACTAGTACTATAACTATTATTAAATAAATGCACTTGATAGATCTATCCAACATTCAACTAATGATATCAGTATCACACTACACAACAAGCATATAGGGAAGTGTTCCTCTAAGTATGGTCCGCGGTGGCCTATTGAATGGTCCGTAGGATTAAATATCAAAGAACAATACCATACTCCGTTTCTTTTCTCGGTAGACACAAATAAAATACACAGAAAAGGAAGTCTGTACCAAACTAAAGTCAACAAAGCTGATCAATTAATTATTTAGATAAAATTATAAGGTTTGAAATGTTTATTATTATTATTATTATTATTATTATTATTAGCACCGCGTCTTACTACCCGCTCTGGTTGTACGCACGCTAATGTGTAATGGTAGGGTGATTGTGAGATGAAATGGAGGACCTACAGTTTAACGTGGAATCTGAACCACGATGGAGGCCTGGAATTCCTCACATTCACAAGTTGTGATTAATACACGTCTTGTCAGAGGTGAAGGAAGGGTTTGGCATTCAGATAAATCTGTGCCGGGACCGAGGATCGAACCCTGGATCCCCAGCACATAGGTCCAACACACTACCCCTAGACCGCCAGGTCACCCAAATTCATTTTAAAAACTGAATTAATATAAATATATGTATATATGTAAATATATATATAGCTTATATCTCAGAAATAATTAGTTTTATAAAAATATATTCCAAATAAAGGATTTTATATTTAACGGCTTTACAACTATAAGTTATTTCAAATCTCAAATAGTTGCGTAGAAATGATGAAAATTGAAAAATTTCCCTCATATAAAGTACTACCCTAAAATCATTTTCATGAGAAAATGAGAGAGTTGTCATATTGTTAAAAATGATAAACAGTGTCTAGATATAAAATTTAATCGAAATCGTTAAAACGACTCTTGAGAAAATCGCTTTTTATCTTTTTAACCTTCAGTAAACTACCATTAATTTTATGGTTGGATATCTAATTTCAAAAACTTCTCTGGCCGACCTTATGAAAACCCCCAGATACCACCAGGTTTAACCCAATCGGTAAACAGTCTATGCTCTAGCCAGAGGTAGAAACAGACAGACAAAGAGATGGGATTACGAAGACAACTTTTTGGTTTTTAGGGGGTCAACAAACGTCAACATTAATCAAAATCTCGAATAAGATTTTTTTTTTTACGATCACAATACTTTCTCTCTGAGGTGTCGAGAGGAAGTAAAAATCAATATAGCAAAATTATATTTGTAGATGTTTGTGCTCCGCTTTGCGCGGTCAATTACTTCAAGAAGGATTTTTTTTAAAAATTACTTGCATCTACTTTTTGGGTACTTCGTCCCAAGACCCCAATGTAAAATCCCCTCTGCCCATTCTAAAATTTAATTCCTAGGTACGAGTATTAGGATATTTATACTATATGGGAAAGTACTCGAATTCACGGGTAGGGAGGTGGGACAACCATTAGGGCAAATTACCTAAATATGCCCACCTAGGATTTAAACTATGACCTCTTCGCTGCTGGATAAGACCAGATAGTGACGACTTAATCCAAAATACTACTGATGCAATTAATATTTCGTTCTTTTGTGGTTTTTATTGCCTTATATCTCAATGTTTATTCATTAAAATTTTACAAATGATGACGTCTTTCTTTATTCAGTTACTGTCGGTATGTGTGTTGTGGTACTGTTCTTGAAAATTTATGTATTATGTTTTAAAAACTATGACTAAAATATACTCTCCTGAATGTCAATACCACCCTTCAGGCCTTTAGGTGAATTAATAAAAGTTAAAAGTATTTGGTGTGCGATGGAGATGTATTTGCATCTGCATAACACACCAAATACTATTTTTTTGTGTGTTCATTTGAATATCTTTTGCTTTCTGAATCGACTGATTATACCAGCGCACGACTTAATAATCTATACCCTGATTTTGATAGGAGTAACAGTTTAGAAAATACATACTTTTTTTGGTGGTCAGCATTGCTAACATTTTACTATATTATAAATCCATTATTTAATAGGTATCGAAATTATCTAGCAAACGTGATAGTTGTAGATCATATTACTTGACATATGAATATATTAAACAAATTTAGCAATTTCTGTGGCTGTCGATATGAGATAGTGTTCTTCCCATCAGAATTCTACTATATCTTAGATCTAGAACAGACACAACATCCAGCTCCCCGGCCGTTAATTCACAACTGAGACTGTGCATTAATTATACATTTTTCCGCCATGCCGTGAATTGAACCCGGTACTCAAGCTTACTAAGCCGACGCGCTACCGACTGAGCTAATGTGTCGGACCAAACCATTATCCTAAGACACTAAATAAAGAGGGTGAATTTTAACTAAATTAATAACCGTCTCGGTGGTTGAATGGATATCCTGGACTGCAAATGATTGGGAGGTTGGGATTTAAATCCCAGAAGTCTGTACTGAATGTGTTTTTTTTACCAAACGGTTACCTACTTTCCCTCCACTGCAAAGGTAAGTCGATTTCCTCTGAACTCTTTTGCAGTTTGCAGGTATCCTGGATGGGTCAGTAATGGATTCAGAGCGGTAATGGGGCAATAATCCTCCCCTCCATATACAGTTTAATGTAAAAAAAATGGAAACCAATGGCTTAGTATTGTAAGGACTGACTAACTCTACCATTACATCTCCCTCGTCCTATCTCCTGCATGACCTAACCAATAACACTTTCAACTTATCTCTAATGTGTAGCTAAGCAAGTAGCTTAAAACTAAAACTGTTCAGTATTCATAATACTTAGTTTAGTATGATAAACAAGTAATTTTATTAAAGTACTTGTTTTCTATTAATAACGCATTTTAGGCCTATGTATATATTTATTTATTCTATTGGGGAAGTGACTTTTTTTAAATTTAATTTTTGTTTTAAAATTACAAATTTGTTAATACATTTTGGTTTATTCTTAAAAATCCTCTTTTTATTATTATAGTTAGCTACAATATTTCTATAAACTAGTATTATCACTAAAATGATTACTTGAAGGAGTCTTACAGTACCAATACCCTACCCCTCTGCCCCCTCAACAACATGGCCTATATAATATTTCGAGACTCGGGTGGACACTTCGCTAAATCGTTGAGTATATCATTTGGAGTAACTATATATCTTATGAATGTTGCTTTTACGTTTCAACATGGGTATTGAAAAGGATGGAGGCATAGCTATCTTCTACCTCCCTTCCCCCTCTCTCACTGCTAGGACATGAATGACCTTGTAAATCAGAAATGTTAAATTAATCCCTTTATCATTACGCTCTAACATTAACCACCTTAAGAATTATCGTTTGGTTTACTTCGAGTATTATCCCGTGATATCATTATTTCATTCTCATCGAAATAATTTCCAAATTCCCATACACAAAACCATAATAATAATAATAATAATAATAATAATAATAATAATAATAATAATATAATAAATAATAATAATAATAATAATAATAATAATAATAATAATAATAATAATAATAATAATAATAATTAATAATAATAATAATTACACTACAGGGCTACAAATATTGACAATTTCATCTATCCACTGGTTCCATACTTGCTCAACAGATGGCTCGCATAATCTAGTTTCTGTGTTTTATATATAAATTCATTTATAATGTTTAAAACCTAATATAATATGTAATTGTATGCATATATATTACATTATAATAATAGGAGTAGTATTATTAACTATTATATTTGACTAAATACAGTAAATATATTTGGTATATGTTTAATTATTCTAGTCACAACCATGCTTTCGGTGACAATTAAAATTTTCTTTTATATAAATAGAAAATTAGAGATTAAACAATAGGAAATTTAGCAAACTATCAAAAAGATATTTTTGTATAGGGATACCGTTGTGCCATGTGCCAGCGTCGTCCTGTTGGTATATCAAATTCTTCGTTTGAAAACATAGTAGAATTAAGTGATGTTCGTTTCTTTGGGTCGATATAGAACAAAGGGCGAAGTGTTAATTCAGGCAAAAGATCGAGTGCATTGAATTGATCTTCCATAGATAGATCTAACGGTTCAAGTAAATAAAGTTTGCTTTAACTGTCTTCACTAACCAAAAATGCACATCTAGAAATTTACACCAAGGGGAAGAGTGTGTGTAGGGCAGGGATGGGAAAAACTGTTCCTTTAGTGGATCAGGAGCAATCTGTTACTGCTCCACCAATGGACCTGTTCCTTTTTGTCACAGTCACTATATTCGAACCTACTCCTAGCCTAGTAGCACTTATCACGTTCCTTGCATATGCCGGCACAGCAACAGTACAATTCTTTGAACAAACGCCTAGGCGTAGACATTTAAATGTCGAAACGAGATATCAACTGAGTTGTGCGCATGCGTGAATACAGAATAAGTGTTTTGTTTCCATAACACCATCTAGAAAAACTATAAATTATTACACTTAAAAAAACATTTTAACGTTGGTGTCTATACTATTACCTATACTTGCTTAATCTAAATTTAACAGTGACTTATTCAAGACTATGCTAATTTCTAAGCTAGTTTATTTGTCAACGTTAAAACTTGTCTGCTTGAATTGGCATGTGTAGCTGTTCATTTAGATTGGTTTCTTATTCAGCATTCGCACATGCGCACCATGTACACTTGTATTGTTATTTTTCTTCTTTCTTGCTCTTTCACTTTGCCGGATCTACGCTCCTCTTCGAACAAGCTTGCTGTATTGTCAGCTGGTTTGATCTTTTCGTTTAATAGCATAGGAACCCGCTTCGGTCTTCTTATACTGTTCTTGCAAATCACGTTTTTATAAGACTTTAACATAGCCTGTTATTTTATTCTATAAATGAGAAAATTTGGCAGCGTAGTTTTAATATTGACATATTAAAAAAAGGATTAAAGTAAATATTATGGATAACGTCTCTAAATAAAAATATTTTCACCACGTTGATTGAATTGACGACTGCTATTTAGTTTTCTTTGCGACTGTATATTATTATTAGCATTATTACCACCACGTCTTACTAACCATTCGGGTTGTATTTACTTACGCTAATGTGTAATGGTAAGGTGATTGTGAGATGAAATGGAGGACCTGCAGTTTAACGTGGGATCCGAACCACGATGGAGGCCTGGCATTCCAAACATTCACAAGTTGTGATTGATACACGTCTTGTCAGAGATGAAGGAAGGGTTTGGCAATCATATAAATCTGTGCCACGACCGAGGATTGAACCCCGGACTCCCAGCATATAAATCCGATACCTTACCCCTAGACCATTTTGCGACTATTACTTTACTGTAAGGTTCTTACTAATTAGTATCGTTCTTGGCTACGATTCAAGGGAGTGGTTTAAGAAATCATGTTTGAATTTGAGTTGTGCCTAAAATATTAATTTTTCTATGAGTTTGCCTTGTAACACTTCATGAACTACTGTTGGATGTGGTGTATCAGGCATTCGGTCTTAGGCAAAATTTTATTTATTCTTTCATTATCGCGTCTCACCACCCGTTTTATACATACGCATATATGTTAATTACTCTTTTGAGTAGCGTTGAGGAAGATATAGTTTGAGAGTTAATGTAGGCCTACCCAAAATTTGGTAGTGGTAGGGTTTAAAAAAAATTAGGGCAAAACATTCTCAGTCCATCTATTTGGTATTCAAACCCCGAACTTACCATGACTAAAAAATCAAACTGAATATGCCGGGAATTTGGACTTAAGTGTTCAACTATACCGATAGTTAATATTTAAAGTCCAGTAGGCTATAATTTTGCTTTTTTAATGTTGATTATATGTATTTTATAACTTCAATTATATAATATACTTTATAAAACGACTGGGTAAAATTTTTGCTATTAACATTCCCACAAGTGGCTCATAGGAGTGAAAACTTTCACATGATGGAAATCTCGAAAAGACGGCTCATTTGACCAACCGTTGTTTGTTTCTAAGTAGGAGAGAAAAACAAAACAAATACCCTTGGAGTGTTTGAACTGTGTTTCAAACTTATTGTTCACAGTTAATTCAGCCATGGAACGATATGGACGTTTAAGTGAAGTTAATAAAAGAAGGATTCTGGTTTAGTGGAGGCAGGGTACAAGGTCAGTGAAATTTTTCGTGCAATACCGTGTTCCCGAAAAACAGTTTCGTTGCGGAAATCTAGATGGAATAATGAAAACAGCCTCAAGTGTCGTCATGGTGGAGGCGCTTCACGTAAAACTACTAGGGAACAAGATGCCGCGCTAGTTGCTGTAGCCAGTAGCTCAGGCAAGCCCATATTTAACGAACAGACAGATTGCTGCGCGTGTTGGGGTAAATTCATCTAAGGACACAATTAGTGATGGGCACAATCGAGTAATTCTAAGAATCGAGTAATTACTCGATTCTCTTTAAAAAGAATCGAGTAATCGAGTAAAATTACTCGAGTAATTTTTAGCAAATCACCTACTCGAATCGTCCCGTGGCAATCGGTTGGACAACATTACTCGGAAGTCTTGCAATGGAATTCGATACTAATAACAAGTCCATAATCTCTTCCTGTAGGAGGCACTCGACACTGACCTCCACCCCCTTATTTTCATGTTTCACTTTACATCTACAGTCAATATGAAAGTATGCGTTTTAAGAAATGTCTCTGTTAAAGAAATTGATAATAATTGTAGCTTTTTAAAAGTGAAAACAATTATTTTTTTGTTTTGTATCTTACTCTAATTAGTTTCAATTTATAAATAATCATATTTTACTAAGGAGAAATTAAAATAATTAAGAAAGACAATACTAGTTTCATCAATGCGATTGTGAAAATAAGACTGCCGAGGTGCCGAGTAAAAAGAATCGAGTAACTTTCATCGAGTACTTTTGAAAAGAATCGGAAATGTGATACGCTTAGCTAGTAGCATGCTTTTCGATTGTGTACTTTACATCTACGAGTAATTTGTATTGAGAATGCATGTGCAACGTTTAAACCATAAAGGGTCATTTTTGCGTGGCAGTGGAACTGTTGATGAAAAATGAGCTCTAAGGGAATATACCTTTTAAATGGAAATAGCGTGGTAAACAGTCTAGCCAATAAGGTCGATTCTTACTTATCTGGTAAGAAAAGAGAAAATAAAAGAATAACACGGTCCGAGTAAAGTTACTCGAGTAATCCCGGAAGAATCGAGTACTCCCGATTACACAACACAATTGAGTTACTCGATTATTTTTTATCGATTGTGCCCATCACTAGGCCGGAGTCTCCGAATGCTTGGTCCAATGCATTCCATGCTTCAGCTGCAGTCTTGGCACTCTTTATGTGTGAATAATATGTTTTTTTCCACAAAGAAAATTATTCTTGACAGGGATTTCCTTTTTTCTTCCTAGATCCAATCTTATTCTGTCCTATTCTTTCACGGGAGGTTTTGTTTCTATCCCTTCAAACAGATCATCGTGCTCCAAGTAAGCTTTCATTGCAAATTTCCAGCTGGAGTAATTTTCTCTTCCGATTAGTTTTTCTACTATCGGCAATCCAGATGTAGATCCACTCATTTTTACTATTTGTAGTGTAAAACTTTCGAGAAACTAACTAACTAGATACCAAAAACGAAAACACTTATTTCTTGTCTTTTTAATTTCTTTATGCCACTCGCACGGTGTAAAAATATGACTGGGCCTATAATCCTTTGTTAGGTATATTAAAAAAAAGACAGATTAAGTTTAGAACAGTTTTTAATATTGATAGTTAAAAAGAGAATACACACAAGACAAAAGTGCCATCGGCCATATTCAAATAATTACACGTACAGGGATAAAAGGTCAGAAAACAAAAGAGGCATGAATTTACCATTCAACAGCACTTACATGATTGAAGCAGCTTCCTCTTTCACTACAAGTAGAGTGATTGGTCCGGGTATTGTGGGAAATATTTATAACTTAAACTAACAAAATATATTCCTTTGGTTGTGACCAGTTATGTCCCATTACCAGAAGAGTTAAGAAATAAACATACCCTCATAAGAAATGCTGACGATAATTTCTTTCTTTGGCCTATGCTAGCATTCCTATATCCTGCCAATAATCATGTTGATCAAGTGAGCAAGTATATATCACTTGAAGACAGAATACATGTGGATGATATTGAGCATCCTGTACTAACACTACAAATAAAAAAGTTTGAAAAACAAAATAATATAGTGTATATTAATCTATGTGTCTACCAAGGTGAAATATTCCCTTTAAGAATAAATTAGGTTAGTCGTAGAAACGCGCAATGTGTTTATCCTTTCAAATTAAAGAGGTGGACATTATTGTCTTATTAAAAGCCTAAGCACATTGCTAATTTCACTAATTAATGGCAAATCATACTATTGAAAAAACATTGTTTGCATATACTTTCCAAGAAAAATCTCATGGATGAGCATAGTGAGTGGTGTTTTGATTTTGATGTCAAAAGATACATACGCCTAATGAAAATAATACATTACTGGAATTTTCAACATATAAACATATGTTTAAAATCCCGTATGTGATATATGTAAATTTCGAGTGTTTTAGTATAAAAATATCAAGGTGTTCATCTAACCTCAACCACTTATAAACTACAAAAATGACAAAGCATACACCATTGGGATGTGCATATGTAGGATGTAGTAGTCGATTCAGAAGGGAAGTATGTGAAACCCGCTATTGTTTACAGTGGGAAAAATATGGTTTATACCTTTGTTCATATAGATAAAATATGGGAAGTTTAAAGACAGAATAATAATGTGCATCCCAGACAATATGGAGAAGTATATGCGGTGTTGATAGGAAAAGGGAAAACTGTCACACTATTTTTTTCCTTGAAAACCCCTTTTGTCAAGGGAACAAAACCAATGATGGCTCTTCCTGAAGTAAAAAATTCCGGAGGTAGACTAGTCCGCTTTTCGGATCCCCGGGCAGGAACTACTTGAGAGGGAGCGATCAACAAATAACAGTCACCAAATGAAATTTTCCCTTTCAGCATAGGAACATGAAATGTAAGGACGATGAGTAGGGTTGGAGCACTGGGAAAATTTGAAAATGGAAATTGAAAGATGTGGTGTGAACATTACAGGTTTGAGTCGAGTCCGGTGGAAAGATCATGGTGAAATAGTGTCTGGAAATTACACAATGTTCTATTTAGGTGGAAAGAGTGCTGTAAAAGGTGTGGCAATAATGAAAAATGAAGTGGTGAAAAGTGATGTGTCATAATGATAGATTAAATACATGTGAAATTAAACGTTGAACCAGAGGATATTTTGATAGTACAGGTGAACATGCCAACAGCCAACCACGATGATGTCAAGGTAGAAGAAAATACAATTAAATTGAAGTAATTAATCAACATGAAGGAAGAGGAAAAGTGAACACCATTATAATGGGTGATTGTAATAGTGTAGTCGCATAAGGACTGAATAAGAAAATCATAGGGCTACATGGAGTGGAAAAGAGAAGCAATAAAGGGCAGATGCTAATCGAATCCTGCCAGCGGAATGACCTGGTGTCGACAAACACCTAGTTAAAGAAACGGAAGACAAAACTAAATACACGGAAGAACCCAGGAGATATCATTAAGTACCAAATATACCACATCCTTGTCAAACAACAATTTTAGAATTAAATAAAGGATGTGAAAACACTGCCAGGTGTCAACATCGTTTCGGACCACAACCAGGGTCACCACAAGAAGGTGGGGGGGGTTGCAGGGCAACCGACCCAGTCACCGTGAACAAGGGTGCGCCGACAGGCGCCCCTCGTACCCATTTGTGTTAGTAAATTGGTGATTGGTGACACTCTGCACAATAAAGGTTGCGTCGTTTGTTATTTTCTCATAAAAATGACCCTTATAATTATGGTGTAAATACGAGATGGTGTGAGTGGTGAGTATGGAGGGGGGGGGGGCTTCTTTCAAGGCTGCCCCAGACGTTGACTTCACACGCGACGGGTCTGATCACAACCTGTTGGTAGCGTTTATTGAAATAAGAATGAAGAGGATCAGGAAAATCAGCAAGAGAAAACTGAGGCGGGACTTAGAAAAATTAAGAAGCCAAAGTGACATTGTGAGAAATTCAATAGAACAAAAGTTAAGTGAATTGAGAGAAGAGAGTATATAAATGCGGAAGGTAAGAGGAATAGGCTTAAGAATATTTTTTTGAAGGTGCTAAATGACAATATTGTAAAAGTGAAAGAGACTGCAAGGAAAATCTGGATGACAACATACATTCTTTATAAAATGCTAGAAAGGAAGAGATAGAAAAACGTCAACAACAAAGAATGTACCAGTCTAAACAAGTTATGGAGAAAAAAAAAAGCTAGGAAGACTCTAAAGAGAAGCTATGCGATGAGATTATCGAGATGCAAATAAAAGGAAAGTATGACCTCATGTACTAGAAAGCAAACCAACTGAGAGGGAATGAAATCAAGGTTGTGCGAACAATAGGAATATCAATTCTCAAAGGTCAGATGATGACGGATCATAAAGATGTTCTTACAATTTGGGAAAGATATAAAAAAAACTGTACAATAAGGAAAATCGACAAGGGAGCCTGGAGATTGACACAGAAGATGAGAAAGGACCCGCCATTTTAAAGAGTGAAGTAGAGAGCGCCATAAAGGACATGCGAAGAACAAAAGCTGCTGGAGATGACGACATACCAGTTGACCTTTTGAAGAATCTGGGAAACAACTGATTAATGGCTCTCAAAAAACTTACAAATAGAATCTACGAAACAGGAGAATGGCCAAGGACTTCAAATACGTAACCATAGCTCTAAAGAAGAAGAAACAATCCAATAAATTCATTGACCACAGTTCCATAAGCCTCATCTTTTAAGTGGGAAAGATTGTGGCTAGAATACTCAATAGGCGACTGGAACAAAATGTGTGATTAAAGAAGAACAATTTGGATTCAGAAAAGGAAAGGGAATCAGAGATACCATCGAGATACTAAGAATAACATCATAAAGAGTGCTATAAGCAAAGGGAAAAGTGTACATTGGTTTCATCGACTTGCAAAGGGCGTTTGATAAAGTGAATTGAAAGAAACTGATGGAAATACTCAAGAAAATCAACATCAACTGGAGGGATAGAAGACTGATTGCAAATCTGTACCTGGGGCAGCGAGTGAAGGTGAGGCTAAGACGGACAGATAAACAGCGTTGATCTAGGAAGATGAGTAAGACAGGGATGCTGTTTGTCACCCAGTCTGCTCGACTTGTATGGAGAGTGACTGGTCAGGGAAGACCTAGAGAGACGTGGTAATTTACGGATAGGAGGACGCGTCATCAACACAATAAAATATGCAGATGATTTAGCATTGCTAGTCAAAAATAAAGAAGAGATGCAGGAAATGATGAACCAGCTGTTGTAGATAGGGAAAAGATAAGGTATGGAGATCAATATTAAGATGTCTAAAGTAAAGGTGATTTCAAAAAATGAAGAGCTGCTGAGTATCAAAATTGGAAACCATTAATTGGATCAAAGATATCAGTTCAGGCACCTGGGAAGTCTGTTAAGGTGCGCAGAAGGGAGCTCAAGTTATATTTAACAGTTTTTATAGCATTACAATTTTTGGCCAAAATAAGTCAAATATTTCTAAAGTAGCAACATAGAGTTTAGTTTTCTGCACATTCTAATATCAACAAATATTGAATACTTGTCAAGGGTGTCCTGGAATCCTGTCAAAAACTTTTTAAATAAAGAGAAAAAGTTTTGACATAATTCCAGGACACCTTAACAGATATTCAAGATCTGTTGACATTAGAATGTGCAGAAAACTAAACTGTATGTTGCTACTTTAGAAATATTTGATCTATTTTGGCCAAAAAAATGTATTGCTATAAAAACTGTAAAAATAACTTGAGCTCCCTTCTGCCCCACCTTAACAAAGGATGTCTAATCCACCAATTAAATTTGGTCGAGGATCTCCATGGTCAAGGAAGCTTTCAACAAGAAGAGGTTACTGCTGACCAGCAAGTTTAGTTTAGAACTGAGCAAGAAACTGATGAAATGCTACATTGGAGCAGAAACATGGAGTCTTAGGAAGATCTGTAGTGATAAAGTAGATCTGCTAAGAAAAGGTGTGTTCCCCTAATACTACATGCATTGCAGTAGTAAACTGAAACAAAGCCAATTACCACCAAAATCCGCTTTCTATAGTCAGATGACAGAAGAAAACAAAACAGAAAGTGAATACATTCATGCTAAAACTGTATGGGAAAAGTTCAAGTGAATACATTGAAAGAGTATCCGAACCGATATGTTCTAAGTGATATTCTATTTAAAGCAGATGTCTTCGATTACTTTCCCTCTTTGTGTTTAGAGTATTATAAACTAGACTGTCTATAATTTTGTACAATCCCTGGTCTAGTATGGATGGATTTAAAAAAAAAAATAATGAACAAGGTTGAGTTGGAGCTACTAAAATACATTTAAAAAAATTATTCATTGAAAAAGGGATAAGTGGTAGGATGTATATAATTTCAAATACACTCTCTTATGCTAACAACCCTGTTATGAATGATTTCAACCCTGAAAATGAGGTAAAGTAATTTACATATTGGGATTATAATAATTTATATATGACTGCAATTTCGGAGTATCTCCTACAACGTGATTTTTAGGGGGTTGAACCGAGCTGAAATAAAAAAGTTCAGTGTAATTTCACTTTCTGATAGCCTTGTGAGCTATATTTTAGAAATTGAATATAACTACCCGGAATAAATGTGTGACGAGTACAGTAATTAGTCACTTGCTCCTGAAAAAGCCATATTTTCACCAGATATACCATCACCATTCTCTAGTTATCTAAATTTCAATATGAACTTTCCAGTCAATGGGAAAACAGAAAAGTTGGTTCCCAGCTCATACAGTAAACATGGTATATTACAGTAATTTAAAACTGTATGTATCTTTAAGTATGAAGCTTCAAAAGGTGTATCACGTTCCTTCTTTTAAGTAAAACTCTTGGTGATTAAAGCCATATAATGATTATAATACCAGCTGACTAAAAAATTCAGTAATCGTGTTATTTAAAAACTCATAAACAATGCCGTTTTCTGTAATGGAGAATCAAAGACCGCTTGTAAATGTTCAACTGATGAAAAAAGTTTTGTTTGCCCGCCATTATTGCTTATACAATCTTCACTGATGATTTATACACACAGAGCTCCTCTATTAAGAGCTGAGAACAGAAAATGTACATGTGGATTATGTGGAACACATGCTTTACACAGTAAGTTAAAAATTCAAAGGGAGAGTCTCAAAGAGAGAATGTTGGGTAAATGTGTGTCAAAAATATCAGTAAAAAAGATAATCTAACATACCCATAGTACAAAATGTTTAAGGAAAGATTTTTTACAATATATCAATATGTGTACGATAAGAAGTGAGAAACATAAGTGTGCTGTATCTGCTTGAATAAACTTTCACTTTCACCCGGAGATGACAAACGTTATATCTTAGATAATTCATGTGATATGCTTGCATATGGTCACTACAAAATAAAACAAACATATTCACCAATAGAGATGTAAAAAAACTTTCAGTGTGATGTATTGCATGTATGTTAAATCTGAAGTTTATGTATGAACTGTTGTAGTAACATGGTGTCTACTCAACTTGACCAATGAAATTCCCGACTTTTTCCCTGATTTCCCCTGATCATTTCCTTAAATTCCCGACTAAAAAGTATGTCACATCCTTCTAATCCGCCACCTCACCCCTCATTTTTCTATTAATCTTTTTTTATGAATAATTATAAGTTTTAAAATTTAAATAAACATACTTTTTAAATTTGTATTCACATTGTTTATTAGGAATTATAAAATTTATTACACTACTAAAAAAAAAACTACACTTTGAATAACATTATTTATTTACTGTTTTAATAATTATTATAGTTCATATTTTGAGTAAAACCATATTTTCCCAGATTTTTATTGTAATTTACCAAATTCCCGCTTATTCCCGTTTTTTCCTATCACTTCAAATTCCCGGCTAATTCCCGTTTTCCCTGATTTTCCCGGATGGTAGACACCTTGAGTAAACATTGTAATATGTACACAGCTCGAGTGCTTGTGAATATGATAGCCCTGATTTATTCAGGTAAAACAGAACAGCTTTATTAAAATTAAGTTTATAGTCAAAATAAGTTTTAGGTGGGAGGCAACATTACTCGCTTCCTCGCAGTGTCTTGTGGGAAACGTTTTACCAAATGGCTAGGTGAGTAGCACATAATAGTGATAGTCCTTTCCTCCATAAAGCCAAATGTTTATAGGCTTATGCCCTCGCCAAGGATAGAATTTAATTTTAATATTTAGCACCGCGTCTTACTACCCGTTCGGGTTATACGCTTAGGTACTAATTACTCTAATGTATTAGGAATTGGGAGGGTTGATTTAGAGGAAGTGAACCCGCATTTGCGTGGAGGGAGAGTGGAAAACCATTTAGGAAAAACCACCCCCAGTTCACCTGACCGAGATTCGAACCTCGATTCTCCCCGTCCTCGGCGGTCGAGCTCAACATGACTAGCGCGTTAGTCAACTACGCCACCGAGGCGGATGCCAAGGATAGAAGAGTTTCCTTTGAAGCTAACATGTTTATGATTTATAACGTCAGGTTCAGGGTGTCAATATCCTTTCCCAGCTGACAGGATTAATTGAACCCGCACCGCTGGGTAAGCGGACCAAATGTCAAGCTCATCTTGTCTGGTTTCTGTGTGAGGAGGAGTTCAGAGTTCGAGTCTACTACCCCAATCTCCTTACCATGCCAATTCTGACAAGGAAGCGCTTTTATGGGCAAGGGGTCACGTCGCTAAAATCAAGCCCTTAGATTTAAACTTAATACGGGACTATAATCTTGTGTAGAACTAATGTTACCTTCTCAAGAAGAAATTAATTAGCGATTATTATCTTAAGTTTTTTGCTAAGTCAATAGGAAAACAAAAATAATTGCTGAGAATAAGGACTATACTGAGAACAAAGACATTTGAAATGCTTTTAATTTCTACTTACATATGTGGGTGTTTCTGAAAATTAGACCTACTTTAATTACCCATGTAATAAATCAATGACTCTTCTAAATAATGTTGAAAATGAAGTTCTTAAAATTTATCTCTGAGCTCAGTAAGCTCTACTAGTGAGCCTTACAATATGATCTCAAATAAAATAGTTTAAAGAGGATCTAAAATACATATGGCTAAATGGATTGCTGCTATCATTAATCTATCCTTTGTACAAGCAGCTATATGCATGTAGCCTAAACAGGTAGTAAGACACGGTGCTGAAAAAGAAATCCAAAAAACAAGCAACTATACCAGATGATCTTAAATTTCTAAAGTAATACCAATTTAAAACAGGGATGCCACTATTTTCTGACTACCAAATTCTCTGTGCTTTCCAGTAAGGAATTCCCAATTTTCCAGGCAGATTATTTTGAAGAAAGAGTAATAAATTCCATTTTTCATCAAAATGACTGGTGTGAAGTAAGGTATCTTATGTTAAAACAGGATGATTTGAGATTGATGGGAAAATACATCTTCTGTTGCTTCACAACTCTTGTTTGGGGGGGGATATAAAACATGTTTTAATCTGTGTGCTTATTTTTTTAGTTCCCTTTTTCATCCATCCAGAAGCATACTTTTTAAGCTTTAAGTTAAATGGCCCAAATTAACAAATACTCGAGTATTTTTCTAGATTTTGCAAAATTCCCTGTTTTTTCCTAAAAAAACAACAAAAAAAAACTGTGTTTTCCTGGTTTTATAGGTGCGGGGCAACCCTGCACAAGAGTGTTGGCACAATAGTTGACCAAAAATAAAAATTACAGACCCATTTATTTACTACTTATCTGCCATCTCTAAAATCTTAGAAAAAGCTATGAAAGTTTGCTTAGAAACTTTCTTAAAAACAATAAATTTTTATCATCATGGTCAATATGGTTTCAGAGATGGGTCAACATACACTTGCTTATAGCTACTATAGACCTTGTTAATTAAATCCAAAAAAACTTTGGATCTAAGCTAAGTGCAGCACTTCTTATTGATGTGAAGAAAGCACTCAGTTTTGTAGACCACAATATTTTATTTAAATTAGAAAAAAAAATGTCCGTGGTTTGGCACTAAAATCGATGGAAATTTTACCTGATTAATATGGAACATTTTAACAACTGAGAGAGGCAACTAAGTTTTGTTATTCTGAAAATTGAAAAATGACACCTGGACACGGGAATCGAACCCGGGACCTTTGGCTTAGTACGCCAATGCTCTAACCACTGAGCTATCCAGGATTCGTCCCGTGCCCAGGGTCATTCTTCACTCGTATTTTAAGGCAGAGTCTATGATGGACTTAGCGGTAATCGTCGGCTACAAATATGTGATTATATTAATATCACAAGCCATCGGATAACGCAGCCATCTGCGACTCGGAAGTTGGCTTCTTGTTGCCATTTGTACAGTTATTAAATTGTACGGGATTGCATATTAAGAATGAGCCTGGGCACGGGACGAATCCTGGATAGCTCAGTGGTTAGAGCATTGGCATACTAAGCCAAATGTCCCGGGTTCAATTCCCGTGTCCAGGTGTCATTTTTCAATTTTCAGAATATGAAATCTAGATGGAGTAGTTCCCACTAATAAGCATAAATAATAGCTTTGGCTATAAATTCTTAGTATGCAATCCCGTACAATTTAATAGCTGTACAAATAGCCAACTACCGAGTCGCAGATGGCTGCGTTATCTGATAGCTCATGATATTAATATAATCACATATTTGTAGCCGACAATTTCCGCTAAGTCCATCATAGACTTTGCTTTAAAATATGAGTGAAGAATGACCCTGGGCACGGGACGAATCCTGGATAGCTCAGTGATTAGAGCATTGGCGTACTAAGCCAAAGATCCCGGGTTCGATTCCCGCGTCCAGGTGTCATTTTTCAATTTTCAGAATATGATATCTAGATGGAGTAATTCCCACTAATAAGCATAAATAATAGCTTTGGCTATAGATTCTTAAGTTTTGTTAACTATGGTGTTTCCTCATTTATATTTATGACACTACCCTAATCAAGTGGATTTCAAAGGTCAAATACTGTATGCTGATTATACAAGCCTTCAATACAAGGGTTTTTCTTTACATGTAAACAAGTAGAATTTTACTAAATAAGTGGCTTAGAATATATAAATTATCTCTGAATATAGAAAAAAAAAACCACTATGTAGTTTTTACCAAACTTAAAAATAGACACCAATCTACCTATCAAGTTTAATAACTATGATATCAAACAATTAATACAGGTCAAATACCTAGAACTAATAATCTTGGGGCCGCCTCTGCGGTCTAGTAGTCAGAGTTCCTGGTTACAGATCTAGAGGTCCCAAGTTAGATTCCCTGCCACTTACAAAATTTATCTGTGAAGCAGTGAGTCTGGAATGAGGTCAAACTCAGCCTTGTGAGGACAAATGAAGAGCTCCAGTTTAGAAAACCAAGAATAATAGCTGTAGGACTCTCTGTGCCGACCACATGACACCTTCTATCTGCAAATGTTGGCACTATCATAGTGAACAGTAATGGCTGCTCGGTTGTATAGCTCACTTGAGGGCTAACACCAATGAGTTTTGTTTCCCCCTTAATATATCTTGCCAACCTCACATAAATCATTTAATCAAAACAATAGCTCCTGGTGTTAGTGTTCTGGGCAAAAATTCGTACAAATTCGACTCTCCAGTGCTTTAATGAAAATAAACATGGCGTAGAAATAACATCAATACTAGCTTAGCCTCAATTTGAGCTCGATTCAGACCCTGGAAGTCTGGATTTGTATCTTAAGACTCTTTCAACTTCATGAAGAATATTTCAATACACGAAGAAACCAATTAATTTTCAGGCAAGCCAGACTTAACACTGTCCGTATACCATTCCCTCCGCCTGTCTACTTGGCCAGAAATACACTAAATAATGTAATTATTCGTGAATGGATGGGAAACAATCGATTCCTGATAAGTAAACTCCCTTAGTTTCCTTGTCAACAACCCATGAGCCACCCCTGATTCTGATTACACCATTTACCATATCAATTAATAGAAAATAATCAAAGAAAAAATGTAATGAAGACAATACTTATATACTTAATCCTTCAAAGCATTTTATCTTCCTAAGTTGAACAAAATCAATTTTTTATTTACTTCAGAAATACTTAGATTATTCATTAAAGCTTAACATATCTTAAATTCTCAAATCTCATCCATAACAGTAGTAATTTTCTCACTGTTGATAATAAGGTTGGGGGCTAGAATCTTAGCTGCGTGCAGTTAATCATTTTTACCTTATCTTTCGGCTTTTCTAACCCCCAGAGTAAGTAAATAATAGCTTATGGGCTATTTTTTTTCCAGCTTTTATAATCCCTTAAAATAAGTAAATAATAGCCCATAAGTTGACATAAATTTTCAACTTTCTAACCATTTCTTACCTAGAGGTTAATATTGGGTTGATTTATTTGGCCCCAATCTTTATTTGTGCATTTTGGTGAGCTTTTGTTAACTGATAAAAATTATTGCAATAGTAAGATTTACTATTAAATAAACAAATATAACTGTATAAAGGAAAAACACACTAGAGTAAAACAAAAATAATTCAATACCTACATTTAAATATATTTAGAATTTCTTAAGTAAAATAATATATGTTTGCATCTGTAATTTGTCACATTAAATTTCATTTTAGCCATTTAATAAGAAATACCATTATTTGTCTTAGGTTGTTTAAACAAACACTCACAAAATCAATCGATTTTAATCATCTGAAGACGTAGACAAAGTACGAATTCTTTGTCGTCCTTTGGGTTTACTAATCTTCTTTGATTTAATCCTCGGTGACTTTCTAGAGTATGAACTATCATAATTGTAGTCATGACGTATTTGATTTGCCACATAGTCATCATCATCATCATCACTTTCCAAACTTGGGTCATCAAGATCTTGCAAATGAGCCTCCTGATGTGAGATTAGTGAAACATATCTGGTGAATACTTTACTACAATAATTACACAGTAGTTTCCAGTTTCAAAAGACTGTTGAGAACTGTCCTTCTGAGACTCAACCTCCTCTCCTGAGAGGGAGCTGTTGTCATCCTCACACCGGTGAGCGTTGGCCGACTCTGAACTAACAAAAGTTCGTTCACATGTCTCACAGGTGTAAATCGAACATGCGCCTGGAATATTCGTCACTATAAACTTAACTTCTTGCGTCTTACTGCCCCCTTCTTGATTAATACTGACAAACTTCTCTCTTTCTAAAGGGTTAGCGAAAATGGTCTTTTGTTGGAGTGCCGAATTATTACTTTGTATAATTTTATTCAGTGAATTGTTCTGAGTGGATATTTTTTGTTCAACTGCTAATGTCTTGCTTTGTGTGTTAGATGTAGAGGATGGGGGACCCTCTCTGGGCTATCTTCGTTTATTTCCCCTGTTATATGCATCCCAAATCTTTGAGGACCTTTTAATGTCCCCGATTCAGTACCTACATTCATCCCGCTGCTCTCTTTACGTTTATCCATTGGTTGTGTTCCTGCATTTGAAACAAGATCTAATCTAGGATTGGATTCATCAGGATTTACAGAACTTAGTGGAAGTGCAGGGTTGAGAGACTTCTGATCGGATGCGCTTCTCGCAACTTTGTCCAATGGAGTCGCAGTATAACTGAAAAAGAAATCATAACTATAGTACTTAGTTACCCTCTGCCAAAGTTGATAAACAGCTATGCTATTGAATATGATATAAGAAGTAATGGAATTTTCAAATCCCTTGAATCATAAATACTATCCAAAATTAGAAATACATATAAAATAATATATATTTTTCTTAGGGCTGGGCCGAACAGTTATTTTGCCAACTAGGCTAATGCCAATCATATGGTTTATTTTTTTACAATATTACAAAGGTAGTATACAAAACTACAAACATACATTTTTGAATATACACAATTTTTTGTTCAATATATTCTTAGCAAAAATTATAATAAGCATAAAAAATAATCATAGTAAATAACTTAACTATGCTATGGCAGCTATTTGAAAAAGGGGGGAGGAGAAAGTACAAGGTAGCTAAGTTTTAAAACCTCTTTGATATAAATATAAAAAACTCAACTGCAAGTAAAGTTATTAATAAATTATATTAACTAAATTCAAAACTAGCACAAAGTTATTCGATGGCTAAAATTATCTTTATTTTGTTTTAATCTTTTCCATAAAGAGTAGCTACCAATTAATATTATCATTTATATTTTAAATAATACACTTTAAATCATAGTGCTAAATTATTAAATAAAGTAATCAGTTAATATTTATAAAATAAGTACCTAAGGTATTATCTTAGCAGTCTAGTAATTATAAACCAGTGTTGAATGTTTTTGGTACCCACCCCTTAAATTTACCCTCTCATTCTTTCACACACTCTCTTTCTCTAGCCTGTTGCAGAAAAAGTCTTGACCTTGAAATATACCCTCTAGCCATATATTATATACCTCTCACTCTGTCTCACTTGAGAGATGCCAAGTATGAGTCACCATAGACTTTTCTTTCTAACACGATCAAAATAACCTCCACTCCTCCTTCCATCCAAGATAATCGCTTCCCTATCATGAAGTACCCAGCTTAAAACTGATGAGTCGTCACTACCCGAATTCTAGCTTACAAAGTTCAAAAGAATGGCTTAAATAATCGGGTGTGAAATGGTGATCAGCGGCTTAGCCGAGTGTGCCATAATCCAATGTTCAGTTTAATAGTCGGCACCGGCCCAGCCCTAATTTTTCTAACAAATTTTAAATCAGAATTTAATTTTGGGTACTATATATATATTTTTATTTTATTTAGCATTGCGTCTTACTACCCGTTCGGGTTATACGCTTAAGTACTAATTACACTAATGGATTAGGAATTGGGAAGGTTGAATTTAGAGGAAGTGAACCCGAATTTGCGTGGAGGGAGAGTGGAAAACCATTTAGGAAAACCACCCCAGTTCACCCGACCGAGATTCGAACCTCGATCTCCCCGTCCTCGGCGATCTGGCTCAACACAACTGTTGGGTACTATACTTCTTCTTGGGGGTTCAATCCAAAATAGTTATAGGAGCAACAACCAGTACTCCTACCATAATTAGTTTACCATTGAATGTTAATATGAATGCCAAAAACATTCTTTGTTAAGTGTACAAAATCAGGAAAGAAATAATTATTTTACTAATGTAAAATAAATAAAATGATAGAATTGTGGAAAAATAAAGTACAAATAAAAGTAAAAACACGAACACATATTTACACATCCTTCATTATTTAAATGCTCTTATTGCAACTTGCTCAGGAAGTAGTAGATGTGAGACTGAACAAGAAGCTTCAGTGATGCCAACTTGGTTGTGCTGGATAAAAACTTCTTCGGTGGATTTGAATTTGGACACCGCCATGACACCAAAATCCAGAACCCTGAAAAACCATTTTCTGCACATGCCTCCACTTATAACCTCAACTTTGAGGACTGCTATACTGTTAAAGTGTTAGAATCATTTAACAGAACACAATGCAATAAGTCCCAGTTAGGAAGATGGGAACTAGCACTTCACTGGGTCCCTAAGTCTAGAAAACAACTCAAACCTGTATATTTGTTAACTAAGGTTGATTTAAACCCTGTTGCAGCATTAGTACCAACCACCATCCAAAGAACAATAGATAAACCTCCAGAAAATTTCAAATCCACCAAAGAAGTTTTTACCCTGCACAACCAAGTTGGTATCACTGAAGCTAACTTCCTGTTCAGTATTACTACTACTTCCTTAGGAAAATGCAATATGAGCATCGAAATATTGAAGTGTGTGTAAATATGAGTCAATGTTTTTACTTTTATTTGTGCTTTATTTTTCCACAATTCTATCAGTTTATTTATTTTGTATTATATTTTGCTTAATGCATTTTAATTAATACATTTTAATAATGTTGGAAAGTCAATCTCTGATGTTTACCATGATTTGGTAAGATTTGGTTTCAAATTAGAGATTTGTAATTAAATTAAATATTTGAATCTGAACAAAAATGTTTTCAACTCTTTTCTAGTTAGTTATAAGTTATGAGATTAGAGAATACAATATCAGACATAGCTCCAGAAAGTTAATTTTTTTCCAAGCAACAGCAGCATTGTAGCATGCAACAAAAAAAAATATAAATTTACCGCCAAATTCAATATTAAAAAAATTGTTGCGAGCATGGGCATCGTTAGAGGGGGGTCACGTGCCCCTCCCTTCCCAATAATATGTTCAGATAAGACAATTTGAAAAAAGTAGTGAATTTGGGAAAATCTGGTTCGCTTAATGGGGATGTAAAGAGTCAATTTCAATATTAAGATAGTACATCATATTTATGTTAGTAATAGTATTTATTTTGCAGCCTGACTTCTTAGTTAACAATAGTTGTAAGATTTTGCTTGGGGGTTGGTGTTGTGATATGTTATTTTAACTGTGGTATTTATTCTAATGATAATATATTATTCATTTTGTTGTGAAGCACAATTCAGTTTAAAATGGACCAATTTTTTATCAAAATTATGGTCCATATCAAGCATATGTTTGTACATATAATGAAGCATATAGACAGGAATATTACAAAATAATTGGCAATGCGTTAAGTGCTTTGAATGATAGGTTCAACCAATCAGGAATTAAACATAGCTTGAAATTAAAAAATATTATGTTGACTTGATAAGTGAGTAGTGGTAACAGTGAGTAATACATTTTTTAATGCAAGCTCCCAACTCCCCTACACCTGCACCTTTCCACACCTTTTTTTTTTTTTAATTTATTCCATGACGCAATGAGTTATTTAAATAATTACAACATAAGATAACCTTAACTGCAAATAATCATGGGTGAGATGTGGGGGTTCCCCTTTCACAGTGATGAATTTAAAGGTCAGGGGCTGGATGTTGTGTCTGTCCTAAATAAAAAATTAGTTTATAAGTCGTGTGCAGTTATAATCGATCAGTTTAGAAAGTGTGTGTTAAATATCACAAATAAATAAATCACTTGCAAACAATCGTTATATTAATGATGTTTTAATTACTTTTTATTTCTTAGGTACAAATATAATAAAGGTTATATAATTTTTCCAATAATAATTTACTATCATGTTTAAAAATACGGTACAACCGGGTGAATAGAAGTATGTTATGGAATGTTCTTAGAGAGTATGGTGCGGATGCATGGTTAGTAAAATTGCAATTAAGTAGTTGTATGATGGAAATAAAGCGTGCATTAGGGTGGATGGAGCTTTGAGTGAATAGTTTGACATTGAACAGGGTGTTATACAAGGTTGTGTTATGTCTTCATGGTTGTTTAATGTTTTCATGGATAAGTGTTTGAGGGGTGCTTGTGAAGACGCAATTGGTGTACAAATGGGCAATGTGAATGTGAGAGTGCTATTATATGCAGATGATGCCATATTAATGGCTGAGAAGGAAAGTGACTTGCAGAATGCATTAAATCGTGAGTGTGGCAACAGACAGAACGTATCTTCGTATAAATGTCTCTAAAACTATGGTATTGGTTTATAATAAGGACAAATCAGGAAATGATTGTCAATTTATTATAAGTGGAAAACTATTAAAACAAGTGAAGGAGCTTGTATATCTGGGCAGAATGTTCTGTAAAAGTGTAAGGATGGTGAAATCAATAGATGGGTGAATGCATCTCGGAGAGTAGTTGTATGTGGACTATTGCAAAGAATGAAGTAGTATCAAGAGTCAAAGATGGCAGTTTATAAAAGTGTGTTCACACCAACATTGTTTTATGGATGTGAAGCATGAGTTTGTCAGTCAAAACACAAGAGCAAGGTAAATGCGAATGGTGTGAGATATCTAAGAAATATAGGTGGGAAAACTTGTATGGACAGTCAGTAATGAGTGGGTGCTGAAGGAGTAGATTTTGAAAGGGAATCCAATAAGACAATGAGAGAAAGCATCTTATGTTGGTTTGGACATGTTCAGTGGATGAGTGTGGATCAAATGAAGAAGCAACTAATGGATCAAAAGGAAGGGGTAGGCCATGTAAGACGTGGATAAATGTTGTAGACGAATGTGTGAAAAAGAGAAACATTAAGAGTTTTAAGAATAAAAGAGCATGTATGACTCGGTGTATGGATGTTGTTGAAGTGAAGGGAGTATGCAAGGATAGGGAAGTGTGGAGAAAGTTAGTGAGGATATATTAAGTACAGAGTTGTTTTTTGAGCTATATGCACAGTTTCTTGCCTACCCCGTAAGGGAACGGAGTGATTATGTATGTATAGGGCTATGTATTAAAAAAATTGACAAAGGAGTTTCCAGAATAACCTAGAAAATCCCCGGAAAAGATTGGAAAAATGAGAAATTCTGTAATATTTCCAGGCCTGGAAGAAATATTTTAAAATTCCAGGTTTTCCAGGACGCGTAGAAACCCTGTGAGATAGACACAACACCTTAAAAATAGAATTTACAAAATGTTTCTAAGACAAATCAGATTTTCGTGTGTTGAGGAGATTATATGCATTTTCTGTATAATAGTACATGAAGTAAGGAATCTATTTTCAAATGTCTCTACGTTAATTTGTCTACTACTTGTGTTGTCAAGTTCATATTGTGAGGCAGAAAGAAGTTTAGGTTCACTGTGTAGACTAAAAACCTACTTAAAATCAGGTATAGGAGAAAAAACGACTAAATCACATTGCAGTTTGTCATGTGCACAAAGATGTATTGGATAGCATTTATATAGAAGAAACAGTGGGGTGTTTTATTTAGAAAAACGAAAAAAGAAGCTCTACATTTGGATCAATGCATTAATGACTAGGGTAGTTTATCTATATGATTAATACAATAACTAAGTAAGTTATCATATTACATATGTGATATTCAGTTGATAATTTTTTTTTCTAATTTAAAGAGAAGATTGTTTATTTCCAGGGCCTTAACAAGGAAAGGGGGTTTCAGTCCCACCTCTTCTGGAAGTATAAAAAGTAAGCTTTTTTTTAGTCTTTTAAATTATCTAATAGCTACAATTTGAATCATGTGTTAGAATACTTTAAAATGGTTCATAAAATATTTAAAAAAAAATGGACATCTCCATTTGGGGACTTAGCCACGAGCACCACAAGTAACCACCCTTTCCCCTTTTACCCATCACCTTTTCCACACAACAATACTGGGTACAGACTTGTTAAATCCATCCTCCCCAATAAATAAGAGCTATTGGCACCTATGTTTGCAAGATAAATAAATGCAAAATTCATCTAATTTGTATACTCATCAAAAGATGAACACTTAAATACACCTACTTTTATATGTTACAACCATTTTATGATTAAACTCAATGGTGGATAATATAATATTTTATCAATACTTATACCGAGTCTTACTACCCGTTCGGGTTATGCGCTTACGTACTAACTTTATGCTTTGGAATTGGGAAGGTTGAATATAGAAGAAGTGAAACCACATTTGCATGGAGGGAGAGTGAAAAACCATTTAGGAAATACTACCCCAAGTTCGAACCTCAATCTCCCCGTCCTTGGCAGTCTAGCTAAACATAAAACTAGCGCATTAACTAACTACACGACCAAGGCAGGTAATATATTTTATTAGAGTATATACTATTATCCACCAATGAATTTAGAATGATAAAAACTTAAGTGTGAGTAATTATATATACAAGTTGATATGTAGTGTGTTAAACCTGCTGTTTAATACTTACACTCGAAATACCATAAATATAATTAACACGATGAATATAAGAGCTAATATATTCTAATAGTGTGTGGCAGGTATTAACTCATGGTGAATTCATGTTGCTGGGAAATGCCCTAATTTCAGGAAAACTGCCCCAGCTGACTATGCAGGGACCATCAGCAGAATGACATCACACCAGCAGGGCCCACTTCAATGAAATGGCTGAGCTATTTCTCTCTGCTCGTCACACAGTCTTCGAGTGCTAGATGTCCTTCAGCACAATTCTGCAAATTACCTCCCCCACTATTGTCCGGGGGGAGGGTAGTTCGTCAGTTCTGTTGTATATAACTCTCATTCCTAGCTTCACATTTTGTATTCTATTTTATCAATTCGACAGAAAACAACTTCAACGTTAATCTACATCGGCGAACAAAATACTGGTGACTATGAAGTGTCTCTCCTCCTCGACGCTGTTTAAGCCTTGTCTGAGACTATGAGTATTTTATATTTAGAATCGGAGTAGTCGTATTACTCTTTTTAACTATGTCCATAAGACATAGTTTTTGTGTCAGAATGCTTGACTTGTTCTATGCCCATAAGGCATAGTTTTCTATCTTAGTCTTATTGTCCCTTTTCAATGTCCATATGACATTATTTTGTGTCAGAGTGTCTAACTTCAGTGTTTCTGACTTGTTTTCTATGCCCATAAGGTATGTTTTGAATGATGAGCTTAATGCTCTATGTAACTTGCTCCATACGACTTTATTTACTATGTCAGCGGGTCTGATTTCCTTTTCTAATTCTTTAAGACATAGTTGTATATATTAGGGAATAATAATGCCTCTCTAAAAGGTATGATCATGTTTAGGACCACTTAATGGAGGAAATCAGGTTATCTATTGCTTTGTTCAATGGCCTAGTTGGGTCTGTGACAGATAACAGTCACTATTGTTTCTTTTTAGTGTACCTTTTTACAGTGCGCAGCCTGTGGGAGCACAACAAGTTCATAGTAGTGGCCCGCGGGGATAGTGCTTAGTTTCCGGCCCCCTTCAGGCGCCGTTGTTTAAGGTGATATATATATTGTTTGCACTAATTATTGTGTGCCCAAGATTGTGATGAAGTATAAACATACTGTTGAATGTCCAGGCAGTACTAATTAGGAATAGACCGGCCATAGTATCTTTACAGCTTAGATTCCTGGTAGCTCGCCATTTACTATTTGTAAAATGATAGTTCCTCTTCTAGGAGATTAATCTTTGTGTTTCATAACTCTCAATGAAGTTAGTTACCTCTTGCTAGCTAGCTCATTTAACTACCATGTTAGTAACTCTTAAAATTAGGACTTACTAGGTTGAAGAGTTAATACTCTCGACTTTAGACTCATCTTTACTTAAGTGGATTCCTATTTCCCAGTTGGGATGTGTAAGTCTATGGTAACTAATTTAATTTCTCTGTATATGCATAGAACTGTTTAATCTAAGACCTATTTAAACCTTATGTAATTCTATTAAATTGTTTAAATTTAAATAAAATGATTTGTTAAACTTGTAAATTTATCTTGTGCTTGCACCTTCCAAACCTTCCTTATTTAACTTTGTTTGTAAATGTAATCGTTACTTCTTCTATTTGTTAGGAGAAGCAACAGTTCAGATAGAAGCAAAGAGTATTTAATGCTTCAACTTGAGCTCCAAGACTAATGGGAAAGTTTGCAAACACAACCTCTTAGGGATAATGAGAGATATAAAGCAAGACATGGGAATCAGTAGTGCACAGAGAATTGCGAAGTGAGGGGGCCTCAAAGAGGGTTTGGAGGGAGGCATCCCCAACAACCGGAGACAATTTTTTTTTTACCATTTATACACCCAGAAGTGTTTTTGGAAGGTTTTTTATTGTTATTTGTTAACTTGATCATTTATATTTTTACTATTATAAATATGATAACCAAATAAAATAATAAATAACTAGGCTTAAATTAAAGTTGGCATAGGCCTAATGACACAAAAATCACCAATTATTTATAATAGGTTAATGTCTAGTCATTATGCAACTCCTTGATGGAACCACGTGTGAAACTGAGAGATTTGGAACCTGCCGCAATCTTCAGGACTTAGGCCACTTTCTAGACTACAAGAACATCAATTAGGACTACTATGGAGGATCAACACAAGGAAGTATGGCTCTTGATATTTTATTTGCTCACAATATTTAACTGGTCATGCCCCCCCACCCCCTTCCACACCCATTTTATTTTCTCTTTGGTTCTAGGTAAATCTCTGGGCATCCCTAAACTACAGTAGGGGGTTCGAGCCCCCTTAAGCCCTCCATGGGTATGCTACTTTTGGGAATAACTTGTGCTGGGGATGATGATGATAAAGTTGGACAAACACTGGGGAAGTTTAAACTCTATAATAAGTTAGTAGGCCTAACATACTGGAGTGACTCTACATGAATCAATATTAGTAACTTGTAGTTTACCTGGCTGATACAAGATTCTTCTTTTGATTTTTTACATTGCCTTGTTTCTCTTGCTTTCGTTTCACTTGTTGGCTAGACCCTTTATTCATTGGATAGCTTGGTAAACTATCTTTGACAGATGTTCTGGAAAGTAAAGACATTACAATTAAAAATATACTATAGTTGTAGGAAAAGAGAGGAATGTTTTGAGGACATGTTAGGAAACAACGGATGGGGAGAGAGGAATGAGGAAGGTCGAAGGATGTTGGAGAAATAAAATGAAAATGGAAAACAGTTGGTATGAAAAGGAAAGAGAAAGCCATAAAATCATTAGATACAGTTGGGATGGCGAGCAAAGGTTGGAGATAGATTTCCTCATGGGTGAAGAAATGAAAATGCAGACTATAAAGATCAAGGTAATATCAAGAGTGTTCTAAGATAGTGACCACAGACTACTGGTGGCAGATATAAAAGGATGAGAGTGTAGGAGAAAGGTAGTAAAACAAGAAAGACTAATAAGAGTGTGGAGGCTTAAAAATTAAGAGAAAAGAGTGTTTTAGTGCAGGTGAATTAGGCATTTTTTTTATACTTTATCAGCGACCTAATACATAAGGATTTTTTTCTCTCATAGGATTGTTGTAATGACCTTCCTAAGCAACATATTAAAAGTCCTAACTGATCCAACTTGTGCTAAGTCTACCATCTTGGAAAATGGCGGATCCAGCTACTTTTCCCCGATGTTTTACAATTATCTCGAAAAAGGTTGATCATAGGTAAAACATGCAAAGGCTCAAATAGAATGAGAATAAAATTCCTATAAGATAGATATATTTTGGTTTTTCATGGTGTTATTTTCATTGTTAAGGGAAAAAATTAGTGTTTTTCAAAAATAAAAAATCATATCAAAGATCGAGCTATGTTTGGCTGGCTTAATGGAATTTATATTATGATTAGTTAATTGCCATATTATTATTCCTGTTTGTATAAGTATAAGAAATTAAATGTTATATAGGTAGACTCATCCCCCCCCTCCCTTCTACAGCCCCACCAACCAAAATGGGCAATTCCAATGCAGAGTGAACAAAGTGATTCCCTTGGTTGCGTCATCATCATAAACTTAAATCAGTGATCTGTGCTCAATTCTTTCGTTTATCTATATTATTTACATTTATAATGAATCAGTATTATCATATTTGACAAAGGTATCATTTCTAAAAACCCACCATCTGGAATGTGTGTTAAGAGTCGGCAATGCTGAGGGTTTTGATGCTACATAATCCCCTACTCTCTTTACCTACCATGAGCACAGCCGGTCACGAAGTTGGCAGATTTAAGGTGGATTCACACTTGCAGGATTGTGCACTGGCCGTGTTGTTAGAAGCATGGTCGGCACACAGTCGTGTGAGTGTGAATCAAACAACAGTCTTACAAGGTGATTCATAAGGGAATGAACTGTTTGACATTTTTTACAGCACGACAACCAGCACACAGTCCTGTGAGTGTGACTTAAATAACGGTCTTACAGGGTAGCCCATATGTTTTTAATGGGGAAACCCCTCTTACCGTAAATTAGGAAATCTTTATAACGAATGAGAAGATTAAGATTAGATTGATATATATGCTGTCACAGTAATTATCAAAAATTCTTTCAGAGCCCTGCAAGCTGCAGATGATGTTGATGCACTCATTGTCAACACAGCTATAACACCAACAAATTAACAGCATAGTACAATCGTTGGTGAAGATGTAGATCTGTTGATATTAATGATCTCAATAACTACTGAGGACCATGATGTATTATTTTTAAAGCCAGGCAAAGGAAAAACCGGTAGAATGATATATTCTTCAAATAAACTGCAGGCAAGACACCAGGATGTAAAACATCATTTACTGTTAGCACATGCAGTCAGTGGTTGCGATAATACATCAGCTTTCAGTCATAAAGGAAAAGTCACTTTGATGAAATTTTTTTAAAAAGAGATGACATTCGTACCATGATAAATGTATTTAATGATGACTATGCCAGTCAAGAGGAAATCCACTGAATGGGAGAGATTTTAGTTAAGGGTTTGTGTGGGACAAACAAATCCGAAAAGTCGCTCGATGATTATCAGTACAAATTTTCAACCATGCTGTTGTAAGAAGAAAACAGAAGTGAAATTTGATACTCTGTCTTCACTAAAACAGATGCAGTTCACATGCATTTCTTTAGGGTCCGATATCAAGTGCAGTTGTGGAAAGGGAGAAAGTTGCCACCAGAGGTTTGAGGATGGAAAATAAGGGAAAACATACTCCTGCCCATACACATGCTGCCAGCTCCTGATAAACCACTTAGGGGATATTGTGCGTGTGTATATAGGGTGACAAAGGTCACTGTTCATGCAAAAAGGTTGGACTGATGTGCATCAATCTTTGTGCCCATTGCAGTGGAAGGGGATGCAATAATTACTCTGAACCAATTGAAGAAGTTGACCTTGAAAAAAATTGATGAAGAAAGTGAATGTGATTAGACAATAAAAATGTATTCGGCTTTTCAAAATGTAAAGTGTACACAATACATATAGTTACGCGTGTAGTAGCAGTAGCAGCTGCAGTAGTAGTTTTTTTATTGTATCAGGAGTACATATTTATATTCATTAAACATGGTCCAGCTAAACACAATGTGCTTGTCAGCTGTTGCCTCACCATAAATGTGATACATACATTTAATAGTGAAAATATATAATAAATACATTTCATTCCTTTAAGTCTATACTTACAACTAACATAATTCTAATACTTAATTTAATTCCTTAAATCTAGTACATTGCATTTTATTTAATATCCAAAAACCAATCTTGAGTCCATTTCATAGCTTATTTGTCGTATTTAGTTACTCTAGTATTATTATTTCATTATGCCTATGAGCCAATTAGCCATTATTTTATTCCTCTTTTAACATCTGATATTTTATCTGTTCCCAAAAGTGTATCCGGTATCATGTTAAAAAGTGTTGGTATTATTATTTTCATATGTTGTTTTCCGTATTTATTTATGTATAAAGTTATTTTGTATGTCTTTTCTTGTGTTGTGACTGTGAGCCTGTCTTACTTTATATATTTCTGAGTAGTAGTATTGAATTATTATTTTATAGTTACACATGTTTTTTACAGTCAATGGTTTCCACTCCTTATTCATGCTTTGGTGCTATTGTTAATTTCACTCATTATTTTAAGAACTTTAATTTGAATTTTTTTAATTAATTTAAATAATAGTAGTAGTAGTAGCAGTAGTAGTAGTAGTAGTAGTAGTAGCAATATTAGTATTATTATTATTTTAAAGTGTTGGCCTGTCATAGGTCTCACGACAGTTGGCCAGCACTAAAATAAAGACAATTGAATTTGCATATGAAAATTGAAATAATAATAATAATTATTATTATTAGTGAAAATGTAATTACAAATGTTTGATGTGTGTTATTTGTAATGACTTCAGTTCTTCTACTTTGTGGTTGCCTACTTGGGATATCATGTTAAAATAATGCCATCAGCCCCACCTCCCCAAGCAGAAGTTAATTCCTTTCACAGAGATTGGGTAAAAGGTGGTGTGGAAATGGGCTTATTTATGGGCGTAGTCAGAAGATTTTTTCAGAAGAATTGAGCACAAATCAGTGTTTAAGTGTATGATGTATAAAGCAATGCAGGAAATTACTATGTTCACTCTTCCCCGTCATTTTGGTGGTGGAGGGAGGGGGGGGGGGGGTCTCACCTATGCCCATGGGCTTACCTATGTTACATTCCATCCCTTATATATATATAAACATGAATAATAATGCTATAATCAACCAAACATAATAGAAATCCCAATACCCAAGGAAAAAACATTTGATTTTGGGTATGATTTTTATAAGAACCATTTTTATTCCTTGATAATGAAAAAGATACCATGAAAAACAAAAATATTTATCTTGTAGGAAATTTTATTCCCTTTATATTTGCTCCTTTGCATATTTTACTGTTTCTGACATAATTGCAAAAAAGTGAAGAAAAGTACGGCTTGATCCACCATTTTCCAAGATAGCGGACTTAGCACAAGTCGGATCTGTCAGCCTATGAAAAATAAATCATTAAGAATTATGTCACCGATGGATGCTAATTTTCCTGCAATATGTGTCTAATTAAGACAAGAAGCTTAGTGCCCAAGAACAAGATGAAAAATGTAGATGTGGAATTGGAAAGGTTTAAGAAAAATTTTGTTGGAGCTGCAGAAGAGGTATGTGGGAGGACAAGTGATAAGAGGAGGTAGAAGGAGACACTATGGTAGAATTACATAGTGAAGGAAGTAGTGTAGTATAAGAATAAATAATTCAGAAGGAGTTTTAAAAATAGGAAAAAGGAAAGAGAAGAGCGAAGATTGTGGTACAGGAAGCCAGGAAGGAGTGGATGCAAAAATGGACAAATAAGAGGAGAGAGAAAAGACAAGAATGGATGAAGAAGGAAAAACGAGGAGGATGAGAGAGTAAAAAAAGTAACCATGGATGTGATATTTTGAGATGATGTTCAACCCGGGATAGGAAAGGGATGTGTGTGAAGCAGAGAGGCATTAAGAACTAGCAGAAGAGAAGGAAATATGTTCCACATGGAAAGAGGATGAAACAAGTAAAAGCACCAGGTGTGGATGAACTAACTGTGTAAATGATAAGAGCTGCAGGAGAAGCAGAAGTAAAATAGTTATACAGGTGTTGAGAGTGATATAGAACGAGAACAAGGTACCTGAAGATTGGAAGAAGGGAATTATAGCCATCTTTAAAAATAGAGACAGGAAGCGATGTACAAATTATAGGGGAATAATGCTGAAGTGGAAAGATAGTAAGAAAGAAAATGAAAGGAAGATGGAGAGAGGAAAAGCACGGATTTAGGGAACAGAGGTCTACAATAGACTTGATATTCGCTATACAACAGCTAATATAAATAAGGTATGAAAGTAATAAAGACTTGGTAATGGTATTTATGAATGTGAAGAAAGCATTATGACAGTGTGGATAGAAATAACATCTGGGAAGCAATGGAAGAGGCTGAAGTGAAAAAGAAGTAAGGCCTAGTAAAGATATAAAGCTGGATGGAGTAGAGCTGAGAAAAGCACAGAATGTAAAGTAACATGGAAGTGTGATTGAGGCCAACGGTGGGAGTATGGAGAATCTAATGAGAGAGCAGCAGGGGGTGTTGTTCTATAGACGTGTAAGAGATCTGCTATGGAGAGGGCAGTGCCCTTTAAGTGTAATAAAGTGGCAGCAGAAATACGGACATTGAATGTAAGAAAGACTAGGAACGTAGAGGCCATGGGAATGAAGTTTGTGAAAAGCAAGTTAGATGTCACAAGGAGAAACAGGATAAGGAATTAAGTTACCTGAGAAAGAGTGGGAGTATATGAGATAGTAGAGGAAGCAAGAGTGAGATGGTGTGTTAATTTAATAAAGATGGAAAAGGAGAGAATACCAAAAAGGATGATGGCGATGAAGTATGTAGGAAAAATACCGCAAGGAAGACCAAGAAAAAGTCAGGAGGTGCAGAAAACAGAAAGAGTGTGAGAGGAATTTTACTTAACAGACCTGTCACCGATTAAAAACAATAGTCGTTGATGATGATTTAGATGTAATACCGACACCGCTAAATCCACACCGATTACTTTTCTTAATCAAACATTATTTTTACCTAAGAAGTTTTAAAGCCAAATGGGCAGTGCAGGGTGTCTACTGAGATGGAGAAACAAAAATTAGTTACTTTTTGGTGCCCTTTTTTTACCATAAAATTCCTTCGGTAATCAGCCGAACATTATATAATGCACTCACAAGCAACATTAAACTTTAATTAGATGGAGAACCTTAACCATGTCCTTGATATCACGGTAAAAACAATCAGGCAACTTGCGGCTAGCGCATGGCATCATGGGTAATAGGTGGCTCAACATTCAACGCGTTCATGTTGTTACGATACATGGGAAATTCAAACAAAAATATTTTCGTGACTTTATGGCCAAAATATTAAAAATTCGTTACTTTTCAGGGACTTCCATGACTTTTTTTTTTGTAATTAATAACTTTTTTGTGACTTTAGTGACCTAGTAGACACCCTGAAGTGTTTTCACAATTTTCTTTTATCAAATTTAAAGATGCATTCCTTCTATATTCTAGAACACTTATGCTGTTTGGTTGTTATGGGCTTAGTTTGGACATATTATTAGGTGGAATAGATTTATTGTTATGATTTGTTTGTGTCTTTGGAGGTCCCACAAACTCTCTGGAACAGAAGGAATATAAAGTACAGTACGACTGCAAATCCAAATTTAATTTGAGCTTTGTGAAGAAACTGTGTCAAGGCAAAATTTATCTTACATCGCTTGAGCTAATTTCTGAGTTTCTCCATCAATCTCTGTTCTTCTTTCGTCATCATCAACTTCATGAAGAAACTTGTCTGTTGAGCTAACATTGTTGAGGAAGATTGTTTTATCAACAGGATTATTCTGGGACAACAAGGAACTGTCGGTAATCAAAGGTGTGGCAACAGTTTTACCCAATCGTGAATTCACATAATCAGCGTTTAGTACGATTCCTTCGCTCGATGCTCCTTTGAATGAAGATGTAGACTTTGTATTTGTGAGTTCATTTTCTTGCTGCAAGGAAAAACAAGACAACTTAAGAATCAGCAGAGTATTTCAATACAAATTAAGGAACAATTTCAAGCTCCTGCAGGGTTATTCTGACCGCACGGGAACTTTTGTCGGCTCGAGTGTCGTCAACTATGCTTTCGCGACATGTTGTCATGAAAAGTTAGTGAAACAGCGATTCTGTCAGAACATCGCTTCGCAACAGGAAGGACAAGGTTGGCATAGGAACCAGTAATCAACAGTATTTGATTTTCAACTCTATTTATTTAAGGTGGCAACATATTTTACCCAGCACTCATTGCTTCTTTTTTACTTTTGGTTGTATTTGCAATTTCGAAGTCGTGGGATGTTTTAAATATTTTATGTAAGTCTAATCTTGTGTATAATTTCATGTTTGGTTTAGTTTTCAGTATCATTATTTAATTATAACTATATTTAACCTAATCTTATAAGGACAAAATTAGTAGTTCTTTTTTCGGGGATGGTGCACAATAACAGGTACATACATTGTTTTCTATATAAAATATAAAATAATAAATAATTTAACACCATCATTCTATTCAAAAGGATACGGAGAATCAAATGATACTAGAATAATGATAATTATTAAAAATATTTGTTAGTCCTATAATTGAAACAATTGAATAAAAACTCTTAAACCAAACACCAAATTCATGTTTTTTTAATGATTGAAAGGTTGGGTTTTGTTAGTTTGGGCTAGCCTATAGTGATAAAAAGAAAAACCACTATTTTAATACATTATTGGAGTATAAATTACCAATAAATTGACCTAACCTTTCATGTATAGGCCTAAATAAATAACAATTTCAAACAGTAGTTATCAAAGAAATAATATAGTAATATAGGGGTGATAATGTTAAGCATCGTTTGTAAAAACCAAAAGCCGCACAGGTATAAACACATGTTCATCAATAGCTACGTTTCTCTGATGTTTTGGGTGCGTTGGTTAAGTGTTGCAAAAGTAAAAAAATGTCAATACCCATAATTATAATTTTAATATTATTTGATTCGCCGTTTGCTCATGAGTAGGATTATAGTTTTAAATTATTTATTATTTTATGTTTTGTATCAAAAAAGTGTGTTATATACACTATATTTTGCGCATCATCCATAATTTTTTCTATGTCCTTGTTTGTGATTGATTAAAATTGCTAAAATACCTTTGAAATAATTAACTTGATAAGAAATTATAGAAAGTAGCTTTGATGAGATTAAACTGGTAGTTACAAATAAGCTTTCACTGTTAGGTAAAATCTATCTTTGTGCTTGGTTATAAAAATGAAAAAAATACATAGCCTACATCAATGGGTACATGGGCTAAAGCATCAACATTGTCAGGTTTGTCAGTGACAGAGAGGTCAGGGTTCAAATTATAGCCAAGTGTAGTTAGGATACTTCCATTCTCCCTCCATGCAAAGGTAGGCACATTTCTTCTCATGTTTACTTCCTTCATCCTAACTTAATCAGTGTAAATATCACAATATCTTTGAGAGGTAATAAGACTCGGTGCACAAAAGAATATTGAATACACATAAACATTTATAGACATTATGAAAAATGCAGTCCACATTCTTATTATCTTATTAGATCTAGTGTAGAAACCCTCCAATTTTAGGTACTCCCAATATTCAGTTGGCTCACAACTATCTTAGTGTAAATATTAATACTTTATGTTGTTTGTTGTTTTTACAACTTGATTGTACTTTGTTGCAGTTTATGAATAGAGGTTTGAATCTTACATGAGCCTATAGAGTATTTTCTCCATCTTCTTTCCATGCAAATGCAGGTGCATTTCCTCATAAATGTTTTCTTCATCCCTACCCTATTATATTAAAACGTCCTGTATCTATCTAAGGATGTTTGTTTTTATCATGCAGTTTTGTTTCAGATGATATTGAACTACCGCAGACGAGGAAGGACGAGTGAAGCTTTTTGATTGTAGTTTTGTTTTATTTTAATAAAATAAACTAGAGTACTTTTTTTGTAATGCTTTTATGTTGATTAACTTAAAAATGTACAGCAATCACCATTAGTAAGTTAGGCCTAGAATGGTTTTTAAATTGGTCTAAATAAACATTTCATAAATCAAATGTTTGAAAATGGTACAATTTATAATTAATTTTACAATTTGTGTAGAGTGACTAGTATGCGAGTAAATTGTAGGAAAAATTCAAATTAAGATGAAACTAGTAGGTAGGTCCTAATGCACAATTAAATAATTACTTGTACTAAGTTACCTACTTTTATTTATAAGATGAAATTCAGTGTTTCAACGTCATATCAAAAAACATGTAAAACTACACATTATGCGATAGCAACTAAAACATTGATAAACTTTTTATTTTTTATTCACATACATAACAAATAACCTATGTTAATTCGATGTTGCTTTTTTGGTTTGCAAGGCACTGGGGACATTGTGGCAAATATCATTTGGGCTTGGGATTACTTTATGGCGAACAGTATTTATTAAGAAGGGAAACTACGGAATATATAAAATATATATCGACCACAAGAAACAATTTAAAACTTCACACATTTTTTAAATTATTGTTTAGCCTAACCTAACATTTTCAAACAACTGTTTTGAACATCTATGATGCAAATACAAATAAAAATCCCACTTGAAAATTACTAAACGCTAAAACACACTAAAATAAACCTTTATCTAACTAAATTGAATAATATAAACACTTAAATAAACTTTCAAATATATAAAAATCAAAAGTAATCTCAGAAACTAATGGGCACCAATTGTGAATATAACCGAGAAGTTAACGAGGGGGTGGACAGTCTCTTAAATAGCGATAGATTTCGCGCCGATGCTAGTCGTGTCGTCAACTAGCCAACCGGACAGACTCATATATGTTGGCAAGCTCACGAGATCGTCCCGACATGACGTCGTCAACTAGTTCCCATCCGGTCAGAATAACCCTGCTGGTCATATTGTTTACTGTATTGCCTTGTCTAAGAGCCTTGTTCCTTCAGACTCTTTTGACAAAAAAACAGCGTAACTCACACAGTGATTCCTATGTTAATTAAAGTTATTTTATTAGTTACAAATTAACTGTCTCTGTGATTTAATGCAATTTTCATCAAGCACACCAAAACTTATATACAACCTACAAGAGAAAAACTTATCATAGCAAGATTTGTAATTAAATTGAAGGGCTATTCATAGACTTAAATAAGTTCTTGTGTGGAGGATACTAATAATAGTTATGATTTTGTTGAATGTTTCAAACAGTTCTTTTATCTGCAATAAGATAGTGTAGAAACAATGTATTCATATACATTTCCAAGCCATTAGGCAAGAGTTCATTTTAAACAGTTTGTATAGGCTTTCTCTTGTTCACATAGCTGGAGCATGTTCACTCCCTGTCTGTTTTCATCACAAGAGTGGCAGAAAAAAAAATTGATTTTTTCTGCTCCACCTTGAGCGAGAGTGACAGGGCAGGTTTGGAACTGAAGGGATAAAAAGATTGAATATTTTGATCTAAAATGGGAGATTTGAATAAATGTATCATTATATTTAGTGTAGCTATTCTTACAGGCTTTATATATGTAATATTTCTGTCTTGCATACTTCATTTTGACAAATAATGTGACAAAAGTAAGTTATAACTTACTTCATGTAATTAATAAATAATCTAAACCTCTTATCTCTTTAAAGTACAAACCAGAATAAATTATTTTTATATAAATGTATTTTTAAAGTGAATCTGTCTAAATAAATAAATAAATGACTAATTAGAGCCCAAATAAATACAAACTTAAAAGAAATAATTACAAGTGTACTATTCATTTGGTCATGTGTCTCTGAACATTAAATTTTTTATTTTCCCTTGAAGGAAAATACTAAACATAATTAATGAGTGTTTGTGGATAGACTTTAGGAAGAGAACTTAAAGAGGTAATTTAGAAGAAGTACATCCCAATTAATGAATAGAAGGGATGAGTAAACCCCAGTGAAAAATTGTCACTTCAATCGAGCATCAACCTCCTTCCCCTGTCACTTTCAATTCAGTATATCATGAGCTGATTAGTGGTTGAAAGGCCAATGGTATTAAAATAGATTGCCAGTGACTGGGAGATCAAGGATTAAATCCCTGTCGAGTTTTTCCTAAATGACTTCCCACTCTCCTCCATACAAATCTGGGTACGATTTCTCCCAAATTCTACCTTCCTCATCCCAATTCAATTAGTGGAGTTAATGTATACATTTAGTATGAATGAGTACTAAAACGCGCTAGAAAATTTATAAAAAGTATATTGTGAGACTGATACCTTGAACCATATGAAAACCAGTGCATATCTCATAGAAACATGTGCTAGCAAAGTAAGGTGCACATACCAAAAATGTTCCTTGCTGCGAGCTGTCATCAGGCCATGGAAGTTTGCTCCTGAAGAACTTATCAGTGGACAGACACAGCTGCCTGAACTCGCAGTATTCCTCTACTTTGAACACACATTTGTGACACAACATCTTTGGGAGATGGTCGTGCTTTGCAATCTGAAACAAAGGACTCATCTTTAAATACACGTTAGCCAAGTATTTTTGAGATTGATCAAAAAATGGGCAACAAATTTAGTATGTAAATTATTGTTTTTAGCGGATTAAACAAAACTTTTTGCGGAACAAACTATTGCAACCATAAAAATGTTAATTTTCCAAAGTGGGGGACTACTGTGAAGTTGGCCCTTCCAATATAAGCATACCATTTGTGGACTTATCAAAACGGAAAAGATGAATTTTTTTTGTGAAACAATCCGAAATAAACGATTGCAATAATAAAAACCACAAATTTTTCAAAGTGAGGGGAGTAAACAAAGTGTCACAAGTTCATGTCCGTTTGTGCTAGAACAAATGTGTAACAATCCTGAACAAATGATTGCAATCATAAGAAACATGAATTTTTCAAAATATGTGGGGGGAGGAAGGGGCTACCGTGAAGTCGCCCCCCCCCCCCCCCCCCCAATGTAAACATACCATTTGTGGGCTTATCAAAATGGAACAAATGAAGAAAAAACGGTTGCAATCATAAAAACTTGAATTTTTAAAAGTGATGGCGACGGCGGGGGGGGGGGGGGTGAGGGGGGGGGGAACTTCATGGATGTGCCTTAGAGTAGTTAGTTAGCTAGTTACAGTCAGTGGTGGAGTTCATAGGGCCTATTTATTATAATGCAGTGCTCTGTTGGTGTTTGTGTTAAAGAAGACTGTAATAAGGACACTCATGGAGCTGTGTCAGTAACTTTGAAAAGGTTTAGTGATTACAGTAATGGGAATCACACAATTTTAATTCTTAGATTGAAGTAAGATATTTGTGTGCATTTGTGGTGCATGATGAAGTCCAAAGCTTTCACTGGGTGAATGACCAAGCTACACTTTAGCCATTTGTCATTTACTACACGGACCCAGATGAAAATTCACTGGTTTCCAAAATTGTATGTTTCATATATGGAACATTCAACAAAAATAGTGTTTGCCTTTTAAAAATGCCTGGCTCAAGAGATCTAAAGAGTTTATTCTTTCATATAAAAAAAGTTTTTATTTTTCTGATGTCGCTGCTAACTCAAAATATAATAGAATAAAAAAAATATTTTGTGCTACCACAAAAACAACTTCGATCTCAAACCAGAATGATACTTTTCGGCACATCACATAGAAAAGGTCCTTGTGATGGTATTGGTGGCACTGCCAAAAGGCTTGTGTCGAAGGTATGTCTATAGAGAGTAGTTTCAAACCACATTCTGGACCCAACCATTTATGATTTTTTGTGTGTCAAACAAAAAAAGGCAATTCTTTTATATGTGAGTGGAAATGATGTAGAATTAAATACACGCCTTTTGGAAGAAAGATTGCAAAACTCTTAAGTCTAAAGCAATTCCACACACAAAGGTAAAGCATCGTTTCCTGCCTCTTGACACCAGCAAAATACGGCGTTTCACCACTTCCGATTCAAATAATTTTTGAGGATGTACAGTTGGCCATCCTTGCAGGAGACTTGTCATTTGAAGTTAAAGCAAGAGACTATAAACATGGTTTCTACTCAACTTGACCAATGAAATCCCCGACCTTTTCCCCGATTTCCCTTGATCATTTCCTAAAATTCCTGACTAAAAAGTATGTCACATTCTTCTAACTCCCCCCCCTCCCACTAGTTTTTCTAGTAATCTTTTTTAATGAATATTAATAAGTTTTAAAATTTGAATAAACAGGTTATTTTACTTTGTATTAACATTGTTTACTAGTAATTAAAAATATATTACACAGCTACAAACAAAAAATGACAGTGTGAATCACATTATAATTTACTGATTTTATTATTATTATTATTATTATTAGCATCATCCCTTCGAGTTATACGCACTTACGCTAATGTGTAATGGTAGGGTGATTGTGTGATGAAATGGAGGACCTACAGTTTAACGTGGAATCCGAACCACGGTGGAGGCCTGGCATTCCTCACATTCACAAGTTGTGATTAATACACATTTTGTCAGAGGTGAAGGAAGGGTTTGGTAATCAGATAAATCTGTGCCGGGACCGAGGATTGAACCCCGGACCCTCAGCACAGAAGTCTGACACCTTACCCCTGGACCGCCAGGTCACCTTTACTGATTTAATGATTAGGCTATTATATTTCATATTTTGAGTAAAACAACATTTTCCCGTATTTTTATTGTAATTTACCAAATTCCCGACTTTTTCCCGTTTTTTCCCGATCACTTCCAATTCCAGGCTAATTCCCGTTTACCCTGATTATCCTGGATGGTAAACACCCTGTATAAAGCATGTAACATATATGACTCAAGATGGTGCCTAGCAGAAGTATTAAAAGTGAACAAATCAAAGAGAGACTGTGATGTGCACTTTCTTCACCCAGTTAGACCAGCAACTTCTTTTGGGGAGTCTAAAAATAAAACAGTACCTCTACCTTTTGAGATCATTCTATGTGTTTTGACTGTAAGCAAATTCTCTACATCTATTGGAAGAATCAGAAACATTGACCTTAAAAACAGCACAGAACACTACAATAAGTTACTAGAATTCAAACTCCAAAAGATAAGAAAGAAAGAAAATAAATTGAAAGTAGAAAATGCCATAAACTTGTTATTTAAAAAACATTTAAAAAGAAGACAAGTTTTAAAAATATTATGTATTAGTGTAACTTACCTAATTGTTATAAACTATTTTATGATGACCTTACATTATGTGAAAATCATCCCTATCTACCGAGTTAAATGTATGTACAAACTTTAAATGGTAAGAAATGGTTCAAAATTAATTAAAAAAAGGGTAGCATAATTTCTAAGGCCTGTTTTATAAATGATTATTTTATTTCCTCTAAAAAGTGTTAAATCCACACATAAATTCCCTCATTTAGAAAATAAGACACACTTTACGATTAGAGACACCAGGAATATATGAGGTAAAATCATGCAATTTAGTTCAACTTTAAGATGAAACATTATAATTATTTTGCAGATCACCTTCACCAAATTTGTAGGCCTATATGTTGTTGTACTCTAGAAGAACTCACCATAGTGCAAAGTTCAAATTTTTTCTCTGTCCACCATAAAATTTATAGCATGTCAAACTTCATAAATTTTGACAACTTCTCATTTTTGAAAGCTCCTAAAAAAAACTGGGGTTAAAACACCTCAATTTTTTTTTCAATTGGCAGGATTACCTGTTACCATAATTCTTATATTAAACCAAAAATGGTTTAGGTGTTCTGTCCCCTTCTTGGTGAAATATAACCTTAAAGTACGAAAAAATCCAATTTAATTTCTCAAATTTGTGCTACAAAAACTTGAAAAAAAAAAAAAACTAGGAAAAAGCGTAATTGGGTCATTACGAAATCTAGGGACAATTTATGTAAACAGTGTTTTTTATATATTTGTGTTAATTATTTTAACACACATACAATTGTTTTAATACAAAGGATATGTTGCACAGAAAATGAAAAATGTACAAGTTATTACAAAAACAATTATATATATAAAATATCCTTTTTTATGGTGAAATGTCACCTCCATGTCATGTCACTACCCCCATGTCACTAGAGTGTGAGGCTTCCAAATTTATAACACCTTTTAAGAATCCATTATAAATAAATGAGATGAAGTCTAATATAAAACAGTAATTCCAGGTTGCAAATGTCATAATTGTACTGAATTTATTAACTAAGTAATCTAAATCTCAGGGAGTGTTCCTTGTTACAATGTCAACTCCATGGTCTGAACAGAATTTCCTTAAAAATCCACTAGATTGTGTAGTGAGGACAAAGGAACCATGTGAGAGATAGCCCTGAATATTTATCTTGTATTGTGTCTCAATTCATTTCTATAGGTGAGTATTTTAATTGTCTTAATTATGAGTTATTTACTTGTTATTGAAGAATATTTTTATTGATGTTCACCTCCATGGTGTTATTAAATTGTTCTTATATATATAAAAAAAAATGTTCCCTTTGAAGTGAGATTTAATGATTTAACATTGGATGAAAGCCAAAACCGTGTGGCTTATTAATTTATAGGTTTGGTTCTGTGTAAATAAAACCTCAAATCTGTCACCTCCATGGTTGTCACTTCCATGTACTTAATCCAGCATGGAGGTGACAATATATTCATGGAGGTGACATAATTTCAAATTTAGTATTTCACACTTTATCTGTGCTAAAGTAAAGTATCGTTTACTTAGTGAATATAATTTTTTTTTGTTTACTTGTTGTTTTGTTTGTTTTGTTTAGTCCATATATTTGGGTAATTATTTAGCTTTGCTGAATTAGCAGTGGTAGTTATGTGATTTCAAGGTTTAAAAAGTTTAGTATCTCTCCATCATGGACCTTATGTGTAAGAAATATTTCACAATTAATTCTATCAAAAACAGTTTATTCACTAAATGTAAACAATTACAAGTTTTGTTTGTGAATATTATTTTCTTCCTGCATCATAACTTTTTCAAGAATGGAAAATTTATATTGTGATGTTTTAATATAGGGGACCCCATGACCAATAGGAATGGACTTAGTATAAAAATCTGAAGTTTAAATCATTACAATTATAATGTAAATTACATTTACTTTGTACAAAAAATATTCATATTAATTTGTTTTCAGAAATAAACATGGCAAGAAACAAAAATCTGATAATAATTTAGTAGATGTTAAAAAAAAGAAAAGAGATGCAGAAATGGAGCGTAGGAATAAGATAAAAAATGATCCAGTACGTTATGAAGAATTCAAAAGAAAGGAACGAGAGAGATATAATAAAAGAAAGGAAGATGGGAAAATAAAATTAATTTCAGATTTAAGTGAAAGAGGTAAGAGACAGCAAAGGAAAAAATGGGTTGAATGGACAAGACATAGAAAGAGGCAGACGGCTGATAGGGAAGAACTTAATAACATTTTAGTGTGTGGCACTCCGTCATTAAGTGGCACAGAAGCAAGAGAAGTCACTGTTTCTGCTGCTGGGCCTAGCAATGGCATATTGGGGAGGGCTGGCTCAAGTAGGAAGAATGCAGGCCGTAAAAGGGTTTTAAGGAACAGATCACAGGCTCACCGAAAGATAAAAGAACTTGAAGGAAAGCTCAAAAGGCTTTCGAAAAGTGCAGCTAAATATAAGGCAAAGTACTACAGATTACGTAAACAAAAGGGGAATAATGAAAGTCCACGAACAAGAGTTAGAGAATTCTTAAATGGTGAGAAAGTGTCTACTAAAGTAGTGAAACGTTTGCAGTTTGGAGAAGTACTTCTACAATTACAATGCAAACCAAGATTCAAAAGCTCGTCAGGTTTTTGCTAGAGTTCTAAGTGGCGAAATTATAAAAAATACAGGCTCCTTTCTCACACCAAGGAGTTTCTTTCACATAAGCGCCACAAAAAGAATGAAGGGAAGAAAATAAAATTTGTTTTTGTAAAGAGAAAGTATGACACTAAATATTCATTGCACTTGAAAAATGATGTTGAATTTTTTGAGAAGGATGAAGTTAGTAGAATAGAACCAGGAAAGAGGGATGTTATAACAAGAAACAAAATTAAAAAACAGAGAAGAATACTGAACAATACTTTAAGGGTGCTACACAAACAGTTCAATGAATCACATTCTTACAATATTGCTTACTCTACATTCTGCTTCCTGTGTCCATTTTGGGTCCTTTCACCTAATATCCATAAGCGAGATACTTGTCTCTATACAAAACATGAAAATTTTGACATGATTTTTGAACGTCTGAAGCACCTCAATATTAATGAGTACAAGAGACCAGATGATTTGATTAAAGTATTAATTTGCAATGAGAAAGCCAGCAGCGAACAATGTTTGGAAAGGAAATGTGATGACTGTAATGATAATCAGGTAGTAACAAAGGAGTTTGAAGGTAAAGAAACAACATACCAGCAGTGGTCAAGGAACAAAGAGAAGACTTGTGTTAAAGGAAAAGAAATACAATATGTAAAGGTTTTGAAGGAAACTGTTTCTACAAATATGAAACAATTGTTCAACCTGCTTGTTGATGCATTGCCTAGTTATATGGGGCACATTTCTAACATCAATCATCAGTATAAAGCAATTGCTGACTTAAAGCAGAACCTCAAATGTACTGATGTTCTTATCCATATTGATTTTGCTGAAAATTAAGTAGTCAAGTTTAACATTTTAGTTTTACCTATTATTGCATTTAAGGTACAAAATACCACTATTTATGTTTATATGAACACCTATATTCCAACTGTCCAATCCTCCATGTACTGTATTGTCACCACCATGGCAACTTGTGTCACCTCCATGTTTGTTAAAAATAAGTTTTTATGTTTATTTACCAAAATAAATGTTCTTGATTTCATTCTATAGTATTTTTGTAATTACCAATCAATTATGATCACAACCATAGTATAACTTGTACATTTTATTTAATTTTAATTTTATCCAGTTGAAAAGTGTAAATTGTCCTTAGATTTCGGAATGACCCAATTATCCAAAATTAAAGAGCACTTCAAGCTGATTGAATTCAATCAAATGTTACAGGAGATAGAGAATTTGGAGCAAATGGTTAAAAGCTCAAAAGTTACTCTGCACAACACATTAAAAATAGCTGTGCCAGCCTAACGAGTGCCCGATTTTTAAAAAAAATTGGTTTTAGGCTCTCAAATTTTTTACAGGCCAGGCGAAAAATAAAAGATATTAAAAATCATGAAGCAACCATTGTTTGTTGAAATGGCATGGAATGACCCTCTAGTATGTTTACGTTTGGACACGTTGAATTTTCTAAATGCTGTAAGAATAACATAATTTCAGATAGATCTAAATATAATTATAGTATCATTGGATTTACAATTTCCTTGCGAGTAAAACGATAGTGTTGCATTTTTTTAATTATATGGAATCTTAATTGAAATAGTGTACTATTTAATAAGCCTAATATACTTACAAATCATTCCCTTGTTTTGTTTTATTCAATTATTCATGTGTTTATGCTTGCAAAAGTATTTGGCAAATGTTAATTTAAAAAAGTCAAAAATTGGGACAGATGATAGGTACCATCTCCATCATTTCAATACTAAACTTTTCCTAATAAAAGGTTACTATTTCTAACCATCATAGCACATATATATAAAATTATTACAGAGACTAAAGTACAATAGGCTATATATTATTATTATTAAATAACTGAATCAATAACTGATATAATCATGTGTTTAGCCTCCCACTGTAGCTAGGCTATGTTGGCCTAGTCCTAGTTCTTAGTTTCTAACCTATTAACTATAATCTTTACATAGGTTATGTCTAGGTTTATTCCATTCATTAAATTTAAATAACTTACCACAATTGAAAGAACAAAATTTATTTTTGCTATAAAGTTCTTTTCTGGCTCAAATATATTCATCTTAATTCCTTCATTTGATGCACAAAGCCGGCACAAATCTTCATTAATTTCATTAGCCATGATTGCCTAAGCTCCTTTCTACAAAAAAAAAAGCCTAAGTTTTTGTCACTAATTCTAAAATAATAGTTAAAGAAAGAACAAAAACATATCTTATATTTAAAAGAGAAAATACATCAAGAGTGGCATAGCAGATGCATAACCATAAAGATTGACACAAGAGTTATTTGGATGAAATGTTGTAATTATTTTTTTTGTTTTCGTAACATTTAAAAACATTATTATATTAGTAACTCAAGAAAATTGCCTAACATATTTATACTTCATATAAACGTAAAAATAAACAAAATAATATTATCTATTTTCTTTTCTTCTCCATAGTTTTGCTTGTACTTCTCTCGTTATTAAATCATTTTTATTTTACGAATTTTCCCGATAACAAGGGAAAAGTGATTAAAACAAAAATAAAGCTTAAATTTTTTGACGCTAGGTGTCTCAATTGTATCTCAAATTGGGGTAGGCAAGATTCATATATTAAAATCAGGCGATGCCACAACAACCATCACGGTATTGGTTTCCCAAGTCAGCTTTCCTTTTTATATAATGTAATTTATGAGATAAAAAAAATAAAAATTCAATTTAGATCTCCAATGCGGTCTTTTACCTCCTCCTTATTGCCGGGATCACGATCAACTTAACGTTCACTTAACGTAAAGGTTCTCGTGTTTTTAAATGGAAGCGATCACAATGCAGTTAACTTAACGTTCACTTGCAGTTCACTTAACTTAATAGATGTCCTGAGAGGTATTTCATGCTAAGCAAATGCTACATGAAGGGTATCACGTGATCTACCAGCCAATCATTATGCGAGAGACATTTACAGGGCTATTTAGAAATTCATTTGTTGGTTTTATGAATAAAGTCTACTATTTAGGGGTCGTCCACAAAGTACAAACCACGTAACGCTTTGGGGAAGGGGGGGGGGGGAGCTATAATGTCTACATGCTGTTACATGGGGAGGGTGGGGTATATCAAAGTGTTACGTAGTATATATCTTAAACTCAAATTCTAATGTCCAAAAAAATATTATTGTTCATGTTTTCACCTTTGATAAACATACTTATAGATAACTTCCGAATATATGTGGCGTTGAAAATGCAAGTTTAGTACTTACTTTTTGTTTATCAATATTTTGAATGCGCTTAGGTGGCATTGTCTGCCCGAGACTACGAAAGTCAAGCGCATTCGAAAACACATATTTTCATGCGCGTAACAGTGACATGTTTATACTCACGGCACTTGTTTAGATTTGATATACTGACCCCCTCACTTACTTTTAGTTGGATAACAGCTGTCAGTCGAAGCGGCCTTAATTTATAAGCATAAATGAGTGTGAGTATAATTTAGATTCCTATTGCACATTCTTTTACATAGGCCGTGAATAATCGCTTGTGTTTGAACAGAAACAAAGATAATTTCTTGAAAAAGAAGAGACTTGTTCATTGCTTGCGTATAAAAAGCGATATCCAGAAAAAACCCGTAGAAGATCCTCAAAGAGATGTTGTTGTGAAATGGTGGTCTAGCGGTAAGGTGTCAGACTTATGTGTTGGGGATCCGGGGCTCAGCCCTCGGTCCCGACACAGATTTATCTGATTGCCAAACCCTTTTTTCACCTCAGGACGTGTATTAATCACAATTTGTGAATGTGTGTAATGCCAAGCCTCCAACGTGGTTCGGATCCCACGTTAAACTGTAGGTCCTCCATTTCATCTCACAATCACTCTACCATTACACATTAGCGTAAGTGCGTGCATCCCGAACGGGTAGTAAGACGCGGTGCTAATAATAATAATAATCATAAATTGAAAGAAGCAAAAGTACAGAATTTATCTCAAGGCAAGTTTGAGGAGTCCATCAATAGTGTTATTTCTTCATACCAGCAGCATGTTATGAAAAGTAAAGCTTCAAATATCATTAATTATTCACTAAAGGTAGGTGTATTTAAGCCTATACCTTTTCCCTTCTGATAAATCTAATGTGTATATATATAAATACAACTATTATACATAAGTTATGGTGGCTGCATTGTCTAAATAATCATTCTCTCAGTAGACTAGATGGCCAAAGTTGGGGAGATGGAGTTCGAATACCAGTCAGGTCTACTGAGGGTTGATTTTCCTACATGGTTTCCCACTCACCTTCTATGCAAATACTGATAAATTTTCTTTAAAATTCTACATTTTGTAGGCTGGTATATTCTAATTGTAGTTATTCTAATTATTTTTTATTTTATTTATCTAATGGAGTAGAAATGAGGAAGGTAGAATTTTAGAGGTAATCTACCCACATTAACGTGGAGAGATATTATAAAACCATTTTGGAAAAGCCACTCTGAGTATACCCGACAGGTATTTGAACCCCGATCTCTGCTTCATTGGCCATCTAGTCATTTTCAAGAGTGAAGCCAGGATCCAGGATTGATGTTGGAACGAAACAAAAGTCTAGGTATTGATAAGTTAATTAAAGTAAAGTTGTATATTAATCCAATAATAATTTAGAAAAGTTGTATACTTAGAATTCTTTAAATATCTCTCTATATGATGATAATATGACTATCATAAAAAGTGCACAATATTAAGAAAGATGTCTTCCCCCAGCGTCAAGCATCGTATGTGGACACTTCAACATCATCATGTAACGAGCGCTACTATAGAAAAGGGCCATCCTAGTCAGCACATAGTAGTGCCGTCTGGCTCTTACTCAGATCGCAAACCTGACAACTATAACATAAATATAGCAGAGCTTTTTCCTCATGAACCTGAGGAATTTGAATTCAACGTCTTTATGTCTGTACTTGTCTGTCTTATCTGTTTGTATGTGTAGCTATCCATAAATAATAATACTCTCTGAAATCATTTATGTTCAGGATTTAAAATGGATTTTAAGAAGTATTAATTCTGAATCCGTCCTTTAGTATCACAAATCTTCCCTATGAAATAATGACATTCATTCTTGGTGAGAAAAGTTACGTAACACGGGGGTAGGGGGTAGGCTAAATGTCTACATGGTGTTACATGGAGGAGGGGGGGGCTAAAAAGGTAGGAAAAAAGCGTTACGTGGTTTATGGACGTCCCCTAAGAAACCCCCAAAACCTCTCACCAGCCAACCCCTCAAACACATACCTAAAAACTAATACCAGTTGACAATGGTTCATTACATCAGTTGTCTCGTCATATTCGATGGCTACAAATTCAGAATCTCGTATCTGCTTTTCTCTTCCCTCCCTACAGACATTTAAGTATGCAGTCCAGTATGTCATTTTGTATTATTTTCGATGTTCCTTTGATTACAGTGGCCTATTCTAAATAGTCTTTCATTGCAGAATCCAGATCAGCAGTATAATTAATTAGACCTCTGTAGACACCAGGATTAGTAGATGATGCTGATTCGTCATGGCCTCTAAGAGGTAATTCAAAAACACCACAGAATTTAACACATGAAATCAACTTTTTTAATATGTGCCTATTTTTGTCAACGTGAATATTGTGTTTTCTTTTTTAACGTTTTCTCTGTATTGTGGGTCTAGACTAGACGATATATTTACTTTGCCTAGCAAAGAAAGATCAATGACTCTATTCATGTGATTCGCAGATACTTCATGTTTCTTAATTTTTCTGTAAATGTTTTATACCATTGACGTCTTTTACTCTCCACAAGCATTCACCACTGTTTCTGGGAGAAAACAAAATACACGGGAAACAGTAAAAAGATTTGTCCACACCACACCCGCAAATCCAGCCATTTTTTTGGTATGTATCTTTGGACTTGAGCTGTCTTTTAAAAACTAGATGTTCATTTTTCTTCGTTTCACTTTGTTCCATACAGAGTTCAAGACATGGCCTACCTAAGAATTTCAATTCTCCTTTTTGATCTGGAGTTAATCTCGAAACATTTGTTGTCTTACGCGCCTGAATTGAACTAGTCACATTAAGCCTAGTTACAAAAATATTCACACACTCCACACACAGCCTCAAGATGCAGGAGCACGCAGGATGACTGACAACAACTATTGCTGGCTCACGCTATACACACTATCTCACAAGCTTTCAACCTTAGGGCGCGTAAGGGAGTGCCCTTCATACGAAGAATAGGCAGGTCTATATAGCTAGCCATAGCAGGATAGGAACAGTGGGGGAAGGGTTTGGAGGGTTTGGTTTCACAATGTTAGGCGCTGACCGCCGCGCGCCTGACTGCATGCCATTTCAAAAACATTGCCTGCTATTACTTAAACCTAGGACATATTTTTCTTGAAACTATTATGGCTGGATAAAATTGTCGTGAGAGTGCGAATAATAACTTTAAAAGGAACTGGGGGTTCGTGGGGATGGGGGGCGCGCGCCTTAGCGCCCTGGGGATGAGCCGCCCCTGCTAGCAGCATGTGATGAAAAGTAAAGCTTCAAATATAATTAATTATTTTCAAAAGGTAGGTGTATTTTAGCCTATACCTTTTCCCTTCTGATAAATCTGGTGTGTATGTATATAAATGCAGCTATATTACACCCACTCCGGCGACCGCATTGTCTAAATTGTCATTCTCTCAGTAGACAAGACGGCCGATTTTGGGGAGATGGGGTTCGAATACCAGTCAGGTCTACTGAGGGTTGCTGTTCCTAAATGGTTTCTCACTCTCCCTCCATGTAAATGCTGGTAGATTTTCTTTAAAACTCTATCTTTTTAGTATACATTTTGTAGGGTGGTATAGACAAATTGTAGTTATTTTAATTATTTTAAATTATTTTATTATATTTATCTAATGGACAAAGAAATGAGAAAGGTAGAATTTTAGAGGTAATCTACTCTCATTAACTTGGAGAGATATTATAAAACCATTTAAGAAAAGCCACTCTGAGTAAACCCGACAGGTATTCAAAACCCGATCTCCGCTCCATTGGCCATATAGTCTTTTTCTAGAGTGAAGCCATAATCCAGGATCGATGTTGGAACAAAACATGAGTCTAGGTATTGATGAGTTAGTTAAAGTGAAATGGTAGATTGATCCAAAATATAATTTAGGAAAGTTGTATGCCTGAAATTCTTTAAATATCTCTCTATATGATGAGAATATGACTAAAAAAAGTGCACAATATTAAGAAAGATGTCTTTCCCCATCGTCAAGAATCGTATGTGGGCACTTTATCAACATCTTGAGGCTCCACTACAGGAAAGGGCCATTCTAGTCAGCACATAGTAGTGCCGTCTGGCTCTTACTCATATCGCAAACCTGGCATCCATAACATAAATATAGCAGAGGTTTTTCCTTACGAACCTGAGGAATTTGAGCTTGACGTCTTTATGTAAGTTTAAATAATAATACTCGCTGAAATCATTTATAATCAGGATTTAAAATGGATTTTAAGAAGCATTAAATCTGACTCCATCCTTTAGTATCAAAAAACTTCCCTATGAAATAATGAAATTCATTCTTGGTGAGAAAAGCAACGTAACACAAGTTGGGGGGGGGGTAGGCTAAATGTCTACATGGTGTTACATGGGGGGGGAGGGCTAAAAAGGTAAGAAATAAGCGTTACGTGGTTTATAAACGACCCCTATAGTTTTTTTTTAGTAAATATAAACATTACTTTTGTATAGTCATTTAAACATATATATTTTATCCTAAATCCCTTAGAGCATCACACTGTCCTTAACCTTATAGATAGGTAGGGAGGCGAGGCCCGCCAAAGATCCTGGCCTGGGGGCCCGCTTCAGGATGTGGGTGCCATGATGATGATGCATCTTGGGCCGTCAATGTATCCCAATCTATTTACAAAACCACTCTCTAACCTCTCTCCCTGTGAAGTCAACTAACAGAACCAGCCTAGCCACCCTACAAAATACCTCTGGCAACCACACCGAGAAGAAAAAAGAACCCTTTTTAGGCAACCTGTGTGTATTAACCTCCTAGCAGAAACTCACTCCTCCACGCGGCAACGAAAAAAACAACACAAAACCCATAAAAAAAAACCTCCATAGTGTCAGCCCACAATCGAGCTATACCGACCGAGCGGCCACTTTCTGCTGGTTAATATAGCGCCAATATCTGGTGATGGATTGGTGTCATGCGGTAATCTCAGTTTTCTAGACTAGAGCCGCTACTTTTCCGTTTAAGTAGTTCCTCATTTGTCCTTACGAGGCTGAATTGACCCTGTTCCAGACCTCCTGCTTCACAGAAAAGTCTGGAGACGCTGGGGATTGAACCCAAGACCTCTGTATCTGTAGCGAGGAACTCTGACCACTAGATCACAGAGGCGATCTACTGAGAATAATCATGGCTAGATATTAAATGCAAATAGGTGAGCCAAATATAACGCTATAAGGGCGTATAGTTAAGAGTAGCTCTATAAATTATCATATTTTAACAAACAATACTTCTAATCATAGAAGCGTTAAAAAACACTAATATATTCAAGATTGCAAATTACTTGTCAAGGGGATAATATTAATATTATAAAACATCCTAGGGGTAAACCAACATCTCTTATAGGCCTACCTCTATTGTTGTGTTGTGATGCTACATTAATGACGTAATCAGATGGACAAATTTACGAAAATTATGAAATGTGGTCGTTTTCTAAACGTACCTGTAATAATAGCTAAGTTTGCTTTTTTATAAGAAAAAAACACCTACTGATCAACCTCTTGACAATCAGGTGCTTTTGATGAGTGCTCTTTTTAAAAACACGGTGTTCGGTTCCTCTTTCCACTGAGCTATATGCTGTGGCCGAGTAAGAAAAGCTGGTCTAGCGGTGTGGCCAGTATTCAGTCGACCATGACGAAGAGAGCCGGTTCTTCTAACTCCGCTCTGCAGTGGAGTCTCATCACGGTACTAGCGGGCTTCAGGTGCATCTTGGCGGGCCCTTTCATCTCTCCAATCAACTTGGAGACAGCTTTGCAAGCTCCTCATGCTTCCGGTGCGGTTCTTCCTGTAGATAGGAACGCCTACGACGAAAGGGAAGCCAAAGGTAGAGTCAACAGAGTAATGCAACTTTATTAAAACTACACACACAAAATTAATATTCTAGGGTCAGTGCGGGGAATATTAGTATCTAGAGCCTTCCATAGTAATCATAAAAAATATCTTGAAAAGAAGAATCAAATACATATCGGCTTACATGAGTCAGATCATTCATTAAAACCAAGGGCGTGAATAGCCAATTTTTCCAAGGGGGCTCGGACATCAAATTGAAGAGGGTGCCAGCCCCCTCTCCCCGGCCCGATCTTTCTATTTCCACGCCCCTAATTAAAGCGGTTCACCTTTTATTTAGGTATTTTATTTATAACGACAATTACCAGCGGGATGGTTGAAACCAGATTGTTATTTGTCAAAAGTGTTTACAGAGCGGGTGTGTTCAGCACAAAAGCTAGAGCTTTAGTTATTATTATTATTATTATTAGCACCGCGTCTTACTACCCGTTCGGGTTATACGCACTTACGCTAATGTGAAATGGTAAGGTGATTGCGAGATGAAATGGAGGACCTACAGTTTAACGTGGAATCCGAACCACGGTGGAGGCCTGGCATTCCTCACATTCACATAGAGCTTTAGTTTAGGTAAGACAAATTGTGTAGTGTGTGACAGATGAACTCAAGTTGGTTTGCGATGGTTCTTGGATCTTTATTGACATTTTTGTTTGCACCGCATCTTACCACCCGTCAGGATTATCCGTATTTATCTACACTAATGTGTTAGGCGCGAGGAAAGTAAAATTTAGAGGAAACATACAGCTGTTTCATGGAGAGATTGAGGGAGTATTTAATAACAAACACTTTCAGTACTCCTGACCGGGGTTCAAGCCCCTACTTCATCACCAACAAACCAGACTAGACAAGCCTAGCATTTAGTCCGTGTGCCCATCGATGCCAATTTTGTGACAATTGAAAAATTAATAACATATTTTTGTATTCAACCCCCCTTTAAAATATATTTTTTCACATCAAAGTTATAATACGTATTTTCTTAGCGGATGAATATGGAACTGCTTATTGTATATTTTCAACTGTCATATAAGGCTGACGTTACCGCGAAAGAACAACAGTTTCTCTGCTTCTGTACTAAAATATTGTTGGTGGTTATAAACCTCCTAAGAAGTAATTTTGGGTGGTCGCATCTTAGAGAGTGACATCTCACAGAAACGCAGTTAAATATATCACATAGTTTGAGAACATTGGCTTAAAACATGTTCGACCTAACGGACATCATAATTTATTTAAGAAATAAAATTGTCGCGATTGTTTGTAGATATTGACTTTGATTATTAGGGTCTAGAATATTTTTCAACCCAAATTGTCAATCGGATCATTTTATTGTTATTCGTACACACGACTGGTGTTTCCGCACCGAATTAAGTACAATTAGTAAACTTAAACCGCGTGAGCGACCAACAATCATGAATACTATTAACAGAGAAAGTCATAGCTTTCAGCTATTTTTGAATACAGACGCATGTGCAAAAGAGCTTCATTAGAAAATTTAACAATGGAAAAAGGGAACATCTTAATTTTTAAAAGACAAAGTTTGTGGAAAGTGATTTTATTTAAGTGTGTATTTAAGGTGGGGTGGTAGTGAGCACCAGTTTAGTGCATTAATTTTGCAGTTTTATAGCATAAACATTTTTTGGCCAAAACAAATCAAATATTTCTTCTATAGAAACATAGAGTTTAACTTTCTGCACATGCTCATCTCAAGAGTTCTTGAATATCTCTCATGAGCATAGCGGCATTTGGTGACAAACTTTTTAAATGCAGAGAAAAAGTTGTCCCTAAATTCCAGGACACCCTTGACAGATATTAAAGAACTGTTGAGATGAGCATGTGCGGAAAACTAAACTCTATGATTCTATAGAAGAAATATTTGATTTATTTTGGCCAAATAAATGTTTATGATATAAAACTTCGAAAATACTGCCCTAAACTCACGCTCACTACCACCCCATCTTAAGTATATTTATTCATAATTAAAAAATACACTCCAGATTGTTTCAAAATATAGGTTAGAGTTAAAATTCATACATAGACAAATTAAATTAAGAAATAAATTTTATTTTTGTTGACAGCTCAATCTATTCCTAAAATAAAAATAACAACAATGTCCTATTTGAATATGCGTCACATTTGTCGTAGTAATTACTTCGCTAGTTATTTCATGATAGTTGTTATCACTGTTTATGCACAAGTTTATCTTCTGAATTGGGTATAGAAACATTATTACCCGTGGGAATGGGTATTTGGGAAGGTCATTCATTACCTCAAGCCCACTCACTCATAAAAATTACTTTTGAATGCATGGGAAGGCTTTCAACAATTTTACTGTTTTTTTATTTCAACTTGTAAAAACTTGTAAAATCAATAGCAATAATTACATTTTTTTTAAAGAATATAACACATTTTTGTGTCAGTTTGAAGCATAATTTACACAAATAGATGTCAGACTTGTTCGACTGAGGGCAGACATAATATGAATATTATTATTGTGAGGACAGAGGTCATGTTATGTTGTCACTTTGACCTTCTAGAATGAACTGTTACGTGCAGAATCATAATGCAGGTCAATTCACTGTTTACAATTGTCCTGATACAGTCTGTGCAGATGACATGGAGACCACTAATATATATAATAATATTTAGCACTGCGTCTTACTACCCGTTCGGGTTATACGCTTAAGTACTAATTGCACTAATGGATTAGGAATTGGGAGGGTTGAATTTAGAGGAAGTGAACCCGCATTTGCGTGGAGGGAGAGTGGAAAACCATTTAGGAAAAACCACCCCCCAGTTCACCCGACCGAGATTCGAACCTCGATCTCCCCGTCCTCGGTGGTCTGGCTCAACACGACTAGCGCGTTAGCCAACTACGCCACCGAGGCGGGTGAGACCACTAATAGAATTATCATTCGACTGGAGAGAGGAAAATAAAGAGTACGGTGTAAACAAATATCGCCCCTAACAACGAATTTTGTCGGGATCGAATTAACTCTTTGTGCAAGTGTAGATTCAGTAGGGTTGTTTTCCTAGGTTAAATTAGTCTGTTAGTGTGAAAGTCGGTTTGGTAATAATTATATTCTCCATATTATATTTGTTTTCTGAAACGCTCACCATAATTTTTGTTGTTATTGTTATTATACAAGAACAATGTCAATTTGACTAAAGATACGTGTTTCACAGCACGGTTCTGCTATGTTGAAGTGAAGAAAGGAACTACTTGTTAAAAAAATATACCATGACGTCAACCCATAATCGAGCTATACTGGCAGAGTGACCGCCGTCTGTTGGCGATGATATTGCCAACTGTTGCGGATAGAGGGTGTTATGTGGTCAGCACACCTAAGCCTTAGGCTATTAATCTAAGTTTTCTTGACTGGAGCTGCTACTTTGTCTATCAAGAAACTCCTCATTTGTCCTCGATAGGTTGAGTCCTGTTCCAAACACACTGCTTCCCCAGACAAATCTGGAAGCGCCGGGAATTGAACCCGGAATCTCTGTATCTATAGCCAGAAACTTAGACTACTAGACCACAGAGGTGGTCAATATATCTACTAAATAGAAATAAAATGTAAAATGAATGATTTCCATTAGTTAACTGTTTTAAGAAGTTACCCGCTCGGTGGCATAGTTGGCTAACGCGCTAGTCGTGTTGAGCCAGACCGCCGAGGACGGGGAGATCAAGGTTCGAATCTCGGTCGGGTGAACTGGGGGGGGGTTTCCTAAATGGTTTTCCACTCTCCCTCTACGCAAATGCGGGTTCACTTCCTCTAAATTCAACCTTCCAAATTCCTAATCGATTAGTGTAATTAGTATTTAAGCGTATAACCCGAACGGGTAGTAAGACGCGGTGCTAAAATTAATTTAAGAAGTTCCTTAGCTACTATCGTAAAGAAATTCAATAAGAGTCTGCACTTTACTAATTTAAAGATAAAAAGTTTAGCAACAAAACTGCATTTCAAAAATTAAAATAATAAATTATTTGTTTTATCCAATAACTAAATGGAAATAAAATATGTTTTGTTCAGTATCCATAAATCATGCTTGAGAAGTAAACTCGATTTAATTTTATAATAAATTTAAAAAAATATCACCAAAGTGTAAAATACAGTAAACAATATCGTTTAGTTTGTGTACGTTTCCCATCGCAAGCTCGTTAGCATCTTGAAGTCGCATTTTGGTTTAATTTGAAGACACGACAAACCTACCCCAGATCATATATAAACATATTAAATTAGATAAAATCTCTTTTAAAAATAAAATGTTAGATTCCTTATTATCAGAAAGCAGTCGCTTTATCTACAGAGGCAGTGACGGTGGAACTTTATTATTATTATTAATTATTATTATTATTATTATTATTATTATTATTATTATTATTATTATTTTAGTGTTTGAGGTAAGATGGGGTGGAGAATTTACCAAGAGTGGGATTTTGAGGGGCTTGTTCCCCCAATACTAAAGGGTTTTACGGATTATCTTGCAACTGGTCGACAGTTGGATGGCCCTTGAAGTTATGTAGTGTGGTACTCCCATTTAACATTTTTTAAATTTTGAAGCCCCTCGAAGCTATTGTCCTTGTCTGGACATTTTTTTTGAATATTAAATGACCATATTTGTAATTGTCCTTTACTGAAAAATTATTTAAAAATTTGATGCTTCTAGAAGCTATTTGGAGTTATATTATTTCATGAATACCACAAAATGACAAGTGATGGTTTTCTACTGGATTAGTCCTGATAGCTAAATCAATTTCAATTAGGTGAAAAATGACAACAAGCTGAGCATGGGAACCGAACTTTGGACTTTTGGCTTTACACGTCAGAAAATTACTGGTTCGTTTCTTAGTTAAGGCCATCTTTCACTGGTTGTTATTGTATTGTATCTCAATGTGGTAACTGGTGACAGTATCCCACTCAAAGCTATATCTACAATCACGGTCCCGAGTTCGATTCCTATGTCCTGACTGCCATTATTTTTTTTTTTTTTTTAGCACCGCGTCTTACTACCCGTTCGGGTTATACGCTTAAGTACTATTTACACTAATGGATTAGGAAAATGGGAAGGTTGAACCTAGAGGAAGTGAACCCGCATTTGCGTGGAAGGAGAGTGGAAAACCATTTAGGAAAAACCACCCCCAGTTCACCCGACCGAGATTCGAACCTCGATCTCCCGTCCTCGGTGGTCTGACTCAACACGACTGGCGCGTTAGCCAACTACGCCACAGAGGCGGGTGACTGCCATTATTCATTTAATTGAAATTGATTTAGCTATCAGAACTGATCCTATAGATAGCCATCACATATCACATTCTGAGAATTGAAAAATGACACCTGGACACGGGAATCGAACCTGGTACCTTTTGGCTTAGTACGCCAATGCTCTAACCACTGAGCTATCCAGGATTCGTCTCGTGCCCTGGGTCATTCTTCACTCATATTTTAAGGCAGAGTCTATGATGGACGTGGGGAAATCGTCGGCTACAAATGTGTGATTTATTAAGATCACGAGCTATAAAATAACGCAGCCATCTTCGACTCGATAGTTGGCTTAATGCTGCCACTTGTACAATTACTATAACTGTAAGGGATCGCATATTTAAGAATCAAATATCCAAAGCTATTATTTATGCTTTTTAGTGAGGAATTCTCCATTTAGATATCATATTTATATATGGCAGCATGCTGTCGCCATGGACCGTGATTGTAGATAGCTCCGAGTGGCCGATACTTTCATCAGCTACCACATAGGCCTATAGACTCAATACACTAACAACTAGTGAAAGATGGCTCTGGATACAATACAAACCTGGGTGGCTCAGTGATAGCCTATAGCATTGGCGCAAAACCAAAGGTCCGTGGTTCAATTTCCGTGTCCAGGTTGTGATTTTTCACAAGGCCGTAGTCGGAGGGGAGGGGGGTGTTCAACCCCCACCCCCCGGAAATTTTATGAACAAAATATTTATAGCTTTATTTATTATTCAAACAATATCAAGATTAAGGTACAAGTACAAATTAGGGGGCTGTGCCACTACAAAAAGCACTTCAGATATCTTCTAGAGGTGTTTAATATCGAGAATTTTTTCTAGCCTTTGGTAGTTATGGTGTTATGTTGCCAAAAAGACACTTAGATTGCTTTTAGAGGTGTTAAATATTTAGAATTTTTCCTAGCCTCCGGCAATCAGGGGGTTATGTTGCCATAAAAAAAACCACTTCAGATAGCTTCTAGAGGTGTTTAATATTTCGAATTTGTCCTAGCCTTCGGCAATCAAGGAGATATGTTACCATAAAAAGAACTTCAGATAACTTCTAGGGGTGGTTAATATTTATAATGTGTCCTAGCCTCCAGCAATTAGGGGGCTATGTTGCCATAAAAAGCACTTCAGATAGCTTCTAGAACTGTTTAAATTTAGATTTTTTGTCTAGCCTTCCGTAATTGGGGGATGTGCCCACCAACCCTCCCCCCCCCCCGAAATTATTGTCGGGCTACGGTCTTGATTTTTCACTTAATTGTATTTGGAGCTATTTTTTAATCTTCTCATATTCGAAAATATGGGCAACAGTGACCCTTCTGCCCCCAGTTCCGTCACCACCGTACAGAGGTTAAATGTTGACCAATATATAGTCATTGTTTTGTTTTAGTGCTGAACTTCTTTCCTGTCCCAGTGAGTGAGGAGTGTCTGTCTAATGATAACCGCAGGATAGGTAAGTCACACTCCCACCTCTTCACCTCTCATGCGTGAGTTCATAGACTGATGATTCACTCGGGATTGAATACCTATCTTCTTTTAATTAACTCATGATTGGAAAGTAACATTTTAATAATTTAAATCATACCTTGGCCCATGGAAAGTAGGAATTTCTCATTCTATAAGATAATGCGGTTGCAAAGTTATTTTGTCTTGTTACAGGTACATGTCTGAACACCTACGAGTGTCGAATCTTGGAGGGGGAGTCACATGGGCCTTGCGCACTTGGATTTGGAGTGTGCTGTGTTTGTGAGTACAACACTTTACTGGCCTTTAGATACTACAAGGATATCCTATATGTTAGTCTTGGTATACATACATGTTCTTCTCATGTTAACTGGGTATATGTTTGTCCTGTTATATGTGTATATTATGCTTATCTTGCTAGACATATATGTTCTTCTCATTCTAACTGGGCCTGGGTATATGTTCGTCCTTTTAGCTGGGTATATGTTCTTCCTGTTAACTGGGTATATACTCGTTTTGTTAACTGGGTACAGGCTCGTCTTGTTAACTGGGTATATGCTCGTTTTGTTAACTCTGTATATAGTCGTCTTGTTAACTCTGTATATACTCGTCTTGTTAACTGGGTATATGCTAGTTTTGTTAACTCTGTATATACTCATCTTGTTAACTGTGTATATACTCGTCTTGTTAGCTGGGTATATGCTCCCTTGTTAACTGGGTATATGCTCATCTTGTTAACTGGGTATATGCTCATCTTGTTAGCTGGGTACAGGCTCGTTTTGTTGACTGAGTATATGCTCGCTCTGTTGACTGAGTATATGCTCGCTCTGTTGACTGAGTATTTGCTCGTTTTGTTAACTGTGTATATACTCATCTTGTTAACTGTGTATATACTTATCTTGTTAACTGTGTATATACTCGTCTTGTTAGCTGGGAATATGCTCATCTTATTAGCTGGGTATATGCTCATCTTGTTAACTGGGTACAGGCTCGTTTTGTTGATTGAGTATATGCTCGCTCTGTTGCCTGAGTATATGCTCGCTCTGTTGCCTGAGTATATGCTCGCTCTGTTGACTGAGTATGTGCTCGGTCTGTTGCCTGAGTATATGCTCGCTCTGTTGACTGATTATATGCTCGCTCTGTTGACTGAGTATGTGCTCGGTCTGTTGCCTGAGTATATGCTCGCTCTGTTGATTGAGTATATGCTCGCTCTGTTGCCTGAGTATATGCTCGCTCTGTTGCCTGATTATATGCTCGCTCTGTTGACTGAGTATGTGCTCGGTCTGTTGCCTGAGTATATGCTCGCTCTGTTGATTGAGTATATGCTCGCTCTGTTGACTGAGTATATGCTCGCTCTGTTGACTGAGTATATGCTCGCTCTGTTGACTGAGTATATGCTCGCTCTGTTGACTGAGTATATGCTCGCTCTGTTGACTGAGTACAGGCTCACTCTGTTGACTGAGTATTTGCTCGTCCTATTCCTGAGTCCATCCTGGGTATATATGGTCGTCGTGTTACCCGGCTACAAACATCCAGGCATCATCATAGCTTTGTAGGAATGGTTACAATAATGTTACTGATGTTGTAAGTCTTATCTCTGAATAATTCATATGCGTCACAAACTGATACGTGATATCCACAGGTACAGTCCTGAAACTGGAATTAAGTTCAATTAAGTGAGAAATAACAAATTTGCTACGGACATCCCGGGTTAGATTCCCGTTTCTTGACTATTATTTTGCACTTAATTACCATAATTTTGGAATAATTTGAATAAATCAATTTGTGTCTACAAAGTGAACAGTAGGTTACGAAGTCAACTAAAGTTGGGAAATAGATCATTCCACGGATGAGTTTGAGAGCTTTTCATAATTTGGACCAGGAAAACGGTCGTAAACTAAACGCCCTCAAGGGTGGGCAGTTCAAAGTACAGTCCCGTTTCCGTAGGAAGAATCTTATCTAACAGCTAGTAAGTTACTAGATATACTTTCACGTCTCATACGTCAAGTGACGTGGCAGATGTCACTTTTGATAGATATTATCAACACATATAAAATAATGTTTGTGTTTTAAAGAGTTTCTTCTACAAAAATTTTACTATAACTTATCCTTTCTTACTAGTATTTGTATGACTACAACAGAGAACATTCTAAGTCCGATTTTTATAGGAAGGGCCATAAAATATAAACATATTCGTTTGCGAACAATATTAATAACAATTTATTAGTTTACTATTGTTAATTTATATATATTGTTAATATCTATCAACAGCCATAGATATAATTACTTTTTTATTTGTTTGATAATCAGATGAACCTTACGAGCTTTTTGGTGATGTATAGTTAGTCAAATAATGTGAAAAGAGTGACTAAAATAATGTGTTAGGAATTAGGGTCGTTGAATTTAGAGGACATGTAACCGCATTTATTTGGAGCAAGAGGGGGAAAACATCTAGGAAAAACCACCGTCACTACACCCGAACGGGATTTGAACCCCGATATTACCGTCATCAACAGTATAGTCTATTGCGAGAGTAACTCATATATTACATAAAAGTGTACCAAAGAATGATAGGGTTCGTTTGACTGGACTAGTTAAAGCATAGGCACATTTTCTTACTGCTCTTGCAATATGAATGAATTTTTAGCTATATTGTTTATATAAATAACAGAAGCTTGCCAACAGCTAGACCCAGGTATGTAATAATTGACAAATTCCGGGATTTTATTTATATTGTTATTTTATAATCTATAATTTTATTGTGGCTTGGTTTTAAAATTGGACAAGTATTTTTAATCAATTGAAAGTTTGTTGATTAATCCACTCAAGAAAAGGAGGGATGACTGATTGAACACTATTTAGTAAATCATTTAAAAGATTTAAGAGTCAAATAGACAAAGCTATTATTTATGCTTTTAGTGAGAATTATTCAATCTAGATATCATATTCCGAAAATTGAAAAATGAATCCTGGACACAGAAATAGAACCCGGGACCTTTTGGCTTAGTACACCAATGCGCTAACCACTGAACTATCCGTGAATCTACACGTCCATCACAGACTCTGCCTTAAAATATGAGTGAAGAATGAACCAGGTACGGGACGATTTCTGGATAGCTCAGTGGTTAGAGCATTGGCGTACTAAGCCTAAAGGTCCCGGTTCGATTCCCGTGTCCAGGAGTCATTTTTCAATGTTAAGAATATGATATCTAGATCAAATCACACATTTGTAGCCGATGATTTCCGCATGTCCATCATAGACTCTGCCTTAAAATATGAGAGAAGAATTACCTTTGGCACGGGATGATTCCTGGATAGCTCAGTGGTTAGAGCATTGGAGTACTGAGCCAAAGTTTCCGGGTTCGATTCCCGTGTCCAGGAATCATTTTTCAATGTTCAGAATATGATATCTAGATCAAATCACATATTTGTAGCCGATGATTTCCGCATGTCCATCATAGACTCTGCCTTAAAATATGAGAGAAGAATTACCTTTGGCACGGGATGATTCCTGGATAGCTCAGTGGTTAGAGCATTGGCGTACTGAGCCAAAAGTTTCCGGGTTCGATTCCCGTGTCCAGGAATCATTTTTCAATTTTCAGAATATTTAAAAGATTGTTTTCATAATATTAGCAAGTGGCATCTGCAAACAGCTGAAAGTTGACGTATGAACACGGGAAAGTAAATACTGCTTAGTAAGTTTTCTAACTATCTGCCTATGAAAATTATACTGTAGATTATTTCTTTATGCATACAGATGGTAAACACAACTTCCATGATTAGTTTGATATAGCCAATCTTAGATAAATACATTTGAATGTTCGCGCGTGTCGATAAATGATCTGATCGTGTCTAGAAAAAAAATGTGATAAAAGAGTCCACGTGCTATTTCGTCGTTTTTTAAATGCTTTTTTGGCCGCACTCTCTACAAACGAGTAAACTTTGTTAGGAATCGATTCATTTACTTTTGAGAAAGTGTATTTCGTTTGCGATTCATACTTTTAATTTTGTTTATGCGTTAATATTAATCAAGTGTGTATTTATAATAGGTATATATATATTTTTTAAATACCAAATTTTAAGAAAATAAGCAACATTAGTAGGCATGGCACAAGTGGACATGTCCACCTAATAAGGTATCTTTTCTTTAACATCAGGATGTGTTTTCCTCTCTGGATCACACGAGTTTCTCTATACATTGTGTTTTCCATGAACAAGCACTCGGCTCCTTAAGCGACCACTCTTGACCAGCCATCTGCCTTCGGCCGTTAAGACGGGTCTCAAAGGAAGCTCTTGCTTGTTTTTGTTTTCCTAGAAGCAGTTTGTGCCGTTGTGTGATGACCGGCTCGTGGCCCAGTTCCTGGGACCCGGGAATTTCTCAACCTGGCCCGAACCTGTCTGGGATACTGGCCGACTGACTGACTGACTATCTATATTACTATTCATATGACTGACCGGCTAACAGACAAACTATCTGACTAACTAAATGAGTATCAATATCACTAAGTAGCTGACTATCCAAATGATTATCTATTTGACTGACAGACTGACTGACAAACTAGCTGACTAACTAACTGAGTATAAATATGACTAAGTAGCTGACTATCCAGATGATTATCAATTTGACTGAATAATTTGCTAACTAACTAACTGAATATCTATATGACTAAGTAGCTGACTATCCAGATTATGGTTCATATGACTGACTGGCTGACTGACAAACAAGCTGACTACCCATACGAATAACTAAGTAGCGGACTATCAAGATGATTATCCATATACATGAGAGGCTGAATGACAAACTAGCTGACTAGCCATATGAATGTCTAATTAGCTGACTATCCAGGTGATTATCTATTTAACTGACAGGCTGATCGACAAACTATCTAAATTACTTACTATTGGACAATCCAACAGATATACAAACTTGCTGACTAGTTAATTGGTTAACCAGCTGACTATTCATATAACGTGTTTAGGCTATATGCAATATGTACTAATAACGCTAATGAGTTAGGGATGAGTATGTTTGAATTTAGAGGAAGTGTACCTGCATTTGCGTGGAGGGGTGGTGGGAAAACTATTGAGGAAAAATCACCCTCAATGTACCTCACCAGGATTAAAGCTCCGATCTCCCTGTAATCGGCAGTCAAGTCTATTGCGATAGTGACGGCTTTTAGACCATGCGACCACTGAAGCAGATGACAATCTAAGTGATTTACTAATTAACTTACTGACAAACTAACTATTTTAATGAAAAACTTGCTGACTGACTGGCTGAATGACGTTGAACTAGCTAACTAAGTATAAAGCTTACTGACTACATAACTAGCTCATCGACAAATTAGCTAGTTATCCAGCTTAAATTATATGATTGAATAACCGGTTGGCTGACAAAATGGCTAACTGAATAACTAGATGACTAACAAACTAGATGGCTACCTAACACACGAGTTAACCAATTGACTAACTACTTGACTGACTATCTAGCCAATGTACTAATTAGTTAATTAACTAACTAGACAGCTTACTTACTAAGTGGTTAACTAGCTAACATATTGACTAGCTAAATGAAAAGCACTAGCTAGTTAATTACTAACCAGCTTACTAAATAGCTAACTGAATAACTAGATAGTTAAGAGATTGACTGACTATAGCTATTAAACTAAATTGTTAATAAACCAATTAGCTAACTAATTACACAACCAACTAACCTTCTAGACATAACTTTGTATGGTGAAAGTTAGCATTTGCTATAAAAGTGAAAAGAAAGTCACCACGAGTTAAGGTTGGATACAAGTAATCATGAGTTAAGGTTGGATAGAAGTCACAGCGAGCTAAGGTGGAATGGAAGTAATCAGGAGTTAAGGTTGGATACAAGTAATCATGAGTTAAGGTTGGATAGAAGTCACAGCGAGCTAAGGTGGGATGTATGTAATCAGGAGTTAAGGTGGAATAGAAGTAATCAGGAGTTAAGGTTGGATAGAAGTCACAGCGAGCTAAGGTGGGATGTAAGTAATCAGGAGTTAAGGTGGAGTGGAAGTAATCAGGAGTTAAGGTGGAGTGGAAGTAATCAGGAGTTAAGGTGGAATGGAAGTAATCAGGAATTAGGGTCGAATGGAAGTAATCAGGAGTTCAGGTGGAGTGGAAGTAATCAGGAGTTAGGGCGGAATGGAAGTAATCAGGAGTTAGGGCGGAATGGAAGTAATCAGGAGTTAAGGTGGGATGTAAGTAATCAGGAGTTAAGGTGGAATGGAAGTAATCAGGAACTAAGGTGGAATGGAAGTAATCAGGAGTTAAGGTGGAATGGAAGTAATCAGGACTTAAGGTGGGATGTAAGTAATCAGGAGTTAAGGTGGAATGGAAGTAATCAGGAGTTAAGGTGGAATGGAAGTAATCAAGAGCTAAGGTGGAATCGAAGTAATCAGGAGTTAAGGTGGAATGGAAGTAATCAGGAGTTAAGGTGGAATGGAAGTAATCAAGAGCTAAGGTGGAATCGAAGTAATCAGGAGTTAAGGTGGAATGGAAGTAATCAGGACTTAAGGTGGAATGGAAGTAATCAGGAGTTAAGGTGGAATGGAAGTAATCAAGAGCTAAAGTGGAATCGAAGTAATCAGGAGTTAAGGTGGAATGGAAGTAATCAGGACTTAAGGTGGGATGTAAATAATCAGGAGTTAATGTGGAATGGAAGTAATCAGAAGCTAAGGTCGGTTTGAAGTCACCAAGAGGTTAGGTGGGATGGAAATAACCGAGAGTTAAGGTAGGATGGAAGTCATCATTAATTAAGTTGGAATAGAAGTAGCCACGTTTTTAAATAATGTATTATTTATTACAAAACTTTCGGAAAATTTATATAGTATTAGGCCACTAGCAAACAAAGTTATTTTTTAAAATTTATTTGAGGTATTTAACGTGCACTTTCTGAACAGACGATTTATATCAGCACACGACTTAAAAACTAACTTAAATATAGAACAGACACTACATCCAGCCCCCTGTCGTTAATTCATCACTGTTAAAGGGGAAACCCTCATTTCAACAATGACACATTTTTCGGCAACTCCAGGAACCGAACCTGATGCCGGGATCACGATCAACTTAACGTTAACTTAAAGTTAACTTAACGTAACTTAACGTAAAGGACCTCCTCGTGTGTTTAAATGGAGGCGATCACGATGCAGTTAACTTAACGTAAGAGATGTCCTGGGAGGTCTTTTACTTTAAGTGAACAACTATCACGTGATCTAGCCAGCCAATCATTATGCGAGTGACGTCAACAAGGCTATTTAGTAATTCATTTGTTGGTTTTATGACCAATGTTTACTCTTTAGCGTAAGTTCTAGTGATCAGATATTGAAACAAAATAATTAAACTAAAGTAGGAAAGCTAAATTTATCAAAAAAGTTTTTTTAATAGATATTTATTATATTGATTGAAAACTGTAAACACTCACAGATCATCACTGTGCAACTAGTACAAATCACAGATCATACTCGAGAATGAAGATGTTTGGCTCAAGTTGTTACGTTAAGTTATGTGAATCTTGATCACACATACGTTAAGTTAACTTTAAGTGAACGTTACGTTAAGTTAACGTTAAGTTGATCGTGATTCCGGCATGAGACAGACACGCTACTAACTGAGCTAAGGTGTCGGGCAACAAAGTATAATAAATAAAGAAAGAAACTGTGAAATGTGTTCTAAAAGTATGTTCCGATGCCAATCAACTTATATTATGCTCTAAGTGCCAGATTCTTTTGGGAAGTATTGGGAGTCACCTCAAGAATGTCCGTATGGTCGATACTATGTTCCACAAGAGTGATACAGTAAGTCAACATGTTCATTGTGTTCTGAGCCATCAAAATGGAAGTTACTTCAACTAATATTAGTGAAATTCGACGTAATAATATGTGTGTATGTTTCTATAGCCAGAAAGAACTTAAAGGCAAGAAGTTTGGAATATAAATTTCCTCAAAAATTAAAAAGGTTGCTGCTAAAAATAAGTATAATGTAAGTAAATTCACCATCTACTGATGTATAAATTCACCATCTACTGATATAAGTTAAGCTTTATTTATTACTATGTTAAGATTAAAATATATAGGCCTAGTCTAGTTGTAGAATTGTAATTGCACTATTGGCAGCAAAAATCCAACCACAAGTCGATGGTGGCTGCGTTATCTGATAGCTCATGATCTTGACTGATAACACATTTGTAGCCAATGATTTCTGCACGTCCTTCACAGATTCTGCCTTAAAATATGAGTGAAGAATGACCCTGGGCACGAGACTATTCCCGGATAGCTCATTGGTTAGAGCATTTGTGTACTAAGCCGAAGGTCACGGGTTCGATTCCCGTGTCCAGGTGTCATTTTTCAATTTAAATAATATGATATAAAGATGCGGCTGTAACCGTAACTAATGAATCCTCACTTCTCCTATCAGTTAGAAGAAGTGACGATTACAATCACAATATTACAACATGAAGGTTTGGGAAGGATTAAATTATTATTATTATTATTATTATTATTAGCACCACGTCTTACTACCCGTTCGGGTTATACGCACTTACGCTAATGTGCAATGGTAGGGTGATTGTGAGATGAAATGAAGGACCTACAGTTTAACGTGGAATCCGAACCACGGTGGAGGCCTGGCATTCCTCAAATTCACAAGTTGTGATTAATACACATCTTGTCAGAGGTTAAAGAAGGGTTTGGCAATCAGATAAATCTGTGTTGGGACCGAGGATTGAACCCCGGACCCTTATCACAGAAGTCTGACACCTTACCCCTAGACCACCAGGTCACCCATGGAAGGATTAAACACAAGAGAAATGTGTAAGTATAACAAATTAGTTTATTTTAAGTTAGAAAAGGTCAATAGAATTACATACGTTTTAAATAGATATTAGATCAAACAATGCATTGTGATTTAAGATAACTTTATTCAGTTATCATAATCGCATACTTCCCGATAGCCAGGAATAAAAATAACCACCTTGATGACTAGGAACTAACAGAAGTTAGATTGAACATAAAATTTAGTTTAATAACTCTAGAAATAATAATCAACGCTCATTCTACTACGAAGGTGTGTCTTCCTCAACATAGTGGCAGTCCAAAATAGGCAACAAATATTAATTATTTAAGGTTAAGCCACAATACATGAAGACAATCCAGCCTAGCTAATACCAGAATAATACCTGAAAGGTCTATTAATGAATAATAATGAAATGAGAGTGAATTGAAACAAAGGGTATTAAATCCTAATTTTATAGAGTTACTATGAAGGTAGTTATATAAGCTGTCTAGTTTGAGTTAACTCCATAGAGAGTTACGAAAACCTATGAATAATCTCCTTGAAGAGGAACTAGCATATTACAAGTAGTAAATGGCGAGCTATCAGGAACTAGTAGAGCTACCACAGCTTGCGCACCGTAAATAGATATACTAAAAAGAAACAATAGTGACTGATATCTCTCACTGACCTAATTAGTTCATTGAAGAAAACGTTAGATAACCTTATTTCCACTATAAAGAGATCCTAAACATGGTCATACCATTTAGGGAGAATTTATTTATTCCCTAATATATAAAACTATGTCTTAAGGACATATCAAAAGTAGTCAAACACTCTGACATAGTAAATAAAGTCGTATGGACCAAGATAAATAGAGCATTAAACCCTTCATTCTAAACTATGACTTATGGTCATAGGAAAATATGTCAGAAACTTTGACAAACAACTCTATATCTTATGGATACAGAAAAAGAGCGTAAAGACTAATATATAAAAACTATGCCTTATAGCTATAGAAAATAAAGTCAGACACTCTAACACAAAAGAGTTTGTCTGATGGACATAGAAAAAGAGCGTTAAGACTAACATTCAAAACTATGCCTGATGGACATAGAAAATAAAGTCAGACGCTCTGACACAAAAAAACTATGTCTGATGGATATAGTTAAAGAGGTGTTATGAATCTAACCCAGATTCTAACTTTCAAATACTTAAAAGTCTCAGACGAGGCTTCATCTGTTACGAGGTGGAAAGACCGACGCCTGACACATCAAAGTCACCAGTAGTTTCTACGGCGATGTAGATTTACGTCCTAGTTCTTCCTCCGTTGAATTGATAAAATAGAATACAAAATGTGAAGCGAGGAATGACTGCTATATAGTAACAGAACTGACGAACTTGAGGAAGGTTTGCATCTGGACACCTAAGGGGGGAAGGGCGTTGAGTTGCGGAATTGCGCTGAAGGACAACTAGCGCTCGTAGATGGTGTGGCGCCCAGAGAAAAACATATCAGCCATTTCTTCTAAGTGGGGCCTGTGAGTAAGATGTCGTTTAGCTGATGGTCCCGGAATAGTCATTTGGGCAGTTTTCTTGGAGCTTGGGCGTTTACCGGTACTAATCACATAAATCCATCTGCCACACATTATTATAATATATAATATATTAGCTCTTGTATTCATTGTGTTAATTATATTCATGGTATTTTTATTGTACTTGTTAAACAGCAGGCTTAACATGCTACACTAACAAATATAATAGCTTAGCCATTTAATCCCTCATTATAATCTAGTTGTTTATGTGGCCTTCTCTTTCTTTGTTCAAATTATATGAATCTACATTTCATCTAGACTAAAGAAGGCTTTTGTGTTGCAGGTCAGCTGTAAATGTAGTTATCATTTTAAGTCTCTAACTGCTGAGTACAAACAAAAGTTTATTCCATGACTTTTATAAGATGAACAAAGAAGAGTGAGGGACATATATTTTGGGATTGTTGATAATCACACACGTGAGAAGAAGGAGGCATGAGAAATACGAGTAACCAGGTGAGAATCGACGACAGGCAACTAGTTTATATTCTGTACCAGATGGTAAACCAAATATTGTTTCTGTCTGTCGTACATTTTCTGATATATTTGCCTTAACTCAGAATAAGATACAAGTGTTGACAGAAAAAATAAATAAAGGCCTGTCGCGTTTAGTGGAAACCAGGGGAAGTAAAAAAGAACAGAAAATTTTATCTAGAAACTTAGAAAATTGTGATCGACCATATAAAATGATGAAAGTCATTACATCAGGAGCAAATCAAGTCATGAATTAAGTCCTGACCTCTATTTGAACGGTCTCTTCCTCACTTTTGAGGACCGTTATCCAAACACTAACCTTTCTTATCATTGATGCAGAAATATTTTCAATAAAAACTTTTGCGTTTTGGATATTCTCGAACAAACAGTTGGGGCAAATATGATATGTACGCAGCTAAGATTAAAGTAGGTCAAGCAGAAAGTCCAGGACAGGGAAAAAAAAAAAAGGAATGGAAATAGAGCTGCATCACCGTTGAGCTGAGCAGGGTCAATGACCAAAGATGAGCAAGAATCTTGATTACGTCTTAGTGAAGAATGCACAGCTTCTTGGATTTACAAGTCCTTTTCACATCTTCTCTAACGTATTCTCAGATGTTTTACTCAAGCAGATATAAAATTTTTAAATTTTTTATTCATATTGGTGATACTAACGAGTATGTGTGTCTGGCATGAAGGAATAACCAGTAGAGGAGCAAATTAAATTGATTCATGTGTCCTGAAAGTATTGAGGAGTGGTATTATCAACAAGAAATCCTTAATATATGGAGCTGCTGTGGCTAAATTAGAACAAAGTTCTTATTTTTATTGGGTATACCTTGTCAGAAGGCTATTTTCAATGAAATCAACTACAAGTTCCTATTCAGTGGACACTCTTTTATGTCTTTGATGTGATTCACATAGAAGAGGATGGGCAGCAATTATTCCTTAACTCAGTACTAATATCACTGTGAAAAAAACGTTCTGTTACTCAATGAATATAATACTTTTATGATGTACAGTCTGATGCTGACAGGTTCATGGACACAAAGTCATTAAATGTGTGGAAAGTTCACTGGATCAAGATAGAAAAAAGAAATATAACTCTTGTTGAGATCCGAAAAGATTTGGGTGAATTAGAAATGTAACCACAGGTGCAAATCTTGAAACGATCACAGAGAGATTGGAAGATCAAAGAAATGGAGCTCACACCATTAATCTGTTAATCAGGAATAGTTCAAGAGAAGAAGAAAGATTATAAAAATAATATTTTTCTTATCTAAAGAAGAACATAAGTTTGTTTACAATGACCTAGTAAAACACTTGAATCGGGTGGGGAGCTAAGAGTAAAAAGAGGCTTTTTGAAGACTATTCATTAAGTAATTTTATCATATTACTACTTTTTTCTAGTAGCTTTGGCTATTTTTCATAGTGCCAAGTGAAAGGACTGATTATGATTTTATTTGTAAAATGTATCTATAATATTTTTAATACGTGTGGATGACTTCATTTACATCAATGTCATTAGAGCGTTTTTGTTGGCATGACTCCAGGATATAGGTGTTTACATTATTTTTAACTTTGCTTGGGTTTTTTAAAAGTCTAGTTTTAGTCAAAGGTCTCTCTTAATTTACTGATAGTGTACAAATATAGGCCTAATTCTCTTGATTAACAATATAATACAATCAAGGTAAAATTAAATTTTGATTGAAAAATAGTTTTTTGATGATAACTCGATTTTGAGATTTTTGGCACGAGTGCCTTATTTATTTACACTCTTATATTAATTAGCCAACAGCTTTTGTTAAGTGCAAATTCATTATTCAATCAGTCAAGTGAGGTATAGAGTATCTTGCTTTGTTTCAGTTCTAGTATCCTGCAGTGGAGAGGTTTCAAACTACATTACCTACTTCATTGCTCCCATCTTGACAGGATATGTCACTTGTTGCACCGTCAGGTCAAATCAAGTGTAGACGTATCTTGCCTTTGTTTCAGTTCTAGTATCCTGCAGTGGAGAGGTTTCAAACTACATTACCTACTTCATTGCTCCCATCTTGACAGGATATGTCACTTGTTGCACCGTCAGGTCAAATCAAGTGTAGACGTATCTTGCGTTTGTTCCAGTTCTAGTATCCTGCAGTGGAGAGGTTTCAAACTACATTACCTACTTCATGCTCCCATCTTGACAGGATATGTCACTTGTTCCCGTCAGGTCAAATCAAGTGTAGACGTATCTTGGTTTGTTCTAGTTCTAGTATCCTGCAGTGGAGAGGTATCAAACAACGTTACCTACATCGTGAGTCCTAATTTTCCTACCCTGACCAAAGATGTCGCTAGTTGTACTATCAAAGTCAAGAAGATGGTGCCAGAAATCAGCCAGCTTAGACTCGACTTCATTCACTTCAACATGGTAAGTACAACCCTGTGTCTGTTGTGTCTTCTGCCTCTACTGAATTAGTAGCTCCCGGGACTTATTGATTATATTAGACTTGCCCAACCTAGACCAAATATAATAGCCTTATTTAGAAATAATGTAAGTTTTCTCTGCCACCGATAATTCACTATCGTAATTTTGTTATTGCATTGTAATTAATTATACAACATATCACCATCCTGTACCTAACCGGTCGCAAGATAATTGTGACGCTCAGTGTTTGACCATTTGCCATTTTATTTCTATTTTCTATTATGAAAGATAATGTATTTAATTTTATTTTACCTATTAAATTACGAGATAATAAAGAACTTGTCACAAACACACTCAACTACAAATTGCACTCCATATGACAATTCACAAATACACTTCAAACTACAATAACAAATGTAATCCAATTGCCTGTCACAAATATACTCCAACTAACCAGTCCCAAGTAAGCTACAGTTAACCAATCACAAATAAACTAAAATTCAGATAACCTTCTTTCCCACCAAAGAGACAGGACTTAATCTCCAGTATATTAAAGTAAGTATGGGGTTGAACATGATTGATTTGAGATCTCGTCAGTAGGTATCTCGTGCTAGAAGCCAAAAGGGGAATCTAGAACTCGTTAAACCTCAACTTCAAATACTGGGAGGGAAGCTATCATCTTATTTATTCTTTAAATTATAGCAATATTTTAAAAATCTTGTTTCCATCATTCTAAAACTTTTCCACTTAGAACACGCTTTATGAAGCATTTAAACGCTTTGACTCTTGTTTCCCGCAGCCAGACATACTTAGGTGCTGTGCAATTTGCCTACTGACAAAGGAGAACCATGTCAAACAACACATACTTTTTTTAAATAAAAAATAATAGTTTATTGCAACCATTTGATTCTTTATAGGTTTTTACATAATTTTAATAAAAATAAAAATCTAGAATAAACGAGATGAGTATAATAAGTAAACAGTGCCGCAGCATTCGCCTGTTAAAGAAGGGAGTACAGCCGGCCGGGTGAGATAAATTTGCAGTGCTGGTGTTGCAGGAACTAAGCTCCAGTTTATTCCAGGGACAGCCCAACAGAAGGACCGGGTTTGTGACTCGGATGTGTTCACTATGGCAGGAGGATCCAGCCGGGAGCTTAAGATCTGTGGTCAGAACAGCGGCCAGCATGGTGAGATACAGGGTGCTAAGGTTGTGTTCTCACAAGTTGTTTTATCCAGAGCTATTTTCTATGTCGTGTGGTGATATTAATATTGTGTTTGAGCTGTAAGAATAAAATCAAAATAGGGTATTAATTTACCGTTACAGCAGTATTCCAAATTTTGCAAATTTCCGTATTTTTCTAGAAACTTCCTTGATTCTTATTTATCTTCATAAATCCTCTCCAGTGTCCTTCCTTGCTTCCTAATTTTTCCATAGCTATTCTCCAGCGTATATCCTTCTAGAACCTACCTTGCTTCCTATTTATCCTCACAGTTTCTCTCCAATACATTTCCTCCTCGAACCTTCCTTACCTAATATTTACCTTCCTACTTCCTCTCTAAAATATATCCTCTAATAACCTTAAGGTGGGGATGTATGGAACGCGAATTAAAGGTAGTTTTTTTTAAGCTTTTATAACAAAATTTTTTTTTGCCAAAATTAATTAAAGACTGCTTTAGCACACACATGAAGTTTAATTTACTTCCCTTGGTGATATCAACAGCTGTTATTGAATATCTGTCATTAGCTTAGCGGGATTAGATGACCAACATTTAAATGAAGGTAAAAAGTTGTCGTTAAATTCCAGGACACCCTTGATAGTTAATGAATTAATATTGATATCATCATGTGAAGAAATTTAAATTATAGGTTTTTTCTGAAGAAATATTTTATTTATTTTGGCCAAAAAGAGTTTTTCTTTTAAAAAAAATGCAAAACCACTGACATTTTCTCAAGTTCTCTACATCCCCACCTTAATTTCTTCCTATTTAACTTCACAGTTCCTCTCTATTGCATATCATCCTAGGTTCAAAGTAAGGTTTGAGCTGAAATTGAAATTGAATTCTGATAAAGTAAAGAATAACTATATTTAAGCTTTATAATTATATTTTTAATGACTTAGAGGCTCACCTAACCAATTAAATGTGTTGGATTATGTCAGCTGGAAGGACATAGAGACCGACCCTTAAGACTGAAATGTCTCTAATAGCATGGCTGTCGAAACACAAGAGCACATCGCGGTCATTATTTCAAACTGTTTACATCCAGCCCTGGGTTGAAACTTTCAAATCCATAATTTTACCCGTATTCTATAGTCTTCAATCAGGTGAAGGGATCCAACCCTCTAACTCTGGTTTAAACACAGTCATTATAGCCTCCTTTACTAATTTACAATCGTGCGAAGAGCTCCAGCCCTCTAAGTAGGGTCTAAACATTGCCATAATACCTTTATTCTCTAGTTTTCAATAATGTGAAGGGCTCTATACCCCATATTAATACCCTTCCTATTAACAACAGACTAGATATAGTTGTCATGTTTCCTCTGTCCAGTGTTTTACGACGTTGAGAATGTGAATGACTCCATCTCCATCACAATGAACCTGACCAAGAATAACTTGTACAGGATGTGGGAGATCAAGGTGAGTGTCATTACACGAATAGTGTGCCACAATATTGTCCGGGATTCTATACTGACAGGTTGCATTAAGGTTGGGTTCTTTTATTAACTGGACTCTAGTTGGATGGCCAGTTATCAGCGCCCTATATAACTAACACCCATTTCTAAGCGGGGCTCTATAATGTCAGATTATCGTGAGTATGGGCTCTTACACCAAGTGGACTCTAGTGGCTCTAATATGTCAAATGTCAGGTTATAGGGAGTATAAGCTCTTACATCAAGTGGACTCTATTGGCTCTATACTGTCAGGTTATAGTAAGTATGAACTATTACACCAAGTTGACTTTAGGGGCTCTATAATGTCAGGTTATAGTGAGTCTGAGCTCTTACACCAAGTTGACTCTAGTGGCTCTATACTGCCATGTGTCAGGTTATAGTAAGTTTGGGCTCCTACACCAAGTTGACTCTAGTGGCTCTATACTGCCATGTGTCAGGTTATAGTGAGTTTGGGCTCTTACACCAAGGGGAGTCTAGTGGCTCTATACTGCCATGTGTCAGATTATAGTGAGTCTGAGCTCTTACACCAAGTTGACTCTAGTGGCTCTATACTGCCATGTGTCAGATTATAGTGAGTCTGAGCTCTTACACCAAGTTGACTCTAGTGGCTCTATACTGCCATGTGTCAGGTTATAGTGAGTTTGGGCTCTTACACCAAGGGGAGTCTAGTGGCTCTATACTGCCATGTGTCAGATTATAGTGAGTCTGAGCTCTTACACCAAGTTGACTCTAGTGGCTCTATACTGCCATGTGTCAGGTTATAGTGAGTTTGGGCTCTTACACCAAGGGGAGTCTAGTGGCTCTATACTGCCATGTGTCAGGTTATAGTGAGTTTGGGCTCTTACACCAAGGGGAGTCTAGTGGCTCTATACTTCCAAGTGTCAGGTTATAGTGAGTTTGGGCTCTTACACCAAGGGGAGTCTAGTGGCTCTATACTTCCAAGTGTCAGGTTATAGTGAGTTTGGGCTCTTACACCAAGGGGAGTCTAGTGGCTCTATACTTCCAAGTGTCAGGTTATAGTGAGTTTGGGCTCTTACACCAAGGGGAGTCTAGTGGCTCTATACTTCCAAGTGTCAGGTTATAGTGAGTTTGGGCTCTTACACCAAGGGGAGTCTAGTGGCTCTATACTTCCAAGTGTCAGGTTATAGTGAGTTTGGGCTCTTACACCAAGGGGAGTCTAGTGGCTCTATACTTCCAAGTGTCAGGTTATAGTGAGTCTGGGTTAATCACTAAGTGGACCTTTTTTTATTTCTTTCATCAGTATTTTATTATTATTGAACTAAACATACATTGACATAATACATAAACAGTAAACATAATAAATATATACTAAACTTACACAAGCCCTTTGGGGTTATCGAAAACCAAAAATAGGTCTGTAAATAAATAAAAGTTTTTCTTGTTAGTCCATCTCAAATTAGGGCACGTTTTCCCTTTAATGTGGGGGAAAAAATTTAGTCCTCCCACACGACACATGTGATCTGGTCGATCTAAGTGGACCTAAGGTGGCTGACTATTTATAATTAGCCAATATCATTAACACCTCACCAGTAGCTACGTTCTTGACCAGTGAGTACTTATCACAGTTCATTTCCCTCTAATGTATCCCTCAAATCGTTTCACACCCTCTCTCCATGCGCATAAGGTTGCAATTATTTCGAATTCATTGGACTCATCCGGTATAATTATGTTAATTAGTTTAAGTGTGTGATCCCTAACACCGTCATTAGTCCATTGTTTCATTTCTAATTTCTATTATTTGTCCTTTACCACCTCCAGGTGACTCAGATAGAGTTCAGCCAGCGCGCCCCTGCCGGCTGTCTCCAGCACTATCAAGGAAACACAGGTATGGCTCTAGCTAGACAAGGTAGTTAGTAGCAGAGACTGGAGACTATTGAAACCAACAAGTGTACCTGGTTGACTAGGCTCCAACTAGTTGAACATGTGAGTTGGTTGGTATAGTAGTTTAAATGTGGTCAAGTTCCAAATAATTGAACATTGGTAATTTACACGTGGCCAAACTCCAACAAGTTGAACATGAAAAGCGTATAACCAGAATTGGCGGTAAGAAGTGGTGCTAAAAAAAATTGAACTCAAGAGTTGATTAGTATAGTATCTTAACTGGGGTAAGACTCATAGTATACCTTAATTTTCTTGCAAATGGACATTTGGAACATATTTTAGAAAATACAAACATATTATTTTTTTGCGGTCAATGTTGATAAAGTTCTACCATATTATTAGTGTTATTTTATATATATTTGGTAATTTATATATATAGTGTCAGCTGCAGATAACATGACCTGTCGTATGAATACGCAAAAGATGCTTTAGTAGATTTTTATATCTGTCAGATATGTCCATTCTTAAGAAAATTTAGGTGAAGCTAAACACGAGAGTTGGTCTGAATAGTAGCTGGCAGCCCCAGTTCGCAGCCCTATACTTAGTGGAAAAGTGATCTAAAACGTGTTTATCTTTGCTCTTTTTACTATTAGGTTTATTAGGACGTGAATGTAATGTATCAGAGATAATAAACTGAGCAATAAATATAATACATTTGACAAATAGTTATGTTTCCATTGAAATAGGCGATGAATATTAATTGATTAAATTTATTTCAACCTTCCAAATTTGCACTATGTTTTCAAGAGTGTAGTGGAGTGGGAACGCCATTCCGGCACTGCTTTTCATGGGAAAATATTAAAAATAATAATTTTTTAGTAAAATTTTATACTCTGCAGTTCTAAGTTAACTAATTGATTTTACGTCAATATTATATTAAAACTTTTTTCAGAATATGAATCAATAAAGTCTGATGAAATATACACTGCTCTATTCAATTTCTTAGAATTTTAGGGGAAGTGCGCTAAGTAAGTTTCTGCCTTAGTAAACATTAAAAAAAATTTCCAAATAGCTTCTAGAGGCATTTATGTTAGTGAAATTATTTCGCCTACGGTGGTTGGGGGACTCTGCCCCCCCCCCCCCCGAACCACCCCATCAACTTTGGGGTGGATAAATTTACGGCCTTGCGTTCCGGCACTGCTAAATTTACGATTACGCCACTGTTCGTTTTCCTCTGTAAGCAAGCTCGTATACAATTTTTCGATCTTCTTGTTTCAAAACAAGTTGATAGTCTTCATTTATTTATCTTTTATCCTCAGTTATTTGGTTTCTCTAATATAGTAATTGTTATTAATGAAATAGTAATGGCCAAAATAAGGTATCTACTCCCAGCTCCATTTTATGTGTATATTTGTACACATGGGTATCATTTATAGGTGTAATCCAAACGATGAACTTTGGTGACAATGGGCGCCATCTCGCTGACCAGGACTACACGATCTGTATGAGGCAAGAGGAAGGTAAAGATTGACCAGCGGGCGATGTATCAAGTCCCTAGAAATGCTCCGTAACAACGGTAGTGACAAGACAATGGCACCACCTTGCTTTGCTATGAGTAGGCTTTAGTAAATCCGAGAATCCCTTGACCCACGTCTCACAGCTGGGGATGTGTAAAGCCTTGTTTTATTATGTAACAAGTTGGAGCCAACACACGGGGAAAAGTAAGCCTTGTTTATTATGTAACAAGTTGGAGTCAACACATGGGGAAAAGTAAGCCTGCTTTATTATGTAACCAGTTGGAGCCAACACATGGGGAAAAGTAAGCCTTGTTTATTATGTAACAAGTTGGAGTCAACACATGGGGAAAAGTAAGCCTGCTTTATTATGTAACAAGTTGGAGTCAACACATGGGGAAAAGTAAGCCTTGTTTATTATGTAACCAGTTGGAGCCAACACATGGGGAAAAGTAAGCCTTGTTTATTATGTAACAAGTTGGAGTCAACACATGGGGAAAAGTAAGCCTTGTTTATTATGTAACAAGTTGGAGCCAACACATGGGGAAAAGTAAGCCTTGTTTATTATGTAACAAGTTGGAGTCAACACATGGGGAAAAGTAAGCCTGCTTTATTATGTAACAAGTTGGAGTCAACACATGGGGAAAAGTAAGCCTGCTTTATTATGTAACAAGTTGGAGTCGACACATGGGGAAAAGTAAGCCTGCTTTATTATGTAACAAGTTGGAGTCAACACATGGGGAAAAGTAAGCCTGCTTTATTATGTAACAAGTTGGAGTCAACACATGGGGAAAAGTAAGCCTGCTTTATTATGTAACAAGTTGGAGTCAACACATGGGGAAAAGTAAGCCTGCTTTATTATGTAACCAGTTGGAGCCAACACATGGGGAAAAGTAAGCCTTGTTTATTATGTAACAAGTTGGAGCCAACACACGGGGAAAAGTAAGCCTTGTTTATTATGTAACCAGTTGGAGCCAACACATGGGGAAAAGTAAGCCTTGTTTATTATGTAACAAGTTGGAGCCAACACATGGGGAAAAGTAAGCCTTGTTTATTTATACCAGCTTGTTGGACCAACATTCTGCCCCCCCCCTCCCTCTAGTTTTTAATCAGTCAACATATTTATGGCCATGGAGAACAACGTATTATGTGAAGTTTATTCACTTATTATGTTGGTAGGAAGTGTGCATAAAAAACTGCGCAGGGTTTCAAAAACAATTAGCTACTGTACAAGTGAATCTCCTCAAAAATTTGAATTCTTGTGATCAGCCGAGGTAACGTTCCAAATAATAGAACAATTTTGATACGACTCAGTTAGTTTAATTGTGTTCGCTGTGTTCCACTCCATGACCAAAAAATTATGTAAACCAAGAAGTCTAAAGACTGATTTGACTTGATAACGCATGCGCAGAATCTCCCATATAAACCAACATGTTGTATTGGTTATTTATCTACAACAATAATTGAGCCAACCCAACATAACACAGCATGTTGTCACTGACTTGCCCTTCCAACTCTTAGCATGTTGGCCAACATAGCCAACAAGCTGTGAATGAATTTATATTGTAACACAACTTGTTGGGATTGTGTTGGCTAACATGTTTTATACAAAGGTAAATGAGGCAGATATATCGATATTTTCTTTTTGATATCAATACTAACTAGAATACACAGTTTTCATTAATTTTTGTTTCGATACTTTTACTCATCTGAGTTCACACACCGGTATAGGATTGGTATCGAATGAAGCATATTTACTTATTGTAACTTAATATTTTTGAGCCCAAACTATGATAGCCTGATTAAAAGTCCCTGTTGATTCGTTCAGAAATGAGCTAGATACATAACTAGACCCTATATTACAATATTAGGACTATTTTATAATTATAATTATAATTATACAATATTAGGACTATTTTATAATTATAATTAAATTATTTTAATACTAATATTAGTGGTTTAATATAATGCGCATAGTAAAAGTTCTATCATAATTCAAAAGTTGGAATTATAATTTCTGAAACAACTAAAAATACAAAGAAAAAATCGACAATTTTGTATGAAAAATTCTAAAAACATGATATTTGACTAACATTTCCTACATAGTCTCTCGATACCGATGCTTACTTTTATCGATCTTTTTCTTCCGATAGTATATTATTAAGACTACCCATTCGGGCTATACGCACTTAGGCTAATGTGCAAATGGTAGGGTGATTGTGAGAAGAAATGGAGGACCTACAGTTTAACGTGGAATCCGAACCACGGTGGAGGCTTGGCATTCCTCACATTCACAAGCTGTGATTAATACAAGTCTTGTCATAGTTGAAGGAAGGGTTTGGCAATCAGATAACTCTGTACCGGGACCGAGGATTGAACCCCGGACCCTCAGCACAGAAGTCAGACACCTTACCCCTAGACCACCAGGTTACCAACCCGATAGTATAAATGAGTGAAGTATCGTGTTGTTCTTCCTATACTAGAGATACCCGCGTGTTTACACTGACAGTAGGGGCCTACAATGATGAGGAAAGTAGAATTAAGATGAAGCGTAGGCCTATATGCATTTAAGTTGAGGAAGAGTGAAGAACCATTTTATACACTTCTTAACACAGCCTGGATTTCAACCCTAACCTCCTTTTCACCGATAATCCAGACAATCCGTGACTGACGCCTTTATCCGAATTCCCACCATCAATTTCCCTGCCTCATTATTAGATAGCTCAGTGAATATTTGTAGCCTATTAAAGCATCTAACTTCACATAAACAAGTTAACCAGCATTATTTACAAATATTATTACAGTTATCTTACCAAAATATGCAGTAACAGGACGGGAGGTGCTCCAAGCTCACGGTACACTCAACAAGCCTAACATTTTTACGGCACACTGTTTTGTTTGGGGTAGGCCTACGTGCCGTGGCAGCAGAAAATATATTACGTACCCAACCCGACGGTTGTACAGTAAATAAGAATCAGGAAATTTATGTACTACACTGGATATCATCGCATAGTTACTATTGGGAAACAGCGTTGTCATTTTCTCGTTTTTATGTGGTCGATCTCCCTTCAAATATAAGACAAGTTTCACAACAATGTTTGGTCGAGGTTGCTTTCTTATTCTAGCACACCACCTCCCTATATAACCGAGAGCGAGGAAATTTGGCAACAGCTAACTGAGAGAGAGCAAAGATAAAGATTCTCTCCATAAAGCCTGCAGTTCCCTCAGAAATGATATTGGGTGTAACTTTTCCTGAAATAGCTTCAAAACGCCCAAGATTAAAGGTTGAAGCTATTTATATGTGCCCCCTTCTTTAATATTTTGAAAAATTTTGTTAAAACCATTAGTAATTGGAGTAAACTATAACTATAACTTCATGCGAAAGTTTTTGATTTTTTCAGATGTATTAAAAATATTTAATAAGTACAAGTATTTAAGAAATGTGGACGACGCACGGAAATATTACATTGAACAGCAATGCGTGGTGCTTTGGCTGTGGCAGCATGGCACACCAGTGTGCCGTGCCATACAGTTTGTGGAAAATTCGTTTGAGGGTCACAATAAACTACCGGTTGGGTGTACTAAAAATGTTATTTTATAAATGGCTTTTCCCTCGCTTTCAGTGCAAATGTAAGTACACTTATTCTATATTAAACCTTACAAATCCCTGACACATTAGCCTAATTAGCTCGTATGCCTATAGTTCTAAAGATGTAGTAAGACGTGGGGATAAAAAAACAGACACAAAATAAATACAATTTGATCCAAACAATACTTACTTCGATATAATCGATTGTCTAGTGTCACGTGACCTTCTTAACATACAACATAGATAAATGGCGGGTGGAGGAAACACTATATAATAACTCTTGCTTTGTCAAAATAGAATGAAACATAGAGTAGACTAGCGGTGACTTAACAACTCTAACCACATACAATTTGACGTAGTGCTGTCTCTTAAAGGACTGTTCATACATTTATTTAACGAGAGGATGAAGAACAACAATCTGATAAGTGTGTGGGGGTTGAAGCCATGGTCTTTACTGTTACCCTCACCCCCCACGCTTGTCTGACTCAAGCAACTTCTGCTAAAACATTAAAAAAAATTGATTTATTTATATTAAATATGTCGGAGGATAAAAGAAGACACACATCGGGTAAACAAGCGGAATTATGGACAAACGACCATTAAAATTGTATTGCACAATTTTTATAACTGTATAATTATTATATGCTATTGATAGTGATTAAATGATTTTAAATCATAACCGTTCACGAGTTATAAGAGGTAAAACTTGTTATTTCATTCTTTTTGCATACAATTCTAAGAGTAAAGTAATTTATAAACGGGGCTTAAATTTAGTATACGAGTTAATAGACATTAATATTATGAGGGGTACAATATGAACTTGTTATAACTCGTCTAGTTTGGTTTACCGGGAATGGGGAGGTCGGGATTCGAATACTGGATGGGTTTATAAAGGGTGGTCTTCGCTAAATTGTTTCCCAGTCTCCTGAGAAATTCTTCCTTCCTTATTCTTACCCCATAATTGTTAGTATGTTGATAACCCAAACGGGCAGTTAAAATTTTAATGAGAGCTCATGTTCAAGGATCACAGTTATGGAGGTGGAACACAGTTTATAGGGGACCCTGTTCTTACCCAAGACGATGCATAACATCATTCAAGGCTGGGGTAGTATTCGTCTAGCTGATTGACAGTATTAAAATATCTAATGCTATGACAGGTGCTTATTAGTAGAAGCTGATTAGTCAGGTGTGAGCTTGATTTAAGTCACGTAATAATATAGCTCGGCGTTTGGAAAGTACACACTAAATCTACCAGTCAAATTTAGACATAATGATATTGATGACTGTAGATTGTGATATTCAACACATTATGAAATGTCGGTAAAGATATGAAAGCAGAGTTAGAAGTGTCTTGTTATAATAGTTGTGCCATCCGTTTAACTCTGACAGAAAATATCCCACATCTGTATATTCTAACAGGCTATATCATGTTTTTGTTCAGGCATGTGTTCCATCGTATACGAGCCGTGCGATTCCAATTCCTTCAAAATCGGGCCTGCTTCTCAATCCCAGTTCGCTGCAGGTACATAATACTTGTTATACCTGACACAAACTAGCTTCTCATTTGCATTTAGCTGCAGGTGAGTATAACATATATAATAATTAACTGGTGTAGGGCTACCTAGAGACAACTAGCCTCTCAATTCCTCACAGTTCCGGTTGGGCTTTTATAGACGTGCAGTTTAGTAAGCCTCCTATATCTCTATAGAGCCACAGCCGAGATGTAAACCCCCACGAGGGGTCTGATTGCAGAGTATAAGTCAATACTATCACACGTTAATATATACTTGGTTTGAGTCCTGGGTAGCTTAAGGGAGGGGAGTTATTTTAGCAAGTTAAAATTCTAGAATCGATTTCCGTATCCACTTGCCGTTTTCAGACTATTTTGAGGATATGATAAAAACTGACGTACATTTGATCCTGCAGGCTGTTATTTCAGATACTGAGGGCTCGGGGAACAGTGAGCAGAGTGAAGATACCAGGGAATGTGACGACAGAATCGTCATGCCTTGTGACTCTGAGGAGTTCATTATGGTAAGATATCACTTCATAATCGTAAGATATGACTGAGAATTTCATTGAGGCTAGATATGACTAGGATATCACGGTGGTACGTTTAAACTGAGGAGTCAATCATAGTGATATATTACTGAGTTCATTGCTGTAAGATATGCCTGAGAAGTGATTTAAAGAGTAATATATCACTGTGTAGCTCATTGGGGTAGTATGTGACTGAGGAGTTATTCATGGTAATAAATGACTAAATTACTCAGCATTATAATAAGATAGGATATCATGACTGAAGGACTCAACATTGTGAGATATGACTGAATGATTTATCACCGTAATATATGAATGAAGAATTATTTATTATAAGATATGATCGAACTATTTATAATCGTAAGATACAACTGAAAGACTCATGATCATAAGATATAAGTGAAAGACTCATCATCGTAAGATATAACTGAAAGACTCATCATCATAAGATATAAGTGAAAGACTCATTATCGTAAGATATAACTGAATGACTCATCATCGTAAGATATAACTGAAAGACTCATCATCGTTATATATGACTGAAAGACTCATCATCGTTAGATATGACTGAAAGACTCATCATCGTAAGATATAACTGAAAGACTCACTATCGTAAGATATAACTGAAAGACTCATCATCGTAAGATCCAACTGAAAGACTCATCATAGTAAGATATGACTGAAGAGTCAACCATAGCAGAATATAACTGTCAATATCACGATGGTAAAATATGTTTGAGAAGTTCACTATGGTAACATGAATGAGGAGTTAATAATTGCAAAATACTACGGATGAATCACAGTACTATTATTATTATTAGCACCGCGTCTTACTACCCATTCGGGTTATACGCACTTACGCTAATGTGCAATGGTAGGGTGATTGTGAGATGAAATGGAGGACCTACAGTTTAACGTGGAATCCGAACCACGGTGGAGGCCTGGCATTCCTCACATTCACAAGTTGTGATTAATACACGTCTTGTCAGAGGTGAAGGAAGGGTTTGGCAATCAGATAAATCTGTGCCGGGACCTGGGATTGAACCTCGGACCCTCAGCACAGAAGTCTGACACCTTACCCCTAGACCACCAGGTCACCCTAATCACAGTACTAATATTTGAGGAAGGAGTGATTACCCAGAAAGTTTGCTTACTATCTTACATGAGAAAAACACGTTCATAAACTGGACATTATTTTACAAGGAATCTTTGGTCAAGCGAACCATTTTAGCAACACTACATTCGTTATAGCTCTTGAAGGGGCCGTTTCAGAGCCAATTTGTGAGTTTTAATTTTTGAAATAATTAGTTGTCTTCTTCTTATATCTTCTATATTAATAAAATGAAGAGTTTATGTATCTGTCTGTCATGAGCATTGCACGATATCTACCGCATGCAGAGGTCTGTCATTTAAAAAAATTGTATCCCCTGTGCACGAACATGTGCACCTCAAAGACGGAATTTTAATATTTATATTTTATTTTTATAAATTAATTAAAATCTGGGTCTGAAGGAATTAAATTAAGATACATTTTTTCTGTCTGCTCAAAACAAAGACAAGCGTTGCCAGGGGGTAGCAACGTAATTCATTGCGTGGTCACCTAAGGCAACGTGGGGTGATCCTGCTAGTTTATAATATTATAAAGAATGATTAGCTACGCGGATGTATTATCTAAAAGTAGAAAATTATGAAAAGCAAATAAAAATGTAAGTTTGAAGTAAATATCGAGAATCGTGTTTCGTATGAATAGTCGATCTTTAATAGTATTTTATTTTACTAAAGAGCGAGAGAGTATATTTAAACGTCATGTCATCAACAGCATACTCGTTATATCCTACTGTGGAGCGTTATCTGATTATAATTTTTTTGCAAATTAATTTTAAATCAAATTAAGTGTAAAATGAAGCTTATCTTCTGAAGCGTACCATTGTGAAAGCAATACCGAACCCCCATTCACTGCCCCCGTGGAAACACTCAGACCCTAGTAAACCCCTCAGATTAAAATTAGGGATTATCTTAAAAACTTATCTGCTCATCTGAATTTGCTTCTTGCCAACCAAATTTTGGTTTTCAGCCCAAGGAAAGCGGTCCTAGTGTGTGCGATCTTCTTCACTGTGGGAATTCCTTCTGTACGTCTACGGATGATGCGCCGTGCAAGATAGAGAGTAAGTTGAGCAACTCCAAATAACATTCACTCCGTGTATTCTCCTGAGGACAATATGTGTGTCTAAGGAAGCTCATTTAGTAAATTTGTATTACAATTTTAATGTAATCTTTATTTTTACGACTAAAATCAAACCTTTCATTTTTCTACAGCTTTAAATATTGGTTGTTACGGAACAAATTATCAATATAAACATATAATTACTTGTGTTATATGTATATATATGTCACAGGAAAAGTAGATTGTTAGGGAGAGTTGACTCGGTTTAGGTAAAGTCGACTCTTACTAAAAGTATCAGTAAAAGTTGATTGAGAATAAATAGATCAACTTTTCCTAGGAAGAGTTAACTATGCCTGCTGTAGTTTAGTAAAAGTTGATTCCGCGATGTTGCTCTCCACATGCGACTTCGCGCGCACATCTTTGTTTTGAATATCCCAGCTCTAATTGTTTACTGTTGTTGTCTAGGTTAGGTTAGGTTAGGTTAGGTTAGGTTAGCTCTGCAACTCAAAGTGTCACAAATCTTTAGCTTGCTGTAATAAATAATAAATATTTATTTATCTCTTTCTATCATAAAGGTTTTGCATTTTTATTTGTTTTTTATTAGGTAGTAGACCATTTCCTTGCAAAAAGTCAACTTTTACTAACTCAAGGTAGTAAGAGTATACTTTCCCTAGGTACGGTCAACTCTGACTAGTAAATGTTGATCGAAATTCGTCACTTTTCGCTTTTAATCAACTTTTACTAAAAAGACCAGTAAGAGTCGACTCGGCCTAGGTAAAGTCGACTCTTACTGGAGAATCTACTTTTCCTGTAACATATATAACATCTCTATTGTAAAGTTGAATACCCTAATTTAATGTTTACTATCCCCTTTCTGAAAGTTCTCTGCTAACTGTTATTATTGTATTCAGTCTTTCAAAACCCTGCAACATGACACACTTGATACTTCCTAACTTTAATGTTTAATGTATCCTCCGTCGAGATTGAAAGGTAGCAACTTACTGGCTCACCCCCGCGCGGTATGTTATACCTCCTCACATGACTGCAGAATAGTTTGCCTAGCTACGCCCGAGGATGGAATTAGAGAAGGCCTTAAGTTCTTAAATTATTTCTTGACTGTTGGGAAGGAGTGATGGGGGAGGGGTGATGTCTTTTAGCGATGTCCAAATGAGTTGATTTACTAAATTAATTTTAATTTACTGTTCTAATCATGATAAAAATCAATAATTATTATTTAAATGCTTAGTCAATAAATTATGTTTGCTCTCATTTTTTAGCTATTAAAAATCTAACCATGTCAAACGTTATTTTGGCACTGTTACCCACATTGATTGATCTTACATGGTAACATAAAGCAAGTCTCCACTTTTCCAGAATATTCATTATTGTGTATAGCTAATTATAAATTTATTAATGATTAATTATTATATTCCACACATGTAACGTAAATAACAGATTAACTCTAAAAGATTTTTATTTTATTTGTAAGAAGCCGAGCTTGAAAAAACTTTTGTAATTTAAGGGTCTCAATACTGATTTAAATATTTTATATTATTTCCGGCTAGACAAAAAAAAAAGATATTTGATAAAATCTTATCCATTGCACATATTTTAGTGTTAAAAGTGAATTTATTTGTTTCTTCAAAGTTATTATGACTGTGTATAATTTTGTGGGACCATAGTTCGATTCCATATTTTATTTAATGTTACCATAGAGGCTACAATATAACTATTAGTAAAAAGCTTTAGTAATTAATACTTTTATTGAGAAATGTTGTAGTTTATTAAGTTTACGTTGATTATCATTTTCTAATAAATTTAATCTATAATGGTGATTATTATGTGTTTAATTTTGTTTATTTTTTTATTATTTATGTGATTATTTTTGGCAAATCTTTTTTTTTACTAAATAAATTCTGGAAATTCAAACAATAAAACTGGCATTGTCGTAGGCAAGTATTAATACAATATCAGAGTTAGGATATTTAAATAATAATTGAAAATCAAGGATAAATATTGTATTTAGTTTAGGAGCTTAAAACCACTTTACATGATATCTCTGCTTTTTTTAAGGTTTGGAATATAAATATATTTAAGTAAAAAAAAAATTATAGCTCTGTACTGTTTTTAAGAATGTATATCTATAGCCAAAGATGCCTGGAACTTCAAAACTGATTGCAGTGCATTTATTTATTTCAATCAGGATGTCTGCTAAAGGAGGCTCTCGCATACATACAGTCAGGGTTTATTTTTCCTTTAAAGATACGGCCGGATTTATTTATATTTGTAACTTAGGATCTCGGGAACCACTTAACCAATTGCGGTGCAGTTTTTACTTTTGTACTGAACCAATATCGAGGCAGGTTTTAGCATGATTTATGTATAATCAGGTGTTTCGGTGTGAGTCCCGGGAAGAGGCAAGCCGATTGCTTGTATACATTTATGGAACCACAAAATTACTATGGGGTAGTTTTATTATTCTGTAGAGTATTTATCCAAGCATTTTTTACTATAGTAATTGTAATTGGGTGTTTTGGTGTGAGTCCTGGTGAAGTCTCAGCCGGATATTTGTATATTTCTATGGAACACCTAACCGATTGCAATAGTTTTTTTTAGTAGAATATTTATCCAAGCAAGTTTTAACATGATTTACTCATGTTTTGTGTTGTGAGTCTCGGTGAAGAACCAGCCGGATATTTGTGAACAACTAATTCCGTAGTTAATTATTTTCCGTAGGATATCAATCAGGCAAATTGCAGCATGATAGACTTAGATTTTGGGGTTCGAGTCCCTGTTAAAGTTTCGGATGGATGTTGTGTATATAGATCAACATAGTTTTTATATCCAGACAGGTTTTAACATTAGTTTAATCAGGTGTTTTTCTGTGAGTTCCTGGAAATACTGACAGTCCTATCTATAATGGATTTTGTGGGTCAGACGGAAGGGGAAATTCCGTTCTTCCGCGAAGAGGATAGTATAGTTCAGAATGAACTATAGGAGAATATTTATATGTAACATAATATTACCTATTTCAACCATCTTTACTACTAATTTCTGGGGGATAGTGATGAAAAAGATACAAATTAAAGATAAAGGGGCCACATTGGCTTGGAAGAAAGTTGGTAAAAAATTTAGGAAAACTTGTCTCAATATTCCCGGTCAGGACTAGAACCCTGTTTCATCCATCACTGAAAATGGACCATATGAGAAATTTTCTGTCCACATGACTACCGATGCAGTAAAATATAAAATATTTACCGTATTTCCTAGAATATTTATTTTACTTTGTAATTTTGGTTAATAAAAGATATTGAATATTTTATTGTGTGAGTGTTTCGAGAATATATCACACTGGTCTATAATCTATGATTAATTTGGAGCTTTCTTTTTTAAGTTCAATCAATAATGTCTTTATTACAATGAGATTATCAACAACTCACAGACCCACCCCGGTGGAGTAGTTAGCTGACGCGCTAGTTTCCTAGTTTAGCTCCACTGATGTGGATAGGAAGATAGAGGTTCTAATCTCGCTCAGGTGAATTGGGGTAGTTTTTACTGAATTGTTTTCCACTCTCCCTCCACGCAAATGTAGTTTCACCTCCTCTAACTTCAACCTCTCCAATTCCTAACACATTAGAGTAATTAGTACTTAGGCGTATTACCAGAACAGGTAGTAAGACGCGGTACTAAAAAACACATAAAAAACCCAACCTTCAACAATAGCTTTAAACACTCTTTCCTTGTCCTATTGATTTAAGATTGTCTATATGAAGGTTATCTGAGAAACAGTGAAGTTTTCCTGGCACTCAAACATATTAATAAATAGCTCGTTCTGTGTGTGCTTGCTGGCCGTGAAGGTCCGACTATAGCGTAGAGTAGTTAAATGGCGGTTGTCTAAAAGGAGGATGGATCACATTATTAACTTTATCAAGTAATGCACTAGCAAAATACAGACAGTTTCTAATGCAGTTAACATTCATACATCTTCTAAACATTTATGTTTTGCATTGAGCCAACAATTATTACTGCTTCCAAGCTAATTTCAAGACCAAATAAATTATGTATTTCGTAGTCTGCGCTACAACCTTTATGTTAAAATCTCATACGGAGTTTAACCTACGTGTGTTTATTTTTTAAATTCTATCATAATTTCTATAGTTATATTATCATAGTTTAAAACAGTTGTATACCAACAATGCTTTATTCTCTTGAAGGCTATATTTTTGTAGTTTATGAGTATTTTAAATTCTTTGTAATAATGATTGAGCTAAAACAAGTAGACTCCACGTTGCTATGAAGAACTAGTAGTAGCTTAGACCATTAATTTTCGTCCACATTTTTATTTAATCAGATACATATTGATACAATTTAACATGTATAGATAGGCCTACAATCAGTTACAATTATATTAATGTGACAAATAAGCTATAATAATTATGATTGTGTCTAAAATATTTACAAAAAATATTTCGAAACATTTTCTTTATACAGATTGATATCTTGGATCCTAACTATTAGTTTAAACCCAGCTGAGGTCAATGAATTTTTCTTGAATGTTTAAAATAGGTAGCACAACTTCATTCGGAGAGGAAGTAAAGTTGTCGGTGCCAAGTTGATTGTGGCATTTAAAAGAACCCTGGAAGGTGTGTGAAAATACCTTTCCTGGCAGAATTGGAAGGCTCTCTCGCTATTGCTCATAGAAATTCTCGTTTGCTGATATAATCACTCGGTGCATAACGTGCATGTTAAATACCTCAAATAAAAAAAAAACTATTAGTTATAAATTACATATAGGCTAAGGCTCTTTCACAGTGAAATAATAACCATAAATAACTTTTTTGGTTGGCGAGTTTTGTATATTTCGTATACTAATTTATCAAAAAAATAAATGTTTCTTTGCTTTGCGTCTTATTTATCGTCCGGGTATTACACATTACTATAATGGTGTAGTCAGGAGTAATGTAGCGTTACTAGCGAACTTACCCGCACGTGATTAGGTTAGATTTGATAACAGTGTGAAATTATTTAATAAAAACCTCCTTTAGTACACTAGACCGGGATTCACCCTGCAGCCCAGGGCTCTAGATCTTGAAACGTTTGTGCTGTAAAAATAGGTGAAGTCAGACTAGTGACTAGCCAGGCAGTTCTCCCCAGCCAAACACCTTACGAGACAGGTATGGTCTTTCAAGCAGGGCAGAGTTGACTAACACACGACACTAATGGCACGCAAAGTAATTATAAGTTCCAACCTTAAGGTCACCGTAAATTAAATAAAATAAAATCTATTACATCAGAAAACAAATAGATCTGTTTTTTCGGTCAACTTCACTTGTTGCTAAATTTTAATAACTTTGTTCATCCCCTATTCAAATCTCCAAATAGGCCTATTTTTTACTGTCCACGATGGGGAAAAAGGGTAGTAGTCAGGTAAGTTTTGAGGTTTTGGACTATAGCTACAGCACAATGCCAATAGCGTAGAATGTAGATAGTAATATGACAGAAAATAATGTTGGCCACCCCTGGACCCCTAATTTTGAAAGTTGCAAAAAAAAAAATCGCTACTCATTATCTCACAAATCGCAGGCTGTACCAAAACAGAGCTAATTTTGAAAGGTTGCTAATCTCATGCGAGTTGGTGTGGCGTTGTTTCACTTGTGAATGAGTTTTCAATCTGACAACACTGTAAAACCTTGACGTACCAAAAGATTAAAGCGAAGGGATGCCACAATCCGCCATTCTACAAGATATGTAACTGAAAGTAAACACTATTATTGTATTGAGTGTATCATGTAATTCGATTTGTTTGGTTTTATTAGGAAACCATCTTCCATTTGATTGCATCTAAGTTTATTGTCTCAAAAATTTCTTGGGTTATATAAGTATGAGTTAAACTTTCAGAATATTTCATATATTATTTAGTTCACTTGTTAGCGTGCTTGTCTGAATCTCAAAAATTCAATAGATCAATTCTAACTAGAGTACGTTTTAATATTATTTCGGAATAAAAAATCACTTGTTAATAATTTGACTTCAGTAAAACATTATTTTATATTCGCAACTATTTTTTAAAACATAACTATGCACTAAATGTTGATTCTATGTAAATAAAAATTAGCTTGCTTAGCCTTATTTTTAAATATGTATATTTTTATATTATAAACCCAATAATTTTATTTTTAAATAATCAACAACATACAAAATTTCAAAATCAATGTACTGATTTTAGTTTACTAACCTATTAAATTATTTTTAAATAAAAATTTTATGGTATTCTACATATGCTCAAATACAAAAAATACAAAATTTTAAAACAAATTATAGACTGATTAATACAAAAATTTAAAATGAAAGGTTTTTTTTTCAGTCTGAATTAAAAAAAAAATTCAACTCTCAAGATTTGAACACTTGAACTCTAGATCATGAAGATGTCACGTTGACATCTGAGCCAAACTGACGGTTAGATGAATTTGAAAAAATTAAGAAATATACTATTACAATTTCACACAAACAAATATTTTGATTGAAGTATTGAACAAAGTATCCAAAGCTCTCCTTTTCTATGGCTCTAATTTTTTACTTCTGTAAAGCTCTTTTGTACAATAGTAGGATTATTTCAACAAAATCAATCTCAGAAGGTTTCAACCGAAGAGGGGGATGGCGTCCAAACCGAACGGGTGGTGAGACGCGATGGTGAAAAAACAAATAATAATTTGCCTAAGATCGAATACTTTATACACCACATCCAACAGTAGTTCATGGAATGTTACAAGGCAAACCCATCGAAAAAAATTATATTTTATATCCAACTCAAGTTCAAATATGATTTCCTAAATCTCTCCCTTGAATCGTACCAAGAACGATAAATAATTAGTAAGGATATAGTAAAGTTAGACTCGCAAAGAAAACTAAATTCATAACGTGTGAAAGTATGTTTGTTCAGAGAAATTATCCATAATATTCATTTAGATCCCTTTTTTTTTAATATGTCAATATTCTAACTACGCTGCCACATTTTCTCATGAAGAGAATAAAATAATATTTTTAAGTCATGTAAAAACGTAATTTGTAAAGAAAGTAGAACAAATATACAAAAATCGACGATGAGAGAGTGGTGTCAGATATTAACCAGAATAAAGTTAATTTTGATTAATAATCCCTGGTGACTGGCGGTCTAGGGGTAAAGTGTCGGGCATCTGTGCTGGGGGTTCGGGTACAATCCTCAGTCCCGGCACAGATGTATCTGATTGCTAAACCCTTCCCTTTACCTCTGACAAGACGTGTATTAATCACAACTTGTGAATGTGTGGAATGCCAGGCCTCCACAGTGGTTCGGATCCACGTTAAACTGTAGGTCCTCCATTTCATCTCACAATCACCCTTCATTACACATTTGCATAAGTGCGTATGGCCCGAACGGGTAGTAAGACGTGGTGGTATTATTATTAATAATAAATTAATATTAATAATAAAATTAATAATAATAATATTATTAATAATAATATATTAATAATAATATTATTATTAAATAATATTATTAATAATAATAATAATCAATAAACAAATATTTTCAAAATTATGATGTATTTCCTGTGCGTACTTTTTAACACAAGATTCGAACCTTGTCCTCCACGTCATGATTAACTAGAATACACCGCTTGAGAAACCACTTAAGAAATCCAACCCTCATCAAACCCAATCAGGATTTGAGCCCTGACCTCCTTGTCACAGGAAAAACGTACTAAATTAACTTGACATCCAAGCTAGTTTATACGTTGTCTTCCTCACACTTTTTCGTATAAAGATCATCCCCTATCGCCACTCATTATTTTGACCCTCCTAGAAAATGCTCTTGTCTAATACCTCCTTGACTTTGGAAGCCTAGCCTATAACATCCAATTGATAATTACACTCTAAACTATCGAAACGCATGGCTGGAGAGGACGTTGCTTGTATTGTGTTTGGTAAATGCAGGCCACGCTGGCCTATTTAACAACGGAGCAAAATTGGTTTGCTATAAGCATTTCATGACAGCAAGCACTGACTCAAAGGCCAAACAAAACAAACTAAAAAATTTCATTTAATAAGAAGACTACGTATAACACGATTCAACCGTTTCGGTGGTCACATGTTTAAGATGCTACCCTCTCAATAGACTAAACTGACAATGACGGGGATTTCCGGGTTCACTGAGAGGGTTTTTCCTAAACGGTTTTCAACTCTTTCTTCACGCAAATGTGGGCACACTTCCTGTAAATTCAGCCATCCTTAACATTAACTAATAGTATACAGGCGTAAAACCCGAATGGGTGCGGTGCGGCACTAAATATATATATATATATATTATTTGGGTCTGAACCTACATAATGCGGGTTTATCTAAAATTACATATTAATATATTGCTTCCTTGAAAAAAAGGAATAAGCACATTGAAATTTTTCTATGCCACAGTAATGAGCCAGTAACTATTTTAAAATATTTAAACGTAGTATTAAAAAAATATAATTTTTAAAATAACCAATATAGCGTGAAAAGCCCTAACTAGAAATTGATGTAGGCCTACATTAATAAATCTTTACATCTTTACTAACGAGTGGGATATGGGTGGCGATAAGAATTTTCTAGTAACCTCCTTGGTGTCAAACCTGTCCTTGAGCTTATGAACACACTCTTGCCCACTACATTCTAATGTATGGGATTGGGAAAATGGATATTGAGGGTTAAGGTCTGCTAATACACACCAGCCAAGTGGAGCTAACCTTTGGGCTAAATAAAGACACTCTTCTGTTTTATAATATATTAATATATAAACGCAAACAATAAATTAGTTGCTAAGAGAATCATATTCCACGTGTTGAAATATCATGAAATGCTAGTCCAGTTTGTCTATTATGGGGAAGTTAGGCCTAGAATCTCAGCTAAGACTATTGAGGGTGTTTATTCCTAAATTGGTTCGAAACCTTTCCTCCATGTAAATATGGTTACATCCACATTCAATCCGATTTCCTTTACCATAACTCACTCGCGTATTATTATGCTTATAGCACAGAAGGGTAGTAAGAAGTGGTTGTAAATTTTGTTTGATATATAAATATATTCTAACATCTTTTCTTAGCTATGTTATCCCTATCGCTGTAGCACGGAAACTTGCAATAGAATAAATTGTCTACATTTCTTTAAATGTTTTTTGAATGGAGTATATTTTATTTTTCATTACCATCTCTGAAAATTCCATCAAAGAGATGTGAAGTGGATATAATATTATGATGCTTGTTTGTCAATGAAAGGTTATACGACGTAGAAAACTAAAGAGCAATAACATATGAACAAATTACATTTAGAAATTAAATTTTTACTAAGATACAACCATGTCCTCACTAACAATATAGTTGGTTTTAAAAATACGATCATTCAAATAAAAATATTTCTATCGTCCTCAGAAAATTGTGAACGCCAAACTTTTCACTGTCAGGACTAACGGAACATCACCGGGAGACAAACTCCCAATAGGATCTCGGTTTTAAACCTACTCCACTACCACCGGGAGGATTTATTAAATCTTGCTGCAAACCAGCAAATTACGTCATCACATGTCAGGCCACCACTTCACCAGGAACTCTCAGCCCAATCCTATTGACATATAAAATTTATTATTGAATAAATGGAATTCCTTCAGATTTAAATAACTGCACAAAAATGGGCTAAAATTTACCATAAATACTAGGCAACATAAAAAAATATCCGGTTGGAACTTCTTCGGGATCACTCCAAAACACCTGATTTAGCATGCTAAATAATGCCTGGATTAATATCCTACCAAGAAAGAAAAACTACATCCCAATCGGTTAAGTGGTTCCATATATATATATATATATAAAATATATATATACAAATATCCTGCTGACACTTCACCGGGACTCACACCAAAGCACCCGATTATAATTATTACACTAAAAATGTTGGATTAATACTCTACAGAATAATAGAAATTACACCATAGTAATTATGTGGTTCCATAAATATATACAAACAATCGGCTGGCCCTTTACCGGGACTCACACCAAAACACCTGATTATACACAAATAATCCTAAAACCTGCCTGGATATTGGTCCAGTATAAAAATTAAGTAAAAACCGCACCGCAGTTGGTTAATTGGTTCCAGAGGTCCTAAGTTACAGATATAAATAAATCCGGCCGTATTTTTAACGGAGATTCAAACCCTGACTGTATGTATGTGAGAGCCTCCCTTAGCAGACATCCTAATGAATCTAAATAAATGCACTACAATCGGTTATGAAGTTCCAGGTATCTTTGCCAACAGACAGACATTCTTAAAAACTGTAGAGAACTACAATATTTTTTACTTAAAGATATTTACTTTCCAAACCTTAAAAAAGCTGAGATATAATGTAAAGTGTTTTTAAGCTCGTAAACCAAAAACAATATTTCTCCTTGATTTTCAATTATGTAAACCTCCTTACTCTTATATTAATAATTGTCTAAGATATGGCCAGTTTTAATGTTTGGATTTCCAGAATTGATTTAGTGAAAAAAACAGATTTGACAAAAAAAAATTACCATTATACACTTAAATTAATAGAAAATTATCATCAACGAAGATATTATTAAACTACAATTTTTCTCAATCAAAGTATTTATCAAAACTTTTTACCAATAGTTATATTGTGGCCGTTATGGTAACAGTAAATAAAGTATGGAATCGAACTATGGTCCCACAAAGCTATAGACAGTCATATAAACGTTGAAGAAACAAATAAATTCACTTTTATAACTAAAATATGTCCCATAGATAAGATTTTATCAAATATCTTTTTTTGTTCACCCTGAAATAACATAAAATATTATAAATCAGGTTTGGTGCCCTTAAATTATCTAAGTTTTTTAAACTCAGCTTCTTATAAATAAAATAAAAATCTATTAAAGTTAATATGTTATTTGCTTTAAATGTGTGGAATATGATAATTAATTATTAATAAATTCATAATTAGCTATTCACAGTAATAAAGAATCTGAAAAGAGGGAGACCTGGTTTAAGGTTCCATGTAAAACCAACAAATGTGGGTAGCACTGCTGTTAAAATAATGTGTGGCGTGGTTAAATCTTTAACAGTTTAAAAAAAATCCAGCCCATATATTAATGAGACAAAACATAATTAATTAACTAAGTATTTAAGGAATAATTGATTTTATTAGGAAGGGAACCAAAATGTAAAATTTATTTAGTAGATCAAACCATTAGGACATCGCAAAAAGACATATCCCCTCCCCCATCACTCCTTCCAGACAGTCAAGAAATAGTTTAAGGACTTAAGGCTTTCTCTAAATCTAGCCTTGGGCGTAGCTAGGCAAACTATTCTGCAGTCATGTGTGGAGGTATAGCATACCGCCCGGGCTGATTTATAAAGTTGCTACCTTACAATCTCGACGGAGTGTACAACGATCCACTATGATATACTCTAGATCAGGCAGGGGTTGGCAGCTTTTTAGTAGTGTTGTGGTGAGGTAATCTTGCAAAATCGCTCAGCGTGTCAACCAGCTTAAGGTTGGGTACTAGTGAGCGCGAATTTAGTGCGCTAATTTTGCAGTTTTTATAGCATAAACATTTTTTGAACAAAATAAATCAAATTTTTCTTCTATAGAAACATAGAGTTTAGTTTTCTGCACGTGCTAATCTCAACAGTTTTTGAATATCTGGCATGAGCATGGTGGCATTTGGTGACAAACTTTTTAAATTAAGAGAAAAAGTTGTCATTAAATTCCAGGACACATCTGACAGATATTCAAGGATTGTTGAGATTAGCATGTGCAGAAAACTAAACTATATGTTTCTATAGAAGAAATATTTGATTTATTTTGGCCAAAAATGTTTATGCTATAAAAACTTCTAAAATACTTCCCTAAACTCATGCTCACTAGCACCCCATCTTAAGCCCACCCAAATCGTTTATAATTTTATAGGCGTACGAGTTAACTAGTACAACTATTAAAACAAATTTAAGTTGATATTGTAAAATGTAAAAACATGTTGTTAAATTGAATACATTATATAACTACTGTTTCTTGAATAGATGATATTTTAATATAGGCCTAAATCAGATAAATCAGAATAAAAACAAAAGTTATAAATGGTTTTTTCAAAACTTAAGTTCTAAAGACATTAATTTTGAAATCTTGAAACAAAACAATTGAATCATTGAAACATAAAACACTTTGTCAAAATTATCACTCACATTAATGATTTTAATTAAAAATAAATGTTTTACATTATTTTATTAAAATCGCTCAGCGTGGAAGTGAAAATCGTTCCACGTGCCACTCTTGGAACGCGTGCCGTAGGTTGCTGACCATTTCTCTAAATCACTATATCATTCTCAAGATAATTGTATAATAGATTGTGAATATATACCTACTGGGACCTTGGTTTGGATCCAGTCAATGTATAAAAATTTGAGTGGGTGGTTCATGAATGGGTTAAGGTTACCAGGTGACCTGGAGGTCTAGGGGTAAGGTGTCAGACTTCTGTGCTGGGGGTCCGGTGCTCAATACTCGTTCCCGGCACGAATTTATCTGATTGCCAAACCCTTCCTTCACCTCTGACAAGACGTGTATTAATCACAACTTATGAATGTATGGAATGCCAGGTCTCCACCGTGGTTTGGATCTCACGTTAAACTGTAGGTCCTCCATTTCATCTCACAGTCACACTACCATTACACATTAGAGTGCGTATAACCCGAACAGTTAGTAAGACGCGGTGCTAATAATAATAATAATGATGATGATGATAATAATAATAATAATAATAATAATAATAATAATAATAATAATAATAATAATAATAATAATAATAATAATAATAATAATATAAGGTTACCTCTAAGTGGAGTCCAAGACTTATAGCCCCCCATTAAATAATCAGAATTACAGTTGGATCTTTTTTTTTTTTTTCCGGCAGGCAGCACACTCCCATTCAATATCCGGGTCCAGTTCGGTCCAGGCATCAGGGAGGAGTCTCCTGAAGACAACCTAGGCATGTGCCTGAGGTACGAACAGCAGCCTTGCGCCCCGTGAGGTTCGACCGAGTTCTTCACCTCTATCTGCACTGTGATCTCAGTCAGGGGCGGGGGGTTGTGATCATAGTACAAGTGCGAATATATTCAGTGTTGGAGACTAAGTAGATGCACTTTTGATTAAACCAAGAATCTTTTGGTCCCTCCCCTTGACCAGTTGATTGTTCAGACACTCTAGAATAGGAGTGTCTACCTCTCGAAGTGAGTGTATTGGCCGTCACTGGGTGACTGAACTCCCGGTCGCCCGATGTAAGTGCATGTGGTGTTCTGGCTCTCTATTATGCTACTCGATACTTTGAAGGGATAAATATGTCTCTGGAGCATTGGGCTTTGTGTGGTGTGGTGTATTCCCTCAACGCATATATTAAGTGTTCAACAAGTTTAATCGCGGGAAGAAACGTATTTGTACAGTCAAATTCATATACGGTAGTAAGAAAGGTTTATGATAATTACAAAAGTTACTTAAACAATTATCACACATTCATAAGTCAAGTCATGTGACCTTCAGCTGTCACTTTTTATAGATAATAGTAATAGATAATAAATTTGAATAGAGGTGTGCGAAGCTTCGAAATGTCAAAGTCAAAGGACTTGGACTTTGGCACCCACAATAACCTTCGCATCTTCGAAACAATTTGAAAGAAGATGAAAACTTGTTCACCGTTGGAATTGTTTTCTGAAAGGCCTTTTTACCTACCAGAAAGCTATTATATAGTAGGATATTGGTAGGAAAAAAGACCTTTCAGAGAGTAATTCCTACCGTGAATGGAGTATAGGTATGTCATAAACATATTTAAATATCTCACTGAAATATGATATATATCCCTAATTATCTTTAGAACAGATTTCAAACGGTATTTTAACACTGATTAGTCATTAGATTAAAGCATATAGTGTGCTTATTTCCCCCAATTTTTTCTCTTTAACTCGATACAGTAACTTAATGGGAATTTAAAACGTAGTAGTATTATGTGAAGACAAACCCTTTAAATTAATGACACTATTATAGTAAAATGTTATAAATAATGACCACACTAAATTGTTTTGTATTTTATAAACTTTTCCTCACACCAAAATTTTACTATAGTAACACTCTTTTACCTGGAGCACAAATTTACCCCCTTTTTTTCGTTAACAATATAATGGCAAGGCTAGATCTTGTAGATATTTCCTTCTTGAATTGCTAAGATGCTTTCATCTTTTAGAACAACCGCTACTGCCGCCAAAAAATGATTATTCACTTGGTTAATTACTCTACAATATGCCTAAATTAAATGTAGACTTTGGAAATAATTTATACTCTAGTTAAAAAGCACCACCATCTGCACAAAGCCAAGCCTTAATTTGTCACCGTGTACTAAACTAAATAACAACTTTCTGCCATGAATGAGTCGCTACCGTTCCAAATGGACAGTTCTTCTTCTAGAACACTACTTAATACAAATATTACAAATTTATTTAATGTAATACGAAAGTTCTTAAGCTGGATCATACCGAGGGGGGAATGTTTTGGATGTTCATTTCTCTGCCCTCTAAAGTATTATTAATAATATATTTTATTTAATATGCTCCTTTAATACATATCTTACTGAATTGTTATAAAATTCATAACACCTATAATGCAAATGACGTTAGAAATTACTTCAATAGGGATTAAATTAAAAATAATAATTTCTTGTCAGCTACTGTTGGGGAATTTTCCAATGAGCCACTACAGGTATACTAGTATTTTGGTGGGAAGAAAATTTTAGAAAGATACAAACATACCTTTTTGAGGTTCGACACTGATAACATTTTTCCATTGATAATAACCATCAATAGTGACAGCATAATACATTACCTTCTAATGCATACGGGAAAGTAGATCTAGTCATGTGTTTAGCTTTCAGATAAGGTTCTTTATATTAAAACTGAGTGTATAAATTCCGCCCTCTCCCTCGCTAAAGAAAAATAAACCCCATCAGCAATTTGTAATCATCATTACTTTAGTGACAAGCGTCATGAATCGAGGAAGGATATTTGATTGCTCTTTTCTTCACTATTTAAATACGATTGTGATGTTTCGATCACTTTTGTTGAGTTTATAGTGTAAAGAAAACTGTAATGATATGTCTATTTTGTTATTTATTTATTGATATTTAGATTGTTAAGTTTTGATTTAATTTATTATGTTAAATAAATAATAAATTGTTTTATGATAGTTGAAAAGTTTTTAAATTCGAAAGTGTTACTTTGTAAAATCAGAGACTTAAATAATTACTACATTTTAAACCAAGTTGTTTATTAATTTAAGTGAGAAAACTATCCGATTCTTATCAACATCAAAATGTGTAGGCCTAGATCAAAATGTACAGCTATGCAATGTGTACTATTCAACATTTAATATACGATGTCCTTTATTTGATTTGCGATGTTCAATATGCAATATTAAATATTCAATATGCGTAACTCAATGTGATACTCATTAGGTGATGGGCTCTACACTTTCCAAAAAATAATCCAATTAATAGGGCCTACTCACATTTGGGGTTTTATTGATAAAGCGACAATTAGTATAAAAGTTTTCAATAATAAAATTAAACAAATACAAATAAATTGTTTTTAATTATCTTAATACTTACAATTTACAAATTTGGACAACTCATAAAAAATATTACGGCAGAAAAATATATTTGAAATCCAGTTTTAACACACACGAGACCCTACTTCTTCTACTATCAGTCAACACAAACAATAAATTTACAATATTTCAGAGAAATAATATCATTATAATTATTTGTGCTAGAGTAGAAATGAATTTCTGAGTATGTTTGAACAATCCAGTGTCTTATAAAAAATTACAGTTATTGGATACATATAACAGATAAAGGTTATTGGAACCTGGTACTTTGAAGGTCATCGTGTAAAGTATTATTAAACTTGATGTCTTAAGCAGTCCTCTCCTGGATACCCTAATTCTCTGGACCAGTATCCTGCGCTTTCAGCATGACAGGCCCCTATCATAATGTTTGAGCAAGTACACATTCGACTGCCTGTCGATAAGTTAAAGAAACTACATTTAATAAGAGCTAGTATCTAACAAATCATAACTGTTCATTATTATTTTTTAAGCTCATTTGGGTCGGCCAGATCAAAAGTGATATAAGTGATATTTCCCCAAATTTGATAAACACAGGTCGTGGGTCATGTTGGTGATTTCACAAGGCCGGAGAGAACATATGGTGGTAAGTAGCCTTGAGGAATATACTGTTGGCGAGGTCTCTATTCCAAGGAACATGTGGTCGCAAGGCACCTTGAAGAAAACTTTGTTGGCGATGGTTCTAGTCTGAGGGGAGTATGTGATCGTAAGGCACCTTGAAGAAAACTTTGTTGGCGATGGCTCTAGTCTGAGGGGAGTATGTGATCGCAAGGCACCTTGAAGAAAACTTTGTTGGCGATGTCTCTAGTTTGGGGGAACATGTGATCGTAAGGCACCTTGAGGAAAACTTTGTTGGCGATGTCTCTAGTCTGAGGGAACATGTGATCGCAAGGCACCTTGAAGAAAACTTTGTTGGCGATGTCTCTAGTCTGAGGGGAGTATGTGATCGCAAGGCACCTTGAAGAAAACTTTGTTGGCGATGTCTCTAGTCTGAGGGAGTATGTGATCGCAAGGCACCTTGAAGAAGAAACTTTGTTGGCGATGTCTTAGTCTGAGGGGAGTATGTGATCGCAAGGCACCTTGAAGAAAACTTTGTTGGCGATGTCTCTAGTCTGAGGGGAGTATGTGATCGCAAGGCACCTTGAAGAAAACTTTGTTGGCGATGTCTCTAGTCTGAGGGAACATGTGATCGTAAGGCACCTTGAGGAAAACGTTGTTGGCGATGTCTCTAGTTTGGGGGGAACATGTGATCGTAAGGCACCTTGAGGAAAACGTTGTTGGCGATGTCCGTCATGAGGATGTCCCACTTCTCTTCAAGGTAGGGCAAGCTTTCGTTATAGAAGATGAACCAGTACTTATTGGCGATGGATAGAGCCGCATTAGCTGAAACATGAAAAAAATTATGAGCTACCAGGTATTATAGAGATACTATCCTAGTGTGAGATAGTTTGTAAGTAGTTTATTGGTGTAACCATGCGTTTAAAGATAGCACGTTAAATACTACAATATAACTGAGCTGTCTGTAGAGGCAGTGTTAGACGATACTCACCTAGCTCCTTGTTGCCGCCGAACAGATTTGAAGCGTACACATCCAGGGACTCGATCTTGGGACTCATAGTGAAGTGCTGCAGCTGAATGTAAGACTCGTCTTCTTTTATAAAGGGCTTTCCTGTCAGCTTCATCGTCATGCTCACATCGCCTGAAAAACACAAACTTATTTACTTTCCTCTCTCCCCAGGGAAATGCTGGCATTATATATTACAAATATACCTACTCCTTCTTCTGTAGCTTTAACTTGATAGTTTGCTCGCGAGTAGAATAACAAACAGTTTAAGATAGTAGTCATATTTTTTTAAATCAATATTTACTCTTTATTAAACACCTCTGTGGTCTAGTGGTCAGAGTTCCTGGCTACAAATCCAGAGTTCTCGGGTTCAGTCCCCGACGCTTTCGCAACTTTTCTGTGAGGCAGTGGGTCTAGAACGGGGTCAAAATCATTCTCGTGAGGACACATGAGAAGCTACTTGAAAAATAGGTCGCGGATCTGATCTAGAAAAGTGAGATTAACGGTGGGAAGGCTCGTTGTGTTGACCACATGAGACCCACTATCGGCGAGTGTTAATGGTGCGATGGAAAGGAACGCGAAAATAAGGCCAATGTTTTTGCAGTTTTTATTGAAAATTTTTTTTTTGGCCAAAATAAATAAAATATTGCTTCAGTACGGATATAGAATTTAATTTTCTTCACATGGTGATCAAAACAGTTGTTGAATATCTGTCACGATCATGGCGGAATTATCTAACAAACTTTTTAAATGAAAAGAAAAAGTTGTCATTAAATTCCAGGACCTCTTGAAAGATATTAAAAAGAATGTTGAGGTCACCATCTGAAGAAAATTAAATTATAGGTTTGTACTGGAGAAATATTTTATTTATTTTGTAAAAAATTACTATAAAAACTACAAAAACACTGGCTTTTTCTCGCGTCACCTTCCATTCCACCTTAACACTACCATCAATGACGTCAGTGGCCTCTCGGTTGTTATTGCTCGATCTCGAGTTCAAGCTATGGAGGTTTTTTTTTACTCTTTATTAATTCCGTGGTAGGTTAAAGTGTCTCTCCAAGCAATAATGTTTAAATGCGCATAGCTAGAACGTGTAGTAAGATGCAATACTAAAAATGTAATGTTTAATGTATTAATGTATATTATACAAACACGACTTTTGATCGCCAAGGAACAAAGTGTTAAATAGTGTGGATGGCTTAGAGTGTGCTTGACTACTGACCTAAAGTGAGGTTGAAGGATCCTTTGTTGATGAAGGGCAGTCCTCTGAACCTCACATCTGATCTGTATTCCCCGTCTAGGAACAACTTGGGGAAGTGGATATCAACTTCTAACTCTAACTTGTTATCATTTATGTTGGACCTGGAAGAAGAAAAAATGATGGAACATTACTAGAGGTATTATCATCATATAACATATAATATAGTGGAGCATTACTAAAGGATTTACCAGCATATTAAAAAATAGTGGAAAATTACTAGAGGCACACATGTTTTTCCAGAAAATCACAGATAGTGGTAGAATACCAGGGGTTTTATTAGAATATTATGGCGTATGTTTTGTATTTTGTAGTTTTCTAAGTGGCAATAACGTCTTCAGAGGAAACATTGACTAATGTGCTACACCTTACGTCCTAATCCCACCTTACGTCCTTGATCTGAATGCTGTCGGTGTTATAGATGTTGATGTCCTTGAATAACATCCTGCTTCTGACATCCTCAGTGATATCCGTGTCCATGCTCAGTTCCGCTATGTGAACCGGGTTCAAGGCCGGAAGGTCAAGCTCAGGGTCACCTAGAAGACCAGTTCACTGTACAGAGTGGATGCTCCATGTCACGAGACATGTTAGACTTAGGTTTCAATATGTACGTTTTGACTCTTGAGATATCAACGACTTAGTTTGGAAGGGTGGAATGAAGGGGAAATGAAGTGCGTTAGCATGGGGAGAGTATGGGAAAGCACAGTGGTAAATGGTATTTGGAGGGAGAACAACCAACCCTCAAAGTACCCATCGTGAACTCAAACCTAAACCTTCCCATCAATGGCTACTAAATGATATTTCAGTCTAACACCTAGGACAGATAGATCTCATACTGGTGATCATGCGGCTGGAAGCACCTACTAAATATTATTGTTTTGTTCATGCTCTTCTCAAAACCATAGCAAATAGATGAAAGCTGGCTACGAACAACTAATCATTAGAATTTCTAGACTGTGCATAATGCACTGAATATAACACAGTTTGGATATCTTTGTCTTTCCAAACATTGTGTATTTACATCATGTTTTATTTGATAGATGTTTCGATGTTTGTATACTTAACATAATCACGCCATTCCCATGCGGGGTAGGCAAGAAACTGTGCATATAGCTCAAAAAACACATCGTACTTAAGGCGATTGGCCCTTTTCATTTGGCGTGGAAATGCAAAGCAATGGGAACAAACAGCCATATTAAATCATTGTTATTGTTTTGCAATTTTATTTAGGGAACGGTTTGTTGAATAATAGAAGCACGTTGATTAATTCATACTTTTTATATACACACCTCCTCTATAATTTTAACAGCGATCAAATATCGATAAAATTAACATTGTTCAATAGAAAACTGCCGGATTCATAACAAAAAATAAGAAAATGTCACAATTAATAAACATTGATACATTATTTTAGAAGAGGTGTTGAAAATATTAACATAAAAATTTCACTCGTTCTCGAGAAAACTGATATTTCCAAACGTATGATTTTCCCGCAAGACCTGTCTGATAGCTAGCGCTATCTACGGTTTCCGTGAACCATCTGTTCTTGTTGGTGCGGAAGGATACTTTGGTCAGTTGTGAAGCCACGCAATGCCTTTTATCCTCCCGCCCACTATCCTACAAATTAGGTTTTAGACTCGTACTCGACAGGGCTAAGGGCCTTAATCCAGCCTCACAAACTTTCTCCACACTTTTCTATTCTTACATACGAGGCACGCCCAGGAAATGAAAACCAAACATGCATATAGACCTGCTAAATGAGCGTGACGTCACTAAGCGGGATCAGTCTTATATAGGCCTGTATATGTCCAGTTACTAAGAGGGATCAGTCTTATATAGGCCTGTATATGTCCAGTTACTAAGCGGGATCAGTCTTATATAGGCCTGTATATGTCCAGTTACTAAGCGGGATCAGTCTTATATAGGCCTGTGTATGTCCAGTTACTAAGCGGGATCAGTCTTATATAGACCTGTATATGTCCAGTTACTAAGCGGGATCAGTCTTATATAGGCCTGTATATGTCCAGTTACTAAGAGGGATCAGTCTTATATAGACCTGTATATGTCCAGTTACTAAGCGGGATCAGTCTTATATAGACCTGTATATGTCCAGTTACTAAGAGGGATCAGTCTTATATAGGCCTGTATATGTCCAGTTACTAAGCGGGATCAGTCTTATATAGACCTGTATATGTCCAGTTACTAAGCGGGATCAGTCTTATATAGGCCTGTATATGTCCAGTTACTAAGAGGGATCAGTCTTATATAGACCTGTATATGTCCAGTTACTAAGCGGGATCAGTCTTATATAGACCTGTATATGTCCAGTTACTAAGAGGGATCAGTCTTATATAGGCCTGTATATGTCCAGTTACTAAGCGGGATCAGTCTTATATAGACCTGTATATGTCCAGTTACTAAGCGGGATCAGTCTTATATAGGCCTGTATATGTCCAGTCACTAAGCGGGATCAGTCTTATATAGACCTGTATATGTCCAGTTACTAAGCGAGATCAGTCTTATATAGGCCTGTATATATCCAGTCACTAAGCGGGATCAGTCTTATATATAGGCCTGTATATGTCCAGTTACTAAGCGGGATCAGTCTTATATAGGCCTGTATATGTCCAGTTACTAAGAGGGATCAGTCTTATATAGACCTGTATATGTCCAGTTACTAAGCGGATCAGTCTTATATAGGCCTGTATATGTCCAGTTACTAAGAGGGATCAGTCTTATATAGGCCTGTGTATGTCCAGTCACTAAGCGGGATCAGTCTTATATAGACCTGTATATGTCCAGTTACTAAGCGGGATCAGTCTTATATAGGCCTGTGTATGTCCAGTCACTAAGCGGGATCAGTCTTATATAGACCTGTATATGTCCAGTTACTAAGCGGGATCAGTCTTATATAGGCCTGTGTATGTCCAGTTACTAAGCGGGATCAGTCTTATATAGGCCTGTATATGTCCAGTTAATAAGTGGGATCAGTCTTATATAGTTCTGTATATATCCAGTCACTAAGCGGGATCAGTCTTATATAGGCCTGTGTATGTCCAGTTACTAAGCGGGATCAGTCTTATATAGACCTGTATATGTCCAGTTACTAAGCGGGATCAGTCTTATATAGGCCTGTATATGTCCATTACTAAGAGGGATCAGTCTTATATAGACCTGTATATGTCCAGTTACTAAGCGGGATCAGTCTTATATAGGCCTGTATATGTCCAGTTACTAAGAGGGATCAGTCTTATATAGGTCTGTATATATCCAGTTAAAGTCTAACATGAGATTTCGTGTCTTTTTTATTCATTGGCTCTCATTCCTGTTTTACGATAAAAGATAAAATCCCGTCAGCTCCAAGCAGTGCCATCTTGAGTATAATTTGGTGCCCAATGCTTTGAGGGTATTTATTCCTGAGTGAATTCTTGAGCATCTCGAGTGTTTTTTTTTTCTGCAAAGTTAGATGAGCAAATCATTCAAGATGACTCTGAATATGCTCAGGGCTATATCCCCGGCCCCCCTTAGGTGAGCTTTCATTTTGGTCCAAACTTTGTTTTATGACCTTTAAAGTTGATCATTAAATGATAAAAATGAATGGCTAACTGCGTTTTTATTATTATTGCTAATGTAATTTCTATAGACCTTATATGCTATAAAATAAATATTTAAAATCTTATTTAGGCATAATTAACATCGAAAAGATGATGGTGTTCAAATTTGTTTAAAAATTAGAGTATAAAAATTATAGATTATGACCCCTAACCTCTCAAATATGTTTTATATATTCAGTCTTTAATCATTATTTGAGACAAGGGTGACAAGTTGTTTCTTCTGGGCCCCACCATCAATCACTTGATTATAATGCAATTAAGGCAACGGGAATTGTAACACTTCATGAACACACGTCATTATTACACAACTTATCGCCGCATTATTAGGATTCTGCAGTTTGGTGTCTGAAGTTCCGAAGCAATTGTACCAACTAAACCATAATAATCCTAACAGTGACAGGAGTCGGACTATACGCTTAAGAAAATTAGTACAATATCAAACATATCTGGAATATTTACGCATTAAAAAAAGGTTGTTAAAATTGTAGATTTTTAAGAGAGCATTGGTGCCCACTCAAGCCCGGTACTTGCTTTGCATGCCCCTTTAGCCATGGCTGTGAGTTACTGTCAGGGATGCAATACTTATTGCAAAAAATGTCCTTTCTGCTGAAATTCATAGACAAATTACTGAAGTATAAGGACAAAATTAATTGAATGAAAGAAATGTTGCTGTTTTAACGAAGGCAGGACGAATGTGTACGATGAGAATCGAAGCGGACACCTGGCGTTGATTACAAACTAATAGTTTGATTGACATATTTATTGAAAACAGTCAATTCACAATTTATAAATTGTATGGATTTTATTTGCATAGATCTCGCTCGCTTTCTAGGACACGAAATCGTCAAGGAGAATTTCCATTACCTGAAAGTATTGTGTTCGAGGTAGGTGACCAAAATACGGATCGAAACAAACAAGAAGAGTCAGGTGTAAAAAGAATTAAACAACTTTAAAAGTGGTATCACAAAAAAGCTGATGAATTTTCGGAACACATTGTAACAGTAGACGAAACAAGGGATTATCCCGCGACACCCTAAATTAAGCAGCGATCATTACGGCGTTAGCATTCCGGATCTTGGAAGTAAAGCTGCTAAAACAAATCCTTAGGTTAAAGTAAAATGGTCACTGAATTTTCAGATAGGAAAGATGTTTTTCTGATCAAATTTATGCCACAGAAGACTATTATTAATGCATATGTTTGCTATTAATCTCTGAAGAATTTAAGGTGTGTGATTAAGAACAAAAAAGAGGTTTACTCAGCGCCAGTGTTTTTTTCTGTGCCGCGTTCTACTATCCATTCAGGTTATACGCTTGTGTAATAATTACGTTATTGGTTTTAAGGCTATATTTAGAGGAAGTGTACCCACATTTGCGTGGAAAGAGAGTGGAAAACCATTTTGTAAAAACACCCTAAGTACACCCGACCGAGATTCGAACTTGTATCTCCCGTAATTGGCAGTCTAGCCTACTGCAAGAGTAGCGCCTTAGACCATGTGGCCACCAAATCAGGTCAGTGTCAGTGTTTATTTGCTTCATATCACCATTTGTACACGCGCATTGCTCTTGATAAATTTCAGTGTGAAATATTTAAGCACCCACCTTATGGACCCAGATTTTCCCACCTGTTTCTTTAATCTGAATAAATTTTAAGTCAAGCAGCCTTTTTGGCAACGATGAAGAGGTGAAAAATGTCGAGATGGATTTGATGAAAATAATGGTGGCCGATTTCTTTTAGAGGGCATTCAAATAATCGTCTTTTTATATGATAAATGTTTGAATTTAACTTTCACTTATGTAGAAAATTAATATCAAGTATGCTGAAGCAATAATCAAATAGGACTATTTTTAAGATATTTAAATATTTTTTTATATCCATTGGATTTATAATTTCTGGACGCGCCTCGTGCATCTTAGTGGCAGAACTAAGACTTTTGGACATATATTTATAATTATAGTTTGTGTCAACTAATTGTATTTTTGATTGCAACTTACCAGCCAGCAGATCAGGGACAATTTCCCTGATTCTCTCCACCATACACTTGTTGAACTGGGGGTCTCTTCTTGCACACAGCGCTAGGTAGTCAGCTGAAAAAGAAATAACACATCAGCCATTTCTTGCGCGCAACACCAAATAGGCAGTTAGCTGAAACACAAGTCACACGTCACTCACTTGAGCGAGGGAGTATTTAGAGTAACTGAATGTTAGATTAGGTGAGTGCATTAGTGAATGAGTGTAATAGTGAGTGAGTACTCGAGAGAAAAAGTGCGTGTGAAGAAAATTTCATGCTAACTTGAGTGAGAAAGTGTGAGTGAGCGTGATTTAGTATGAGAATGAGAGTGCGTGCGTGCATTTTAGATTGAGTGCGTGTGAAAATGAATGAGTGAGAGTGCGTATGAGAATAAATACGTATGAGAGTGAGTGTGTGTGAGAGTTAGTGCGTATGAGAGTGCGTATGTGTGAGTATGAGTGTGCGCGAGCGTGAGTGAGTGTGAGAGTGAGTTAATGTGTGAGAGTAGGTGTGAGCAAGGCCGTAGTCGGGGGGGGGGGGGGTTTCGGGGTTCAACCTCCCCCCCCCGAAATTTTATGAACAAAATATATGGCTTTATTTATGGTTCCAATAATATCAAAATTAAGGTAAAAGTACAAACTAGGGGGCTGTGTTACCATAAAAAGCACTTCAAATAGCTTCTAGAGTTGTTTAAATATAGAGATTTTTCCTATAGCCTCCGGCATTTAGGGGGTTATTGTACATAAAAAAAGCTCTTAAGAGAGCTTATAGATCTGTTAAATAATTAGAATTTGTCCTAGCCTCCGATAGTTAGGGGGTAGTGTTGCCATAAAAAAACACTTCAGATAGCTTCTAGAACTATTTTTTATTTAGAATTTTTTCTAGCCTCCGTCAATTGGGGGATGGGCCCACCAAACCCCCCCTGGCTACGGCCTTGGGTGTGAGAGTGAGTGGTTGATTGGGATAGTGAGGTTGAACCATATATTTCCTAGTGATGATTATGTACTCACGTCTCTTCGCCTGCGCCTGGACCTCCAGGCTGAACACCGCCGCCACAACGACAAACAAACACACTTGGGTCTTCATTGTTGCCAAAGAACTCTCGAGTGCAATCTTCTTGTCCACCATCTTATATAAGCTCCAAGTACACGACCTTCAACTACTTGTCGTCAGAGGTCGCGGCAACAAATCTTACGCATCATTCTTTCCCCTCTTCTTTGCGAATCTGCGGTTTCCACTGAGTACACATTGCTTTCAAGGACGTCTTTAATTACAGTGATGTTGCCTTGTAAAGTACCTGCCTGCTACCAATCCTGGGGAATAAACGCCGGGACTGTTACGTAAAGACGGCAATCAAGATGGACTGATGCAGGAACTCAAGGAAGCTCTGTTGTTTGCAGTGTTTTCCCGGTAACTTGTGACGTGAGCTGAAATAAATAGTTTTTTTAAACGAAAAAAAATACCATATAATTTGTAAGCCATTTGTTTTAGAGTGTCTTGTATTAGCAAGGAAATGTCTTCATCAATAGATTGTCGGTTTGGACAATGAACAATTATGGACTATAGAAAATAACAACAAAACCATAAACTTGCTTTGGTGGCCGCATGGTCTAAGGCGTCACTCGTGCAATAGACTAGACTACCAACGACAGGGATATTGGGGTTCAATCCCAGTTGGGTGTATTGAGGGCGGTTTTTTCTCAATGGTTTTCTATCCTACCTCCACGCAGTACGGGTACACTTCGTCTAAATTCAACCTTCCTCATCACTAACACACTAGCGTAATTAATACCTTTTATATATCTACTATTTACTATGCCCTGGTTATATCTTAGCTAGAATATGCTACTGTAGCTTATAAATTTCTCATGTTGGAAAACGTTCAGAGAGGATTTGTCGCTGCAAGCTACGATAAATTATTTGCTAACAGGATTTATTATGACTATGACAGGATTCGAAACCTCTTAGGGCTCCAAACTCTCTTCTCGCATGGATTTTATTGTGATGCCCTTTTTTTAATATATATATATATTTTTTTTTTTTTCAATGGCAATATTTCTTGTAATTTTGCCTTTGATCATGTAGGTATTTTTGTCCCTTTTCAGGCCTCTCGTAACCCGACATGATTTTTTCTCAATAATTTTTTCAAGGTTATCATAGGCCGTTGTACCTTAGTACCAATTTTAGATTTGTCGAATTCGACTTTTATTATAAAAGAAAAGCCAAACTTGGAGAGTTATTTAAGTAACTCTCTTATCATTGATATACCCTGTAGTGGTTCTACCTCAAATATTTAAATTTACATTATTCTGCTTTATTTGCTACTCTTCAGTCTTTTTTTATTATTTTTATTATGTTTATAGTCTCCTTTTTTTTTTGGCAACTTTTCATCAGTATGTATTATTATTTAGCTATGATTGTTCATCTTATTTTATCATGTTATTATACGTTATAGAAGGTTCTTGTGTACTTTTCAGTGAGGCCTGTTATAGGTCTTATGACTGTTGGCCAGCACTATGTATAATAAAGGAAGTCAAAATTGAAAAATTGAAACTATTATGCCATAAAGCCATTTGTGTGTGCTACCATTTCTCTTAAATCAAGAGTGGTCAGGTGACTCATGTTTGGCGTTTAGATATTTTTATTATTATTTACATGATGCTTATAGAAATATATGCAATGAAGGCTTGGACGTACAGCCCAAGAGGTCCTTAATTACTGGTGTAGCTATCACCTTTTGATTAAGTGGTTTACACTCCTGACCTTGAAAACCTGAAATTTATCCATTTAGGGGGTGTAAGGAGCTTTATTTGTGTAGGGGAGGGGGGCAACTAGCAATAAAAGGAGCCTATGAAGGATTTAGTCATCCAAGGTAAATGGGGGTCTATAGACCCCTCTCCTGCAAATGTTTGAAAATTGGATACATCTAAAAGCTAGGAGTGGTCCTCATCTGAATTTTTTAAACTAATCTCGTATAAGTTATTTGGAACGACCCTTCCTCAGAATTAACCAAACAATTGAATACTCCTATAAACTATTTATAGTGGTCCTAGCTTGGAAATGTTTTGAAAATTATACTTCTCTAGAAGCTATTTGGAGTGGTCCTCTCCCATAAATGTGGATGCTCATATGAAATTATTTGTAGGGATCTTCCTCTAGAAATTATTGAAAATGGATGCCCTTATAAGCTACTTTATATTGAAATTTTCTGAAAATATTTTAAAAAATTAAGATTACTACAAAAGCTATTTGGAGGGGTCCTCCCCTAGAATACTTCTTAAAATTTAAATTTCTCTAGAAGCTCTAGGAATGATAGTCGCTCGAGATTTTTTGGGAATTAGATGCCTCTAGAAGCGTGGTTCACAAACTGTGGGTCGCAAACAGATTTTTTTTTGTGTGGACTACACACATTTTTATAAAGCGGAACATTGATATTATTTGAAATATAAAATCATGAAAAAATGGGGAAATGAAAAAAACAAAAGAGAAGTGTTAGAATCAAAAACTATATCACATGATTTTAAAAGTGCTTTGAACACTTCCATGAAAATCGTGGACTTCATCAAGTCAAGGTCATTGCAATCGCGCTTATTTGAAATCTGTGCTAGGAGATGGGGAATATCTATAAATCACTTCTTCTGCACGACGGATTAGTTTGGCTGTCGAGGAGGAAAGAACTGACAATACTAGCTGTGGAACTCCGTGGTGAGGTTGCGATGTTTCTGCACGAGAAAAGTGATTACGTGGAATCGCTGCACAACGAGGAGTTTGTACCGAAGCTTACGTATTTGTCAGGCATATTTTAGAAACCAAGCGAACCGATATTTGTAACTACAAGAAATGGAAGGAGCCGATATGTTTGAAGTTCACGACAAAATTCTAGAATTCATCAAAATACTTGCTTACTGGAAGAACATAGATGACCGCAAGTAAGACTGTTTTGAAATATGTGTAACTTATATAATAAAAAATGAGGTGAAACAAGCTGATATCATAATATTCATGATTTCCACGATTTTTTTTTTGTTAAAGAAAATGTTGACTATTACTAACTTGAAGAGATGATAATTGTCAGTAAAAAAAACCTGGATGGCGAATACGGTTCAGGTCAATAATGACGACTGAGATATTGGTATAGGATCAAATACTCGGGTATCTCTACGACGACACCTCTTAAAAATAAATTTCAACTGCAAAAAGTTAATGCTGTCTGTTCAACAAACGCATTCAACTCTTTCAACTGAACCGTTGAGGCTGCAGGTCCCTTTAACATCTTAGTACAACCGTTAAGTTGGATTCAAAACAGAATTTATAAACAAACAGCTGCTATATTGTTGAAAATGACTCGCATCGACGTGAACGTCAATGCAGCAATCAACAAAAATAGGAAACAAGTGCTATCCACACATACACCTCATTATGAAAAATTAATCAGTTTTTTGTAGAATTATATTCAATAACAAAATTTTAAAAATGTTAGTACAAAATAATTAAATTAAAAACGCCAATTTCCGTTCACGTCATTAAAGCTAGGTGGGTCGCGAAATAGTTTTACTAATAATGGTTAGCGGTGCACAAACGATTGCGGTAGCGGTGGCGGGCGTGGTGTGGTAGCGGTGGCGAACTATAAGTACGCACAATCACGCGTTCTGCGTCTGCATACCACTTGTAAACTTACATTTTATTTTTATTTCTACAAAAATGGACGTAGGATACGAAGGGGAAGAGAAGTATTATGGTTGGCTTTATTATTAGGTGAACATTAAGAAAGGCAAAGGTAAAATGTGCACTTGATTTTTCATAAAATGATTTCTTTTTTGATAATAAGTTGTTAAGATACGAAAAACATTACATTTTATTTTTTCAGAAAAAAAATTATGACTATGGGTACATGATATCAACATCATTCGATAGGGAAAATATTGTTCTATATCATATAATCCCATATATTGTTGTTCTTTATATATTTGATTTACGATTTGATAGAACCAAATAAGGTGCAGTCGCACTGTTTCAATAAACTTCTTTAAAGAAGCGGCCAGACTGAGCGAGCGAGCGCGCGACTAAAATATAAAATAGAACACATTGGTTGTAATGAGAGGTGGCCAGACTGGAGCGCGCGAGCGAGCGCGCGCTCGACCCGGTACAGTCTAGTTTACAGGCGCTAGGAAATATTATTGTATGTTGGTTCATTGAGTGCTAGGAAAACTTCTAATTTTGACATTTTTATTACTATCGATAGGTTTAGCACACTTGCTACTAACGGCCTAATTTAATTGGTAAGATCATAAACCATACCCCTATATATATATATATATATATATATATATATATATATGTAAAATTGATATGTTAAAATACTTCAATATTATCAAAGTAGGCCTTTACAAATAAGAATCACCATCAGCGTGGAGAGAGAATGAGAAAACCACAACAATAAATCACTTGTTAAAACCCCCCTCAGTTCACTCAGCCAAGATTCGGAGCCTCCTCGTCAGCAACTATCGAGAGCTACCTGCTATCACGCGCTCGCCAGTCTGGCCACCCAGTCGCTTGCGCGCTCGCTCGCACGCTCGTCAGTCTGGCCGAACCCTAAGCCACTCATGTTTTTCACGTACCGTGCGCGCGATCAGACGGGCAAATACTGCATGCAACGTTCGACCGCGATACGGAAGGGTGAGAGCGGGAGAACGCAACAAAGTACGCGGGCACGATTGCTGGATAGTCGTCTGTGTGTGTGCACTTCCCTTGAATTTATATACATCACTGGATCGCTACCGCGCTGGTTTGCATTCCACTTTACATTCATCAAAGATTTGGGAAGCACGGCTCTAGAAGCTGTCTGGAATGGTCCTCACTTGACACATTTTTGAAAATTGGATGCCCTGTGAAGCTATTTAAAGTGGTGTATGTATGTTTTTTTTTTAACAAGATACCTCTAGAAGCTATTTGGAATGGTATTTCCCCGGCAGTTTTGTTAGTTGGATATCTTAAGGGGGCCGCCTACCAGAGAGTTGGAATGCGTTGCAGACGTTCAGGAAATACGCGATGGTTAGGTAGTGTTTAATTTTTTACAAACTTGACTTAAGCCAAAAGGAAGATAAAGGTGGGGAACATGCTTATTTATTATTATCAACCTTACATTTTGATAATCTATGTATATAAAAAATTAATGAAAACTCGAAACTTGCTCATTTTCAATTACCTTTAAATGGCCTTAAGTATATTGTCACAGTTCTGAGACGAGGGTAACTTATAAATAATCCTAGACACAACCTTTCAAAAACAAATAAAGTCATTTTTTGATAGGGTCACAACAGAAAATGTGAAGATAATTGCTAATTCCTTTTGCTGTTTTGATGCGTCAAAGCTAATGCTTTTCAGCCATCAAGTGGCGCAGCCATATCCTCCATCTACGCTTTGGAAGTAAAGAATAGCCGGAGAAAGAAGGAAAGGCAGTTGACTCCTTGCGCATGCGCTCTTTTAGTTGGATGTCTGCCTTCGCCTTGTTGAGAGTTGAGACAACGCACAGTGAGCCGGCACATTTTTAAGTTTTAGGTGTTCATTAGAAAATATTAAAAATAATATTTATTGTAGCTTTTACTGTAAATGTGTTTACAAACTGGTCCTGTGTTTCCGAACAGTTGTGTATGCTTTGCCTTCTTATGATAGCCATTATAATTATATATAAATAAAGTAGAATAATATTGTTATTTTCGATAAATTAAAACTACTATGAACAATAACACAAGTGTTTCCGAACATTTGTGTATGCTTTGCCTTCTTATGATAGCCATTATAATTATATATAAATAAAATAGAATAATATTGTTATTTTCGATAAATTAAAACTACTATGAACAATAACACAAGCAAAAGGGACTACCGTAAAGGGGAAAAAACTAGAATTCGACTATCTGCCCGCCGCAAAAAATTAGGATGGAAAAAGGGGAAGAAGCGTTTTATTAATGGATCAAAGTAAGTACATACTGATTGATTAGTATAAAAACAGGGTCTAGTTCACTGTTCAACGGTTGCGTGTTAGTTTCATTTTACCGTGTTGCTCCTATATTCAGGAGGACGGGGTTAAAATCCCGTCCGGAAGTTTCATAAAGCTAGTCCTGTGAAGTAAAGAACCATAATTTGTATTCTGTTGCTTGGATAAAACATTTATTTATTTATTTGGTCATTCCTTGTACTGTAAAAAAAAACATTACATAAAGATAAATAAGAGGGAAAAGTATATATTTACTGTACGTATACTAATTACTAACAAAGTGATAATGGACAATTTAATTTCTTAAAATATGTATAACCATATATTAAAACAAAATTTTTATTACACCCAAGATAACATTTAATTTTAATAAATATTAATTCAGTTCTGATACGTGAAGGTTAACTCTAAAGCAATTATTACAATGTTTAGTGCCTGATTGGTTGTCTCAACTGAAAAAGTTCCAAAATCAGCTCTACAATATAAAAAACTTGAGCAATATATTTAATTTATGAGTAAGTGTGAATTTGCTTTTTCAATATTAAGATTCGGATGGACATCTCCAAGTTTTGCAAATCTCTCGTCCAAGTAGTTCCATGTATTATCACCTCACTAGAGGTGCGATGCTGTAGTTATGGCAGTCACCTCACCGACCCCTCTCACCCCCTCTATTTTAACCCCTTTTCAGAGTGTCCTTACATTCCACAGACAGACCCCCTTCCCCCCCAAGCACCAATCCTTTCAACTTTTGTTACTTGCTACTCAACAAAAGACAATCTATCCCCGTTATTATTTCCATGATGCCGGGTTTTTAGCCGATATCTTGGGGTCTGTAGAATGACGTCCTAAGTCAAAGGACTAGGGCTCGAATCCCTGTCAAAGTATAATGTTTCTGAGCTACCTTGGGAAATCATTATCTACAGTAAATTGTTACATTTTTATTTAATTTATCTATTACTGTAGGAATATATAAATATATATTTTCTTCCCTATACTAAAAAATATATAGCCATTTCTTTTTGTTTTTTTCAATGACATAGTTTTTACGGTCACTACTTACGCTAATTATTTAAATACATGATATAAGGAGGTTAGAATTAAAATAAGTGCACCACAATTTGTTTGTACAGAAGATATAAAAACCAAAGTGAAAACCACACTTTGTTCTTGATGATAGCCTGATAAAAAAAATTGGAAATATCTTTAAAAAAATTAATGAGTTAGAAAAAGGTGGCCAAAGGTGGTGAAAAATTGTAATTTTTAAAATGTTATTTCAATTAAATATAATTTATGTACTATACGCCTACTTCACTTTACAAATAGGCCCTATTGTTAAATTTTTTCGAACACCATACTAACAAGAACATTGTATTCTATGATCTGAAAAAAATCAAAATTAAATAAAGCTCGCTAAACCATGTTTCAGTTTAAAATTATTAATTTATTATTATAATATGATTATAACCCGTCCAAAACCAAGTCTTTTCTTTTTTATTGCTACGTTCAGAACACATGTTATTAACGGCTTAATCTGATTGCGTAGAGATGAGGAAGGTAGCTAAGAGGAAGTGAACCCGCATTTGCATGGAGTAAAGATGGGAAAACCAGAGTGATATATCACTTGTGGAAAACCGTTAAAGATATATATATATATATACATTTAACGGAAAAACCATCTCCAGTTCACGCAGATGAGATTCGAACCATGACCTCCCCATCAATGGCGATCAAACCAATGGCAAGCAACGGCTGTGGGTAACTAAACTTTGTAAACTAATATTTACTTTGTCTCGACACCTTGGAGTGAAAATATTGTGATCGTCAAAAATTCGAAACCGAGATTTTGAAAATTGTTGACGTTTCATAGCCCCCTGAAACAAAAAAAGTTGTTTCCGCAAGGCCATCTGACTTTGTACCTTAGTTTGGGCTAGAACCGAAACCATTTTACCATTTGGGCTAAAACTTTGTATCTGGGGTTTAAATAAGCCCCCCCTCCCCCCCGTCCCCGAGGGATTTTTGAAATTTGATATCTTACCCTAAATTTAAGGCTAGTTTATTGAAAGGCAAAAAGAGAATAAATCTATTTTATCGAAATTCACTCTAATGGTTTTGATTAAATTTGATATCTAAACATAGTTTATCATTATAAACAAGATGGACATTTTCATTTTCTCATGAACATGACTTTGAGGGTACTTTACATAGGACAGATTTTCAAATTTTCATCATTTCTCCGTAACTATTTGAGACTCGTAATATCTTATTATTTTAAAGTTGTAGTATACTATGAAATGTAAAAATCTTTTTTTTTTTTATAAAACCAATAAAAGTTAGTAAAAGTAAAAGTAAAAGTAAAAGTATATATATATATACTTTTTAATCAGGGGTGTAGTGGAGTGGGATCCCTGGTGAACGCCGTTCTGGCACTGATTTTCGTGGCAAAATATTTTTTTAAAATGTTTAGTAAAGTTTTATACTTTGCAATTTCAAGTTAACTAATTGATTTTATATCAATATTATGTTAAAACTTTTTTCATACTATTAATCAATAAATTCTGATGAAATTAACAGTGCTCTATGTGAATTCCAGGAATTTTAGGGGAAGTGCGTTAAGTAAGTTTCTGCTTTAGTAATCATTAAAAGATGCTCCAAATAGCTTTTAGAGGCAATTATGTTTGTGCAATTCTTTCGTCTACGGTGGTTGGGGGTTCCAAAACCCCACTTCAACTTTGGGGTTGCTACGACCTTGCGTTTCGGCACTGCTAAATTTACGACTACACCACTGTTTTTAATACAGGTTTTTGAAAATAAATTTGATTCTTATGCTCTTTAGTTGACAAAGATATTTCTTTTTTCCTCATTTTTTCTGTAACAGTGCTCCTTGTTCCTAAAGCCATAGAGTCAGGAGCGGCCTGAGGTAAATTTCGCACCCAGGCGGTATTGCTTTTTGGCACCTATTTGCGTAACCGGTGGATAATATAATCCATTCACCATAGGAGTGTAGGTAACTAACAGCTAGCAAAAGTTAGCAGATCAAATCTCATGTATCAATTTGCCAAACCATATTATCTGCAATGACCATAATACTATGTTGATTTATTGGCATTTTTGGCAGTCAAAACTTTCACAAAAAATTTTTATTTTTAATTTGGTTTTTATTTTGACAGTTCTTAAATCTTCTGCTAGCTGCCAGCTATCACATTTCTCATGGTGATTGTACTCTTGGAAAATATGAAAATAGTCCATAATAAAATAATAACGTGGCTTGGGCGTGATAGGAAAATAATCCACAAACCTAACAACTCAAAACCTAACGTAGCCTGGGTGTGATAGGAAAAAATGTGAAAGGGAAACTCCACAAATGTTAAACATACGTTAAACGTTTCACTTCGAGATTGTACAAAAACTGTTAGGATTACAAATAAAACTATAAGAACCTGTTTTATAGACAATGTCATCCTCTATTTTTTATTATAAGTTTAACAAACACTTTGACATTATGAATGGTTTGTGCTATAATTGCAAAAAAAAGTTTAATGGCGCCATTATTTCAAGCTGGAAAATATAAAATAACTTTTTAAGAGTGACATTAGATTCTATTTTACTAACCACAAATTTAAAGAAATGTGTAAAATTTCATGTTAGTATAAAAAATTGAACGATTTTTAAGCTTAGCAACTCCACTATCACCCCCTGTCTACGTTATGTTTGGAGTTGTTAGGTTTGGGGACTATTTTCATATCACGCCCAGGCTACGTTAGGTTAGAAGTTATATATTTGGGGATTATTTTCATATCACGCCCAGGCTACGTTAGGTTTGAGGTTGTTATGTTTGTGGATTATTTTCATTTCACGCCCAGGTTACGTTAGGTTTGGGGACTATTTTCATATCACGCCCAGGTTACGTTAGGTTTGGGGACTATTTTCAGATCACACTCAGGCTACGTTAGGTTCGAAGTTGTTAGGTTTGTGGATTATTTTAATATCACGCCCAGGCTACGTTTGGTCATGTCTAGCTATGTTTGGCGCCCCGGGTAGCCGCCCGGTTCACACGGCCCTTGAGCCACCCTTGCATAGAGTAAGTAACAGTGTATATTATTTCATTTCACAAATCCTAACGAGTTTTTAGTAAATGTATATTTCAAGATAAAAGCAAAAAGATGTCTGTGTGGTGCACCGTACCATTAGTTTTTATTACTAAAATACAAAATTACCTTTACCTCTATGTGAGTAGGTTTGTGGACCTATAGTTTCCAAGACACTTTTATTTGTATTATAATTATTATTTGAGTTTACCGACGTATTGGCACAACTAGAGGTCATGTAACATCATTAAAATCATTCCACACATGTTAATGTGTACAACAAGATCCATAATTTCTGAACCCCTTTTTTTAACAACCTGTATATACGCGTGTGTGTGTAATTTCTCTCAAATAAAACATGTATTAAACTAAAATAATTTAATGAATATTTTCAGGGGATATAAATAATAGCTATGACACACATACCCACCCTCCCCTAAGTAAACTCCTGGATGCGCCACTGAATCTTAATATCTTCAAAATTAAGTCTGCTATAAGTGGGAAAAGTTCTTGTTCGTCTATAAAACATGAATAAAACTATTTAGAGAAATCCTTTTCACCTCTCTCTTCTTACAAAACCAACGTTATACAAATAGGTTTTATATAATCAAGGAAACACTGTTTATGCAAATTACTTATAAGGTAAACATAATCAAGTTTACTCTATAAAAACTTTTAACCTAGATCATACAAATACATCATAGGGAACATTCTCAATAGCTCAGGTTTGGAGGTGGCAGACAATTAGTGTCCAGTCAAGGGTTTTACCTGACTGAACAGGATATAAATAGTTCGATGGAAGGGGGAGTAGCGGGGTTTACATGGGGAAAAAAAGATGGTAAGAAAGAGAATGCCAAAAGGGGGTTTGGGGAGGAGAGGGAGAGGTGCTTCCGAAGACAGAGCACTCTACCAGGAAGCTGCTGAACTTTTTCAACAGTTTAGACATGATTTAATTTGAAAATAACAAATTTTGTACCCGTTATTGTACTATAAATATATGTCGTGTATGATAGAACATTATCTTATTCTCTATAATAATATGATAAATTCAAAACTATATTCTTGTATTTCATGTTTTATTTCATTTAAATTTAATTGAAATTACGTCTTATTGCAAAAAAGTAAATAGTAACTTGTAACTTTTTTTATTAATATAGTTCATTTTAAATTTACAAGTTTAATGCAATGCAAAAAACCGCATGTTGTTACTATGCATATTTTTTAAGCAATGGCGGGCACAACTTTATTGTTCTTATATAGTAGGTGTCCATCCGAATCTTAAGGGGGCCGCCTCGGTAGGCGAGAAGTTTCCGTGCAGACTTCCAGAAATCCCGTCATATTTAATCAGTGATGAGTTAAAAAATATAGTCTGCTCATTTAATATAATTAAGACCCAAACAATGTTTGGCACAGTAATTAATTAGTTTTCTATTAATTTTGAAATACTTTCAATTATATATTTTTTATTTAGTTGCTTGTGATACATATTCTTGTTTATTTTTTAAATGGATTACGTGACACGTAAAGAAGACAAACGTAGAGGGGAAAAAACAAATTTACGAATTTGTGCTCGCCGCAAAAAAACAGAAAGAAAGCCGTGGAAACATTTATTTGATAGAACAAAGTATATATATATAAAATTTATTTTAATAATAATAATAATAATAATAATAATAATAATAGTGAACACAAATGTTCTATAAGAAACGGTTAACTCAAATTAGAACGTGTTTTGTCATGATATACCTACAGTAGGCCATAAAAAACTAATAATCGATAACAATAAATTAAATAATTTTTTTTTTCAGACAAGGTGTTTTTCTCTCTTCAGGCAGAGAGGACAAAGCTGATTGTCGGGAGAGAGTAAACCTTTCTCAGTCCACTCCCATTGAAATGTCCACAACGTTGAATTCAACCCAACTTGAAGACAAAGCTATGGAACCAATAAATTTGGAGATTAGTCAGCTTTGTCTGGGGTAGGAAAACTAAATTAATAGGTTATCCATTATAAATTTTCGGGAGCAAATAGTTTTGTGTGAACATAGCTACATAGCTACTAGCATACATACGGTATTTATTTCATTTTCATGATCCATAATATCCTGGCCGCTTGTCCAATTTAGTAATAATATCCACACGTTATATTTGACATAAGTCTACTAAATGTACCACACTCGGAGATTGAATGTGATAGAAGTTCCCAACCTGGGTTCGCAGGTCCTTAGGGATCTGCGAAGGCACCTGTGGGGGCCCGCGAAACAAATATAAGCCCTAGTATTTTTAAATTTTCTTTTATTTGAATTTTCACATCATATAAAAATATATGGTATTCACAATTTTCTCAAAAATCTCTTTTTTCCAGTTCGACAATATTTATATATATAATTGGTTACGTAGAGTACCATAAATGTGTAAGTGTTTTTATCTCAGCATGTATGGCTGGGGAGGTTAGAGGGCCGCGATGAATTATCATTGGCTTGAGGGGGTCTGTGAACTGGAAAAGGATGGGAACCACTAATATAGAATATCTATGTTTGTGTGGTCTTAGTGTGTGTGTGTGTGGGGGGGGGGGAGGAGTTCTTGGGGTTGTTGACTTTTCTGTGCTAATTGTTAGGCCTAATATATTTCTAATAATGGGTTTCTTATATCAATACTATCAGCCTACTATCATAAACCATGGTGATTATGGTGAAGGAAATATCTATAGCCAGGGGCAGACTAAATGTATTGTCACAAGCGGAGAATAATTCTGCCACCCCTCATCCCGCCCCACCCTTCAAGCATCATGGCGATGATGAAATCAATCCTGGGGTCTTTGTTGAAGTCTGCAATAATTTAATCAAGTTGTAAACAATACCATACCATCCATTACATTGGAAAATGGCTATTGAATAGTTATGAAACGAACTATAAAGTTTTGACATTAGTTATAATTAATTGCGTACCATAACAAAGAAATAGTATTAGGTACATTAGATAACCTTCGCCCTAAAGGGTTACGTAGAATTTACAATACAAGAATTGCATCCAATGATGTATTTGTATATACAGTCACATAATATATTTTATATAAATATAAGTACTATAATCAAAATAGTATTTGCTATAGTTATTGCAAGCTACGAAATTCCACCCATGGCAGCCACTGGTGCCCCAAGTGTCCGCTTGTTTCTTTTGCACCTTAGTCCACCCCTGTCCACAGTAAGATTTTAGAAAAGTCTTTTTAGGCTCTATTTTTATGAATAGCAAATATATATCTAGTTAAATAAAAACTCATCACTACTGTATTAAAAAAAATTAAAGTCTAAGACTTATTTATGAAAATTTAGCTATAAAATTCTATTTCTCAACTTTCGCCCTTGTAAACCTCTTGGCCGTAAATTCTCCTGTTGACAGTAGTAGGTAAATTAAAAAAAAAATGTTCAGGGGTGCACCATAATTTTGTACCAGTTGCACGGATTGGTTGCTACCACTGGTGGCGGAACGTTATTTGTGTAGAAGGGTGGAAGGGGGAGGCGGCGGTGGCAAACGAAAAATAAGTTTTTTTAGAAGTTGCCTTCCCCCCTTCACCTCTCCCTTACTCTGCCCCTTTTCGCAATAAATGTTGGAAACTTGGATGTCTTTAAAAGTTATTTGGAGATGTCCTCCTCCCCAAATTTAGAAAATCAGATTATTTTAATGCTGTAACGACTTACATGTAATGTCAATAATACCAAATAATATCGAATGGGACAAACACTCACCAACCAAGCGGCCCGCTCTCGGAGGACCTACGCACGACCTACACCACTAAACCCGGCCTCCACTCTCGAGAATAATGCCCGTCCAACTGAGCCACGAGTTCCCTGACAACAGACTGCGAGAGTCGAACACGTGTCCAGCCAGCCAGAAAGAAGAGTTCCGTTTCCGGCCACGCATAGCCCTGGGCGCTTCGGCAACGTTCTCGAACATCCAGTTCCTTAGTTTGTTTTGTTTTCCGACCCTCCTTCTCCTTCGGTCCTTCCCCCCCTCTGAGAATTTTCATTTGTATATATACAGCTACGCCAATAAAGTAAAATCACTACTACACTACGACCTCATGGATAAGAGGTGAGAACGGCGACTAGGTCTCGGGGATTATTAATATTCTAAATTATAAATTCTGTTTCGGCGTCATGGGGGGAACTGTATTCTAAATTACCGTCTGGACTTCAATTTTGTAATTAATTATTTATTTGAATTGCTATGCCATGCGCTTCCCGCGGCATATAGAAAGATGTCGCCCTTCGTCATCCATTTTAGCTGGGATTCAAACCCAGACCTTATTATTTGTCGTAATTGTATATACTTGCTTATTATTTAAAGCGCACTGAGTGTCAGCGCGCTCCGGGTTCAAGACCCGCTTAGTAAACTTCCTTTTGTACTTTGCGATGGCAGATGTTATAATCAAATTTATTGTTTAAAACAGGATAGTAAAGCGAGACTTAGCTCGCTCTTGCTTTAGGGGAATGATGTTTATACGTGACGTCAAGTTATTTATGAACGTTTGGAATTATTGTTTTGTACTCCATTGCTGAGTGACGTCACGTAAGATAAAGCAGTTGTGGCTTATGCCTTATATTAAAATCATTATTATAAATACTAAGTAAATGTATCAAGGAGCTAAAGCCCATAAGACAAGTTTGGCATCAGAGATCCCAGACCTCGTATTATGTTGTGTTCTACACGCTTAGTGTTGTTTATATAATCATACTTAGGAGAATTTGAGATTGATTGTATTTGTACTTAATGGTCTGATGACTAATGGAGGTGCGCTTCACGCACGATGTTTGTTTTCTCAAGTATTGTAAAGTTGTTATTTCAATAATAAAATTTATTTTGTACAATCAGGTGATTCTTTTACCTGATATTAGCCTTCCTCACCCTATAGATATTGATAGATATAGAAGGGGAGGTAGCAAATGGTAGCAGAGCGTGGTTTTGCCCTTTTTTATGGTCTTAGGTCCTTGGTACACGCCTGGAGAGATGTTGAGAAAACAAAATATATATATATAATTTTCGGAAGGTTATATTCTATGTTTTATACACTGTACTAATTCCTGTCGTTATCTTGTTTCATACTGTCATTGGCCATGGCTCCTCCACTGAAACCAGACAAGGCGTCGTCCAGGATGACGAGATCCGATGTGTACCGACTTAGCCGCGAACAACTCCTCGCCGAGCTCCAGGTTTGGTCCACCCCTGTTCCACCCAACGCAACGGTGGGTGAGTTGAGGTCTCTTTTATGTGAACTTGTGAGTGATGTCGGGGCGTCTCAGGCAGATTTAGGTATGGACACGGATGTGAGTGGTGAACAACCCACGATGCCCTCCCGTTCTCCCGTTCCCCATGCGCCAGGGGGATATTCTAAGAGTCAAAGTAAAGTCATATTGGAGATATTAGGCCGGGTTCCGGTGTGCAGTGGCCAGAACTACACGGAATTGTTTAACTTTTTAGTAGAAATTAACCGGGCCTCCCGCCTCGAGCTCGTTAGCGAGCCCGAGTTTCTGACTTTGTGTTTATCCAAGACGTCAGGGTTCTTGACCGAGTTGTTTTCCAGGGGCATACAGGCGGATTTATCTGTTAAGGCAGTGACTGATCAGATTTTAAATACGCTTTTGCCTAGTAGAGTTAGGCATAAGTTATGTAGAGAGGTTGTGCACAGGTTCCAGGCCCCACACGAGTCATTTAGGAACTTTGTCCTTTCTATCACGGAGGCGGCCCGCGTGCTTAATACCGACCTTAAGGAGCCCGAACTGGTAAACATTATTTTGGAAAACGTGTCTCCCCTTACCAGGCGCCATTTTGTTTTCTCGAGTAAGCCTTCAACTATACTTGATCTCTATGCCCTGGCTTCGCACGTAGAGGAAACTCTTCTCTCTGAAGACGAATACCTTATCGCGCAAGCGCCCGTGGCTGTCAGCCGCGCGCGAACGGGTTCGAGTCCCGGAGCAATTATTTCTGCGCCGCCTATCGGCGCTCCTCCCCTCGATAGCCGTTCTAACTACGTTAGGGATAGTAACCCTGTGGGTGCTAGCCGTGGGGGTCGCGCACCTCGTGGCACGTCTAGTATTAGATGTTTTCGCTGTAATAGGCTGGGACATGTTCAGAGGGAGTGCAGGCAGGTAAACTATTGAGGCGCGCCCGCGACCGTGGGGCGGCCGCGTCTGTAAGTTTTAAACCGCGGGTTCTTAATCCCATGATTACTGTTTCTATTGGTCCTTTGGGATGCTTAGGGTTATTTGATACTGGAGCCAGCCACTCCTTTGTTAGTAACCAGCTTCTTAGTACTATTGAAGGTAAAGTTAACGTCTTTTGTGAAAATATTGACCCGATCACTTATGCTATCGCGAATGGGCAATGTTTAATTGTGAACCGTAAGATACGTCTTCCGATTAAAATTGGCAGGTTTTCTTGGAAACGTTCTTTTTATGTAGTACCAGCCCTCCCGTTCGACTTAATTTTGGGGAACGATTTTTTGTTTGAGACCAACGCTAAATTGGATATGGGCAAACGGGTAGTCTCCTTTAGTTTTGCGCCCAGGGAATTAGTCTCGTTTGCGTCTGGGAAAACGCCCCCAGGTATGTTTTCATTGGGTAAGGAGAGTGAGGCCATTCAAAAGGTGGTCAGCCGGTTTCCCGATGTAATCACAGATAGGTGGGGGAAATGTAACGTTCTCCCTTATGATATTGTTGCTCTTGACAACATCCCCGTGCGGTCAGGGCCATACTCCTGCGCACCTCCTAAAATGGAGATTTTTAGGGAGCTGATTTTTGACTTAGAGAAGAAAGGGGTCATCCGCCCATCCAAATCGCCTTACGCCAGCCCCGCCTTCATCATCCCACGCAAGGGCAAGGGGCATCGCCTCATTGTTGACTACCGGAAGCTAAATAAAAAACTTGTTTTTGATCCCTACCCGATGCCAAGCATCGAGTCGGCATTCCAACACCTGGGTAAAGCCAGGTATTACAGCCTTATAGATCTTAATGCTAGCTTCCTCCAGTGCGCGCTCTCGGAGCCATCCAAGAAGTTTACCGCCTTTATAACCCCGTGGCAGGTCTACGAATTTAACAGGGTACCCTTAGGCATTAGTTGCGGAGGGCAAGCTCTTAGCAGAGTGTTAGATCATATTCTCGCTGACCTGAAGTTTAAATTCGTCTTCAACTACCTAGACGACATTTGTATTTATAGTAACTCCCTTCAGGATCACTTACATCACGTTGAAACCGTATTACAACGCCTACGCTCGGCTGGGCTCACTGTCAACCCTGAAAAGGTCACATGGGCTAAGGAGTCTGTCCCGTACCTAGGGTATGTTATCTCCCGGGGTAATTTGCTCGTGGACCCGGAGCGCGTCAAGCCTATTCTGGACTTCCCTACCCCGAAGAACTTAAAAGGGGTGTCTAGGTTTTTAGGGATGTGCGCATACTACGCCAGGTTTGTCCCCTCGTTCTCAGAAGTGGCTTACCCCCTTAACACCCTTAAGAAAAAGGGGGCTGCCTTTGTATGGGGCCAAGAACAGAACGACGCCTTTCTTGCTCTCAAACAGCATCTTGTATCTCCGGCAGTATTACGCATGCCCGACTTCTCTCTCCCCTTTCTTTTACACGTTGACGCGTCATCAGTTGCCCTTGGCGCCGTCCTCTCGCAGCGAACCCCTGTAGGCTGTAGGCCGGTAGCGTTCGCTAGCAGGACCCTTAATGCGGCCGAAAAAAGGTATAGTACTTTTGAAAAAGAATGCCTTGGATGCGTTTTTGCGGTAGAGAAGTTCTCCGACTACCTCGAACTGAGAAAGTTTGACCTGTATACCGATAACATGGCGCTCACCTGGTTATGGAACCACCCCAAGCAATTGGGCAAGATAGGACGCTGGATTTGGAGGCTTTCTAGATTTGACTTTACCACCCACCATGTCGCGGGTAAAGAGAACGTGGTGGCGGATGCGCTGTCTCGGATGGCGGAGGATCTCGACCCTGTTGGAGACGAGCCGGAGGCGGGAACCTTAAGCGTGATTCACACTATCCCAGAATCCTTTATCTCCCTTGGTACTCATCAGGCCGAGGATGAGTTTTGTAAACAGGTGATAGGCCGGATTAGAGCTGGGGAAGTGGTTGGGGACTATCGCTTACGCAAGGGACTCTTAGTGGCTGTTATTAGAGGGAGACCCAAGTACTACATTCCCGAGAAGCTCAGGCCCATGCTCCTGAAGTATTTTCACGACTCCGCCTTTGGTGGGCACTGTGGTGTGCTCAAGACGGAGCGGAAGGTCTCCAAGGAGTTTTTTTGGCCCAACTTACCTAAGGATGTCAGGGAATGGGTTCGAAAGTGTGAGCCCTGTCAAAGGGCCAAACCCTCCCAGAACTCGAAAATAGGGTTTCATTCTGCTGATATCGCAGCACGCCCCTGGGAGAAGGTTTTTATTGACTATGTTGGGCCCCTTACGCGTTCCTCCCAGGGCAACACGTCCATTTTGGTGGTTTTGGATGCCTTTTCTAAATTTGTTGTGTTAATCCCCCTTAGGGACATGAAGGCATCCACAACTGTAAACGCTCTGTCTAGGCGAGTTTGGGGTATGCTAGGGACTCCGAGGGTTGTGGTTAGCGACAATGGCCCCTGTTTTAGATCCAAAGCATTCAAAGACATGTGTTTCTCTTGGGGAATTAAACACGTGACCACCAGCCGTACTACCCCTCCCCTAACCATGTTGAGCGTTTTAATCGGAACTTAAATGTGGCACTTACTATCTTCCACCATCAGGACCACTCCCATTGGGACAAGTATCTGGATTTTCTGAACGTCGCATTTAACTCCGCATACCACGAGTCTGTCGGGGCCGCCCCAGCCTCAGTCTTTCTAAACAGGGATCTGAACCACCCCCTATTAGCTTCGTGGGATGTTGACCCGCTCCTATCTGAGGCCAATGACCGCCCCTTTCAGGAGAAATGTGAACTCGCTTATCGACATTTGCAGAAGTCTCAGAGGAAAGTAGCCACTACTTTCAATCGGGGACGTGTCCCCGTTCCGTTTAAAGTAGGAGATAAAGTAGTTTGTAAGTCCTTCCCCCTGAGCTCGGCGGTGGACAAAACGACGGCTAAGCTGCTGTACAAGTGGGGCGGGCCATGGCGCATCGACAAGTTCTTAACGCCCGTCTCTGTGCGTCTTATGGATGTTGCTGACCCCTCAGTAACCCGTCGTGCCCACGTTAGCCACCTTGAGGTGGTGGTGTAGTAAGTCCGCGCCCTATAAGAGGGGCGCGTAATGATACCTGTTAGGGTCAAGTGTGTATATAGTGTAAATTTTTCTATTTATTGTGCATCTTTATTATAGTAAATATTAATTTAATTGAAAGAAGAGTAGGCCTACCCAAATTTCTTAATGTATTAGAACTTTGATTATCGATGACTTGTGTCTGAATGTGCGATGCTGGAGACTTATAATAAGCAAACTATTGCGCGTGTGCACGCCTACTCAAAGAAGAGAGAACTGTATGCAGTACATCTCCTCAGAGAACACTCTCAAATTTTCCGTGTCTATTGGGAGACATGATCTCGTGTGAATGTGCTCTAAACAGACTGGCCACGATGGACTGCACTTAGCAGCGGCCGTGTCAGCACCTTGTGAACGTTGGACTTGTGTTGTTGCTGTAATTGTGGATTTATTTTGTTCTCAGAGAGGTTCTGCCCTTCCCTACCCCTCTCCTTCTGGTTCGAGTTACGGATGTTGGAGTAGTCCGGCTACTGAAGATGGATGCTGGCTGGACCAACAGTAACGTGGAACGGGCCTCAACGTCATAGGGTTTTGATGTTGGAGAGAGTTGGAGTGTCGGTGTTGTGCGTAAGGTGTTGGAGTTCTGGGGGATATCAGAACGCGACTGCCAAGAAGACCGGCTACCCGAATATGAGGGCAGCTTTCCATGGGCCACTTGCTGGGGTCCGGGAGAACCGTCCCCTACATACCAGCTACTGACGACAGGGAAGGTACCGCCCTGCCGTTACACCCACTGCTGAGGACGCCTTCTGACCTCCCGTCAGGGGGGGAGGATGTAACGACTTACATGTAATGTCAATAATACCAAATAATATCGAATGGGACAAACACTCACCAACCAAGCGGCCCGCTCTCGGAGGACCTACGCACGACCTACACCACTAAACCCGGCCTCCACTCTCGAGAATAATGCCCGTCCAACTGAGCCACGAGTTCCCTGACAACAGACTGCGAGAGTCGAACACGTGTCCAGCCAGCCAGAAAGAAGAGTTCCGTTTCCGGCCACGCATAGCCCTGGGCGCTTCGGCAACGTTCTCGAACATCCAGTTCCTTAGTTTGTTTTGTTTTCCGACCCTCCTTCTCCTTCGGTCCTTCCCCCCCTCTGAGAATTTTCATTTGTATATATACAGCTACGCCAATAAAGTAAAATCACTACTACACTACGACCTCATGGATAAGAGGTGAGAACGGCGACTAGGTCTCGGGGATTATTAATATTCTAAATTATAAATTCTGTTTCGGCGTCATGGGGGGAACTGTATTCTAAATTACCGTCTGGACTTCAATTTTGTAATTAATTATTTATTTGAATTGCTATGCCATGCGCTTCCCGCGGCATATAGAAAGATGTCGCCCTTCGTCATCCATTTTAGCTGGGATTCAAACCCAGACCTTATTATTTGTCGTAATTGTATATACTTGCTTATTATTTAAAGCGCACTGAGTGTCAGCGCGCTCCGGGTTCAAGACCCGCTTAGTAAACTTCCTTTTGTACTTTGCGATGGCAGATGTTATAATCAAATTTATTGTTTAAAACAGGATAGTAAAGCGAGACTTAGCTCGCTCTTGCTTTAGGGGAATGATGTTTATACGTGACGTCAAGTTATTTATGAACGTTTGGAATTATTGTTTTGTACTCCATTGCTGAGTGACGTCACGTAAGATAAAGCAGTTGTGGCTTATGCCTTATATTAAAATCATTATTATAAATACTAAGTAAATGTATCAAGGAGCTAAAGCCCATAAGACAAGTTTGGCATCAGAGATCCCAGACCTCGTATTATGTTGTGTTCTACACGCTTAGTGTTGTTTATATAATCATACTTAGGAGAATTTGAGATTGATTGTATTTGTACTTAATGGTCTGATGACTAATGGAGGTGCGCTTCACGCACGATGTTTGTTTTCTCAAGTATTGTAAAGTTGTTATTTCAATAATAAAATTTATTTTGTACAATCAGGTGATTCTTTTACCTGATATTAGCCTTCCTCACCCTATAGATATTGATAGATATAGAAGGGGAGGTAGCAATGCTATTTGGAGAAGTCTTCTACAAAAATTTTTTTTAACTTAAATGCTTCTAGAAGCCATCTGGAGTGGTCCTCGCCTTTAATTGAAAAATAAAAATAGATGTCTCTAGAAACTATTTAAAGTGGTCTTCTCTAATTTAAAAAAAAATTTAAATCTTTAAATGCTATTTGAAATGATCCTCACCTGGACATTTTTGAAAATAGGATGCTTTTAGAATAAATTTGGAGTTGTCAGATGGATTTTTTAAAATGATTTGTATCTGGAATATATTTGGAGTGACCCTTTCCCAGAAAATTTTAAAAATAATATTCCTCTAGAACAGGGGCGTACACACAAAGGGGGTCCAGTGGGTCCCAGTCCCCATGGAGAACATGAAGGATAAATAAAATATTAAATACAAAGGGACGATTTAGCAATGTTAAATCACCTTAAAGCAGTGGTTGAAAATAACCCAATGTCTTGATACAGTGTGAGCAGTGGTGCATCCATGATTATGTCATGAGGGGGGAGGGTGGGCGTGCCTACACCACAAAAGAAATACCTTTAGGAACCAATAGATCATAAACACCGCGTCTTACTACCCGTTAGGTTTATACGCACTTAGCTAATGTGTAATGGTAGGGTGATTGTGAGATGAAATGGAGGACCTACAGTTTAACGTGGGATCCGAACCACGGTGGAGGCCTGGCATTCCTTACATTCACAAGTTGTGAATAATACACGTCTTGTCAGAGGTGAAGGAAGGGTTTGGCAATCAGATAAATCTGTGCCGGGTCCAAGGATTGAACCCCGGACCCTCAGCACAGAAGTCTGACACCTTACCCCTAGACCACCAGGTCACCTTTAGGAACCAATAAAATGGTGGTCCGTGCCCTTGGGGCTTTTCACCCCTGGAGAAAAATTTGTAATTCTAAGGTTCAAAATGGTGCCTTTTAATTATATTTTGTACCTAATTGTTTCTGATTAAACTTATATGGGTTATAAATATATGTTACCTTCGATTTGATTGCCAGCTTTAATTTCTAGGTATATTCACTGTAGAATTTACATTTAGTTTGTGAGTATAATTTTTAAATTAATATAAAAATGAACTGTTAAAAATAAAGATGCCTAACTCAAGTGACTGTATTTTAGTTAAAATATGAAAATAAGTTAATAGTAAATAACACGCTCTTTACTACACAAAGGAGTGGTGAGATAGGAGGGGAGTGTGCGGGAAAGCCAGGGTTCAGAGTAAACGGGGTGAAACATGTGTTGTTCGAACACATTGGACGTATGTCTGCAGAGGAGCACAGCACCCTTTAATACGTCAATTTAATTTTTGAAAAATATCTCAAAAAGAGGGGATTATAGCTCCTTAGTCCCACCCCCTTGAATCCATGCCTGAGTGTGGAACATGCCCAACTGGATTTAACGCTGTCTAGTCTGTATAGCGTTAAGTATTTTGTTTAGTAATAATGGATTTAATTGATTATTGACTTGTAACTTCTATACTTTGGATCCTCCTTTAGAATAATTTCTGTGTGCTCCCTGCTCTAGAATATATTTGAAGTGTGCTTCCACCGACATACTTTTGGAAATTGGATGCTTTCAGAAACTATTTGGAGTTATCTTTCACTACGATTTTGTTTTAATTTGGAAAATAATTTAACACTGTCTTGTTTACTCTCTAACCAATAGTAAACTAAAGTAAAGATCTCTAACTACCCCCACTTTGTTGATGAAGTAATACATTATAATTGTTTTTGGTCTCTAAAAAAACACAATACCCCCCTCACCCAACACCCCTCTCCCTGCCCTCTTATTATATATTCTTATTTCTATGAGCACTCACCTCGATATATCTATATTATCCGTATATATTATAGATTGAATTGAAGTCTCACCTAAAATAAACCAAGTTGAACGCTAAATAGCTTGCTAAGGCATCCAATTTAATAATATTTTGGCCTCCTGCGTGGGAAAGCGACCCTAACCCAGTGATTCCCAACCTTTTTTCTTTAGAAGAATTCTTAAAATATTTCATAAAATCTTATCACACATTAGATACGACAAGGGTAAATTATAAAATAGACATATAGATCATTAGGGTTGTTAAATACGAGTAATAATAATAATAATAATAATAAATTTATACTTTTGAATAAAATATTTCAGGATTATTTATTGCCTATTTCTATTTACTATTACTAATTACTGTCCTCCGGTACTTGAACTTGGGTTATCACTATTCTTACCAACCTCACTTTTAATATTACTATCGGCACTATTCTCTTCATCTTCCTCGGGTACATGAGCTATATTTATATATCTCCACACTGTCCAAAAAATATTGTCAGATTAATAAAAACAAAGGTTGGAGATTCTCGCGGAACCCTGGTTAGGAATCACTGCCCTAACTCCTCCTTTTGTAATCTCATTACGGTTACTGTTTTGTCACTATCTGCCCTTAAAATTATCTTTTTTGCACAACTAAGCCTTCGGGGGCACAATGTACTACTTCACACAACGTATAGTTAACAATAATCTCTATCCCACTTTAAACTCGTTCTTTTTTTCAAGGATGTAAACTATCTATAAAATTTTGGATTGACGTTGAACAATTATTTTCTAGGAGATCTCCAAAAACATTTACGTCACTTCGTAATATGCAATTTGAGGAAATAAAATCTAGAGAACAATAGGTCAGGGAAGACTCTATAATTTGGCCAGGCTCATTGCCTAGTCTAAATAAAAGTATTGAAATATATCCTGAAGAGGTTCTAAACATGGTTGATAGAAAACACACTCGAAAACTTAAATCAAACTCTTAAAGATAAATAATTATTTATCAGCATTTATCATTGGACTCAAAAGGCTTTTATCCAACATAGCTTTGTAAATCTTGTTTAAATATTAATTTTCACATACAGATACGAGATTTTTAAAAGGATGTAAAGTAGCAATATAATAATAATAATAATAATAATAAATTATCATGGTGCCCCCCTGTCATTTTTTTCTGGATCCGCCACTCTGTGTGTGTGTGTGTGTGTATTATATGAAACAGTCAATGTGTTTCAACATTAATAATATTGTTTATTTCTTATTGTTTTTAATAAGTTCTTTACTTGATTTAATTATTTAAAACGTAAGGATCAAGCTAAACAAGATTGCCAGTGACAAGGAGGTCGGGGTTTGATTCTCGGCCAGGTTTACTAAGGGTAGTTTATCCGTAGCCCTCTCTCTAAACAAATACGGGTACATTTCATCAAAACTTTCCTTCCTCTTCCCCTATCAGCTAGAATAATCAGTGGAAATTACTGATAGCCTGAATAGGCACCTGAAATTAAAATGAATTAATTGTTGAAAATAGGTTACACATGACCATTTAACCTATTATTTATGTAAACTCTAGCTTTGTGTAGGCGTAAACAGTGTAGGTGATATAACAATGTGTAGTCTATCTCATTTTAGTTGAGAGTAAAAGTTAACTAATTTGACCCGCTTCGGTGGCCGCATGGTCACCCATTAGAGTAATTATTACATAAGCGTGTAATCCGAACGGGTTGTAAGACGCAGTTCTAAAAGGAAAAACCTCTTTGGTTTGATTAACAACGATGAGGTCGGAAGGGGGGAGGATTATTCCCGATTTTTAGCACAAAAAAAAAAGTAAATGCTTTTAGAAGCTAGTTGAAGGCTTTTTTTTTTTTTTTTTTACATCTTCCATATTTATAAGTATTTACTAAACATTTTACACAGATAGAATAAATCTAAGACGGGTTGGGGGTATAGGGCCGTGTGTTAGAGCTCCTTATACTCCTCGGTTCCGACGCCCTGCTATCAACTAAGTAAGGGTAAGATAGAAATTTAGTCTACACGTGATTAATTATTGTATAGTTAATATTCACATTTTCCTAAAAAAAAAGTGACATGTATAAAAGTGTGTGTTCTTCAAGACAATTTTTTTTTTAGCATCGCGTCCTACTACCCGTTCGTATTATAAGGTTTCAAGACAAGTTAAACCATCAATAGAGAATTGTGCTTGTTTGTGAACCCTTCACGAGAATCTCAAGTTAGCAAAATATCACAAGATAAACACAGGCGGACAGCTGTACTGTGTAGTGAGTGGGGAGGCGATCAGCCACGCGCATTATTCCTCTTGACCTTGAAATAGTTTTCCATTTCTTTGCTTCTCTTCTTCTGACATGGGGTGGCAGGGTAAGTGTGAAGAGGATAAGATTAGAGAGAGACAGACGCTGTAGTTCAAGATAACAGCACAGAGCATTTTCATTTTAAGACATGAGGTCTAACACGAATGATACTTTCTCACGTACCAAGGCGGCCCCCTTAAGGCTTAGAAGTTGTTTGAAGTTTGACGCAATACAATCTTTTAAATTCATATTTGAGGATATTAGAGGGGAGTGAAATAAATATAGAGGGGATAAATTTGTTCCAGATGGAGGGGAGGATCAATTCCCCTCTAACCCCTCAGTTCCACCACCATTGTATCCAACTGGGCGCACCTAAGAGTTGTTTTGTTGTTGTTATCCATCCAATATTCTTTTAACCTAAGTTTAGTTAGAGTAAGAACGCGATAAAAAGGATATTTTAAAAAATATACACAATTTTGTTAATGGTCAACATTGCTAATTTTTTAATATTAATAAAAGTATTGACACTATCTATCAAAAGTGACAATTGCAGATCACATGAATTAATATACGAACATATAAAATTAGCTTTAGTAGTAGTTGTGTCAGCTACTGCCCTTCCTACCGTGTTCCCACCATAGTTCAAGTGGCGAGTATCTTGGTCGGACAGGAAAACTTGCTCATTGCTGCCTGACTACCTAACATCATTACATCCTTGAACCCTGCCAGGCCATGTGGAAGAGAGGGGGGGGGGGACTTAACACAGCTGGAGGGCTTGTTTTTATTTTACGGAAAATAAATATCGCGTATCACGTTAGTATAATAAACAAACAAAAAAAAGGTGAAAAGCCACCTCTCCCCTCGCAATGGAATATTCCTCTTGGGCTCTGTGTCTTACACAAAAACACAAACAAAAAACACCTTTCCTCGCATGCCCTTCATCCACACCTTAACGAAATAATGTGTGCACAGTTGCTATTAATGAGTTAATGACTCAATCAATACATAATTAGTGTTATTGATGTTTTACTGATAAGTCCTACTTCCGATCTTCGGAAATACACTCAGGACTTATATTTTCACGAGATGAGAAACAACATCAAGAGGAGATGGGATTAAGTGTCATCTACGTATTTAGTAAACTAGGTAAACCTTCAGAGGCCATCTTACAGCCGATCAACCTGTGTAGCAGGTACACGATTACATTTTTATCAGAAATCGAAACAAAGTATGGTTATATGCATTGTTCACTCGGCAATAGTGAAATTTGGATCATTGAAATATTTGTCTCAGTTTTAAACTATTAGTTTTTCAAACTTCTCAATTTTGTGTATGGGTTGATTTAAAAATGATTAAATGGTTTCGGTAGTCTCAATCCCACTAAGGAAGAGTTCAGGAAACCGCACCACGATGCGACGCCCGGTTCAAAGGGTATTACCAACCCAATTTATGCGCTATCCGTTAGGTCGGATGGGCTTTTAAAGATGGGTTATCGTCTCAACTAATGTGAAAGTTTAACATTTTGTTCAACCAAATTAGTAGAAATAAAACTATTTCAGCAAATTGTGTAAACACAACCAATACTTTCATGATTTTATAATTAATGTATTTAATTAAAATAATTATAGCTATTATCTAATTGAAGATTTGTAGGAATTGCTATTATAGGTGGATAAGCGAAAATAGAACACGTTTAAAAAAATGGCGTCACTTATAGTTGATGTTTTAATTGTAATTCGCACATCCAAGCTAATCTATTTGTCTTCCAGTGAATGGCTCTCCGTAGCCGTTCGTTTAAAATTCTCGCAGAATGTAGTAATTGTTTCAAAGTTACATAACCAATTTTGGCAAACTCTAAGCTGATATTTCACTAATCAATCTGTGTTAATTGTATAGGTTTGTACTTAATCTTATAGTTAGGTGTAAAGACTATTATTCTACTAACCACATATTTTTCAGACAATGGAAGATGTTAAATTAAACATTAATGTTTTTTAATCTACAAGAGTGGAAACACTGGTGGCAAGCCTGTTTTTGGCTTCTAAGGTGGGGCATCTGTGATTACATTTCCACAAGGTGAGTTCCCATCCTCTTTCTAGGAAATACCGGATGAAGTTTCTTAGACTGGGCAATTTAACTAGCTGATAATCACTATTGTAATTAGAACTGATGAATTTGCTAATTTTTTTAAATACATAAAGATCAAAGTGAAATAATATTTAAAAACTTGCTTCTCTTAATTGAATGTGTAGCCCAATTATAGCTATACCTAATTCTTAAGTTCACTTTTAAGAAACTTATCTGGTAGGTTAAGTCCAGAATATATTATTTTATATTATACTATGTTATTTTCTATGATAATATATGTTTTTCTCATTGCCATTCCTATTAGAAATCTAAGTTTAAAATGTATTCCTATTATTTTATTAAAAACTATCATTATGTATTAATGTTTAATTATTTATTTATTTTTGAAAGTTATATGAAATAAGGTCGAGGTTTCTATGTACTGAACAAGTGACACAAAATCTACCTTGACCCGCAATAATAATCTATTGTTTTGTGATTTTTAACAATTCTTAGCCCCCTTAACTTTCACATAGCAGACAATTTTAAGGTTTGACAATATATTCAATGCCTTCAATAAAATTATAATTATCAACTCAGATCTCTAACATGATTTGTCTGTTCCATTAGCAGAAAAGTCCTGGGATCAAAATAAAATATTGGATTGACAGGTTAGTGGACTTTTTAAAATGACTTATAAAAATGTGCCAAGGAATTTATTACTATGGATCTGGTATTTCTATGGATTTGCACAGTTTAAAATATATAGTTCAATAGAGTATTAGTACGTTATTTTAAGCATATAGATTCTTGTGATGACATGGATAAGTCCCTGATAGCTATTCAACATGAGGTTTAGTATGTCCCTTGTCTAGTAACATTAATACTATGTCATTTGTCCAACAATATACTTATTTGTAATTTGTCCAACAATGTGTTTAGTATATCAGATATTCAACAACTTGTTCATTATGTCATCTTCCCAACAATATGTTCAAAATGTGTTTTTTTTCCAACAACAGGCCTAGTATGCAGTTTTTACAATATATTCGATATGTAATTCATCCAACAATATGTTTATTATGTCAGCCATACATTGACATCTTTAGTATGCCAGTAATTGTCCAACAACATTTTCAGTAAGTCAGTTGTCTGATATTTTCAGTAATAATTCACCAAATAACAAATCTTTATTTTTAATTTTATATCAGTTTTTCATATTCATTACTTTTTAAACAAAATTTCAAAAATAAAGAATTGGTAATGTAGAAGATGGATTTAGGCAAAACACAAGCATTAGGTGAGGGCTTGTTTGTTATAACAATAAATAATAGTAAAATTTATATGTCAAAAATTATTTCACAGATGATTTAAATGGTGCTAAAATAATCTTTGCTCTCATGACATATTTAAATAAAGTTACTTATGCATTAAAGCCAGTGGTATTATTAACAATAAGCTTCATGGTAAAAATAATATTAGGTAAATTGCTGCTAAGACCAATATGGCATAAATAATTAAATTAATTATACACAGAAAACGCTTCTTACTTTCTAAATATAGTTTACACACTTTTTAGAGTAAACAGTCATTGTTGTGAAAAAGGAATGTGATGAAACTTCCAAAAGACAAAAGAGGTTTCTATCAATTCTCTGATTTTAAAAATTCTATTTATAAATATGATAATGGAATGTTTAATTTAGATATTTAGCGATTTGAGTAAAACATTTGACTCTAACCATAGCTATTAGAATATATAAAAACTAATTTATTTTAAATTAGAAACTACATTTATAACAACGGATTGGCTGTGTTAAATTTTATTTCCTTTGATATGGTGTTGTTAAATTAAGAATTTTTTCTTTATTTTATCAGAATACATTTTTTGTAATTATCTGTTGAAAGCAATTGTCAATACCTTGAATTAGTTTTGCAGCTACATTGAGTAGAAATATTAAACATATTTAATACAAATACACAAAATAAATACAAAATATTAGTAAATAATACAGTTTATCACAAATGAGGCTATAAAAACATGGAATTGAATGTTCTGAAAATCTTATTCCCTTGAAACCATGTACAGTACATTTACAACAGCGTAGAAATCAACTCAGTTGGAAGAGGAAAATACATTAAGGGAATTTTATCATCATAATGATACATAATTGAGAGCTAAAATTTAAAATAAGAGGTGTTGGTTGTCCTGAATGATTTTAATGTCAGCTTCTTAAATTTAATATTTTTGAGTAGAGAGACAAAGTCTGCTGGCATCAAACAACTTTGTTGAACAATAATCATCAGTACACATATCGAAAATTAGGTTATTATTGCGAAATTACTAAGCTTGTGCTAATCAAAGAAAGATCCATCTTCTATATTAATAAGATGAAGAGTTTGTGTGTCTGTATGTCTGTCATGAGTGTTGCACGATATCTATCGCACGCGGAGGGCTAAAATTTTAAAATGAGGCACCTCTGCAAATGAATACATGCATCTTGAAGCCGGAATTCTAAAATTGGGATTTTATTATTTTTAATTTATTAAAAACTTGGTCGAAATAATTAAAATGGAGGTTTTTTTTTCTGTCTGTTTGAAGCAAATATAAGCGCCGGGTACTTCCAGAGGTGGATTAGGCAACCGGGACATATACCGATGTACCGGTTTGATTAGGATGGCCGCAACTACTTTAAACTATAAGACAACTATCTATTTAAGGTAATTGTTTGTTTGTACTCAATTTTAATCAAAAGTTCCAGTGTGTAAGTCTGAGGGTCTCCAGAAGACATCATTTGTGAATATATACGATGGCATTAAATGTAAAACAGTTCCGTTTGTTGTTTCTTGGTGTTGTTTATAAACAACTTATTTAGCGTAAAAGCATTTGTTTGGTAAATAATAAATTTTATTAGCTCTGTAATCTACACGATTTGTGGTTGGAGAATCATTTTACAAACTTAAATATTTCAAAATATAACTCCCAGCAATTGTCTAACAATTTAACAGCATTTTTTCTCAGCTGAGTAGAAAGAAGCTGCTAATGTTTTAAGTGGTCTAAAAAGTGACATAATCATCGATAGTGTAATTGAAATAACCTCTTTAATAAACTTTTTTTTTTGCCAAAATAAATAAATTATTGCTCCGGTAAAAACTTATGAACTTAATTTCATTCACACGGTGATAGCAACAGTTCTTGGAATAGCATCGTTGAATTAAAAAGCTTTTTACATTTTTTACATTTAATTTATTTGAGATATTTAACGTGTACTTTCTGAACCGACTGATTATATTTGCATGGAACTTATTAACTAAATTAAATCTAGAACAGACTCAACATCTAACCCTCAACCGTTAATTTATCACTGTGAAAGAATAACCCCACATTTAACTAATTATATACTAAGTTTTTCAGCCATGCCGGTAATCGAACTCGGGACCCTTATCTCAGTTGACAGACACGCTACTGACTGAGCTAAAGTATCGGACTGACTTCTTAAAATAAGAGAAAAAATTGTCATTAGATTCCAGAACACTCTGGACAGAAATTCAAGACCTGTTGAGATCACCATGGGAAGATAATACTTAAGCTAAATGTTTATGCTGGAGAATTATTTGATTTATTTTGAAAAAAAAAAAGGGTGTTTTGACATAAAAAAAACCTGCAAAAATACTTCCCTCAACTCGCGTTTCCGCCACTCCCACATTAAGTTCCGTCACATTTGTAGTCCCGGGCCTCTTGGAACCAGCCAGTCCACCCCTAGGTACTTCTGTTGGGGTTTTTTTTAAATAAAAATCCTAGTATTTTCTTACTAGCTCGAATCAAATACTAAATGAATACGTTAAAATGAAAATGTTTCTTATCAAATCTGAAATGAATATTATATTATAAGCTAATTTCATTTTTTGAATCAAATACAAACCGAACATTAGGATAAATAATGATGTATATTAAAAAATAATATCAAGAAAAAAGTAATCAAAACCATATTTAGATACTGACTAAATTACTAGCATCATATTCACAAGTTTTTATGGCCAAGTCAAATAATATATCCATGATAATTTATTTAAAAACTTTAAAGTTAAATTACTCAAATGTGTTGACATTTTTTAATCGAGTTTTTAATAAAATTACTGTGAATCCGTGTTCTATCTGGATTTGAAATTTCGAATCTAATTAGAATGTTTCAAAAATTAAGATTTGGGTTTAGATTCGAATACGAATCTTAGTTATATTCATATTAGTATCCAGAATGTTGAAGCTTTGCGCATCATAAATATAAACATACAATAATTATCATAAAATAGGGCTTCCTGTTTATATCATTCTTCGCAACTTCTCTGAAACAATCAACTCATTTTCATATAATCTATGTCATTGAGGAGAGATATGTATTGATCGATCCACTACAATCCGTTTATTTTTGTTTCAACAATTGTTTTGCAGTTGCGTTTGTTGCCACTTAGTCAAACGAAAGTAAATTGTAAAATTAAAAAGAGGGAAAAGTAAATAAAGAGAATAGCAGACTTCAGCTCAAAAAAAAAAAATACAAATACGTATCAACTAGTCAACGCGAGTTAAAAAGAGTCAATAATGCTTTAGTTTTGTTCATTGCTTTACTGAAAATATTTACAATTGATTAAAAGTGTAACATAATATTTAAAACTATTTTTAATTCTGAATTAAATAAGTCTTCAAGAATTCATTGGAGACTGTAAAATCTGACCCAAGATCTGATTGAACTTTGAAGTAAGGTAGTATTAAACCATCATAAATGTCAGAGTTTGACTTGAGAACATTTATATGGCTGCTAATAGAGAATGCCAGGCAGGCACAAATTTAAACACGGCCATTCGAAAACTCATGATCATAAATATAGAAAATTTATTTAAAAAATACCATCTACTTCCAAGATTCATAGAATCCATAACAAAAGTTTAGTGAAAAAGTCTATGAAACAGAAACTGTATTGCTCTTTCTCGTACAGAGGACCAAAATATATTTAAACCATGCGCCAGGCTTTTTTTAAATCATTTATTTACAGAAATGCTCTTTTAATCAAGTGGAAACACTGTGTACTTTGTGTCGTATTAAAGGTATCATTAATATACCGTATCACATACAGAGATAAGTTTTATTAGAATAATTACGTTTTCTTTTGTTATAGTTTAGAAATAGTTTACAATACTTACAGATGGTAGAAGCAATAAATTGCTTTAACCCCTCAAGTATAATGCATATATATCTATTGATAAAAGTTTCTCAGTAATAAATATCAACAACTTTCGTATTGGCCCAACATTATATATATTCCCCATTGAAGGTCATATCTCATTAATAACACTCTTGACGAAGAAAAGTTTTATTCTTGAACATAATTTTAATGTTTAAATATCGTAAAGAGTATGAGTATAAACTAGTATTTAAATAAAATATTACTTCGTTCTGAAATGTCTTTACGGTACTAAAGGTTCGATTCTCTGATACAAAATACTTAACCTTTCTGAAGATGAGGTTTATTGAATCGTTTTTATGAAGGTGAAAACACGATTTCTTTAAGGTGCAGTATTTGTGATACTACATAAAATAACACTTATAATTTATAGAAACATAAATTATATTTATACAATATCAATATTCGTCGTCATTTGAATGAAATATACACTTGAGAGGTTAAGATTAAATACAGTTTTAACATTAACATTTTACAGTTTTATATATGTAAAAATAGTGTGACCGTCCAAGCAAAGTTATCATAGAAATGTATTTTTAAACAAATGTTACTCAAATCAATATTTAATTGATTCCAACCGAATCAATCTTCAACCAACCTTAACGTGCCTTATTGAACTATTTGTAATATAAGTATACTGTTTAGTGAAAACTCTGCTATTTGGTATTAGGTTTGTCCAAACGCGTGTAAAATTATTTCCTGAATGTTGTCGTTATTGTTCTTCGATACTAGCTACATTTTAAATTTGAATAAGCAAAGCAAACACACAAGTCTGTGAAATGTTGGCTACTATTTTATAGCTTTAGGATGTTGCTTGATTAATATTTGAAAGAAATAAATTAAAAAAACTCCAAAATAAGTAGGTATATATGTGTTAAGAAAAATATATTCAAATGAAACATCTGGAAAATAAATTCAATTACAATTAAACCCAGTCGTCGAGCAAATTGCTAACAAACTATTGAGATAGCAATCCAAGTACAGGATGTTTAACATCGATTCTGTTTAGTTTGTTTGGTTACTAATTATATCAATGAAAAAGATAGCACAATTAACACATGCTATTCATAGATTCTAGGCTGTACACTAGTTTTTAATGATACACATGTATTGTCTTTATAGTGCTCACACACAAAAATACTTTTTTCAAAATTAAAATGTGCTAGTTTTTTTAATTTGATTTAAAAATGATCCCAAAAAACACCCCGTATCATTTAGAGTATTTTTTAAATATTTTTTTATATAACGACTAGACAACAATTTTAAAAATAATGTTTGTTTGTTTACTATCAAACACAAAACCAAATTAATCGCTGAGTAATTTAATTTTTTTTAATGGAGGTGATTGATTTCTCTTTGGTCCCGTGATAAATATTTATTTTACAACCCTCTCTAAAGCGAAGAAACCATATTGGGTGATAAAAAAGGCCGCCGTAGTTTGTAGTTACCCATGATCACTCCCCTAATTAGATCGTGAATAAATTTATTTTCTCAGCAGTTTTTTTTAAAAAGCTTTTCTGTTTTTTGCTAGATTATGATATATCGCCTTTCATATATTTTATAATATTACCATCGACAAAACAACAACAATTTAAGTAACAAAGCACTATAACATCCCCCAAGAAGAAGTGTGAAAGCACTGAGTGCACTTATTAAAAACGATCAAGTACTCTTAGAAGTTATTCCGTCCATAATTTTATTTTTATTTTCATTTGGATTTGAAATATTTGTGATACAAATCTAACCCCTGGGAACAGAAATATGTTTGAACGAGATGTTTTGTGATTGTGGTTCTAGACACAGCGTTAGTGAACACTTATTAGAGAGAAGACTGTGAGAGAAAGTGCTAGAAAATATCATGGGGTGATATTTCTAGAACATTTGGTCTAGTTTCGGGTTTGCGTAATGAAACTGAAACCTATATCAGCGGTACGTAATCATTCGAAACTTACTTAACAACCCTACTTTAAATAACAGCCTAAATCATTTTAAGAGCACGCACATCTTGGAAATAATCCTCATTTTATTTTAATTTTAAAAGACAATGTTTTTTTAAAACGTCTTAGCTATTAATGTTCCCATTATCAGCAAGAATAAATTGACGAGAAATATTAACTATAATCTGTTTAATTTGGGTGAAAAATTACTTTTTTTTACAAAGTGAAATTTTAGGTTAAAATGTGCACTCTCTTGAAATGTCTTTGTAAAAGGTGAACGTGTGCGATTTTTCATGAAAGTGAACATAAGTGTAGTGGTGGAAAAAATGTAGCGTTTGTTTGAATTATATCACTTAACTCTCGTATTATTTAAAAAGTCACTAGAAGATATAATTTGGAACATAATTTGGAGTGGAATACGAATTTAAACATTTCTTAAATGAACAAATTATTATATATTTAATTTTGAATCCCATTCGAATGGACCTTTTAAAATATATATTTTATAATCCACCCCAAATATTTGTTTAGGCTATAAATAGTTTTATACAACTCTTAAATAACCTTTATTTAATATATAATAATAATAATAATAATAATAATAATAATAATATAATAATAATAATAATAATAATAATAAAGATGTCAAACGAATCACTTCGCACCCACAATATTGCGTGAAAAGTATTTAACCTTTATTTGTTGTGCCCGTGAAATGCGTACGCACACCATTTTTTGGCAGAATTAATAATATAAAATAAAAAGCGAACATTGTTTTCATCTTAACATCTCCCAATATTGGTGTTGTCATCATTACGTGGCACTTCCTCTTAAAATATCACTATTGAAAGTTTCTTTATAGTTGGTTTTGCATTACTATTTTTCAGAATTGTAAATTTTCACTTTTTAAAAAATATTATTATCATTGTTCACAATATATGCATTTTTGTTTTCTCTTTGTCAACTGTCAACTACTACACTGCCTTGATTGGCTTTCCACTCGTCGAAGGGGTGGAGTCGGCACTGGAAGGCATCAGCTGATTGGCCAGTTTGAAAGTACTGTTCGATTCCAAACCAACACCGTTCTTATTGAAGTTCACCATCCCCATCCCAACGCTCATTCCAACTGGAACGCAACAAAATAAGAAACAATAGTTACATTTACAGTTTTAAACGCACGTCATTACTTAACTTAGCACAGCAATACTTATAATTATCTACTAAGGTAAGATTAAATATAAGATTTACTCTGGGAAAGCGTCCAACAACTAGACAAGCTACGTCCAATCAACAAACAGGTGCACAGCTCGGTTTAATTATTATTTGTCATTGAAGGGCTGTCATCCCTGAAGAGTCATCAAGTCGATATTTATATGGATAGTCAATATTTTATCTACGACTTAGAAATTAGCTGTTTCTTACTCTTTATATGACATTTCTTTCAAGACACCCAATACTTTCTTGGGAACATATGCAACACTTTCGCTCACTCCCATCCTTGGAAAGAACAAGCGTAAGCCGGGATTAATGGATTCAATACTTTTTAGAGAGTTTATTTTTAAATAAATCAATTATTTATACGATCAATTTGCTCAATATTTTCCAGTAAACAAACATGAGACCTAATTATAAAACTGTATTGAAACCTATGAACTATGGTTTATAAAAACTCATTGGTTTTTAATAATATTGGCATTTTGGTAGGGACGTTGAGATTTGAATTTTGTAAGGTAACACTGGCAATATATTTTCATACATGAACTTTCCACATGCCTTTAATACTAATGTGGCAAATGGTGGCAAAACCTTTTTGTCTATGGGCAAGGAAGGGGCACCAGAGGTAGTTAGCAAAATAATTGTTTTTGAGGGTATAAACTCCACAATTAGATATTTGAAGTGGCCCTCATCTGGAAATTATATGAAAATTAGACACTTCTAAAAAACCATTTGGAGTGGTCCTTTCTCATAAACATTTTGGAATTTCGATTAATATAGAAGCTATTTACAGTAGTTATCACCTTTACAAAAATTAGGCTCCTTTATAAGCTATCTGAAGTGACTTCCCCCAGAATTCGTTAAATTTGGTTGCTCCTAAAAATTATTTGGATTGTCCACCTTCAGCAAGTGTTTGAAAATTGGAAGCTTCTAGAATATATTAAACTAATCCACTCCCGGAAAACTTTTGAAAATTAGATTAGCTAGAAGCCATTTGGAGAGGTCTTTCCAAAGAAATATTTTGAAATTTGGATGCCCCTATAGGATTTTCAGAAGGGTCTTTGACTGGAAATTTTGAGAAAATTAAGTGCCTAATATAGAACCTATTTGAAGAGGTATTTTCTCCGGCATGTTTTTGAAATTTAGATTTATTTTGAAGATATTTAGCCTGGTTCTCTTCCAGCAAATATTTGAAAATTGGATGCTCTCAGAAGCTATTTAAAGTGAGTGGTTCTTGGTCATATATATATAAATTATATGGCCCAAGAAGCTATTTGAAATTGCCTTCTCCCAGCAAATTTTATGATAGTAACATATTATATTTTATGACATTAATATTTTAATTTTATCAAATAAATATATTTCTTTTATAAAATAAATATGACAGTTCAGTACGAGCCTTAATTACTATTGTTGAAATTACGTTTTGATACTAAATAATTGTACCCAATCACTTTTAAAACAAGAAATAAACCCAACGCATCTTATGACGAGTGGGCGCGACTAATAGTGCCTGTTCCATTCAATGGTAGTAGATATATACATTTAATATATGTTCTTATATTCCTGAAATAATTACAGATAGCCTAGTTTACCCATCCCTAGAACAATTTTCAAGAGGTAACCGTTAAAGTTACTAACGGCAACGTCTGAAAATAGTTGTTGAAAAATAAAAACCATGTTAATATAAACAACATTACAAACAAACCAGTACTTAGGGGAAATATTCCAATGTGAGAATCAACGCATGCTTTTGGTTGTCAAATAAACTATCATAAACTATCTGAGCGGTGAACATTATGTAAGTTTACCTCAATTTACCGGTAGCAGCCAATACTTCAACAATGCTCCTGGGAAGTAATCATCTCGATTTCAGCTATAGAAACGTTGACCAACCCAAAATAAATTCACCTTCTTTCAGAAAACAATATTTTCAAGGAGGCACTTACATTCTATAGCATTAGGAACTCGAAAGTTCATTGCCGCACTTACAAGAGGCAATACCTTTTGATATTAAAACTTGTCAGATATCCAAAATAATAAACAAATTTTGGTTGGCTAAATAATCTGTAGGGTTAACGCACTATGTAAGCGTAAACTAATAAATATATTTAAAAAGCTTGGAGATAATTTAACAATTAAAATACGACATCCTTCAAATGCGAGGTTATGGTACCATTGAATGTATGTACTCAAAGGAAATGAGCGAATAGACCAAATGTCCATACAATTAATTGCCATTTAAAAACAAGTTTCATAGCTCACCGCTAGAAAACACTACTACGGTAGTGTGACTTAAGTGATGAAGAGTGTCCTCTAATCATCATTTTCTTCTCCTCTTGGCTGGGAGGGGAGGGAAAGAAAAAAGGTGCTTCATGACCTTCAAAGAAACATTTATTAGAATAGGAAAACTCCTGGTGGAGAGATATTCGTTATTAATTAAAAACCATTAGCTTTAATCACTTGAGTACTGACTTCTTGAGAAATATATATATATAATATATATTATATAATATATATATAATATATATTATATAATATATATATTATATAATATATATTACATATATATTATATGTAATATATATGTAATATATATTATAATATAATATATATATATATTATATAATATATATATAATAATAATATATAAATTATATATTATATATATATATATATATATATATTATATAATATATATTATATAATATATATATTATATTATATATATATATATATATATAGGAGCCTATACATTCAACGATTAAACTAGTAAGAGTGTAATATAGGAAGTTTATTCAAGCTTATTTATACATATATATAATCATAAAAATATATATATTTAGGGGCCTAGACATTCAACGATTAAACTAGTAAAAGAGTAATGTAGGCAGTTTATTCTAGTCTATTTATACGCAATAATTATGATAAATTTCACGCTATCAGTAAGTTACGAAATCTTCTCAGATTATGATAAAATGAGTATAGAGATAATTTTTTGACTTTAGCTTATAATTTTAGTTTATAATCAGCAGATCGTACCAGGAGTTGAACCTCAATATTTATTATAAGTATATTTTACAAACATAATGTATACTTGGTTTTGTAGTTTTCAACTTAAACTTGATTTGAACCAACAACATATTTTTGGCTAAAAACAATGTGTATAATCAACAAAAATATTTATTTCAATTTTGTCAAAAATTCTTCTCCTTTCTCAAAATCCAACCAACATGCAAGGTTTAGAAAGGTCCAACCATTAGTTGTAGATTGAAAACCAAAGAGTCAGGTTTCAGGAAAGTAAAATTTAACTAAATAAAGAGGTCAAGTAAACTTGACCTCTTTATTTTGCCAAACAAGATGTTACTGTGGAATATTTACTTTAGAAACTTGTCGATAACGAAGTATACACGTCAGACCTTTCTACATAGGATCAATGGTGACCAATAACTACAATCTATCCGGCGCAGGAGTGGTGGTAACTAAAAGTTAGCATAGGATTTTTATAGCAAACATTGGTTGAAAGTCTCTAATATAAACCTATGTGGGAATAACTATTATGTTCTTATATACTATTTTATTAATCAATTAACCAAATAATCAAAAGTGTTATCAAATGCTTCTAATAATACTTCCCTAAGGATTACTGTATAGTTGGCTTTTTCTAAACTAATTTAAAGAACACATTTTTTAAAATAAAATGTTTAGGTTTTTTGTTTCGTGTTTGTGTCTACAGGAAAAATAATTATAGTACATGAAATAAAAAATAGCTCTTTTCACACTAGAAGGCCATCATAAATTATAAAATAAATATGTTTTTATATCTTAGAGAAAGTGCCATATAAAATATTTATTGCAAAATAAAAAGTTCTTATTTTGTAAACACATGCGCATGAACAGAGCCGAATACGATTTGTGTGGTGTTGGTTACTTTCAAAAGTTCTTGTTTCAATTACGTAAAATCGGTTGAAAGAAAAACAAAATCAGAAACAAGTTGTTTGATGTGAAAGTTTGACTGCCAAAAGTGATAATTTAAAATATGGTCTTGCAGAACATATGATTTGGCGAATGGATATATGAAAGTAGATCTGGTAATTTCTGCTAGCTTTCAGTTACCACCACTCCTACGCTGAATAGATTATATTTCTATATAGGAACACGTGCGAATTAAAAACTACCTGGAAGTTGTTTTGGAACGTATTTCAGTGAATAAAAGTCCTCAACAATAGTTTTTACTTAGGCAATGTTATTATGTCCTTTACGATCCTGAAAGTCAAATTAATCCTAAATTGCTGTTTGCCATCTTGGGACCTGTCTACTAATGACAAACTATAATTAAATAAAGTTTTTAACTACATTGAATAAAAGTGCGTTGGTTGAACGCTTCAGACTATATTAGAGAGAGTAATTGACTAAAGAATTAGTTTTGAAAAAGCTACAAATGACATTTCACACATTTTATGGCTTATAAATCAATGTAATCTCGATGGCCCCTTGACCAAATAATCATTGGCTGCCATCATTAAATTGATTGTATAATTTGCTAATCTTTTCGTTAATTCTACATGGTCATTATAGATACCAACATATTTGAGCAATGTTGAAGACAAACTATAATGCATTTATATTAAAACATGTTTATTTTTGTTCAGAATAAAATGACTAGAACTCTTTTATTTTTGTTCAAAATAGAATTACTGGAACTCTTTATATTGTTTTTCAACTCCATGCTATATAATGTATCTAAGAAACCGAAAAACCTTATTACTATATAAATTGTGTGTGACTAGCCAATGCCACTGCAGTGGACGTGGCAAACGTATATCTCTGTCCATTACGTCAGTTAAGGTAATGAATACTTTTCATTTATTTCCGACACATAGATAGATATACTTAACATTTTAGAAGACATGATAAAATATGAAATAAAGTAAGGAACGTAATATAATTAAAAAATAAGACTTGGATGTATAATTATTAAATTTAAAGGATTTAGAAGATCAAAATAAAGAATTAATGCCTTAAAATAATATTGGATTATTTAGATCAGCGTTTCCCAAAAGGTGTTCCGCGGAACCCTGGGGTTCCGTGGAAGGGTCAAAGGGGTTCCGAGTTAAGATCTTCGCGTTCAATTGTCAGACATTAAGCCTAATTTTAGTGCTATTATAAGTAAATATGTGAAAAAAATTTCATTCTTCACATTAAATAGTTACTTTTTTTTGTACGATAAATGTTTTATAATACTTATAATAATTATTTTTTATTTATAATTATTCTTTCTTTTCATGTCAAACATGAAAATATTCAAACTACACTACAAGGTACAATCACTTTTGTTATTATCAAAATGGGGTTCCGCCAAAAAAAGTATGATCAATTAGGGTTCCGTGGCCAAAAAAAATTGGGAACCTCTGATTTAGATAATAAAAGAACTTGCCTGTCAAAGTACTTGAAGGTGTAACTGGTAATTTCTATTACTATATAGCCAATATTATTTCAAGGTATTAATTCTTTATTTTGATCTTCTAAATCCATTAAATCTAACAATTATTTATCCAAGTCTTGTCTATTAAGATATACTTAGAGATAATGTAATATTTTCGACTAGGCTAGATTTGTTTGTAAAGCTATACAAATTTTTATCATGCTTGAGGATCGCCCAATATTACACTCAAGTACGTCCAGAAACATATCATTAAGTTAAACCTAAGGTCACATTCCATTCCAAAATTTCATTCCTTGCCAAGCTAGAGCAAGCCTTCCAAGTGTTCCACGCAATGTCGCATCACAATGTTTGCATTACAAGCGAGAGTACGAGATTTACATATTATTATGGCATAAAATGTCAAATTATACAGGTTTACAGAGCCTATATTACATGAGTAGAGGAGGTTATGCAACTGTTTATTTCCCCTTAGGAATCGGTGGCAGATTATTTAAAATAATTCAATTAATCTAATTATCAATAAAATTCCTTTAGCAACGTAATATTAAATAATAAAATCCATAATTGTGGAATAATGAGAACATAAATTTAAATTTTCAAAAATTAACAAAGATTTGGGAATAAAAATAAACAAAAATTCAATAGAACTTAGACAAATTTTTAAAAAAAAATATCGATATAATAGTATCCAAAAGTAATTTATGTACTTATTTAAAAACAATACATGGTATCGGTTGAGGGGTTAAAATTATGTGGAGACAAACATACAATCCAAGTACGGATATAGAGAATAATAATTCCTCAACGAGCATTTAGATCCAACCTCTCCACTTTAGGGAATTAACTTTAACCTTCGAGCGTTTCCTAATTGTTTATTGAACAAAGCATACCCTTTAAACACCTATTGGATTTTTTTCCCGGGAGATTTTCTAGTGTTTAATAATGAATTTAAAAAATATATAAATAAGCTATTGAGTTTAAATATCACGACGTCATGTTTAGATTAAATAAATAAAACTTAGTGAAATCATAGAGCTACAATCGAGCCACTAAATTTCTAGAAGTTGTATCTGTTTTGTATCCCAGGCAAGACAACAATCGAAACTTAAGATTTTTAGAAGTTGTATCTGTTTTGTATCCCAGGCAAGAACACAATCGTTTCTTTAGAATAATACAAGTGGGATCTATAATGGCCCACAGGTAAGACAACAATCCAACCTTTAGGTTACTAGAAGTGGGAACTGTTTTACATCCCAGGCAGGACAACAATCATTCCTTTAGGTTTTTAGAAATGGGATATTCTGTATTCTTACTCCCAGGTAGGACAACAATCAGGAATAGAACAAACACTTGCCGGATTAAACAGGCTACTTGACGATAATATTACCATAGCTGTAAAATTAGCTATAATTATTCGTCTCTACAAGTCGACAAGCCATATCCCGGTTGGTTATTGTGAATGCTGATAACAAAAGAAACCATCAGCGTCATCACTCGACTAGTACCACAAACAACACTCCAGAATTTAATACCAACCTAACTAACCAAACAGTCCCTAATATTAGAGAACAAAGACAATCAAATGTACACAACTAATCTGTTTGTCATATCAATCAGAAATTATTTTCAATCAAATAATGAAAATAAATTGATTAGGGTTTAATATAAAGCCTATTGATTATTTTGATGATTAATTATTATTTTTATTGTTTATGCTGGCGTCGAACATAAAAGAGAGGGATTTGAACTTCAACTTGCAATTTAAGTGAATCACGAGCTACTCGTACTGCTAGAAGACCTGTTAGATCAAAACAGGATTCAAACCAGCGGCCAGGACTGTATCTAGAATTATAAGTGTCATTCTTTTCGGCTCATTTTCTCAACTAGCGATTGTGAATCTCGTATATTCCAAGAATGCAATCATTGTGATTGTGATTGTAAAAATAAAACACGGGAGAAAAAATCAATCAAAATGCAAATTATTTTAATTGGGTACCAACAAAAATTTGGGTAGAGCATTTTTAAGAATACGAGCAATAAACTTAGGTTTGCAGGCAGGTCACAAACCTAAACAGAACAAAAATAATACAAGTCACTCAAATCACTCCCAAAAGGGACAAAAATGTGCACTGGAGCGCCGATCACCCGAGGCTGGACTATCCAATTGCCTAACTATCAGGAGCAATCTTGACAACATATTTAGTGCCAAGTTCTTTTTTTCAAATTTTCCTAGTTTTGGACTAAGTGCATGTTTGTTATTTCATTAAAACTTCTCAGTGGGGTGGTGAAACTGCTCATTGGGGATATAAAACTGCTCAGTTGGGTGTTAAGAGGAGAGGTGAAACTGGTTGCTTGTTTAGCAGAAAGAGGAAACTGCTCGGTTACGACAAGGTACGCTGAAACTACGACATCCATATCTGAACCAACAACCTGAAGAAAGCTTAATTAGGGGGTATCCTTTTCTTCAGGAAACTTGGGTTCAATCCCGACCAGGTTTACAGGAGAGTGGGTATTATGTGATGTGTTTCACAATCTCTCTCCAGGTGTATGTTGGAACATTCACCCTCCTCTTCCTAATTTACAGCTCAGCCATAATATACCAGATGCGATATGCAAGAATGATATGCACGGACGGAAGTACTAGTCAAGCACAAATAAAGTCGATGAAAAGTTGAAGTCAAATCTATCAGGTGTAGCCCTGGCTAGAACGTCTGGTCAGTAGTCACGTGATGACATCTTAAGCCGAATTCAGACTACGCTGTCGTTTCGTATTAATACGTGTTATGACAGTTTAGTGAAAAAACCATCCCAATAAATTATATTGAAGTGCTCACACTGCGTGATGTGTTGTATTGTGACATGTTATGTGTTATCTGAAGCCGAACTGCGTGTTAACATGTCGTGACACATATAAGCCCAAGACCTGGACATCCAGATTTTCGTCAGACGTATTGAAGTATCATAACGTGACACTTGAGTCTTTTTTTTTCGATTTAAGATAAATCTTTATGGGATTTATCCACTGTCTTGTGTGTTCCAGTGCAAAAAAAACAACATAATAATAGTGGCCACAATCTCCTCCTCTTCACCAAGTTCAGATAATAGTCTTTCATTCGTGTTAGTACTTACTTTTCACATCCATCACTGTTTCCAGCCTGTGGTCTGGGTCAGTGTTTTATTCTTAGTCATATATTTTCCACTACTGGCTTGATAGGCTTGTCGTAGCTTCATATGTCTTACCGGACATTAATTCATAACTCTGAAAGGGTAAACCCACATTTCACCAAATTATACATTTTCCAATCATGCTGGAAATTGAACCCGGGACCCTTAGCCCACTAGACAAACATGTTACCGACTGAGCTAAGTTGTCGGATCCATTTTTAGTACAGTCCACTTGAAAATTTGATTTAACCAATCGTACACAAAATGGTGTGCCCTGATCAGAATCAAGAAGTCAATTGACAACAATTTATGTCCAAACGACACAATACACCATATACATACGAGCAGAGTAATCACTCGAAGCTGATCTGTTATGTTGTGATATGTTGATACGTGCTAATATGAAACGTAGTCTGAGTTCGGCTTTACACAGATGTACCACATCCCGGCAGGAAATAAAATATCTACATCCACTGCCTTCTATAGTGACAATTTTGCTCGTAAAGTTAACCAACCTGATTATAAACGAACAAAGATTTGTTAAAATGACAGTAAAGGTGGAAAACATGATCTTCAGTGTGGAAGAGTGAATCTATTTATTGGAACAGATCAAGAATCATACGAGCATAACAAATTAAAAAACTGAAGTCTCGATAGTCCATACGTGCCGCGCCATCTTGAGGAAATATTATCAAAGTACCAACCAAGTACAGCCGGAGTATGCTCGAGGCCAGACTTAAGCGTTACTTCTCCGCTATTAGTTTTATTGCGTCATTCCTTGGAAATGAGCCACTTAATCCTCCTAGCAAGGAAATACACGCGTATTCTAATTTTCTTGTACTTCTGCCGTGCTTAGCATCTTTCTTGCATACGGACCCTAGTCTCCATTATAGCTGCTATAGCCCGAATGTCCGGACTTTAATCTAACTATCAGAGTCCGAATGTCCGGACTTTAGTCTAACTATCAGAGTCCGAATGACTGGGCTCCAGCCCAACTGCCACAGCCTGAATGATCGGTTATCCAGTGATTGAACAAGCAATGTCAGTGCAAGTACCACAGGGTGAGTCAAGGTGGGCTGATGGAGCGGCTCAGGTCGCTCGCCGTTGGCTTCGTGCCGTTGGTCCTGAGGTTCGAGCTCCGCCGCTCATTTTCTGCGGGAAACAACACAAGTCATATCACTCTCAGAATGGACGTTGGACAAAGCTTTGTGAACACGCGAACCCTCCTTCAGGAGAGAGTTGTTCTTTAGGTCGTGGATGTGGCCCTTTTGACTGGCTTTATGAGCCAATCTATGGGTTGTTTAAGGTGACAAATTTGTAATCATAACTATGAAACTTATAGTAATTATTATTGGTAAATTCCAAGAGACTGTACGGTATAGCTTTTGTAAATTAAGCCCCTCCTCTGGATAATGTTTTTAAATGCATTAAATAAAATACATAGAACTATAAACTTAGACCAATTATATTGAAATAAAGATCAAAAGATATAAAAAAAAGCATATTTGTGAAATGGTGATGTACAAACCTGTTTATTAACTCATCAAAATATAACAAGACAATACATTTAAAATAAAGGCAAGTTAAAGTCAAATACAAACTTTTTCTACTACTCTGGCTTGTTGGCTGCATTAATAATTGAAGGAATTGCTAAATTTAAGTTAGAGGTTAGTGGGAATAAAGTTATTATTTTTTCTCCATTCAAGTCCACGGGCCCCAGCTTAAAAACTCCTGGTTTAAACAGGGGCGTAGGAACGATAGAGATGGGAGGAACTTGGGGCTTACCCTCCCAACCTAAACACTGAGAGGGGCGCCGCAGATGACTGTTTGGGGACTGACTTTAATTTAGATAGCAGTGTATTATTACATGCCTTTCTTAGGAGTACTATTGTCAGTAGCATAAGTTACTCTATCTTAAAAGGGGCCAACTTAATTTCAGAGAGCGTCACAAGCTCACTTAGGCCCTTGCCCCATAAAACCTCTAGAACATCTATCTAGAAGGTAAGCACTACCACCTTATCTAAATATAGGACAAAATGTGACACCACCAGCTCCTAGTTTGTGACACCACGGGCTTGGTATGCAAATTAAGTCGGCTTTAAATTGTATGTGTCACGTAATTGGCATTGCAACATTCCTTTATTTCAAATTCGGGTGCCAGTTTGTTGAACTTCCTGCAAATGAGTGACCTTTATATTGAATACAAGGCTGCCTATCTCAGAGTGATCCTTTCAGTCACGCGATCCTCAAGGAAGGATCCTCCAACCTCCATATAGTCTGACACTGTTTATTTTAAAAGGTATCTACAAATTATGCCAAGGCTAGCTATATCCACTTCCCTGGCTTCCACATAACTAAATAGTTAACAATACACAATACGGGATCGGAAAGGAGTCCTTGTAAAGAAATGCTCAAAATACAAACGTGGGAATTTTTTTTAGCAAAGCCTTGGCAGTCTTAAACTGGTTTGTAAGGAAATACCAAGATCGAAACTGTCTTATCAGGGGAACGTAAATCCTATTAAATTTGTTAATAATTTGAACTTATGAACAAGTTGAGGCCTACTATGCAAACTAACGCTATGTCTATCTTGGAGGTATACACTGTTACCCTTTCTAATTAATGTACAGCACATCTTGAGTTTGTCTAGAGCAGTGAGAGCGGTGGTTCCCAACCTGGGGGGCGCACATCCCGGGGGAAGCGTGAAACATTTCCAGGGAGAGGAGGGGCGTGGAACGATTTGTAAGTAAAATTAAAAATCACCCAAGAATTGAATCTCTTTTCCAAAGTAACATTTTTTCTTGAGGCGTTGACAACACTGGCACTGCCTATCAGATTGTAAAACCCAATATTCGAGAAGTGATAAAAACAAAACAGTGCCAACAATCACACCAATATTCAGTGATTTTATTTGTACCATTATGATGCCAGTGCTACATTGTTTCTTTGTATAAGATAAAGAAGTGAATAGAAGACAAAACTTTTTAAATATTTCTTATACCTGTCCAGAAAAATAAGGGGAGACGGGAGGCGTGGGAATTTGATGATCTACCGATAGGGGCGTCAGCTCAAAAAGGTTGGGAATCACTGATTTAGAGCGTAGCTTATAAATAGACAAGGGCCAAAATAAGTACTTCAGCCTGTTTTGGGCTGAAGTTAATTATGTAATTACCTTATAATAATACTCCTTATCTAATTACTGTTTTTTTATTGTTTTATGGATATAATATTGTGGAAGGAATAAATAAAAACATAATATGACCCACCTTAAAATATTGCTACATCCCTAACAAAATATGTCCGAATAATAAAGTATAAACATTAAAAAAGTGTTTTTATTGAAATAAGCCCTTAGAGAACACAGTACACATTTGTTTACCTGACAAATCTTCAAGGAATGCCACCACTCTGTTGCGTTTTCCAATCAAAGTTGGGGTATCATCAGTAGGGATACAATTGACCAATTCTTTCAAAGTCTTCAAGTAAAATTTTACCTTAAAATCTTTGGTTTTTAACGAACCGCAATTTACGATGGCAAGGAGATTGGTTAGTGGGCTGCAGGATATTTCTTGGTGTGCCACAAGTGGTATGTTGTTCAGGTCTGTTCTATTCCCTTGTTTAAATAGTGTACACTCTGTTTATCGTGAAAGGTATCAGTCCTATCTTGGTTGATTATGGTATGGCCCTATCTTATAAACTGCAATATAGTGTAACCCGTCAAGGTAAACTTGATACCTTTCATGGTAAGCTTAGAGCACAACATAAGCTATGTGTATCTTTGAGTTGAACACAATATACCATTATGTAAATATTTTATCATAATATATGTTATGTGTATCTAGAGGATAAACACACTGGCATCTTATCTAAGACTTGTGTAACATATGCGATGTATACCTGGAAGATAAAAACTACATGCTACTTGATCCAAAATGTGCCTCACAACTAACACATATGAATAAAAAAATTCTGTTCTGGTACTCATCACTGATTTCACAACAATACTACCTGGGTATATGTCCGTCCTGTCACTCGGGTAGTAAATTTCTGGGGCAAGGGTTGAGGGGCTGGTTACAAGGGTTGCTGTCCCAAGTTAAGCTAGTTTCTGGGTTGTACGATGAAATAACCCTGTATTCAAAAAGTACACGTTAAGTCAACCCTTCCCTCCCCCCAAACAATCGTTTTAGAACGACTTGCATTTTGATATGAGCTATACTTGTACAAAGTTTATCACATGATTTGTCGACAAATTTGAACCATGTGGTTTGAAATGAAATATTTTAAATCAATTTGGGGACTTAGTGTACACTTTCTGAACACGAGGTGGTTTCACCCCACAACTCAGGAACCAACTTAACCTAGAACAGCAACACTTGCAACTTCCCAGCCAACACTAGCAGGAGGAGTTTACTGCTCGGATGGCAGGATGAACACAGACACGAGTGGTATCTTTTTGTAAGCTCAGCTCTCTCTCAGCTCAGTGAGGAATGGAACGGGGGGGTGGGGAATGACACTCTCTAAACCCCGTCCCCGTTCCCCATGCGCAATGCTCCTGGTGATATTATTTAGATTTTAGATGAATGGCAAAAGATTCATGAATAATGAATTAATTTGGTATGGCGACTGTTTGTGAAAAAAATTAGTGGGAAATTATTTTTAAAAAATCCAAGATATTAGCACCTACAAATAAATGATCAAAGATAAACAATTATCCTTTTCTTGCCAAAAGTTTTCAATATTTGTGAGTTATCTGATGTCACGTGTGTCTCGCCACATATAGTAGGCTATAACCATGACCATTAGCAGTACATGCATCCAGTGTTAAACACACGGAGAATTGACTTGACCTGTGCACTTGTATAGTGTTGTACACATTATTATTATCACTGCGTCTTACTACCCGTTCGGGTTATACGCACTTACGCTAGTGTGTAATGGTTGAGTGATTGTGAGATGAAATGGAGGAAACCCACAGTTTAACGTGGGATCCGAACCACGGTGGAGGCTTGGCATGCCACACATTCACAAGTTGTGATTAATACACATCTTGTCAGAGGTGAAGGAAGGGTTTGACAATCAGATAAATCTGTGCCGGGACCGAGGATTGAACCTCGGACCCCCAGCTCAGAAGTCTGACACCTTACCCCGTAGACTACCAGGTCACCCTGTTGTACACAGAGAGGTGATAACAAATCCTGCAGGTATCCGGTGTTGTACACACACAGATTTATTATCAACCTCTCCAAGTGTCTAGTGCTGTACACACTGAGCAGTGACGTTGACCCTTGCACGTGTTTATTGTTGTGTAGATGAGTGGCCTTGACTCCTGCAAGTATCCAAGGTTGTATACGTATACTAATGATCAATATCCCTGAAAGTGTCCAGTGCTGTACATACAGAGCAGTGACATTCACACCTGCACGTGTGCTCTATCTAAACATACAGTAGAAGAAAGAAAGAAGGAAACGAACCATTATGCATGAGCAACGTACCCATCCTCGGGCCCATCATATCCTTGGGATGGTTGGTCTTGATGGCGTTCATGCGCCTGTTCTGCGGCGCCGGTCCACCTCCCCCGCACCCACCCGCACCCTGCATCCCCCCGGCCCCTGGCCCACACGGCGCGGGTCCCCCCCGGGCCCAGTCGGAGCCCCGGTAGTCTAGGGCCTCTGGGCTGCTCCACCGGCAGAACCCTCCTCCTCTTCTTGGGAAGTTTGGCCCTGGCCTGCGTGTGAGAGTAGTACATGGCGAAGTTGGACACGATGACGGGGACCGGAAGAGCTATGGTGAGCACGCCAGCCAACGCGCACAAAGCCCCCACGAACATCCCCACGTACGTCTTGGGCACCATGTCGCCATAACCCACCGTGGTCATCGTCACCAGAGCCCACCACAGACCCAGGGGGATGCTGTTAAAGTCGTTGTGAGGGTTCGCCTGGATTCTCTCCGCGTAGTACACGAGACTCGCAAAGATCACTATCCCCAACACCAGGAAGAACACCAGAAGCGTCAGCTCTTTTGCTGACGCCCTGAACGTCTGGATGAGAATCTTCAACCCAGAGGAGTGCCTGGTCAGCTTGAACAACCTCATGATCCGGATGATGCTGAAGAACTCGAGGATGTCAGCGTTCTCGAGGTGGGACGCGAATTTCTGGAGCACTAGGTCGATGTAGAAGCTGAGGGTGGCCACGTAGTCGATGATGTTGACGGACGCCTTGATGAAGTCCCACTTGTTGGGGGACGCGATGAAGCGGATGAAGAACTCGAGGGTGAACCAAGCGTTGCATACACACTCAATGTAGAAAAAGGCCTCGTGGGCGTTGGTCTGCATCTTGTCGAGGGTCCACGCTGATGTGTTGTGGGAAGTGTTGACGGTGATGTTCTTGATGACGGGGACCCTCATGTCCGGATGAGTCTTCAGACAGAACGACAGGATGGACACGCAGATGAAGAACACGGAGATCACACCGATGATCTGCAAGGAGACACCAAGAGACGATAATGGGCAGGGACATTCTTAATTAACTGATTAAAACTAGAGGTGGCTCAAATCTACTTTTTTAAAAATCCAAATTTGAATCTCAGAAAACCCCATGGAGAGAAAAGATTAATTTTCCCAAATAGGTGTAATTTTTTTTCTTCAATTCTGCATTTGTTCAAATTAAGTGATAACTAAATTAGTTTGAAATCTGGTTGTTAGTAGAGACGATTAAAATAAACTATTATAAACGTAAGATTAAAAAATAAGTTTAGCACCACGTTACTGCCTGTTCAAGTTATACGCATACGTACTAATTACCGATTTAAGGATGAGTGAGGTTGAATCTAGTGGAAGTGTAACCTCATCTGCATGGAGGGAGAGTGTAAAGCCATTTATGAAAAACCACCTGCAGAATAACCCACCAGGATTCAAACCCCGATCTTCCGGTAATCGGCAAATCCAAATATTGAAAATATTATGAGCACAAGAAGAAATAAATATAATAGAGTAATAGAAAATAGAAATAATGGCTATCTATTACCATTCTTTGCTATATTAGGTAGTTCATTATAAATACAATTCAAAGATTCAATTTTTTCTACCTGCTTCGGTGGCCGCACTGTCTAGGGCGCCACACTCGTATTGGACTAGACTGCCATTCACAGGGGTATAGGGGGGATTCGAATCCCAGTCGGGTGTACTGAGGGTGGTTTTTCTAAAATGTTTTTCCAATTTTCCTTAACGCAAATATGGGTACACTTCCTCTAAATTCAACATTCCTCATCCCTAGCTCAGTAGCGTAATTAGTACATAAGCGTATAACCTGAACAGGTAGTAAGACACGGTGCTAAAAAACTGTTTTTCTATCACCGAATCTTATGCATATATGGTAACTACTATAATGGGATGGAGATGAGGAAGGAATAATTTTAGAGATAACATAACCAAATTTGCACAGAAGGAGAGTGGAAAAACATTTAGGAAAAATCACCCTCAATAGACCCGATCAGGTTTCGAACCTCGATCTTCCCATCATCAGAAGACCAGTCTAACACGAGACGGACACCTTATATCACTCAGCCACTGAAGTGGATATATATTCAAGTGTTAAATTAATGATCTGTAGTCTTGTTTTTAAGTTTATCTTATAATTATGTTGGGATTGGACCACCAATAAGCAGTATTAGAACTATAAAACAAATTCCATTTCATAATTCTATGGTTTTTTTAAAGATCCGAATTTCGAATCCCATATTTGATAAAATCCTTGACTCTTTAATATTCTTAAGGATTCGAGGGATTCTAGGATTAGAAGATTTGAAGGAAACATTCCTATCTAAAACAAACGTATCCTTAGAGCTGGGTTTATATTCACTTATAACGCATAACTAATAAAAAATAGTGTATAGCAGCACATAGTACGTAAGAAGTTGAAATACATTATTTTTAACGATAGCGTTTATAATCGATATGTTGTGATTAGTGATTAGTTGATTTAAATTTTATCGTTCTTATGCATTTTGCATGAAATGTCGCATATATAATCATTGGAATTGACGCATCAGCCAATGAGAATGCTAGGAGAGGATATAACCAACTAAACGCCAGTAAACAAGCAGACGAAAATAGTCAGCTTTTGTATTCATCTTTATGTTTGAAACGTCTTGTTTGTTATTCATGAATTTTCTTTGTTTTAGCCTCACTGACTATGATTGAAAATTTAATGTTCACCAGGCTCGGGGTTCGATCTCCGCTTGTGGAACTCCTCTCGTTATAAACGCAGGTAAAGCAACTGATGCAAAAATCTCTAGGAGAAGGCGTGAGGGAAAGTGGAGGAGGGTTGCATCAACATTAAACTGAAGTATACGGCAATGTTATATCATCCGTGAGGGGCATAGACGCTCGGAGTCTTTCTAGAAGAGAACTCTCTCAGTGGTGAGTTTTCTTTTCAGCTCATGACATCATTAGTAAGAGCAGGGCTTATTTTTAGTATTACATTTATACTCTCATTAGGGTATTTTTTTATCTGGGGTATTTAACGTGAACTTTCTGAACCAAATGACTATCTTGATTTATAAACTAACTTAAATCTATAACAAACGCAACACAACAACTAGTCCCAGACCACTAATTCATCACTGTGAAAGGAGAAACATATATTTCTACAGAGATAGATTTTTCGGCCACTCTGGGAGTCAAACCCAGTAATCTAAGCTCAGTAGGCAGACTCACTGCCGACTGAGCTAAAGTGTTGGACTGTAAAATAATTGAAAAGTTTCAATGAATGAATACATCAAAGTGACACTTGAATTAAAATATGCATACCTTTAATTATGATTGGAGGGTAGGGGTAGGCTTGGATAAAACCATTGTGAATAGGATAGTGCGTCTGTCTATGAATTAAAGGTCCAGGGATACATTTCTGACATGGGCTAGCAAATTATCACTTAGTGAAATTAGGGTATCCCCTTTCATAGTGATGTATTAACGACTGGTGGACTGGCTGATGGATTTGTTCTAGAATCAAGTTAGTTTGCGATATAATAAGTAGGTTTGAAAAGTGCAAGCTAAATACCCAAAAACATTAGATAATAATTACATTTATGGCCAACTTATCCAAAGGTTCCCGGGTGTTATTTTTCAACTAAACATATAAGATCTTCCGCTAACCCGCTTCGGTGGTCGCGTGGTCTAACGCGCTCCTCTCGTGGTAGACTAGACTGCCGAAGACGGGGAGATCAGGGTTCGATCCCAATCGGGTGCATTGAGGGTGGTTTTCCCTGAATGGTTCCAGCTCTCCATGCGCACAAATGCGGATGCACTTCATCTCAATCAAACCTTAATAATCTCTAATCAATAAGTGTAATTAGTGTATACAGGCGTATAACCCGAACGGGAAGTAAGACGTGGTGCTAAACAAAATAGCCTGTGTGCCGAGGATTAAATCATGGTTCGATCCCGATCGGGTGGTTTTTCCTAAATGTTTTTCCACTCTCCCTCCATACAAATGCATGTGCACTTCCTCTAAATTAAACCTTCCTAATCCCTAACGCATTAGTGTAATTAGTATACAGGTGTATAGCCCGAACGGGCAGTAGGACGCGGTGTTAAAAAAAACTCTGATTATATGTAATGCTCTACTAATAATTAACATATCTATGTTGATATTTGACAGCCAATGATAAAAACAGGGATTGGCCTGGTTGGAACAAAATATCTCTAGCGCGTGTACAATGTGGTCGAATGGGGCCACACATGAGACGTTTATAACCGTCATTAGTAGCGTTGCTCTGGGAACATCAAGTTTAATGGAGGGTCTTGGGTGTGATGTGACTGGTTATTACGGCCATAAGATGGGGTTGGATCCCCGGCTGATACCCTCGAGCACAGTCGTTAGAGCGCGCTAAAAAAAAACATTTGCCTCGATCAATAAACCTCCACTTGTCGAACTGATGATGGAGATGCAGGTAGGGCCCCCATGGGATGGCCACCGATAGCAGACAGTCATTAGACTCGTCACATACTGGAGCCTGTACTATCTAGACCAAGGGGACAGGATGAGGAGTAGGAATATTGGGTGGTTTGTCCTGAGGGATCAATGAGTGAAACGCAGGTTTCCAAGAAGGTATGTTCTGCTGTCTAGAATCTAGATCACAACTATAAGTAATTGGTTTATAGATCAAAATAAATGTTTTCCATCCTTGGACGCCATATTGTATGCTGAACTTGTAGATACAAGTCAATCTTTATCCCAAAGTCTTTCAAATTCCTCAGGGTCAAATTAGTAGTCATAACGTGAATTGTTAAGGGTCAAACTAGCTAGGATTAAACTAGTCAGAATCAAATTCAGGATAAAATTAATTAGGATAGAACTATTCAGGGTAGAACTAGTTAGAATGGAACTAGTCAGGGATAAACTAGTTAGGCTATAACTAATCAAAATCAAATTAGTCAGGGTTGAACTAGTTAGGGTAAAATAATTTAAGCTCAAGCTAGTTTGAATCAAATTAATCAGGGTATAATTAGTTAAGATTCCAATTAGTCTGAATTGAACAGATTATGGTCGAACTATTTCATGGTAAAACTACTGTAGTCAGAATCAAATTAGTCAGGGTCTAATTAGTTAGCATTCAATTAGTCAGAATTTAACTAATCAGGGTCAAGCTGTTTAAGGTATAGCTCTCCAATCTTGAACTAGTCAAAGTCAAATTAGTCAAGTTTGAATGATTTAAAGTCCAATTAGTTCACATAATTTCGTTCCCAAACTTGATCTAGAAATAATTTTTGAATTCAATCTAATCGAACTATGAGCTAGACCCAGAGTGGGCAACCCTGTCGCCAATCGCCACAAGTGGTAAATTGGCCCTAAAAGTGTGGAAAATTTGAGTTTGTCAGCTCTCACAATAAAATAAATTATTTCCTGACTGCATGTATGCTGGTTGTAAATAATGATATTTCCTGCATATATGTTGAAGCATTCCGCTTTCTGAACGAGCCATTGACGAAACACTGCCATCCAATACCCCCCCTTCATTCTCTTTACCAATACTTCGTTTTATCTCTGCCTCCAGACAAGGATAGTCAAATTTCACATTAAATGGTTTTATATTTTAAATTTGAACAATTTTTATATTATTTTTATTATAATTATTTAGCACCGCGTCTTACTACCCGTTCGGGTTATACGCTTAAGTACTAATTACGCTAGTGGATTAGGAATTAGGAAGGTTGAATTCAGAGGAAGTGAACCCGCATTTGCGTGGAGGGAAAGTGGAAAACCATTTAGGAAAAACCACCCTCAGTTCACCCGACCGAGATTCGAACCTCGATCTCCCCGTCCTCGGTGGTCTGACTCAACACGACTAGCGTGTTAGCCAACTACGCCACCGAGGCGGGTAACAATTTTTATAATCTTCGTCTGAGGAAGTTGTAACTTAGTAGTCAAAGTATACATATCTTGAATAAACTAATAAACTTTTACAAACAGTGTTCTTTTAAATGTTCGATTGAGCAACTTAATTTCTCAATTTTTACATGGTGTGTTGAATTTCATTTCTCATTCGCCACATCTGTGGCTACATTGAAAAATATGTTGCCCACCTTTTAGCTAGACAATTAGTATGGAGATTTTTTTTTTAAATCACACGTGGAAATGCCTTCAAGTGTACCGACCTCCTTAAATTAAAATAGTTTTAGCTAGTTCCTTTGCTCTCATTCTTAATGAACTAAAATATAGCTTGACTCTAGACAAATAAAGTGTTTGTTATTTTTATTTATCTATCTATTTTTTATTTAACTATCCTTAGTAGACCCAACTAGGATTCTAACCCTAATCTCCTCATCTTCAGCAGGCCAGCCAAACGCGAGAGTGGCACCTTAGACCAGAGGTCGGCAATCTTTTTGGGGCCCTGAGCGACTTTTACATTATCAAAGGTCCCACGATCACCCTTCTTATCTTTAGTTCTTTAAATTCTTGTTTTTTTATACATTTTGTATGTATTCCTTGAATTCAATATTTCCTCCAATACTTATGCCTCTGCCTTGATACAAAATACATAGAATAAATTAAATATACACTTCTTTTATCCTGAAAGGTAGTAGTCTTACTTTGAAAGATTAACCTATGGCCCTATCTTATGAGCTGTACCGTAGTCGAATAATTCAAGGTAAGCTTGCCTTTTCGTGACGATGTAGTTTTCTTGCGCGATCGACTGAACATTTTTGTGAGAGCGACCGGTCGATCGCGATCGACTTATTGCCGACCCCTGCCTTGGACCGTTCGGCCTCTGAAGCGGGTGAAAGCTATTTGTCACTGAAAGAGAGATAACCTAATTTCATAATGAAACAATATTTCTCATTGGTGGGAGTCAGCCCCGGGGCCTAGGTAGTCTCACTACCAGTGCCGGATTAGAGGGGGGGGGGCTATAGGGGCTGGTTCAAGGGCCACAACCCCAGCTCCTGAACCATTCTGAACGGTCTTGTGCAACTTCAAAAATTGCATTTTATGCCCTTAATTATGTGGGTTTTTTTTCCTGATGGTAGGTCTAGGGGTAAGGTGTCGGACTTCTGTGCTGGGGGTACAGGGTTAAATCCTCGGTCCCGGCACTAAGTTATCTGATTGCCAAACCTTTCCTTCACCTCTGACAAGACGTGTATTAATCACAACTTGTGAATGTGAGGAATGCCAGGCCTCCACCATGGTTCGGATTCCACGTTAAACTGTAGGTCCTCCATTTCATCTCACAGTCACACTACCATTACACATTAGCGTAAGTGCGTATAACCCGAACGGGTAATAAGACGTGGTGCTAATAGTAATAATAATTATTTGTGATGGTTGATAAGTTATACTTAATAATCACCTATAGTCTTACAAAAATTTTCAATCACAATATTCCAATTTTTAGTTGAGTACAAAACTTCAAATACTATCGACGAAATTTCTCTTAGTAACTGTTTAAGTTTGTGTATTGAGGATATTGATGAATATTTAAAACTTGAAATGTCACATACTTTATCAAGAGTGTTGATGTTAGTTACCAAGATATTGCTAAATATAAGTATGATAATAATAATTTGATTGGTGTTTTTACAAATGGAATTACTGCTTTTAGATTGTAGGCCTATTTGATAATTCCTATAACCAACTGTGAACCAGAGTGCTTTTATTTAAAAAACTTACCTTAATTAAAAGCAAATTACAATCAACAATGCTTGAACCAAGACTTAACGTCATGTCATTAGAACATGATATTACAAGACCGTTGTTATTTGACGAAGTTGTGCAAACATTCGCAAATATTAAGGCAAGGAAACATACATTTAAATTGACATGTATACTTGTAACCTATGTTTACTTTTGTACTTTTTGTTTTATTGTAACTATAATATTAATTTAGTCTATTTTTTGCTAATATTTAAAATTTAAAATATATTTAAAATATGATATTTCAATGCTTCTTTTAGCTGCGTGTTCTAAAAAGTTTTGGGCATCTTTCATGACATAAGTAAATAGGACCCCAAATTATACAGTAGCCCCAGGTCCCCCAAGTACCTTAATCCAGCACTGCTCACTACTAAACAAAGTAAGGTTTGCGAATGTATGTGATACACACCCATGTTAAACATGTTTTATTTTTCTCACTGCGTCTTACTTCCGTTTAAGGCTATACTTATTTTAAATACGATAGTGAAGTAGGGATAAGGGAAGTGGAATTTAGAGGAACGGTACCGACATCTGCGTGGAGTGAGAGTGTTAGACCATTTAGGAAATACCACTTTCGGCACATCAGGGGGGGATTTTAGTACCGCTCTCCTTTCAATTACCAGTAAACAAGACTAGATGATCTTGAGATTTGGTACGTTTCCTACTACTAGGGGCTTAGCACATGTGTTTGTGAAGAACATTGTATAGAGGCAAAGAAATGTACACTGAACATCAATAACTATCGCTCAATGTTCAGCAGTACGGTATAGCTTATTTTAGCGGACAACAGAAAATGTATTGGTTTCCCTCCCACCCACCAGTCCATGACCGTTGCATGAATTCACACGAGTGGTAAAACAAATTTATCTCAGTCTGTGATGGAAGTTAGTTTTTCTCCCCTCTCCCCAGTCCATGACCGTTGCATGAATTCACACGAATGGTCCGCGTTGGAGATGAGTTGGTATCCCCAACAGATTGCTCTTCAATATGTCATTATCTGTGTTCGTTCTTTGATGAATTCTTTGGTTCTGTTGACATGATTTGGTAAACTATATTATTGTTGTGTTTGGAGGGAGGTATTACCTTGTCACAGTTGGAGGAATAGTCCTCATGATTCTACCTCGTCAGATTGGGAAGAGTAGTCCTCATGGTATTACCTTTTCAGAGTTGGAAGAATAGCCCTCATGGTATAACATTTCAGAGTTGGAAGCATAGCCCTCATGGTACTACCTTTTCAGAGTTGGAAGAGTAGTTCTCATGGTATTACCTTGGCAGAGTTGGAAGAGTATTCCTCGTGGTATTACCTTGTCAGAATTGGAAGAGTAGTCCTCGTGGTATTACCTCGTCAAGGTTGGAAGAGTAGTCCTCGTGTTAATACCTTGGTAGAGTTGAAAGAGTAGTCCTCATGGTACTACTTTGTCAGAGTTGGAAGAGTAGTCCTCGTGTTATTACCTTGGCAGAGTTGGAAGAGTAGTCCTCGTGTTATTACCTTGGCAGATTTGGAAGAGTAGTCCTCGTGTTATTACCTTGGCAGAGTTGGAAAAGTTGTCCTCGTGTTATTACCTTGTCAGAGTTGGAAGAGTAGTCCTCGTGTTATTACCTTGGCAGATTTGGAAGAGTAGTCCTCGTGGTATTACCTTTTCAGAATTGGAAGAGTAGTCCTCGTGTTATTACCTTGGCAGATTTGGAAGAGTAGTCCTCATGCTATTACCTTATCAGAGTTGGAAGAGTAGTCCTCATGTTATTACCTTGGCAGAGTTGGAAGAGTAGTCCTCATGGTACTACCTTGTCAGAGTTGGAAGAGTAGTCCTCATGCTATTACCTTATCAGAGTTGGAAGAGTAGTCCTCGTGTTATTACCTTGGCAGATTTGGAAGAGTAGTCCTCATGGTATTACCTTGTCAGAGTTGGAAGAGTAGTCCTCGTGTTATTACCTTGGCAGAGTTGGAAGAGTAGTCCTCGTGTTATTACCTTGGCAGATTTGGAAGAGTAGTCCTCATGGTATTACCTCATCACAGTTGGAAGAATAGTCCTCGTGTTATTACCTTGGCAGAGTTGGAAGAGTAGTCCTCATGGTATTACCTTGTCAGAATTGGAAGAGTAGTCCTCATGGTATTACATCGTCACAGTTGGAAGAGTAGTCCTCGTGTTATTACCTTGGCAGAGTTGGAAGAGTAGTCCTCATGGTAATACCTTTTCAGAATTGGAAGAGTAGTCCTCATGGTATTACATCGTCACAGTTGGAAGAGTAGTCCTCGTGTTATTACCTTGGCAGAGTTGGAAGAGTAGTCCTCATGGTATTACCTTGGCAGAGTAGGAAGAGTAGTCTTCGTATTATTACCTTGGCAGAATTGGAAGAGTAGTCCTCATGGTATTACCTCATCACAGTTGGAAGAATAGTCATCGTGTTATTACCTTGGCAGAGTTGGAAGAGTAGTCCTCATGGTATTACCTTGACAGTGTTGGAAGAGTAGTCCTCGTGTTATTACCTTGGCAGAGTTGGAAGAGTAGTTCTCATGGTATTTCCTTGTCACAATTGTAAGAGTAGTTCTCATGGTATTACCTTAAAGCTGGAAGAGTAGTCCTTGTGTTATTACCTTGGCAGAGTTGGAAGAGTAGTCCTCATGGTATTACCTTTTCAGAATTGGAAGAATAGTCCTAATGGTATTACCTTTTCAGAATGGGAAGAGTAGTCCTCGTTTTATTACCTTGTCAGAGTTGGAAGTAGTCCTCGTGCTATTACCTTGGCAGAGTTGGAAGAGTAGTCCTCATGGTATTACCTTTTCAGAATGGGAAGAGTAGTCCTCATGGTATTACCTTGTCAGAATTGGAAGAGTAGTCCTCATGGTATTACATCGTCACAGTTGGAAGAGTAGTCCTCGTGTTATTACCTTGGCAGAGTTGGAAGAGTAGTCCTCATGGTATTACCTTGGCAGAGTAGGAAGAGTAGTCTTCGTATTATTACCTTGGCAGAATTGGAAGAGTAGTCCTCATGGTATTACCTCATCACAGTTGGAAGAATAGTCCTCGTGTTATTACCTTGGCAGAGTTGGAAGAGTAGTCCTCATGGTATTACCTTGTCAGAATTGGAAGAGTAGTCCTCATGGTATTACATCGTCACAGTTGGAAGAGTAGTCCTCGTGTTATTACCTTGGCAGAGTTGGAAGAGTAGTCCTCATAGTATTACCTTGTCAGAGTTGGAAGAATAGTCCTAGTGTTATTACCTTGTCAGAGTTGGAAGAGTAGTCCTCGTGTTATTACCTTGGCAGATTTGAAAGAATAGTCCTAGTGTTATTACCTTGGCAGATTTGGAAGAGTAGTCCTCGTGTTATTACCTTGTCAGAGTTGGAAGAGTAGTCCTCGTGTTATTACCTTGGCAGTGTTGGAAGAGTAGTCCTCGTGTTATTACCTTGGCAGAGTTGGAAGAGTAAGGCTCGTCGAACAGAGACCACATCTTGGGCTTGGTGTGCTGCCACCATGAGAGTGTCCCGGAGAAGTAGTCCTCCTCAAACCCGAACTTGCGCGCCAGTTCCTCGTCGCTGGTTTCTCTGTATCAAGGTCTAGACGATCCAGAACCGTCAGCGTCTCTTGCGTGTCTCGATGCTGGGGACAGTCACAACCAAACATCCGTTTATTTATTTTTTGTGACGGAAGTCTTCATGATGACGCCTTCTCTGGTACATTTCACAAATAAATAACTCTATTTATATAAGCGGTGATGTGGTCTTCTAAAATACTGTCCATGCAACATTATTGATGTGAATAATATCAACATGTTTCTAAAGGAGCAAGTCTTTACACTTGATTAATTTTTATAAATCTTACAAAGTCAATGAATATGTTAATTTAGTTCACTTTAAATGATGTTACACATGATATGTCACAGCTTTGGAGTTGGAAGCATAGATAGTCTTTCTCAAACCGATACAGATTTGTTATAGGGTCACAACAAGACATTCTGAGATATTGAGGATTTGGTGGTTTCGAAGGCTCGTAGCCACCATGTGCATATAAATACCGTTGTGTGAGGATATTACCCTTCAAGTAGGGGCACCCTTAAACGGTTACTGATCAAGAAGTACCATTAAGTAGCTCAATATTAAAAAAGGCCCTACCCTCGTCAATACGTCCTAGTGTTGCCACAACGTATTCGTCAATGATATTATCACCTGATGGGCCAGAGTCTTTATACATACAAGAATTATAATTTTCCCATTCTCCCCCCCCTAAATAAACGCATAGACTTTATATAATCATTAAGTCTTGAAATTTGTCTCAGAATGTCCACCAAACTTGTTTGGACTGCTTAGGCCTTATTGTAAGTTAAGGTCATCAATCTGATAATGAGCACTACACCACAAACTACTGTCGAATTCAGAGAAGCTAGAAAGATGTTTGTGTCGTGGTTGTAAGAAAACACAAGAAATTTTTTATCAGTCATACACTAAGATAGTGGTTCAATTAAACTTTCTTTCTAATAAATAATTTCTAATTTTTTTAGTGAATTTTTTTTCTCATTTCTCACTAAACTTCTCATCTTTGAGAAATGATGATGAAAAGTGACAAATTTAGAGAATAATTTTAAATATATCGTGGCTAAATATATTATTAGTTCTAAATTGTGCTACCAGAAAAATGTTTGTATTTTTATTTTCCTGATATATTATTTAAAGAAGAAATAAACAAGTAAGAAAAATAATATCTAGTAGATATAAAGATCTATCTGGATTAGTTCTAGGATTGGGGTTTTTCATCTGATGGCGTTCAAGTATTACGTAAGCACATTTTTGGCCATTTTTACACCCCCTCTTTAAGAAAAATAAGCAAATTCCTGACCCCCCTCTTGCTTACGTAAGATTTGTCCAACTTTTTCAATTTGTTCACAGGAATACCATTTTTTTTTCATGCAATTTTGCCTATAGCCTGAAGAAGTAATAAGACGCAATAATTAAAAATTTAAAAATTCATCAATTTATAAATTGCTGGTCACTATTTACACAGAGGTGTAAATTAATATTGGCAAATAATTAACAACTAACACTGGTATAAAATTAATTTAAATTTATTGAACAAGTAAAATTACCACAAGCTAGAACAATTTAAAATTAAAATAATTTACTCTTAATTGAAGTTATAAAAAAGTATTATTAGTGAATATATGAATATTATATTTATAAAAATACACCCTAAGCTCCATTTAATCCGATGACCAAGGTCCTTGAATCCACGTTTCAACACTTTCAATTATTATGTTCTATTTGGGGGGGGGGGGGGGACTAGGTCACTCGAGCTTTGTCTTACTTCTATAGGTTTCTACACTTCTTCCTGTTAGCCATCTGCATCTTCATTGCTGCCCGAAGCCCAAGCGGCTTGCGATGCGCCCTCCCTCAATTTTGCCCGTCTTTCTCTATCTTAGTAAGTATTGTTCTGACCCCCCTGGCCCTTTGTCAGCAAAAATAAGCAAGGCTAGAACCCCTTTCCCCTAAGGTGCTTACGTAATATTTGAATAACCCTCACCACGGCTTACTACCTGTTCAGGTTGTACGCATATAATATGATAATTACTTTAATGGGGTTGGGGTGAAGAAGTAAGTATTTTAGAAGTAATCTTCCCATATCTACGTGGAAGGAGAATGGTAAACCACTTAGGAAAACCGAATGGGATTAGAACCCAGACCTCCCCCGTCAAAAGCAGGCCAGTTAATAAGAGAGAGTGACACCTCAGACCATTTGGCCACTGAAGCGGGTCTAGGGTTGTTATAACCGTATTATCTTTTGCTTTACTACAAAACTTTTTGATTTTTTTTTTTGAAAAAATCTGTATCTAGATCTTACAGGGAGCTCACTAGCTCAGTGAATAATGTGTCAAAATAATCGGTGATTTAAGATGACCAGGAAATTTAAATATGATTCACAACATTTTGTGTTTGCGTTTCATCAGATTAGCTTCATTTTCACATTTTTTTATAAATATAGCTGTTTTAAGAAATGCAAAGCACATCAGTATAAAACAAAACAAATTATGAAGTGTTGTTGAACTAAATCTTCCCAGTCTTTAATACTTAGAGTTCAATTTAGAGAGATAACATTATTTTCTTGAAAAAAGCTTGATTTTTGTATCTAAAAAATAAAAAAGGGTTGTTTGTATTTTATAGTATTTAATTTAAGGTCATCGTATTCAAAACAACTATGCATATTTAATTTTTGCTTAGTTTATTTTGAATAAAGAATCATCTTAATAAATATTGAAAATGTCACGCCAACGGTGAAGTGCTCCTTAAGAGGGTAAAACATCCCCTTGTGATAAAAAATCTCAGGATATAAAAAAATCTTTAATAAATATTTAAATTTGAGAATGTTAGTCCATATTGCCTCTTGGCCCAATCAACAGTGGTTTTAAAAATATCAATAATTTACCTAATGTACCAAACCACATAAAATGCCCCCAATTTGATGTTTTGTTCCAATTTAAAGTGTCACAAAAATTTCACTGTCCCAAAGGGGTGATATCTAGCCGGTTCTGGACGAACATAAAGCGGGGTTCATTTGGTTGAAACCATGTTCGTGCGTCACGGACTAATTAATATTAGCATTTAACTATTAGATAAGAGGGGGAGTGTGTGTGTGACCAGTTTATATCAATACCGCACATGCAACAACCTCGCGCCATAATAGCCGCGATAGCACTTTGACTCAACCGGGAGACGTGTTTTTTACCATCCATCACAAGAATGTACAGCTTACTCACAAATTACTCCTTCTTGTCCTGACTTTTAATTTGGATAAGGTTTGAGAAGACCGCCTATAAAAGTGCTGAGACGCATTGAAGACGTCCGTAACTCCCAGGTTATTTAATAGGGTTTTATTATTTCAAATTAAATCTCCAACAAAAATTGAGCTAAAAAAGTACAGTCCTGATTTTCATAGAAAGGGTCCTTTAAGAAATACAAACTTTACTGTAGCCAAAATTGATAACATTTTACTATTTTATTAGTGGTATATTTTCGATATTGATAACTATATTAAAGTGACAGCTTCAAGTCACACAACTTTACGTATGCATATGTGAAAAGTAGTCTATAGTAATTTTATAAGCTGTCAGTTTACAAGGCCCTTGTCCAAATTATGAAAATTGTACTTGTCACCATAATTTTTCTATACTAACCCTATTAGAGCCAGTGGTATCAGTTGTGAACTTGGTTACACTAAGTGATAATTTAGGGGCAACGAAATATTGTGATAGTTCTCTTAACTTAGATTGAAGGTATACCTCAGTTTTAGCTGTCTTGGTGCTACTGAAGCTACGTGCTCACCCTAGGTTTGAATTTCGACTGGCCAAAAATGTACATTGATAAATATGGTTTTTTCACAGTATAATTTACGGCGGGGAACTGATTTGTTGTGCTTTTTCCCTCAGGTCCTTACGTCATAGACTAGTAATGGTATATATGAAGCTACGACAGGCTTAGCAAGCTGGTAGTGGAAAATATATGGCTTGAATAAAAAACTGACCCAGACCACAGGGTGGAAACAGTAATGGATGTAAAATAGCTCTTATATGTAAATTTCTCATTTAAATTTATTATTTAATGGATTATTTTGGATGACATTTATTATATTTATTTTAAAAACAAATTATATAATATGTATAACTTGGTTTATCATCTGCTTCGCTGGTCACTTCCAATGACAGGGAGAATTAGTTAAAATCCTGATCTGGTGTACTAAGGTTGGTTTTTCCAAGTTTGTTTTTTACTCTACCTCCACACAAATGCGGATAAACTTCATCTAAAATTCAACCTTCCTCATCCATAACTCATTAGCGTAATTATTACATATGAGTATAACCTGACCAAAGTTGTAAGAAATGGTGCTATAAACTTGCACTATGCACCAACAACTTTGTATTGGGGGTACAAATTCGAAGAAAAATTATATTAATTGTAGTTGCGCGAACAAAAAAGAATAAAGGTTGAATACCACTACTAAATAGGATAAAAAAACTTTCGTTAAAGCTTCACAATTGAAATAGATGGTACGACACAACTTTACAAAATTTCTCATATAGAAAATTATATCTTGAAACAATTTTCAAATATTGGTAATTTGTAAACTAGCCTTAACAATGTATTTATTAGAAAAACAAGCATATTATTTTGGTAATCACAATAAACACTCTTAAAATATTGATTTAAATAAAATTTCTTACACCATTGAAAATTAAATTAAAAATTAGTTATATCTAAGAACCCTCAATTTATTTATAATTATAAAATATAAAAACAAATTTTATTTATCATGAAAACTGGTTCCAAGGTACTGTATATTTCTGTACTTGATCAAAGGCAATTTTCGAAATAATTCACTTTTTTTTAGATCTGTAAAAGTTTAACTACACCTATATTAATTTATTTTTGAAAAATAAACAAACCATATTATTTACTATGTAAAATAGTACCCACAAACCAATTTTGAACAAAATTGTTAGAGCTATTTTTTTTAAATGCAAATTTTTTCAAAATCATTAATTTGTGTACTATTAAATAATATTTAAAAAAATAGTAATCAAATAATTTATATTGTTAAAAGATTATCAAATACCATTTTGAACCAACTCTTTAAAGCCGTTTTTAAAACTTTTGAGTTTTTAAAATGCTGGTTATTACCAAACTACTCTTAAACCAATTCCCTGCCCCCGTACCCCCAACCCCAAGTGTACCGTTTTTTTTTATGTTTTATTATATTATTTTATTTATTATTAATTATATTATTTAGCACCGCGTCTTACTACCCGTTCGGGTTATACGCCTATTTTTAATGTTAAGCCCTCCACAAATATACATTATAAATCAAATCGTCAGAGCAATTTTCGAGATATTTTTAATTTTCTGTGATCGTTGATCAGTAAACTATCCTTCAACAAAATTTTACCCAAATAAGGTGAGGTGCAGTGTTCTTTGGGAGGTCAAACACTTCCTGGATATCCATTTAGAATAAAAGTGTTAGAGCCATTAAAAAAATTAGATCTCAAAAAAACCCTCATAAGTAAACTAGGTACCCTCAAATTAAGGACTAGGGCCAAAATTTAAAAAAAAGTTCTGAAGTATAGTATATTAGTTTAACATATAAATATCAAGTTTGAACAAACTCCATCAAACTGTTTTATTTCTGTGGCCAGGGCCAGCTAGACAGACATACATGGGTGTGGAGAGAATTTTAAAATCCAATTTTTTGGACACTGGGGTACATAAAAGGTAGAGATAAAACAAAAACTCGAGATAGGAATTTTTCCCGATTACAATACTTTCTATTTGGATGAGAAAGTAAAATAAGTGGTACTGCTCATCACATAAATTTTCTTTCTCTTTTATCTTAAAATAGATACATTTACTAAAAACTCGTAAGCTTTGTGAAACAAAATAATGTATATTGTTGCAGATACACTACACCAAAGATCATACATTAAATAATATAGACTGTTAGAGAAACATTGATAAAAGAGGAACATCTCTGTCCACCAAAGATAATTAAAATAATTATTTCACATTTCAAAGAACTCCAAAAATTATATATCTGTACTGTATGTATGTATGTAGATGTGCTTTTAGTTCCCAAACTATTGCTTTTATAAAAATATATTACAAATAAAATATCTTTAGCTTTAAAAGTACTACAACTTTACAGTGATTTTATGTTATTCCGTATATTAAAGAAAGCCTAGATACAAAAGTTAATCAAAACCGTTTGAGTGGATTTGGAGAAATCTACTTTCTCTCTTATTGACCTTCAGTAAACTACCCTTACTTTTAGGGTTAGATATAACCTGTAGTTCCAAAATAGCCTTGGGGGGGGGGGGGGACCTAATAAAAACCTCAGATACCAAGTTTTAGCCCAATCGGTAAAATGTTTTCTTCTCTAGGCTGAGATACAGACAGATAGACAGACAGCCGACATTGTGAAAATAACTTTTCGGTTTCAGGGGCTCATAAAATTTCAACATTTATCAAAATCTTTAGCTCAATTTTTTTTTACGATCACAATACTTATCTCTCTGAGGGGTTTAGAAAAAGTAACAATATGTGAAGAGCTAGACTTAGCTTATTTTAAGGACGTTTCACAAGAAATGTTTCACTTTTGAGATCAAAGTAAATGTTTGAAAACATAGATCTAATCTAGCCTTCCTACAACAAGTGTAGCCATTATTTTTATGAAGCTCACAACGACACATTCCCAAACAATCAAAGATATTTTAGCGGTTTTGAAGCTTCAGAACTACCACTCCTATAAGAAATAACTAGGTTGATAAACCGGTGGAGTGGAAACCACACTCGTTATCAACAAACAACGCGAGAGAGGTTTATTTTTTTGCACCGCGTCATTCATTCGGGCTATACGCACGAGAGAGGATTAAATGTGTTATATTTCGAAAGTACTTTTAACTTAGGGATGCATTCTATACTAAGATTGAAATATATAAAATGATTTAACTAAAAAAAAAGTGAATAGTTACGTGAACTGAAAATTTATTTCGCAATAAACTTAGGACAAAACCAGTGGCGCTCCCAGAATTTTACTTTGCGGGAGGCAGTCAATCAATGCTATAGCTTTAATAAATTTCGAGGTAATAGGATTTGGGGGGGGGGGGGGGGGAGCACATACCCCTAGCTACTGGATACCAAGAAAATGTATGAATATTAAATGCCTTTGGGAGCTACTTGGATTAATGGTTTTATAGTAACTAAGGGCATCGATTTAAATAATGTAGGTGGGCTTGCATACAATATTTCGAAGTAATTATTAAGTGCTATTTTTTTCAATTCGTAATTTTGTGTCGAGTGGTAAAACTTTCTAATGAAGATGGCTTAAGTAGCCAAGCAATTATATTTGTTAATTTCGGGTGTAATCACATTTAGACATCATATTATTTAAATTTAAAAATTACACATGGACAAGGGAATCAAACCCGGACCCTTTGGTTTAGAACGTCACTACTCTAACCACTGAGCTATCCAGGAATCCTTCCATGCCAAGGGTAATTCTTCACTCATATTTTAAGGCAGAGCCTGTAATGGACGTGTGGAAACTGTAGGCTACATATCAGTGATCAAATAAGATTACAAGCTATCAGGTAACGCAGCCATATTCGGCTCGGTAAGGCATTATGCAACCTAAAGTACAGTGACAATTGTACGAATACACATATAATGATGGATTAGCTTCGTTATTTGTTAGCTTGTGACCTTAATTATTATTATTTAGCACCGCGTCTTACTAACCGTTCGGGTTATACGCTTAAGTACTAATTACTCTAATGGATTAGGAATTGGGAGGGTTGAATTTAGAGGAGGTGAACCCGCATTTGCGTGGAGGGAGAGTGGAAAACCATTTAGGAAAAACCACTCCCAGTTCACCCGACCGAGATTCGAACCTCGATCTCCCCGTCCTCGTCGGTCGAGCTCAACACGACTAGCGCGTTAGCCAACTACGCCACCGAGGCGGGTGTGATCTTAATTGATCACACATATGTAACTGAAGATTTCCACACGTCCATCACTCTGCTCTAAAATATGAGTGAAGAATGGCCCAGGACACGGGAATATCCCTGGATAGCTCAGTGGTTAGACTTTTTTAAGTCCCGTGTTCGATTCCCGTTCCCAGGAGTATTTTTCAATTCAAAGGATAAGATTTTTAACGAAGGTTTAAGTCGTAAACCTTATCTTAAAATGTAGCATATACATTTGACATAACTTCCGCACAAAGTATTTTGGTTCTACTTTATATGACTTAAGTTATTTACGGTCTTGGGTGGGTCAAATGTCCAGGTTTGTCACCCCTTGGGTGTGCCACTGGACAGTACGGCTTAGGTTTGAATCCCGGTAGGGCATACACGGGTGTTTTTCCTAAATGGTGTCTCATTCCACCTAAACACAAGTGCGAGTAGATTTATAATTCCTTTTTATTTCCTCTTTCATACCCCACTAGTATAAAAACGAGGCTAGTCCGGACTGGTAGTAAAGACCCAACCCACGCGGAAAAGA